>CM035416.1:12449160-12549160 GCA_020310875.1 Ceratopteris richardii
AACATTTTGTGCCAAACTTCTAATTCTAATAGAGTTTTTGTACCATAATTGAACAATGTTATGCTCCTTCTATCTTATAGTTCAAAAGTGATTAATAGACGTACCTTTTCTCCTTTCACTATGTTCTTGAATCCTTTGTACGGATCTTGTACATTGGATCCATGTTGAAAATCAAGCTTCAACCTCATTACCTTTTGTATGATTACCACTTAGAGCAATGATAAGCAAGGATGAAACCTCGTGTCAAATTTAAATTTAAATGCTACTTCATAATAGAAAAATTTTACCTATCACACTTAGGTATGATAAAGCCTAAAATATAGGAAAACTGATTCGTAATATATAGCGAGTCTTTTCAAGACTATCTACTTACATTGTACTTAAAATTTGAATCCTCGCATGTGTGTAAGCGCTTTGAGAGTCTGAATAAGATAGTAGACCCCTTTCTTCACAAGGACCCTACTTGTTTGAGTGATTTCACTCACTTTTGTGTAGCCATATCTAGCTCACGTATCCATGTGTGTATGGGCTAGATAGCTCTAAGTATTAAGCCAGGTTGCTTGTAATCTTGGTTTGTTAGAAAGCTATTCTTGTATCCTAAAGTTGTCTCGAAAGCTCATGTTTAATACTTGTATATTCTAAGAAAACAATTCCACAAGTAAGTAGTGGTCTATGTTTGTATACTTAATGAAGGCTTTACCTTCTGTCTTGGATGAATTGGTTCAAAGAGTAGGAGTTTGC
Source organism: Ceratopteris richardii (assembly GCA_020310875.1). Taxonomy (NCBI): domain Eukaryota; kingdom Viridiplantae; phylum Streptophyta; class Polypodiopsida; order Polypodiales; family Pteridaceae; genus Ceratopteris; species Ceratopteris richardii. The sequence continues at coordinate 12,449,902 of CM035416.1, forward strand.
AAGAGCTCTTAAGTTCTCTTAGCAATAGGCTTGAATGATGTGTATGTGACTCTCCTCCCATCCATATATACCATCTTACACTATAAAAATAACAAAGTTCTGGAATACTCTAGTGTGAACATGTGGCCATCATGCAACGCTTATTCCCATTACTACCAAGTACCTTAGGGTATCCTCTAAGCTTGGGACCTTTGCTAGCTGGTCTTTGTCCCTCACACACATGGAATGATCCATATGGACCAATGTGATGATCCCTATGGATCAAAGTTTGAGTTTCTCTCCCCTTCTAAAGATCATTCTCCTCATTGATCAATGAGGGAAAGTAGTTAGAAATGAGAGCTTTTGTTCCCAAGTAGAATCAGTAAGTCGCAATCCTCTCTAGGCTACTAGGTACTGTGAGATGACACGATTCCTCGATCAGTTCTCTCTCCGATCTAGTATCCTGTCTGGAGAATGATTTGTGCCATTACTTTCTTACAAAGAAACAATACCTTTTGTTAGATTATCCTTCCTGAAAATATACTTTTGAAGTTTGCTAACACGAAACAGTAGATGAACTCTTCAATCTGGAGGAAGCTCTGGTCAATATGAAATTTCACTTAGCTTTTTCACTATCTTCCAAGGTCCATAAAACCTTGATGAAATCTTACCACACTTCCCTGTGGATAGTGAAGTAGATCTAGCTAGTACCTAATGAAAGACTCTTTCTCCTTCCTCAAAGGATCTAGAAGATCTCTTCCTATCAGCATACTCTTTAGCCCTATCAATAGGCTTGCTACATCTTGGCTTTAGCAATTTCTAAATTATTTTGGAGGTTCGCTAAGAGCTCTAAAGCACTAGGAAATTGCTTTGGCATGTCTATGGTACTAGGATCATCGGGATTCATGCCATATTTCATCTCCAAAGGAGACATACCTATCACCTTATGAGGCCTATTATTATAAGAAAACTCAACTAATGGCAAATAACTATCCCAATCTTTTTTACTCTAAGAAACATATGCCCTCAACATGTCCTCTAGAATCTGCTTGACCCTCTTAGTCTGACCATCTGTCTAAGGATGATCATCGCTACTCATCTTCAATGACACCCTTAGTTTGTAAAATACAAACTTTCAAAAGTGTCTAGTGAATGTGATACCTATCTGACACTATGGATGTTGGTAACCCATGCAATCTGAAGACGTGTTGGATAAACAAATTCGCTACTTGTGGAACTTCTATCTTTTTGTGTGTGGGTATGAAATGAGCCATCTTGCTGAATTTGTCTACCACAACTAGGATAATTCCTGCTTTGTTTGGGTCCACGATAACCTAACTACGAAGTCCATGGTTACACTGTCCCAATTATGATCTGGAATTTGTAAAGGATGCAAAAGCCCTGGTGTCCTTACCCTTTCTGCTTTGTTGACCTGACACATAAAGCATTGTTGAACATAAGTGTGGACATCTCTAGCTAGTCCACACCATCAAAATGTTCTTCTAACACATTGTATTGTCTTGTCAATACCAAGATGTCCTACACAAGGCACATAATGATTATCATGCATGACTTTTCTTCTCAAATCTCAAGAATTCGGTATGCAAACCTTTCCTTTCCATTTGACTATTCCATTCTCTTGTGAGAGATTGGAATTACAGAATGGACTTGTTCACTCTATTAGGGGAACAAACAGCTAGAACTATCTCGTCTCATATAATAGAGTCATCACTGATGGCTCTAATAAATTGTAACAATGTGGATCTTCCACTTGTGCTTCCTTTATCTCTTGAAGAAATGAGCTTTCTAGAATTGTAAAGCTCATTTGATATGTTATCCATGATAATGCATCAACAACTATATTCTCTTTGCTTTTTCTATATAGCATTTTCATGTGAAACTCCTACATGAGCTCAACCCAACGAGCCTGTCTACCTTGAAGATCTGGCTGACTACAAAAATACTTACGTGTATGGTGATCTATGTATACCTTAAAGTGTGCACCATAAAGATAGTGTCTCTAGACTCTAAGTGCATGCAGCATTGCATATAACTCATGTTCATGCACTAGCTAGTTGCGTTGTGCATTGGTAAATTTCTTGCTCACAAAAGCTATTGACGTGCCATCTTGGCTCAAAACTACCTCTATGGCTATGCCACTAGCATCTATCTCTAACTCAAAGGGTTTTTGTGGATCTATCACTTTGAGTATAGGAGCCTCTAAAATAGCTTGTTTCACAGTATCAAAATTATCTTGGTACTCTTGCTTCCATGAAAATGGAACTTTGCCTTGAAGCAAGTTCATCATAGGCACTGCTATCGATGAATATGAAGAAATGATTTTTTTATAGAAACTAGAATGTCCTAAAAATGACAGTAACTACCCCTCATTCTAAGGAGTAGGCCAAGAAAAAATAACTAAAACCTTCTTTGGATCCATCTGAACCGCATCGGTCGATACCACACGCCCTAGGTACTCTATCCTCGGAAGAAACAACGAAGTCTTCTATGGATTCACATACAATTTATTTTCTTTAACACATTCAATACTAATCTCGTATGATTTTCATGCTCATGCACATTCCTACTATACACTAACAAATCATCAACAAAATCAACAACATATTTTTGTTGAAATCAAAAAGGACTACGCCTACTCTACTCGCATGCACACATCTAACAAGCTATGGAGGAAACCAAAGATAACAAAACATGATGAATGAATAAAAATGGAAATGGAAATGACTTACGTAAGATGCTCTTTGAGCATGGAGTCTCCATGAGGAGAGGATGCACACTCTTGGCAATGAGCTAGAGTGGAATGGCTTGTGTGGAGTGAAGGAGAGGCCTTGCTTATATGAAGTTTGGGAGAATTCCCTTGCATGTGGGATATATGTGCTTGCATGAGAGTGAAAGTGGACTTGGACAAAAGGGTGGAGCATAGAACTCTCAACACCCCTCCTCCATGTGATGACCCTTTTGTTTTTAATATGGGGGACTAATGACATATGGGATCACTTAGTCCATTGGTTTTAAGGACATAAGGACATATGGGATCCTTAGACATAACTTGAACATATGGGATCCAAGTGTGGGACATATGACATCCCTTGGGTTTATGTTCCATGGACATATGGGATCCATGGTTTGTGGGGATCTAGAACATGTGGGATTCCTTAGACATAGGAAGGGTTTACATCATGGGGTAGGTAGTGTTAATGAGATGCTTTAAAAGATATATTCTTTACAAATGTTTGCTTTGGATGACCCATTAGATTCTTCATCACTTCTTTCCTCACTACTGTTGGCATATTTCTTGGGTTTGTAGTAGCATTTCTCTTCAGGATGATTGGTTCTTTTGGAGAAGCGATATGGTTTGTACTTTTGATGAGGAGGTTTCTTCTTGCTGAACAAAGCTTTCTCTTGAGAGGAGTTTTGGTTTTGAAGGTTTTTTTCTTCATCAAGGAGAGCAGCTTCAACATCACTAAGGGTTGGTTGTGGAAGGAGCCTAAGTGTGGTAATGATGTGGCCATATGAATCCTGGGGAATATTTCTTAGAATGAGTACATCTTCATCAAGGTTTTGTCAATGTCAACAAGTTGAATACACATACTCTTGAAGATATTGAGATGGGAGGCCAGAGGGGAGTTGGGCTCCATTTTGAGGTCAAATAAGTTCATAAGGAGGGTAATTTTGGAAGATTTGGCTTTAGAGCCAAAAAAATGATCAAGTTGTACCCATGCGTTATATGCAGTGCCCTTCTCATCAATGTGATGCACATATTGATTGCTTAGCCCAAGTGCAATGGTGGATAATACTTTTTCATCCGTGAGTTGCCAAGAAGCTTCACCTTCTCGCATTGTTGGTTTCTTCGCCTTGCCGCAAGCAATACTCCATAGGCTTTTCTTCATGAGCTTATATTGCATTTTGACTTGCCATGTGTGGAAATGTTGACCATTGAAAGTGGACTCATGCTTACCTTCCATAGTGGAGATTCGAATGGAGAAGCTCCCTTAATAGTGTTTTAAGCTCCTTTAGATGTGCTCCTGAAAATGGAGAGAAAGACTTAAAGCAAATATACCATGAGTACAAAGGAAGGTCTTACCACTTATAAATGTGGCAATGTCTAATCCTTTTACAAAGAGGGGAAAGTTCATGTCAATTCATGAAGATTTATAAAAAAAATAAACGCAAAGACCATTAGGTTGAATGTGAGCGCTACTACATCATTCCTTTAATTTAAAATTTGAACTGCAAACTTAAAAAAAAACGATGATGCCAAGGAAAAGACTTGCTAATTTCCTCTTGGTGTGAAGAATTCGGCAAAGTCGGTGGCTTGAGTTCTTCACGACTTATATGAATGCATAGAATAGAGTCTTTTTGGTGACATCATTGATGATGTCAACTATTTTAAATATTGCACTTCTTTGAGGTGGTGGCTTGGTCATCCGTGCCCACATTGAATCCGTCATTATGATTGTGACAAAGAAACTTCCGTATCTATTGACGTAAGTGCTTATGTTACTCAATGTGTGGCAAACTCCAATCCATCCATTGAACCTCCTTGTGGTGGGTGCCGGTGGCCGTATACATCCTACACATATCTCTTCACACAAGACAAAGATCTTCACACACGACAAAGATGACAATGCTATTTAATTTCACCGTCTTCTCGGAGCTATTTGCATTGCTCTCGTGACATGTGCTAGTGAGAACAATGGAGCAGAGTAGCGATTTTCCACTTCCGCCTTTCTCTCTCTTTCTCTGTCTCTTCGAGCATGGAGGACTTTGATCCTATTGAGAGGCTCATCTGTTTGTTGAGATGCCCGCGCGGGTACACTCACTGGAGCTCTTTTGCACCATGTGTTCTATCGCAATAATTGGAGTGGACTAGAGACCTTCTCAGCTCGGAGTAAGCACGCTCCCAGAATTGGCCATTCATGATCTTGTGTCAAGCCAAGCTCGTGGTCTGCTAGAGGTATGGTTGATTGAGCTTCGCTACCTTATCATCTCGCTCAGATTCTTGCGTTAAGATCTAGAAGAACAACGAGCTACTCTTGTGCATGTCATCCACAACTCCCGAGAACAGCCGGCCTCTCACTCTAGCTAGCTTGCTTGATATTAGTCTCCACATTTCCCCAACAAGCTATTGCAATGGCAGGCTTCCCTTTTTTTTTTTGGAGCACAGCCCAAATGCCAGTAGAATTGATGCTTCTTAAAACCCACTTGGCAGCAAGATTATCAGCCATTTTAGTAGGGCAACAGATACCTAGACCCCCTTGATGTTTTGGAAGGCAGCAAGTCTCCCAAGACACTTTAGCCACCTTTTGGAGGATAGCATTTCTTCCCCAGAGGAACCTTCTGGCCAAAGAAATAGCCTGCTGAATCTGTTTTTTGGAGGGAGACCAGCAAGCTAAGAAATAGACCAATTTAGGAAGAACATAGTTATTAAGGATAAAGCATCTGTGGGGCAAGGAGTTGTGAGAATCATACCAAAAGAACAAGTTTTTTTTTAATTTATCCAAGACCCAGTCCTACCTTTGAGCCATAGAGATGTTGAAACCCATGGGGATGCCAAGTAATCTGAAAACTTCACCTTCCTTGATAACCTCACATCCAAGATTGATAATGCTATTAGGTATGACATTAGAGGAGGATTTGAAACCAGTTTTGCTGTGATTGACCTTGGAGCCACTAGCAGTACAAAACAGATCCAGATAGTCAAGGAAGACTTTCAAGGAATCATTGTCAGCTTTAAGAACAATATTAGTATCATCAACAAACATTTGCAAACAGAGGGGGGAGGGGGAGTTGGGAATATCAATGCCTTTGATGAGACCACTATCCAAAGCATCCTTGACCAACCAACCTAAGGCATCACTGGCAATAGCAAACAGGAGAGGGGCCAGGGGACAACCTCATCTTATGGATCTAGAGAGCTTGAAAGGATCAGAGAGATGCCCATTAATGGCAACCCTAGAATAGGCATTGCCAAAAAAAGTTCCCACAAATTTAATAAATCGTCTGGCCAGACCAAGGTCATGCAGAGATTGTAAGATAAAATCCCACTCAATTCTATCATAAGCTTTATCAAAGTCAATTTTCAGAAAATAATAGTCCTGCCCACTATCCAAAGCATAATCCATACCTTCCCATAAAGAAATGATGGCATCAAGGATATACCTGCCTTTAATAAAGCCTTTTTGTTCAGGCAGAATGAAAAACCTCATCATGGGACTCAATCTTCTAGCAATGGTGGAGGAGAAAATTTTATAGATAGTGTTCAGACAAGTAATGGGTCTCCAGTTGTTGAGGTCATCCTTGTTACCTCTCTTGTGAATAAGTCTGATAACTCCAGTGTTGATGTGAGAAGGGAGATACCCTTTACCAGCTACTTCTTCCCAAATCAAAAGAATAAAAGGAGTGAGAAAGTCATTCAGTAACATAAAAAATTCATTTGGCAAACCATCAATACCCGGAGATTTGCAGGGTTTCAATTTATGAATGGTTTCTTTGATCTCACCGGCAGTGAGGGGCAGGTCCAGAATGGAGCTCAGGCTTTTAGGAATCATTTTTTTCCTTTTTGCAGCAATGGTAGTTCTGGCCCTCTGAATATCCTCCCCCCACTTGGGAGAAGCAGAGAAAACATTCATAAAGAAGCACTTGGCCTCTTGCAAGGACTCTTGAATATTACCAGTATGACCACCAGAATTTCTTTTCAAAGGAGAGATGTAATCCTTAGCTTTTTGCTTTTTCATCAAGGAAAACATGTAGTTGTTATTTCTATCAATCTTCTCACTCGAGAATTCTTTAGAAGAGGCAAGAGAATAACTAGCTTCCAGATACCTCTCTTTGCACATCCTCAAGGAGAGATCATGGTATTCTTGGGAGTTGGCATCAAGGAGGGCAAGCCTATTAGAAATGGCCTGTCTACGACTAGCCCTAATTTGCTTGGCTAGAGACTTGAGTTGAGTGAACAACTTCTGAATATCTTTGACAGAGTTGAACCACGCTTTGCTAGGAGAGCTTTCCTTCTTCAAATTCAAGGTAAAGATCCTTTTAGTTTGCATCAACACACTAGGGAGCTTAAGACAGTTACAGTCAATATGGGGCCAACCAGCCTAAGATTCGGGTTACCTTTTTTAAAGGTAACCAGAAGAGGCTTGTGATCGGACATAAGCAGGGGTAAACGTAGTTCGCTAATACCTATACCTAAAGGTATTAGCTCCTACCATAAGGTATAGATAAACTAACGCTCCAGTTAACACAAATGTCCCAGCAGCTTTGGACAAAAGGGATACTGGCATAGCATCTGTCAACTCTAGCAACTGTATACGCTTTACCCAACTGCTTGTTAGACCAAGTCATCCTAGAAGACGAGGAAATATCAACAAGCTCCAGGGAGTTACACAAACTAAACCAGGACTCTTTTTCAACCCCTTTGATCACTCTGCCTTTAGCTTCCCATCTATCTTTAATGTCAGTCACCATATTAAAATCACCAATAACAATAACAGGACCTTGCAGGCCATTGATCTCCCCCCAACAATCCGAACGAACAGAGTCATTATTAGCAGCATAAACCAAGACAATAGTAATATCAAAGGGGTTCCCAAAGGAGACAGAGCACCATTGATTGGTAATGTTGCTTTTAAAGTCAGTAAACGAGTGAAGGATGTGAATAGAAACACCAATAGCACAACCACACTTACCATCATTATGATAAGTGACAAACCATTTAAATCTAGCAGGCACTCTCTTGAGATTGAACAAAAGAGAGTTACCACCCACTTTCAACTCCTGGAGGCAAATGATATCAGGCTGCTTAAGAAGGTTATTCAGCCAATTACTCAAAACTTTAGCTCTAATCGAATATGTCAAACCTTTTATGTTACAAGAACAAATGTAGATGTCAGACATAGATAACAATAAACAGAAAAACAACACTTTACTTCCTGCTATTTTTAGTGGGCTTGAGCACTGCCAGTGAAGACCTAAGGACCTCCTTTCTTTTAGATTTAGGAGTGAATGCAGCTTTTTTAGATGCCTCAGGCTCTTGAGACATAGGAACTACCTCATCAGCATCCATATCTTCCTCCATATTGTCAAGTTTTTCTTGATCCATTAGGTTTATCTCTTGGGATACCACCTGTGTCTGAGAATCTAGGAGAGGTGGTGCCTGAGCAGGTTGAACATCCTGCATATCACTATTCATGTTAACAGTATTTTGAGAAGACACAATAACTTTATTTTTCTTTCCCACCACTTTCCATCCCTGATCTTGGGATCTATTAGAAAAGGAAGCCACATTTTCCTTATCAGCATCTGAACCAACATTAAAACCATCAGTAGCACAATCCAAAACATCTTTTTCTAAAACTTGATCAACTTCATCCTCGAAGGGATTAGAAATGTCGTCAAGAAGTATATTAAACAAATTGTCAGACTTGAAGGACTTCTTTTTTCATTTATTCACATTTTTTTTTGTGTTGGGTTAGGAATGCTCCCAGTTGCTTGAACTGGAGATTTATCACGAGTTTCTTCTTGGACTTCAGATTTAAGGATGAGAGGGCACTCTTTAATGAGGTGTCCTTGCTTGTAACAGTTATAACACGCATTGGGCAGATTCCTATATATGATTTTTTGTACATGCAACTTACGACCACAGGAGTCTTTAATAGAGATGTGAGTTTTTATGACGTGGGAAACATCTACCTCCACAAGAATTTGTGGATCCCACTTGGGATTGATTAAATTATTCCTAGTCCTTTGACGAAGCACCCGACCCACTTTATTCCCTAATTTTTCCACCCACGGGTAAAATTCCAAAGGAAGGTCTGGGAACTCAACCCAAACCGGGATTTTAGTTGGTTTGGGGCCCTTTGGGTCGAATCCTAGATGCCACTTAAACAGAGAGATGGGGATATTTTTGATTAACCCTTGACCTTCCGTCAGGACATGCAAAGCACTGTTGGCGTCCTCAAAAAAGAAAAGCAGGTAATTGTTCGGGCAGTACTGAACGTGCTTAACCAAGACTCCTCTTGATTCCCAGTTATTCTTTAGCCAAGACTTTAATACTTCTTGTGGGGGTCTCGGTCCATGACACAAACTTATAATGACCCTATTGCTAAGGTGTTCATGCCAATTATCCAACGACAATCTATTAATAACAAGGGTTTCTTCTTCACTGTCACTATCTTCACTATCGACAGAGAGAACGTGCGGGTTGTCGTCCTCGACATTGCACCTTGTCCCCATCGAGAGAGGACCATGGGAAGAACTAGGTAAAAGGTTGAAAGGAAAAACATCACCTGGATATCGAGCTTCCTGTCGAGTAGTGTCAGCATAGAACCTCGGAATCAATTGAGCATATTCGACAGCATCTTCTTCAGTAGCTTCCCTTTTAGCTTCTCTGTGTCTTGTGAAAGTGAAACTTTGCTATAGGATGCTTTATGAGAACATTACGTAGCACAGGCAAAAGCTCACGAAGAAGATGCGTGTCTATATGTAATGGAGTGCACACAAAGCAGGACATTGATGAGAAGAAGTTGAGATTATTGGACTTGTGATGGTTGCAGTAAAACGCAATGAACTACCTCTGCAACTGATTGAGCTCCTCTCATGGCTATAGATAGGCAAAGTGCACCAAAAAAAAAAAACCGATTCGGCTACAACATCATAAGCAATGGTTGCGTCTTCTTTGGTGGTGAGATTCTTGGCCAAACACTTGACTACTTCACGGAGTGGCTCTCTCGGCATGTTTTAGTTACAAGTGAATACATATGAGGTTATTGTCATGCATCAAGGATAGGAAGACGTGACTCTCTATCATATACATAAGCTAGAGCTATTGTGGATGTAGAAAGTCTAGGTGGAAGATAGCAATTGAGGTTTTCTAATGAAACAGCAAAAACTTGTACTTTCAAACATCATGAGAGAGAGCAGGCTTATTGCATAGATCTGAAAATTCTAAGACACCATAGTGAATCCAACTATAAAATACAAAAGGATGTAAGATTTTCCTTTTGAAAAGCAAACTTCTTATTCGAAACCATTGCGTTTAGAAACATCTAAACAAACTAACCATGCTATTGGCAACAACAGAAAAATACGACTGATAAGAAAATCCAAAAATGAATAGAGTGTTTAAAATCACTATTATTAGAAAGGGAGGGTGGGATGGATTGAAGAAAAATTATATTAATGGAGAAAAATAATGAGAACATGAACTCAACAAAATGAACCTATGCTCTGATACTATGTTGAAATGAAAAAGGACTACTCCTACTCTACTCAAATGCACACATGTAACAAGTTATGGAGGAAACAAAAGATAACAGAACATGATGAATGAATTAAAATGGAAATTGAAATGACTTACATGAGATGATCTATGAGCATGGAGTCTCCATGAGGAGAGGATGCACACTCTTGGCAATGAGCTAGAGTGGAATGGCTTGCGTGGAGTGAAGAACATGCCTTGCTTATATGGAGTTTGGGAGAATTCCCTTGCATGTGGGATATATGTGCTTGCATGAGAATGAAAGTGGACTTGGACAAAAGGGTGGAGCATGGAACTGTCAACAATCTTCCCATGAATGGTAATAAAATATCATTCATTAATATCATAAATGTAGATGATGCATTAGGCAAAGTGAATGGCATGACCAAATACTCATAATTGTTGATATATTTAGGTAGTGATGTGTGGGAACACTCTAGGACCGTCACAGCACTTTTTTCCCTCTTTAGGAGGTTTTTCCCCCGACTTGTATATACGCCTATTGCCCTAATGGGCTACTTATCTTTGTACATTCTAGTGGTAATACATTCCGTATTGTGTGTTGAGCTCCAAGCTTCTTCTTCTTCCTTGTGTTGTTTGCATGCTTCCGCAAACATCTAACTCCAACAATTGGTATCAGAGCAGGTCACCACTTCATCTAGGGTGTCGTCTACACCTCTCCAGTTGTAGTCTCAGATTCACACAAAATGTGCCATCTAAACTCATTTCGGGCTCGAAAGGCACTATTGCAGCGCTTTTGCAGGCTATTTCCTCTTTTTGTGTGAAATGTATATACCTGTTTTGGTTCGCTACTATAAGCATCTCAAAGTCTGCTATAGGTTTAGTAGAACTCATCTGGGCAATTCGGTTCAACTTTTTGAGATACAATCAGTTTTTTGCATCAAGGAATTTTAGTCACTAGCCATGGCTCAAAGTAGTGATGTATTTCGTATGTTGGTTGTTGAGGATAAGTTGGATGGTACCAACTACCCATTGTGGGCTTATATGATGCAACATGTATGGGTTGCAAAAGGACTGTGGAACATTGTGTAGGGTGTTGAAAAACGTCATATCACACCTACAACTGTTACAACTACAATTACTCAAGCTGATGCAGAAGGTGTCGAAGATGATGATATTCTACATATTCCTGTTCGTGCTGCGATTTCAGTTGCACCTACTACAGAGGAGATTCATTGGGATGGTAGAGATGCTCGGGCACATGCATTGATAGCTTTGTCTATCAAACGTGCCATTATTCCTCACATTCGCTCTTGCACAATAGCTAAGGATTCTTGGGATACACTTACCACATTGTACCAAGTTAGGAATGAGGCTCGTGTTGCTTAAGTCCGAGAACAGTTGGAGAGTGAGCACATGAATAAAGATGATTCTATGGAGAGTTCTCTAACAAAGATCAAAATTTTGAAGGAACAATTGATTTCTACTGATGAGGTTATACCAGATAGCTCACTTGTGTTGACCGTTCTGAATGGTGCCCTGATTCATATTAGAGTTTTGCTTCTACTCTTTGGTTGATGATGAAAGGCAATCCAAATGCCTTGTCATTTGAGGAGTTAGTCTCTGTTCAATTGGAGGAAGATCTGTCCAGGCAGAATATGTCCATTATGTGTGTCGCAGATCAAGCTTTCCTAGCTAGTTAGAAGGGCAAAGGAAAAATGAGCTCTTCTACTACTAAGCAGAAATCTGCAAATGCTGCAAATTCGAAAAACCAAGATAAAGATGAGAAAAAAAATCAAAAAAGCAGAAATTGTTTTGCAATTACTCTAAAGGGAATGATCATATCATAAAGAATTGTCCAAAACTGGTTATTAAAGAGGCAAAGAAGAAAGAGGCTGAAATGGTTGTTGTAGAAGCCTATACACCAAAAATGAAGTCTGCTAATCTTGTGCAGGAAGAAGAATGGGCATTTACTATTGTTTGTAATTTTGACCCATCTTCTCATGAACAGTGCATGTCTGCAATCGACTCAGATGTTTAGTACTTTGATAGTTGTGATTATTGCTTCTGGTATTCTATGTCATGGGCTGTATAAGCTAATAGACTATGAAAGATATGTAAATGATTTGGCAAGTGCAGTACATGAATCTCAGGCTATGTCAGATGCAAAGCTTTGGCATGCATGCTTTGGTCATCTGAATTTTGCTAGTTTGCTATGCCTCCAAACATCGGAAATGGTGTCCTCTTTGCCCAAACTAGAGGCACCAGGAAAACATGTTTGTGAAGGCTGTATTTTGGGCAAAATTCAGCATTCCTCCTTTCCAAAAGATGGTTCAGTTCGGGCTACTTAGAAATTGCAGCTTGTAAATAGTGATGTCTATGCTCCTATGAAGACAACTTCTTTTGGAAATTCTCGTTACTTCATGACTTTCATCGATGATGGATCTTTTGACTCCTCAAAAAGGGATTGAACTTCCATATGACTCAACGATCATAGCTACTAAGGAAATATTCTCGATAAAATAGTTGAATTGTTTGAAAAGAGGTGGCTCATGTTATTACTTATCTAACTACAGTCTAAAAAAGCCAAACACTTATTGCATGAAGAAACAAAGAATGGAGGAATAAGTGGAAGTTTTTATTCGATGAGGAACATTAGTCTTGCATGAGGAAAACGATGGTGATAGATGGTGGCTCTGGACCTTTGATATTGCTGGTGAACTTGCCTTTGGATATGATCATGGAGCAAAAATCATTTTTGGGGAGGGGATGCCAGGACCGCATTTTTTGTTTTTGGACCTTCTTGCTCATTACCTTTATGACACTTACACATTGAGGATCGTTTTTTTTTCTTCGGAAAACTTTCTTTATTGGAGGGTAAATCTTCTGCGTCAAGGAAAACCTTCTGTTCAGTGGTCATCGAGGGATCTTATGTGTGTCATTCTTTTAGAAACATTAGTCATAGTTAATGTCCTTAATTCAAAATGAAGATTGGTTCATCGATTGCATATGATGCAAGCAGCATGGTTCACATCTTTCAATGGAATGAGCAGTTTGGTGAAGGAGGAAGCGCAAAGAAGTCATCTTTGGGGTTTGAAGAGCAGTTTGGAAGGATGCATAGATTTCAATAAAGCTCACGTTTCTGAGAAGTACTGGAGTGCAGTCGCTGAAGGGAAGCTTTCTCGACATATCAAACTAGCTCATATGTAGAAGGTGGCTGACTCATTTCTCCTGACTCGTGAAAAGATTCGTTTGCATTTTTAAAGATCAGAAAGCCCTATTGAACGTTTGAGTTTGAATCTTGATAATTCATGCACGTGAAAGTAAACCTAAGCTTTTGGAGCCGTTTGACTTTGAACTCCAATTCGAGTCATGGATTTTCACTCCCTAGTTCCACGAGATTTTTGTCTATTTTTAGCTTTTACATTTGACCAAGATATGTTCAAGGATTTATTTTTTGAATTTTACAAACATAGGTTCATATGACTACATATATGTGAAGTAAATAATGAGACTAGTGCAAGAACTAAAGCAAAGATCTAAGGCTTGCCTTTTGCACAAATAACTCCCCTTCAAGCCCAAGAATTTTGATTCTTCAATCCTTCAATATCTCTCACAATCTAATCATTGATTTCAATCTATTCCTCGTTTAGATCATAAAACAATTGGATTCTCTTGCAATCATCTTCAAATGATGATTTGTTTTCATCAAACACAACGTCCCTACTTATAATGAAACCTTTCTTGCTTGGATTTTAAAACCTATAACCGTTCTCATTAAGGTCATAGCCAATGAATATACATTTCTCTACTTTAGGGTCCAATTTACCTCTAATCTGTGAAAGTATGTGTGCATATATAATGAACCCAAAAGTCTTTCAATGATCAAGGCTATTTCTTCTTCCATGCCATGCCTCATATGCAGAATTCCATTGAGAGCCTTTGTTGGAAGTCTATTCAACAAATAATGGTAGTTATTATGCTACCTCTACCCAAAGGTAGTTGAGGAGTTTCTTTTAATTTAGCATTGACCTTGGAGACTCCATCATTTTTATATTCGTTCTCTCTACGAGTTCTTGGTGATTTTCCTTTTGATGCCTCTCTCTTTGAGATAAGAATAAGATTGATGGGAGAATTATTCTCCCCCTCCATCTCACTTAATATTTTTAGGGTTTTAGGTGTTTGGTTCTCCACAAGATCTAAATACTTTTTGAAACATGAAATACTTCATCCTTATGCGTCATAAAATATAAGATAGTCCACCTACCATAATCATCTATGAATGACGATTAATATCTTGATCCAAAGATTTAAGGCTCTTGCTCGGTCCCCAAACATCTTTGTGGACCAAATTCAATAGGTCTCCATGTATGTAGCATTTCTTGGTGAAGGGTTGCCTGTGTGACTTATCGGATTGACAAGCACTACATTTGTATATCATATGTTGTTCTGATATATTTAGTAACCCAAGTACATTTGATCCCTATTGATTTTTTTGAGAGCTCTTTCTCCTATGTGAGCTAACCTCTTGTTCCAAATCTCTAACTTTGATATGGTTTGGGTGTCAAATTAAACAAGGTAGTGTTCTTGGTGACTTGGAGTTCAAAGGCAAAAACTCTATATGTGTTTTCTCCCGTTGCTATTTTCTGGAATCCCCTATGTGGGTCTTCAACAAATGCTCCATGCTTGGTGAGCCTAACCTCAAAAGCCTTCTCAACAATTTAACCTACATTGATGAGGTTCTTGATAACAATGGGCACATAGAGTACTCTATTAAGTTTATTTGAAGTCATCACAGTTCTCAAATTGATGCCTTGTGTCATCTCCTATTTGGATGCCATGTCTATTCTTTGGTTCTTCCAAATATGAGAGTAGAGCGACATTGCTTGCAACCTGATTTGAGCATTGTGAGTCTATATAAAACACATGCTCATCTACTTTATCTTCCATCATAGTCATGTTCATGAGAAAAAGTGACTCTTCTTGAGCTTAATCATGTGTATAGTTCTTGTAGTCTCTGCTTCATTTGTATCCCACTTGGTAGTTTTTGTTGCATGAGTTGTTATTATATCCATAAGAATTTCTAAATCTTCCTCTTGATTTTAAGTAGCCTTCTTTTTTGTATCCTCTTCCTCTTTCATTGTCTGGGTTGTTGAAAAAATTCTGTATAATGTGATTGTTTATAGCACATATAGCAGAAGATGATGAGATTTAAGCTCTCCCCTTAGCTTCTCTATATCCTCTACATATTCCTCTTAAGCCTATAACTCTACCTTCAAGGTTGGCTTTAGAAGTACGTCCTTCATCATTTGATTTCTACATTTTCCTTCATTATCCTTACTTTATCTATGTAGAAAGCACATGATTAATTACCTTTTTGGTTTTCTCCATTCTTCAGAAGCGTTATATCATGTGTGGATAATTGTCCCATGAGTTTGTGGATGTTAAGAACTTGCATGTCCATGTATAGGTGCATAGTTGTAGTGAAGGCTTCTCATTTCTCATCAGTTTGATCCCATTAAGGAATCCCCTTACTATTTGTTCCTCATCAATGACTTCTGCAATGCTTCGAAGATCTTTTGCAATATCCTTCATCTTGGTGACAAAATCAGTGGCAGTTTGCTTGGGCATTTTCTTGAGTGTTGTAAACTCCATCCATAGTTGATTTTTTCTTTCTTTTGTGCTTGATGAGAAGAATTCTTCTAGAGAATTCTATGTGTCTTGTGATAGCTTATGATTCCTAATGTGAGGGAGTAAAGAAAATAGAGATAGACTTGAGAATGTTTGGCCTTGCCAAAAGCATCCATTGAGCACCATGCATTCAAGCTTTCTTGCTCTTGTGTTGGTTGACCCTTGCCTCTATGTATTGGGATCATCTCATCTCCATATATGTAAACATATAGGTTTCGTTCTTGTAGACAGGCCTCAACTTGAGTGACCATGGTGAGTAATTACCTTGATCCCATTTGTCAGTTGATGAGGGGAATCCATCACCCATGATGCTTAGACTTTAGCTTTTCTTTGATACCACTATAAAGAGGTAATGGGTGTAGATAGAGATGAGTGGGTATTAACAAAAGCCTTCTCAACACTAGCCAAGATTGCTTCTTGAATATCTAGAATACTCCCTCACTTCCAATGTATGCAAGATACACTAAGTCCTCTGGAACATCATTAACAAATGATTACTCCAAAAAATATGAGTTTGTACCTCTTAAGACTTGGAAAAATCTTTGTTTCTGGAAGTGAAGTTCACAATAGAATGCTTAGAGCCCACAACTTGGTACAAATGTTCCAGAGATCTTTTTTGCACATTCAATTCAAGTATCAAGATACTTAAATCAAGTTATTTCATGAATTTAGCTTCACTATACAAGTAACAATAAGTATAACAAGTCTAGGAGTCACCCCAACTTTTCAAGAAGAAGATGAATTCAAATCTTCATAACTCGAATTCTACTCATTTGAAGTTAATTGAAGCTCATACCTAAGCTCACAAGGGTTATATCTAAGTGATTGAAGTGGCACTTTATAATATGGATACTCAAACACAAAGAAATGAACCACGCAAGTTGACTATGTACCTCAAGTTATTGTAATAGTACACAAAGAATGAATATTCAAGATATATCAATCATAATATGTATTGATATTTCCCATATGATGCAAGGAAGTTCGAGAGGACTACACTCACTTGTGGTGGGTACAATGTATGCTCAAAACCTTAGCTCAGAACTCTAAGAATATCTCACTTTACATCATGACTAGAAGGGGATCCACTTATACATGATTTAGAGCTTGAATCTTTATTAGTCATCCATGTAAAATTGAACCTGAACTTTAGGAGTAGTTTGAATTTGAATTCCAATTTGACTCCTCGATTTTGGCTCCCTATGTCCACAAGATTCCTGTTTATTCTTAGCTTTTACATTTGAGCAAGATATATTGAAGGATTTTTCCTTTCAGTTTTAAAAACGTAGTTGATATGACTACATATATGTGAAGTAGATAATGCGAGTAGTCCAAGTGTTAAAGCAAAGCTCTTATGCTTGCTTCTTGCACAAACAATCCTACTTGGAGTAGTGACCGCAAGTATTACATGGGCCAATTTCAAGAGACAATTACTTGTGGATTTCTCTCATGAGGACTACAACAAGAATAATAGGGTCATGTTTCAAAGGTGGATTGACACACCTAGGGCTGATATGCATATCGCTCAATGCTTGATTGGTTTTGAGGTAATGTGTTATTAATTATGTGAAATAGATAGTACTAACCTAGAATTGGATGAGCTTCACAACTTCCTAGGGATGCTAGATATTCCTCTACAAAGAGAATTCATGCCAATCTTAGAGGATGAGAGAATATCAAGTAGTTCTTCTAAAGCTTCGGAGACTATGTGTGTAGTTTTTCATAGAATGTCTCAAGGAGAACAATTAAATTTGTAACAACCACCTAGACTCAATGGAAGAGAAACTTAACCTAAGACGGAATTTGAGCATACTTTGCTATCTAGAGAGAACTCAAATATTACATTGCTAGAAACTAAAGTTTATTATGTGCCAAAACATATTGAGGCTTTGCAACCTTTCAATCATCCTTACAAATGCATCTGGTGTGATGCACTTGCCCATTGACATTTAAAATTCAGTTTTTTCAAGGAAGCCAAAGAGAAGTATTTGGTCACTCAAATAAATATGTGACTACAAGACCAAGAGAATATTAGAGAGGAAATTTGAAAAAGGAGGGTTTAAAAAGTTTTGTGAATCCTCAAGAGTTAAGAATTAAAGAAAACGATCAAGATAGTGATTTTTGGACTCATGTGTATGATGTTGCTAGTAAAGGAAAGTTTATGGCTAAAACGTTATATGTTGCAAGTTGTGATATTCATGCTAAGACTTGTTGGATCAAGCCACTTGATATATACTCGGTTTATGATCATGGAATACATTGACAAGAAAAGGAAGACAGATGATGAGAAAGAGGGTAAGGCCAAAAGAACTACAAGGTCTAGGAAAGATGATGAGAAAGAGGATAAGGCCAAAAGAACTACAAGGTCTATGAAAGACATTGAGAAGAGCGATCTTACAAATGAGCATGAGAAAGAAGATCCTAAGCAAGATATTGAGAGGCATAAGTGAGAGAGGAAGTCAAAAGAGGCAAGAGAGGGTCCTAATGAAGAAAAGGTAAGGCAATTTGTCTATAAAATGCTAAAGAATCCTCAAAACGAGGAGAAGGATGGAGAGAAAACTAGACATAAATGAAATATTCAAGAAGAAGGTGAAAAAGGGAAGAAAAGAGGAAAGAAACAACCTACTTTTGAATCGATCTTTCCCAACTAGAAAAAAATATAGATATTGATAAAGTTTTGGATGAGAAAATGATGAAATATCAAGTGACTCTAACTTTGGAGGAACTGATAGTAGTAGCACGGATAGATGTGGAAAAAGACTTTAGAAGCGCTCTAAGGAGATGAAGAGAAACGATCAAAGTGAAAAATGAGGATGTCGAAATGGAAGAGATTAGAGAGAAAAAGGAATCAAAAGTGAGTATAATCAAGGTAAATGAATTGGAATATGAACAACCTTATGCTCAAAAGAATGGACAGCCAAAAAGTCATTGTACACAAAAACATTGGCCACGAGGTATGACTAATATTGTTGTGGGAATTGGTGATAGCAATAAACCATATGGGTCTTTAGTTGACTCAAAATCTAAAATCAATGTGGTATCAAGAGAATTATATGATGAAGGGATATGGCCAATTTATAGTGATCATTGTTGGAAAATGAAGGCAACAAACAATGCACGTAGACACTTGCTTGATGCATGTGCAAATGTGCCAATGTTTAAAGGGGATGTTCAAGAAGAACATAAATTCTTTGATCAAGATGCTTGTTCATATCCAATTATCTTGGGACAAGCATTCATCTATAAGAAAAGGATAAAAACAAAGATCATAGATGAGGGTAGTGAGTCTGCTAGGATTTGAACTTGCGATAGCTTGAAGTTTGTGGAGTTTATGACAATGTACATAAATCACCCAAGAAACCAATGGTCATTGAGGAAAATCCATCGAATGCATATGAATCATGGATTTCAATAAGTGCCACTATTATGCAGGTAAATAGTGATACATATGATATTGATTTCCTGTATGAAGCTTCTATTTCTATGAAAAGAAATTTCTTTTTCTTTTGCTTAGTGCAAGTTTATTTTGTACATAGCAAAAAAAACCCAAGAAAAATACAAAAATAAATAAAAAAGACAAGAAAACGAGTAGAAAATTGAAGGCCTACTTGAAATGGATAAATATATTTGTGGGGAATTCGAATATATTTCTTGCACTAATATGATGGAAGAAATTGACCAGATCATGATTGACGATCAAGTTCAAACCAAAACTATTCTACTACCATTACTAGAAATATGTGCCATTTTAGCTGAGTGGAGCAATGAACTATGGAAGTTTGATATTTTTGAGCCAAAATTTGAGACCAATTACTAGGAAGTTGATAAAAGGTTTAAGCCACTAGCACAACATTTACATACAATGAGTGATGAGATGATAAAGAAAGTGATTCATGATCCAATTCTTCGTGATAAATCTCAGATTCGACATGAATTCACAAATAAAACTATCAAGAAAGTTCATATTCATGGGAATGCCTTGCATTTGACTATAGAAAAAGCCTATTTTGAAAATATAATAAGAATGAATGGTGAGGAATTTTCTCTTTATCCCCATGAAGTAGGGTGTGCAGATCCTAAGATTATGCCTCATCTGATTATCTTTATGATTCTACATATTCCGTAGAATATAACCCTTATTCTAGTTCCTAAAGTAGGTCTACCTAAGTTGATGAAGTTGCTTAAGGAAACGATAAGCATGCAAATTTTAGAGTCCTCATGTACTCAATCAAATTGTTGGCTCACTATGCTAAAGATTAATGGTAAACTTCAGTTTGTCCAAGACCTTCAACAATTCAATAAAGTGACAACTAGAAATGTGGGCACTAGGTATTGTTGGCGGGTTTGTTAAAGCGCTTGTAGGACTTGGTATATATTTGATGGGAGATCTCTATTCTGGCTATGATCAATTCCAATTTTCAATGAAAGTATGGACATTACAATGATCAATATGCCTCTTGGATTTGTTACCATGTGCGCATTACCTCAAGGTGCAAAAACTTTAGTTGGACACATGATGAATGCAATGAGTTTAGTGCTCGACAATCTTATCATGTGCATAATATGCCATTTATAGACAATATTCCTATTAAAGGTTGTGCAATAATGGATAAAGACCTTACTATAGATGTTGAAGGATGCTAAAAGTTTGTCAAACCTCATGTTGTTGATTTCAAAGATTTACTGAAGTGGGATGGACTTTTTCTATTAAGAAATCAACTTCTCTGGTGAATGATGTGCTCATAGTTAGACCTTCATGTGGCTTTAAGGGCTGAAAGGCTTATCATCCAAAAGTAGAAGCAATTAATAAAATGAAAAAGCTTTGCAAGATTATGAGTGAATTGAGGTGGTTTTAGGAGCATGTGTCCTCTACATCATATGTATTCCTCACTTTGTGTATGTAGAAAATGTGTTTTATAGCTTATGAAGAAAGAACAATTTTCTCTTTTTTGGCTTGATAAGCATACATTAGCTATGAAGAAATTGAAGGGACTTTGATCAACTCACTAGTTCCTAAATGGGTTGACTATTCAAATGGAAAGATCATCTTCATGATAGTGGATACTAGTCCACTGTCATTGATTGGGTGATTGGATAAGAGGATGAGGAACAAGATAGGCATGATAAACAATTTGGTGCAAAAACCATACAAATGTGACTACACAAATACCTAAAACATAGAAGGAATCTTTGGGGAGTAGTTGTGCTCTTAAGTGTGACTGTAATTATTCCATTAGAGAAAATGTTGTTGTAGAAATAGATTATTTGCCTTTTCTCACAATAATATTTAATTTCTCAACTCCATATATAGTTGTATTATGTTGGATTGCTTATTTGATATTTATAAATCCAGATTTTTAGAAATCTTGCATGTGAAATCAAGAAATTTTCATATGATCCACTTGAAGAAGCTAGTTATGATGAAAATTGTATTGGCATTGGTCATTATCTAAGCAAGATGAGTGTACAAACTTCTAAGTCATCAAGATTTTATATATGGAAGGATGCATTGAATTTTTTCTTATGAAATGGATTGCTATGGAGACATGCTAGAGGAAAAATGAAGTTTCCACAACATGTTGAAACAAAGGAGTTAGAAAGAATTGTGTGAATGATTTGCATGACTCTTTGTGGGCAAGTCATAGGAGCTTTGCAGGCACATATGAGAAAATAAAGGAATGTTATTGGTGGTCAGGGTTGTATGTCAATATTACTTCCTATGTTGCATCATGTAAATAACGTCAAATGCACTCATTTGTGAGTGACCACAACGGTGTGCAACATACCTATCATGTTAGCATAGATTATAAATGGGTTGCTAACTTAGTGACTATGACTTTAAGAGTTAACAACATGCAGTATATTTTTTGCTTGCTAGGGAGAATCTCACTAATCATGTTGAAGGTGGAGATTTGCATACCAAATATACAAAAAATGTATGCAAAATTCTATGGTATCAGACTTGCATTATTAACAACACTTGATCGCAAATCTAAGGTTAACATTTCAAGAGAGAAATTGTTGTCTTTTAGGTTGCTAAATCTTGAGAAAGGTCAAGAGTGATTGGAGGAGGCGAGCGAGAAGCAAAAGGAATCAAGAGTTAAGAACACACTTTACTTCAACAACGACATCAAGTGTGGCCAATAAAGATTCGGGCTAGTGATTGGGTTGTGTTCTATGTTAATTCATTTGATATGCAATATGAAGCAAGGAAGAAATTATTGAAACGCTGGTTTTATCCTTATATTCTACATAATGTGAATGATAATAACATGTATGTTTTAAAGGGACTAGATATTATTGTGTTCAAAGTGCCTTTTGTAGGTAAAGGTGTGAGCTTTTCAATAAGTAAGATGAAGAAGTCTAGGAAGTTCTAGAAACACTCATGGATCCATTGGCAGGGGAGGAGAGTCATGACAACCAAGATGACTAGAAAAGTGCAAGAAATGAGGAATAAGTATACTATTTTTGAAATCTAAAATTAAATAATTTTTTTTTATGTTTATATTGATTTGTCGAACTATGTGGTTGAGGTATGAAACACGATCATGAAGATCCCAAATGTTGAAATTCAAGAGAACTAGTTATTGAATTATTTTGAGTTTGATGGGAATGTTTCATAAAGAATGATATTTATGAGTCCTTGTTTCAAGTTGAATGTTCACATCATGGACTTGAAGGAGATGGAATGAAGTAAAGAACTATAAAAAATATTTGTGACATTAGGAAATCATGAAAAAACTAATTTTTTTAAATATTGCACCATGACTTTTTGTTTGCATCTAAAGTATGCATATATATTATAATACACATTATTTTTTAGCTCTAGATGCACATTTATTTGCACCAACGAAAGAAAAATCATGTATATATTCCTATGCAAATGTGAAACAACATGAATGTTTTGTGTGTAAAAAGCCTCTTCATGAGAAACCATGTCTTTTTTCCATGTCTCCACTATGAGTGAGCGGATTGCATATGAGCATCTTAGGGTTCTCTTTCATGGTCATTCGTGACACAAAGCATAGGTGAAAAACCCTGCAAGATCAATTGCACATGACTGTGAGACAATATCAATGTAATTTGCAATGAAACCTATGGGAAATGAGAGCAAAAGTCTCGTCACCAAATGCTAGATTTCTTCTATATTTGCACCATGAAATTCATAAATGCACTTAAAGAATCCATCAAATTAGGGCCAATTACCAAGTCATGCATAGGGATATTTTTTTTCTACTCCCATGCACATGCGTTAATACTCAAAATTTTCCATGATTCTTGAATGTGACATATAGGTTGGTGCTTCAAGATGAAGCCCAAGTTCGGTGGGGGTGAGTGTCGTGAAGATTATCATCTTCATGCGGATTGTATCAAATGTCATGAAATGCCCAAAATGTTGTCTCTATCCTTCTAAGTATTACTTGGTGAAGAAGAGTAAAGAAACAAGAATCATATTTGTTTAGTGGAAACTATTTCTCAAAATGCATGATGGGAGAATTTGTTGGCTTTCTTTTACCAAAATAAAGTGATAGTACAATGACTCTTGTACTTTTTAATAAAATTTTTCTTATCATGCTACGATGCTTTGTTGGCTTGAAAGGAAAATTCTCTACCATTGGCCAAGAAAGAAGCATGCAAAGTTATGTTTGAGGATATTTTGAGTCCCCAAAAAGGGATTAACCTTCATATGACACAATGATAGTAGCTACGAAGAAAAGTATTTTGGATCAGATAGTCGATTTTTTTGTTAAGAGGTGGCACATGTTATTACTTGAGCTAACTAGAGTGTATAGAATCCGAACACTTATTTCATGAAGAACCAAAGAATAGAAGAATAATTTATAGTTTTTATTCACTAAGCAACATTAATATTGCATGATGACATCACATAAAAACTCTCGATTTGACAAAGAATTTTTTTTTGAGGTTAAAAAATGGGTCACATTTCCTTTGATGGCTTTTTGATATATAGGAAGAAGTTCTATATTCAAAATATTATCATTTGCAATGAAGATACTATTGGAGGAAATGGTGGACACCTTCCAAAGATGAGATGGTGGAGCAAAATCCTGCTTCAAACTAGCCAAAATTGAGTTAAGGAGTGCAAAGTAGACCTCTAAAGCTTTTGAGGAAGCACAAATAATCACCCATGTACTTTGGAATATGATTCTTAAATCATTGGATCAAAACAGATGAGTTAGCATAGGCTTGGAGTAATTGCACCAATAGCTCCCCCTCAAGCCCAATATGCTTTTCTTTGATCTCTTGCAATTCAATAATCCTCTTGAACTTGTTCACTTTAGTTCCATCCAAAGATTCGGTTAGCATATTTGCACACTGCAAGTTGGTTGACACATATGACAATTGTATGTCCTTGCTAAGTAGCTTTTCTCTCACATAATGATAATGCTCTTCAATATGCTTAGTCCTTGCATGATATACAGGATTGGTATTCAAATGAAGTGAACTAGTGTATCGCCAAAAATCATTGGAGTCTAAGTATGTAGCCCCAAATCTAAGTAGAGTACTTTAAGATCCTTTTGGCAGCTTCCATGTGAGGTTTTCTTGGTGTATGCATGAATTTACTCAATGTACTTACTCCATAGTATATGTCCACTCTTGTTAGGGTTGCATAATAGAGATTCCCTACAAGACTTTGATAACCTATAATGTCTTCAAGCAGCTCTCCTTTATGTGTACTAAGTTTGTGATTCCATTCCATGGGTGTACCTACAATTTTTGCATTTTCCATCTTGGACTTAACTAGTACATCATGGATGTACTTCCTCTAAGTAATGAAAACACTAGAATCTTTACAAACAATTTCTAAACCAAGAAAATATGTAAGCAATCCAAGATCATTGATCTTGAACTCCGCCTTTATCTAAGCTTTGATGTTCTTGATGCCATTGGCATCATTCCCTATAATAATGATATCATCCACATAAACACATACATAAATAACTTCTGAATTAGTCTTGTTAATGAACAATGAAGAATCTACCTTGCTTGCAACAAAACCTTGGTCCTACAAGTATGTAATAAGCCTATGATTCCAAGCTCTAGGAGCTTCCTTTAAACCATATAGTGCTTTCCTTAATTTACATACATAATCAGGTTTGTCTTTGTTTTCATATCCTGGTGGTTGAGCTATGTAGACCTCTTTAGAGATCCATCTTGAAACCAAATCCCAAATGCTATTCTTGAAGTACTTCAATATCTTTCTACATAGCTTCTTTCGATTCTTCCTGCTTGATGGCTTCTTCAAATGAAGAAGCTTCTTCTCACATAGAATCTTTAGCCATGTATATAGAATGCTTGGTGACTAGTGATGTGTCATAGCCATATCTTATATGTTTCTTGCTTTCCCTTTGAGATCTTCTAAGTGTTTAATTGGATGACTCTAGAATGTCATCCAATTTCTTGATCTTTCCTTCACCTTTGGACTTCCAAGCTTTGATCTCTTCAAGACTAATTTGTTCCTCATCTTTGGAGTTGACATTATCTAATGTGTATGGTTCATCTTTGGTTAGATTTGGAAAATCATTTTCCAAATCATAAGGTCACTTTATTTTCTTGCAATCATCTTCAAACTATGAGTTACTTTCATCATATACCACATCTCTACAAACTTCAAATCCTTTATTAGTGGGATTATATAACCTATATCCTTTCTAATTCTGATCATAGCGAGTAAATATGCATCTTTCAGCTTTTGGATCAAGATTTTCCCTAATCTGTGAGGGTATATGTGCATAAGCAATGCACCCAAAGATCTAACAATGATCTAAAGAAGGTCACGTTCAGTTCATCATCAATAGAGAGAGCTATTCTAGCCATCGTCTTCTTCGTGTGTCTTGTTGTGTTTGTGCTCCTTGTGTGTGCTTCTCGTGTGTCTCTTGCACTTCTACACACACCCAACAGCGGTATCAGAGCAGGTTCAGCTCCTTCTCAAGTTTTGATTTTTCGCATCGCGGCGCGCACGCACTTTTAACAGTGCAAATTGACTTCGGAGCATAGAACTGTGAATTCCAGCAGCCAAAAAACATTTCCACTAGGTACGCTGGGGTTTTACCCCCATTTCAAAGCCATTCATGTAGTGAGAATTGCCATCAGAGTGACGATTTGTGAGCTAAAATTTCAGCTTTCGTCAAAGTGAAGGATTTGTCACATTCAAAATCCTTAGTGAAATGGCGGGCAGCAATGACTTGTTTGGCATGCTTCAAGCTGAAGATAAGCTTGATGGGACCAACTATCCGATGTGTTCTTACATGACAAAGCATGTTCTTGTTGCTAAACAACTTTGGAACATAGTGGCAGATGTAGATCGAAGACCCCCAGACGCTTCTACTTCACAGTCTACTGTCACAGATGGAGCTTCTTCTTCAAGTACAGTGGTTTCTCCTTCTCCACCTACACAAGAGCAGCTTAGATGGGATGGAAAAGATGCTCAAGCTTATGCTTTGATTGCGCTTTCTGTGGAGCATCATATGGTTCCACACATTCGGACATATTCTACATCACAACAGGCATGGGACACTCTTGCTTCTTTGTATGTCGTGCGTAATGAAGCACATGTTGCATACTTGAGGAAGCAACTTGAGGATGTATGTATGGCTGAAATTGAGTCGGTGGATGTGTATGTGACACCCATCAAGGACTTGAAAGAGCAATTGGCAAACATAGATGAGATCATTCCACCTGCATCACTCATTTCTACATTGTTGAAAGGATTACTGAAATCTTTTCAAAGCTTTGCTACTACACTCCATTTGGTTGCAAAAGGAAATCCTAACATGTATGCATTTGATGAGGTTGTGTCTCTTCTTTTGCAAGAAGAGCAATCTAGAGTGAATAGGAGTGGTTTGATTGAGGGAACGCAAGCACTTGCTATCTCACAAAAAGGGAAAAGCAAGTATGGTTTAGCTTTGGGTTCATCAAAACCAAAGCCTCAAGTTTCCTCTTCCACTCATTCCTCTAATGATAGCGATTTGCAAAAGAAGAAGAGATGCAAATATTGCCGAAAGGCTGGTCATACTATTGATGAGTGTAGAAAGCTTGCTAAACGCAATGAAAAGAAGAAGGAATCCAGCATGTCTATTGCTGAAAATTCAACAAATGTAAAGAATGATGAAGCTAACATGGCTCAAGATTTTTGGGCATGTGTTGTTACATGTCATTATGATGCTTCTTTGCATTCTAAATGTATGGTTGTGAGTGAGACTGATTCGGATTGGTTCTTTGATAGTGGTGCTTCAAAGCACATACATCATGCAAAAGATTTTTTGCCTCTTTGAAAGATGCACCCAAAGGAGGACATGTGGTGTGTGCAAACAATGCCTCTTATCCTATCATTGGAGTAGGAGAAATTGAGCTTACGGCTGCAAATGGAGGTGTGATTCTCTTGAAAAATGCATTGTATGTGCCTGGTATAAAGAAGAACTTAATTTCAGTTCCGTTGATTGCCAAAGCTAGACTTCATGCACACTTTGTTGATGATAATATGGTTCATGATTTTAGCAATGGCGATGTTTTCGTGATGTTGGGTACAATATGTAATGGTTTGTATCGCATGGATACATATAAGAGGGCTGCCTCGAATGCCTTGGTTGCTCATACTTCTTCCATGGCTAAAATGGAGATTTCGCATGCTCATTTTGGTCACTTGAACTTCAATAGTTTGCTTTACTTGCAAAAGAAGGACATGGTTATTGGTTTGCCTACACTTGAGTCCATTGAAAAGCATGCATGTGAAGGTTGCATTCTTGGAAAAATGCATCGTGCTTCTTTTCTAAAAGATAGTCATACACACACTACAAGAAAATTGCAGCTTGTTCATAGTGATGTATGTGGTCCCGTTGTCGTGGAGTTCATGGAAAGGAGGGGGAAAGCATAAAAGTCAACATAAACTTACAAACACATTTCTTTAAGCCCAAGGTGATCTTTCATTCAGAGTAAATATCACAGGGTTTTAATGAAAACAAATTTAAAGGAATAGTTCTAACTCTGTGATGTTATGCATAAAAGCTTGGATGATCCTTCCCTTCACTCGTGTAACTTTGAAAATGAGATAGGGGAAATCTCCAAAGACCACAAATGCTTGAATGTTACCTTAAAATTGGTCCTCAATTAATAATATTTTTGATCGGTTTGCTATTCATTCTTTAAGGAGAAACACTCTTCGGGTTCCTTACAATTCGTGCTCATTATTCAAGCCAAAAGAAATTCTATTAAGATACGTATAATTACCATGTGCCTTATCTTTTATTCCAATACAAGCCAAAGTTTTCACTATTTCTTTCAAGTAAGCAAGCATAATCTCTAAACATATTTTTGCTTAACGGTTTCAGCTTTAGTAGTCTTATTCTGCATACATCACGTAAATCAATGACCACTGGTTCCGTCTAGACAAACCCTTCCTTGTACTCAATTTTAAATTATCGCTAAGCACATCTGCAATAAGAGTTCACATTACACATTTATCATAGGTGCACATTAGCCTATCATTTTTCTCATTCTATCATATGAGTCTTTAACAATGCGTTAGAGAAGGATTAGTAGAGCACTGATTTCGGCAACCTTTACGGTTATTCCATTGGATTGTAGAACAGTAACTGCAAGTAAGAGCATCTGTAGGCCGTAATTAAGGTATCCATATGACCCACTCAGATGTCTGTAATAATTTTTACAGAAGTAAGAGTGATACATACAGTGGATGTTGAGAATTCCATGAAATAAGAGACAACGAAATAGTAATAGTTAGACATTTACACGGTTTCCATTGTACGCAGAGAATGTCATCTAATTAAGTTTCAACATTTGAACAATGATCCAACTGTTCATAAGGAATGATTTTACCATTCCTGATTATTAAGATTGCATGCGTTA
This sequence comes from Ceratopteris richardii, assembly GCA_020310875.1. NCBI lineage: Eukaryota > Viridiplantae > Streptophyta > Polypodiopsida > Polypodiales > Pteridaceae > Ceratopteris > Ceratopteris richardii. Next base: position 12,478,703 of record CM035416.1, read on the forward strand.
CAAAATTTTGGAAGCAACTAAAACCTTCTTATTTGAATCTTTGTCAACTTAATACAACTCCAAAAGGATCATACTTCTTTCTACTCAATAACAACCGACGGATATAATTCCCAGCATGCCTCGAATGAACAAGTCAAGCGAAAGAGTGTCAAAATAGTTTCCTTAAATTACTGCACATAAAAAAAAATGGGAAAGCATTTCTTCGTTTCATACTCCGTAGCCGAAAACTTTCCATGAGTTGTCTCTATCTCAAGTTCTATACTTGAAATTCTTTCTTCTCGTTCATCTGCTCCTCTTTTCAACCATGTCTAATGATGAAGACCATGTCTGCAGAGAGTACTAACCAAAGCAGGCAATTCAAGCGATAGACAGCTATTACTAATGCATACAAAAGAACCGAACTAAGGATGCATTTTGCTCTTCTCATTCCAACCATCGGAATCACTACAAAACAAGGACAAGCAGGGCATAGACAGATCCTAAGTTTCTGCACACAATTTCTTTCCCGCGAGTGAACTTTTAGTTGCCAAGAGCAACTCAACTGCTCGACTTTAACACAAAACTATCACATAATTTTATATTACAAACAAATTGTATGAATAACAGTTCAACACTTATATAAAAAAAAAAAGTTAATAAGGATGTTCATTTATAATATTACTCATTATCTGAACTTGCCTCCATAACTAATTCACTCTAAACTCATGGTTTATTCTATTTATATGAGCAGATGATGCAAAGAGGGAAATCACTGGCATACATATAGAATGAGCGCAAGAAAAATGATCAAATACCAACACATAAAGCATATGTTTAAAAGAACATACTTGGATGATTGTTATGATTAGTTGACCCTGAAATCTTGCGACAGAACTTTTCTTGGAAATCCACAGTGAATCAAATTCTCCTCAGCTGCTGCCAGCTAGAGAAAAGTCTCGCCGAGTAGTCTCCAACCTTGTAAGTTATCCATCAGCTTTTCAGCCCAAGTTTTTTTTCACGGCAGCGGCGAAGTCCTACTCTGATCACGTAGTACTTTCCCTTTCAATGTCTGTTCCACAACGCCTATCCCTCTCTCTTCCATTTTATATCCTCTCTGTAATCAGTGGCTTATCTCCTCCACGTAGCGCTACCTTCCGTCCTTTTTCTACAGAGAACCCTTATTGTCCATTCCCACATTGGTTAATATCTCGGCTTGTGTAACCTCCTTTCACTAAGGCCTCCAGAAGCCAGATGGGATTCCCCCCCCCCCCATGAAGATCACGTGCTCTTGCCGCTACAAGCAGCCCTTTTTCATTTTTTTGCCAGTCGGCCGATACATATTGTTATTTATTAAAGTGCGCAATCTCTTCTTAAGCATAATATGAAAGTTGTTATTGATACACAAACTAAACATTCAAAAATCCGCAGCCTTTGTTTTGCACTGAAGCACCTCCTAGTGAATTTGTGAAGGGGAAAGTGAAAAGCCTCCCATGATTTGGAGTACATTCCAACTCCAAAACAATAAGGGTCTAAAGCTTTCTGGCAGTGCATTGTGATGCTCTGTAACTTGACGCGAGCTTTGAATTAATGCTTCATATGAAATTATGGGCTAGCTCTTCATATCACGACCACATCCACCCCCTCTAAACCTGTGCATCCTCTGGATGCGCCAACCTGCGAACATAAGAACAAACATAAACGAGCATCAAGCAGTCATAGCATATAAACAGGACTTAAAAAAGAAAAATTTAACTTGATGCATGGACTCTGAAAATGCATTATTTGGCATAAATTAAGAGAAGAAAGTAGACAAAAACATCCCATACAACATATCAGAATACACTAATGCACTTAGACTAGAAATCACATGAGTAAATCGAAAACTTGTTAGCTCTCTCGTTAACTCGACTCGGTCAGATCTAGTAACCTATCCGAAGCATTTGCATATACCAATCCTTACTAACTCGATTTATGGAACTCCCTTCTCGCTTCCCTATTGATCTCCCATCATCCAGACCCTCATCAGACCTTTTCCTATTTTTCTCTTATTTTTATTCTATTTTTCTTTATTTTAATTCTTTGTTCGAGCTCAGCCTCAATATTTTTGTTTTTACTTTTATTTATTCACACATATCGGCCTATGCCGAAATCGGATGCGACTCGTGGACCTGACCACCCAGCCACGTTTAGCCCACCCATCTACCGACCCGCCATAGTGCACGATGCACAATGTCAGCCTCATACGAAATCAACATCAGCTCATGGCTCTGACCACTCGGTCAGAGTGACTCCACCCGTCTATCAACCCGTATGAGCGCGTAACAACATGTAGGTTAGGCCATATGACACAACTAGCGTCAGCTCGTGGCCCTAATCGCACGACCAGGGTAGTCCCACCTGCCTACTAGCTCATCGTAGCGCCCAACGGCACATACATGTACACATAGATAGCTGGCTGGTATAAGAATTATTTTCTCAGACATAATCAGTCTGAAGATCAGGTCAGATGAGAGATCAAGAGCAGAAGTCAAAGTGTCTCACTCATCAAGTTTCATAAACAGTAGTATATACAGATACTTAGTCTAGGTCTTCCTTTCACCTTCCTAGGCCTTGTTCTTGAAAGTTCTAGTCCATCTTCTAATCTCACTCATATAATCCCAGCCCTTATACATCACATGTAATCTTATTAGTAGTACGAGATTTTTGTTCTACTTAATTTTCTTAATTATGCATTTCTTTACATGTTATATGCCCAACTATGTAGTCTTTTCATATGGACATATATACACACATACACATATATACAAGACGAAAAAAGGAAACTGAAACAATAACATCTCACCAATATAAAATCAGAAGCCGCTCGAGCTTGACGTCTGCAATTACTCTTTCTTTAAATATTTCTAACTTGGTCATCCTGCATAAAATAGAAGATTATTTCACAAGAATTTATATAGAAACAGTCACTCAAAAAGAAAATATTACCTGGTCTTATTTATATACATTGGTAATTGTCTCCTTGCTGATTTCCGAAGATCTTTCCTGATTTTATTCTTCATAAAAAAAACCTAACTTGATTTTTTTTTTAAGAAACGGTATTTACACATAGTTTCAATACAACGTTTTAATCTATCTTTAAGACGTTTCCCCCCCCCCCCCTCATGTTCCCTACGGAACAAGGCAAGTTGTTGTAAAAGTTCTGCATATTCCGCTAAGTTGCGACTATAAACAAGGAGTTCTGTTGGCTCCACTTCCATATATGATTTACGGTCCACTGAAGTGTCATTTTCTCCATATGTTCCTACCGCTCGATACCTGAACACACTCCCTTTGTTTGACGATGAGATCAAAGTCTCACTAGTAATACGATCTTTAACAAACTCTTCAACAGGAATTCTTTCTTCATTTTCGGGTGTAGGGAGCAAGTAAGTCGATATGAAAGAACTATCTAAGGTTCTTCCTTCAGGTACACTCCTTGATGTCTCTCTAAATCTATCAGGAATGCTACCCTCAGGGATGGATGTATCATTGGAATCTTCACTATCTATTCTAGAATCTAAGATAGTCAAACAACCCAATCAACCCTAAAAGGTTTACTATTAATAACCTGATCACAAATCTCTGTCAGTACCCTGCAAGGAACAAAATTACATTAATTGAAGGTCATGAATAAGTAAAACACATACATTTATTTTATTTGTTACTTTACTTATTTATTACATTCAGATGGATTCATATCTTGATATTTATCTATATGTTTTTAATATATACATACATATATATATATATGTATGTATATTTATGTACATGCATTATCTTATGATATAATTCATTTTAATCATTTTCCTTATCGATAACTTCATTTTCATCTTCTCCACTTTCTTCTTCTTCGTCTTCATTTAACATCGTCTCATAATCCTCATTCTCTCTTCTTTTAAAGAGCTTTACTCTCTTCCCAACGATTAAATCCTTTAACTTAGTCCCATCTAATTCCCTAAGTGAGTATGTTCCATTGTCAAATACTTTACATACCACATAAAGACCGAACCATATTTTTATCATTTTTCTTCGAGCTTCATAGACAAGTACCCAGTCTCCTTCATTCAACATTTTAGGTCTTAACCTATGGGACTTGTCAAATGCAGCCTTATTTTTCTCTCTAGATGCTCTGAGCTTAAATGCAGCTTCTAATACCAGATTTCTTCCTCTCTCTAGTTTAAGAATCCGCACTGCTAGAAAATCTTCTCTTGACATCTCATCTTCCCAAGGCAAGGAAGTCCATGCTAAAGCATGTGACTCCGTCGGCAAAATAGGTTTTTCACAATACATTAGTTCTGCTGGCATATCTCCAGTAGCCCTAGTGTATGTCATCCTGTCTACCCAAAGGGCAAAGGGAAGGTAATTTGGCCAATTCTTTATTTTCCCCTCACAAGCCTTCTCCAAAGCTTTAATAATCGGAGAATGTCCGCGCTCAATTTTGCCATTGGCTTCAGGATTATAAGCAGTGGTGAGCGATAATCGAATTCCATATTTTTCAAAGAAGTCTTTGGCTTCCTGAGCATCAAGCTCACCTCTGTCGGCAACTATTTTCTCAACATAACCAAACCTACTAAACACGTCTTCTAGTAGAAAGTTGGATACATTGCTTGTCGTTTTCGTCCTCAGAGCTCTTCCTTCAACATGGTTTGTTAGATCCTCTCTCGCCAGCATAATATACCTCATTTGTTGCACTCCTAATGGCATTGTAACTAGATCGACAACCCACTTATAGTGGATATTAAGAGGGTATGTTGGATGCAACTCATCTCGGTGTCTAACACTAGAGTACATCTGGCAAGGTTTACAAGTGGCTACATCATTTTGGACACCTACATACATCCCAGGCCACCAATATCTTTCCTTTATCTTTTCGTAGGTCCCTTGAAAGCCTTTATGTCCGGCCCATAGTGAGCCATGCATTTCACGCACAATCCTTCCTCTCGTTTCATCGCAACCTACAACTCGCTGGGGTATCTTACCTATTCCAATCTTTTGCTTCCAAAGTAATCCATCTTTTAGGAAATACTTACTTGACTTTCTTTGAATGGTACGAACCTTTTCTTTGCTCCAACTAGGATCAAGAGACTTCATACTTAAATATCTCGCGATTTTCTTCCACTCATTTTCATATTCGTCTTCATTAAATCTTTTTGTTACTCCTATTTGAATTTCGTAAAGTTTTTCTTATGTCCTTCTATTATCTTTTCCGCTCCGTAAGCTTCTTTGAGCTTCTCTTGAAGACTCAATACGAGTCCCAAGCCTTTCAATTTGATGTTTAGGCTCTTTTCTACTCAGTCCAGTAGATGCTCCATCTAAGTTCAAAGTATGTACATGTGAAGCAAAAAAGTCTAGACCTATCTCTTCATCATTAGAAACCATCGAATCTTCATTTTCATATATAGCTCGTGATAGCATATCAGCTACCACATTATTTCTCCCAAATATATGAACAAACTCAGGATTTAGCAACTTAATGTACGCTATCCATCTTAACATGGCAATGTCTGCAATGGAACAATTCACGATCATTCCCAACAATGGTAAGCAGTGTTTTTCCACTACCACATTTGCCCCAATCAGATATTCTTTATCATTCTTTAGTGCAGTCACTATTCCCTAAAGCTCTCGCTTAATTTGAGGGTAACCTCTCTGGCGAACATTTAGAACTTTAGCTCCAAAACGAATTGCATATCTTTTTCCTTCATCATCCTCTTGGCCAATCGCCCAACCTATACCTGTCGGACTTGTATCTATGGTGATATAAATTTCTTTATTGTCACTATAGTCGGCCTTTCTAAGCAGTGGTGCTTCTGCAAGTGCCTTCTTTAATTTTCTCACAGCTTGAGTATGGATGTCTTTCGATTGAAATCTTTGCCCTTTCCTAAGCAATTGATAGAGTGGGTCTGCAACAGGGGCAAAATGAGGAATCCACACAACATAGAAAACACATGCCCCAAGAAATCTCCTCACCTCAATGATCAAGGAGCAGACCTCATTCATGTGTTGAACGGTGTCTACTCTCTTCGGACAAGGCTTCCTTCCTTTAGGTCCACACAGACTTCCTACAATTAAGACCTCTTGCACTCCAAATACTGATTTTTCCGCAGACAATGTCAAATGAACCTCTTCCAGCCGACTAACAAATGGATTCGCAATCATTTATGTGCTTTTTAACAAATTTTCTACATCCATCCTCGTCAAGAGTCTCATCTTTATCTTTTTCCTCGCGGCCTTTAATAGGGACATCATCAATGAATGGCATAGTCAGATGCGGAATAAAATCCCTAAGCACCTTATGCATACCATTCATCATATGTGCCACTGAGTTCGTGGCACGTTGTGGCAAAGTGCACATGCGCACGAGCCCAAGTGGAGTCCTCATAGTGGTCAAGTCACGGCTTTCGAGAGCTAGTTGGAATTGATCATACCCAGAGTGTAAATCTCCCATTGAGTAAATAGATCTCCGTGCAAAGGCTTCTGCATACTCATCTACGATAGGCCCAGTTCCCATATTTCTAATTGTCACTTTATTCACTGGCTGTAGATCTTGGATAAATCTCAATGACCCATTTTTCTTTGGCACTGTAAACCATCCGTAAGAATAGGGAGCACTTGATGGCTCAAGAATCCCCATTCTAATTTTTTCATTCAATAGATCAATTAGCTTTGAAATATGAGCTTTTGGTACCGGAATCGGTCTGAGATTCCAAGGTACATGTGGTATTGTGAAAATTATCATAGGTGTCACCACAAATGGATCTACACATCCAATTTCCTGGGCATTGAAAGAGAAATCCTTTCCATGCTTGAATATCATCCGAGAGAATACATTCTTCTCTTTCTCACTAAGGAACCCATCTTTTCCTAATTGAATTTTCTCAAGAGTTTCTTTAGTGAACTCATGACCTATTTTCCTTTTATCTCGGAGAGGTGGCTGAGATTTTGCACCATCCATAAGTTTATTACTATCTTCACGAAGCGGAACTGCAACTGGCTTTATCTTTTTATCAATTGTTTTGTATTTAGTTTCAACGAAGACTTCCTTTCCTATTGCTCAAACTTTTCTATTTCCTTGTACATGGAAATAGAGTGCGTTTAAATCACATTATCACTCCTCCTTCCTTGAATCAACTCTTGCAGATCAAACAACATGTTTGCAAAAGATATCTCATCAAAGACTTCGGAAATTTCCTCGTCGAAGTCAAGCACTCTGCACCCATAAAAGTTCCTTTAAAAATCTGCTATGTTTTGTTTTTCCCACTTTTTTAACTCAGAAAAAACACGAAACTGAAATGAATTTGTCGAAGAAAGTGCTATGAAACTCGATATGAACATATTTACATTCGGGATCTTTTCACTTTCCAAGCTTCCATAGTCCCGATTTATGAAAGCTTCATTTAAAAACTTTGGTCCTCAAATTCTTCAGGAATAGGTCTTGTTCGAAGAGAAGTTCTATTCCTGACATGGTCTACACAAACCGTCATAAATTGGACCGCCTTCTTTCCATCCTTACTTCCGATTCGCGCATAGGTCGATCCATCCTCCAAGACTCTTGTTTCTATTCTTAAGGCAGTAATGTATGGCTGCCCTAAAATCAACGAGTAGCTAGAATGATCTTGCACGAAAAAATTTTGATAATCACTAACATCCCCAATTGTAGCTAGTACCTGCGGGCATGCACCAAACAACTCACCTGGCATCGAATTCACTGCCTTGATTCTCCAACCTGGCTGCATATCTATTGGTCATTTCCCCTTCATGTAGAGATCTTTGGACATTACGTTAGCTTCAGATCTGTGATCAATAAGAGCAACGACTAGTGTATTGATTTTATCTAATCGCACCAACGTCTCAGTCGTGGCTCGAGCCCAATGGTCTCTAGTATAATGACTTAAAGGAGTTGTTTCCGAAGAATTCCGTTCCACGAACATTTCCTCATGAACACATGGTTGTGCATTAGTTTCAATCGGTTCAAGTACATTTTTCAGTTCTTGTACTTGTGCTTGCACAGCATGGACAGGTGTCTCTTCATCCATCTTCTCAGTCTCTGTCAGCTATTGGTTGCCGTTTTCTTCTTAAGAGATCAATTATTACTTCTAGAAATTCTCTTTTTGCTATCCCCAATAACTCACCTAGTGTAAATTCGATTACACTATCAAGCACTCTTTTCTCGAGAACTTGTTTTAAATCTGTGGCTTGCTCAATATGCGATTTTAGCATATATGAAGGATTTTTCACTCTTCCTTGACCTTTCCTTACAGGTTTCATTTCTTGATCTTGAGGAGGTACATTAACTTGGGTAGGAATTGGCATCTCAGCAGAAGTAGGGTTTTGAATTGAGTCAGACTTGTGAACTTACAGGTTTCATTTCTTGATCTTGAGGAGGTACATTAACTTGGGTAGGAATTGGCATCTCAGCAGAAGTAGGGTTTTGAGGTTGTTCTTGTGAAGCTTCTACTTGACGCCTAGTTCTTCTTTTCTCCTCTTCACCCTCATTGGTTCTCCTTCGTTTCTCTTCCACTCCTGCTTCATGTCCTACCGAAGAGCATAGATAAGTAACAACCAAGAGAGTGTCTACAGGGTCATTCCATCCACTTACCCCTCAGATCTCATTGCTAGCTGACTTTAAAATTTCATGATGCATCTTTCCCCGATCTAGGGACTTTATCACTTTAGACCACGGTTCTATATCATTATTTTCGTCAATTACCTGACATGCATACGTATACGATGTTGAAGCAACATTTTCAGATGTGCCAGGGAAGAACACTCTCATGCCTGAATGGTGATTTGCAAGAAGAGGTTTATGTGAAGCAACCTCCTGGATTTGCTATGAAAGGGAAAGAGCATATGGTTTGACACTTGCATAAAGCCTTGTATGGTCTCAAGCAAGCTCCACGTGCATGATATGACAAAATCCATAAGCACTTGATTGCTCTTGGCTTCACATGTAGTCCGATTGAAAGCACACTCTATGTACGCAAAAATGGGGCTGATCTTATAGTGCTTGTTCTTTATGTCGATGGCATACTCTTGACTGGGTCATGTGATGCAAAACTTGACATTCTTATGGCTGATTTGTAGCATACTTTTGATGTCACTTATCTTGGTCTTTTGAGCTACTATCTTGGCGTCCAATTTGTATCCGTTGAGGGGGCAATTGCTATGCATCAAGCAAAGTATGTTGAAAAACTACTTCAGCGTTTTGACTTTGAGACTTGCAAGCCAGTTTCCACACGAGTTGAGACAGGATTCAGGTTCTCATTTGAGGATTCGAGTGATGCATTTGACACTTCTCTTTATCAGCAAGCTATGGGATGTCTTATATATGCATGCAACACAAGGCCGGATATATAGTATGTAGTTTCCCAGTTGAGTTGATTCATGCATAGCCCTGGCACTAAGCATTGTCAAGCGGTGAAACGTGTCTTTAGATATCTCCGAGGCACTTTGAGCTTAGGTCTCTTTTATGGCAGAGATATTCAGCCATGCTTGCATGCTTTTACAGATAGTGATTGGGTTGGTTGTTATGATACTTGCGTGTCCGCTAGTGGTAATTGTTTTTTCCTTGGCGACTCATGCATATCTTGGTTGAGTAAAAAGCAACCTATAGTGGCGACATCGAGTTGTGAACTTGAGTAGAGGGTAGTTTTCACAGCTACAGTGGAGTGTATATGGTTGAGACGCCTATTGATGGATCTTTGCATGTAGATCTATGCTGCTATGCATATTCTCACTGATAGTCACAGTGCTTTGGCTGTTGCACGAAACCTAGTGTTTCATACACGGACCAAACATATTGAGGTGCATTATCACTATTTGAGAGAGCGCCTTCATGCAGGAGATATTGATTTGGTATATGTGCCTACACAAGATAGTGTGGCAGACATATTCACCACAACTCTTCCACGGGAAAAGTTTGAAGCTTTTCGCAAAGCTTTAGGCTTGTTACCTTGAGGGGGCTGATCTCTCACTCCCTGTATGTGTTCACATCATTTGCTCTAAGGGGGTTTGTTACACTTATGTGTTCCTCGAGTAGCTTTGATGTGAACCTTTTCCCTATACATGGGAACTTTTTACTCTAGTGCTGGCTAAAGGTTTTTTCCCCATGTTACCACATACTTGATACTCTCATATGTGGTGGTACTTTGTACTTAGGGATATTATTCAGCTCTTACTTCAGTTTAGTTCATCATCAATAGAGAGAGTTATTCCAGCCATCGTCTTCTCCGTGTGTCTTGCTGCGTTTGTGCTCCTTGTGTGTGCTTCTCGTGTGTCTCTCGCACTTCTACACACACCCAACAGTCTATGAGTTAAAAATAATACCTTGACCCTGATATTGATGGCTCTTTGCTAGGACCCCACACATCTGTGTGCACAAGGTCCAAGGAGTCTTCATATATGTATCCTCTTTTATTGATTGGTTGCCTATGTGATTTGCCAAATTCGCATGCTCCACATTTGTATATCATGTGTTGCTTGGACACATATGGAATGCCAAGTACACTCTCATCCTTTCATATTTTCTTCAATGTCCTTTCACCTATATTACCTAGCCCCTTATGCCATACTTCCAATTCAGATAGGGTTTGATCTTTATAATTGAAGAGAGCAATATTCCTTGTATCTCCAACTTCAAATATAAAAAGTCTACCACATTTCTCACCCTTTGCAATCCTCTTGAAGCGTTGTTAAGGTTCCTCCACATATTCTCCATGTCTTGAGAATCTAACTTGTAAGCCTTTCTCAAGAATCTGTCAGACAATGATTAGGTTTTTTGTTATTGTTGGTACATATAATACCCTACTTGGAAGAGTCATGTTATCATTACTTGCTTTAACATTTCCAATCTTCTTTATAGAGTGCCTAATCTCATCACTTGTCTAGACTTTGTGCTTTTTGTTGGAAATCAAGATCAAGCACAAAGCATGGAAGTGGATCAAAGAAGTGGAAATACATAAACAAGGAGCATATAGGGAGCTCCAAGAGGTATATGTCAAATTTTCAAAAGAAATCCCTATAAAAATAGTGACTTTCATAACTAAAAACCATTGTAAATATCATTTCATATTTTTGCAATTCCATTTGGTTCAAAAAAAGAAAAGAAAAGAAAGAAAGAGGGAAGAAAAAGAAAGAGAGGAAAAGAAAGCAGGGAAGAAAAGAAATGAGGGAAAGAAGAGATGGAGGGTAGAAGAAGAAAGAAAGGAAATAGAAGGGAAGAAAAAAGAGAAAGAGAAGAATGGAGGGTAGAAGAAGAAAGAAAGGAAAAGCAAAGGAAGAAAAAAGAGAAAGAGAAGAATGGAGGGTAGAAAAGAAGGAGGGAAAAGAAGAAAAAAAAAGAAAAGAGAAGAAAGAGGGAAGAGAAAAGAAGAAAGAGGAGAAGAAAATAAAGAGGGAAAGAAAAGAGGGGAAGAGAAAAGATGAGAATAGTGTGCCACACAGAATATTAACATAGTCTACCTAAAAAATCGAGGTATCATTGCTATTAGAATTATGCAAATATTATTTATAAAGTAAAATTGATGTGTGAAATTGATGAGTAAATGTGCAAAGAAAAGGATTATTTTTGTGAGTGGATTTTATTTATTTACTTTTGAAATGGTACTAATCATTGTTTTATTACCCCTCCCCCATGAACATTTCTTTGGTTCTTGTTCCCTGATTGCAGGTTTCTCATGATTTGAAGAATATTATAAGAAGTAAAGAAAAAGTTTTTGAAGACCCGAAGTAAAGAATACCTCCCCGTGGGTCTTGCTTGTGGATCTTCCCTCAAGGTTGGGCTAGTTGATGATTTGGAGATTATATGAAGTGAAGAAAGTGATTTGAAGACCCAAAGTAAAGAGTACCCTCCTTGTAGCGGTTTGCTCTATCATTGACCCGCACTGTAGCGGGAATCATTGTATCATAGAGATTTCATTGGACAACTTCAACTATATTTGCATTCTATTATTGAGCTTTGTCTACACATCGATCCGGCGACTTTCGTATTTTAGCGTGATATTTGGATTTTTTTGTTCCCAATGCCTATGCTCATACGCATATGCACATTTGCTTGTCTCTTCGGAGGGGTAGGGGCCTATGTCGATCACCATACCAGAGAGAGGGCGAGGCGCCCAGTGCACAGATGCCGCTTGCCGGACGTGGGAACGATGCACATAGGGGCATGATCCAACCCCGCGCCAGCTCTTCCCATCACCTAACCTGCTTCGATCTTCCCGACAACATGTATCATGTATCAGCGGGTGATTATCACAATACTTCCAAAGTATCATGTATCGTGAAGGTTGGTATCATATCGTCTGGACCGATATCGTGTATCATCCAAGGAAAAGTATCATATCATGAGGGAAAGTATCGTGTATCATGTATCGTGTATCGAGCTTAAGCCAAGTATCCTACTATCCCCCTGTGTATCGTGTATCGTCACTTCACTAAGTATCGCATATCGTGAGGAACCATATCATGTATTGTGATACTTCACAAGTATCATGTATCACCAAAAGGTTAGGATCATGTATCACACTAGCTCAATTATCGTATCGTGGACTCTGGTATTGTGTATCGTGCATCCTCAAGTATCATGTATGGTGCGCCTAGGAGTTTGTATCGTGGGAAGATTGGTATCCTGTCTCATCTAAGATAAGGTACGTGTATCGCATAGAAGTGGTATCACGATGAGTGGTATCACGTATCATGTGATAGAGGTATCGAGTATCATCCTAGAGAAGAATCGTGTATCACTGCTCTTAAGTATTGCCAATACGTCCTAAGTATCATGTGTCATTTATTCTGAGGTAATCCCCAACAAATCATGTTTGCCTATTTTAACCCCAAAAATCGTAAACTCGCATCACTTTTTTAGATGAACTCCATTTGTTGTGATTTTGGGTTTCTTGGAGTATTTTGAAGTTGATCTTCATATGAGATTAGGGACCCAGGGGGCTCCAAAGAATTTTGAGCAATACCAAGAGGATTTTTGGACTTGTAGACAAGGCTTATGAGCCTCGAATCGTGTAGACACTTAGGCAAGGATACACAAAGCATTAGATCATGTGAGGCTTGTGTCCACCATACAGCTAGGTCGTGGGCACAAAAACTTAAAGGTTATCCATACGTGCTAAGTTCAGAAATGAGTGATTCAAAAATGTCTTTTAGCATGGAAAGACCCACAGATAGCTTAGGAACTCCCTATTTACAGACACTAGAAGGTCCCTATAAGACACAAGTGCAGTATATTAGGACTAATTGATTAGGTGCTCACATCTATGAGGATGGTCTAAGGCGAACAATTGTCCAACTCAAAAATCCCGACCAACCCTTTGGATTGGAATACGTAGTTGTTAAGTTCGAAGAGGGGTCATATATTAATAGGCAAGGAACCATGTATGTGGTTACCACCTTACCTGACAGGACAAATGAGTTTGGAAATATCATTCTTATGAACGAGATGGGAAACCTAGAGCAAGGAGATGTAGGACGAGAACCCAAGACTCCTCGATGCAAATTTGTGCTAACCAGGGTAATTACTCCAGAATGGATTCCCCAGGACAACAAAAGCATAGAACTATTCTTGAATACAGAAATAGAGGAAGCCTTTTGGACATTCAAGTCAGATCAATCTAGAAAAATAGGTGGAGTTATAATCTACGAGTTCAAAGATTCTGAGACACCATGCAAGGTTGTCTATCTGGATCACACATGAGAAAGAATATTCTTGGTATGAGAGCATGATAGGCATGCATACACTCGGGAAGGAGAATTGATTTTCCCTCCACCAAGATCTAATGTTTCTCATGGTCTCCAAGGAGTAGGATCATCCATGGCTCATGAAACCCAATGAGAAACAACCAAAGAGGGACCTGAGGTAAGCTTTGCACACACTACGGGCAGAGATAGATCTAGATTTGAAGGTGAAAGACCTGAAAGAGAGAGACATCGAGCACAGAGGCATCAAAGAGATGAACATGATTTTCCATTGCCTAAACACTGAGAGTACCCAAGAACCCTTAGACCCTCTCAAGTGGTCAAGGCAATGAAGAATTACTTTCATGGGTTCGGAGATCCTTATGATCATGTGGCTAAGTTCAAACAAGTGCTAAGAGCTGAACAGGTTGAGGACTTGTTCACGTAGTTCGAGGAATTTGGTTTGACTCTCAAGGGTACTGTCTTAGCTTGGTTTTAGCCCCTGAATAGTCACAATTACCAGAACATAGGTCAACTGCTAGAGGAATTCATTGTAGAATTTTCTAAGAGTAGCATGAGGCATAACACATCATCCTTAATCCACAGCTTCAAGTAGACACCCCAAGAAACATTTCAACTAGCAGGACGAAAGTTTAAACAATATGTGGAGAGATGTCGCACACTTGAGTTACCTACTCAAGCAAAACAAGTTTCCTTGTTTTTAGATGGAATCCTAAGTGGGAAACTTAGATCTTATGTATATCTAAAGGAGCCAATCACACTAGATCAATGCTTGAGAATGTGTATTGACATAGAAGACAACTTGGGTGAGGAGTTAGGACTGTCCAAACTCTATAAGGATTCTAAAGGCTCTACTAGTCATACCTCCAAAACCTCCACTAAGATAGATGAGATAGTTGAGCAGGTTGCAAGGAAGCTAGGAGTTCAAAATAGACAAACACCAAGGGTCACCTCATTGAAGTGATGTTACAAGTGTGGAGGAGACCACATGACTAATGTTTTCCCCATGGTGTCTCAACCCCAAGGAAACTCTAATGCTCCATATTGCACCATTGAGAGAAAATACACAAACCACACACCTCAAGATTGTCCATACAATACGCAACTGTTAGAAAGACTTATCAGCAACCTTACCAATAGGGTAGGTATCAAAATCAATACCAATAGCCATATTATAGGCCACAACAACAATATTAAGCACCATATAGGCCACAACTAGTCCTAGGAAACCAACCACCACCTCCTGCCCATGTGATTCCAGTTAATTATGTTGTAGTAGAGGAGAACCCTAATAAAACATTGCTGCCAATGTCCCCTTTAGTCTCGGAAAATGACCCTCATGCTCATAGTTATGACTATTCCCATGAAAATAGTCCACAAGATTATTACATATAGTCACCTCACTAAAGTGAGACTTCTCCATATCAATATGAGCCACGACCTATGGAAAGAAGAAATTGGTAGACTGATTGAAGATAGATTTATCTATGAGATTGAGCATAATGAATGTGTATCCCCCATCATAGTGGTGCCCAAGAAGAATGGAAAGTTGCGTGTGTGTATTAACTTTAAACAGGTTAATGCCACTACAATTAGAGATAGCTATTTGCGTACAATCACTGAACATTTACTAGATCATGTTGCAGGCAAGGAGGTTTATAGCTTCCTTGATGGATTTTGAGGTTACAACCAAGTAGTCATTGCCCTAGAAGATCAATACAAAATAGTGTTTACCATAAAATGGGGAATCTTTGCATTTTGTGTGATGCCATTTGGGCTCACCAATGCACGTGCAACATTCCAAAGGCCCATGTGTCATGTCTTCAAAGAGTTCTTGTGAAAGAGCTTAGAAGTATATGTGGATGATTTATGTGCCCATTCCCAAGAAAGAAGATACCACATCCCTAAGCTCAAACTAATCTTCAACAAGTGTAGAGAATATCGAGTGTGTCTGAACCTAGAGAAGTGTGTGTTCATGGTATGTCAAGGTAGGATCTTAGTTCATATTGTTTCTAAGAACAGAATATCAATGGATGAGGACAAAGTTAGAGCTATAGCAGAGTTGTTGAGGCCAAGGAATGTTAAAGAGGTACAAGCCTTTATGGGCCATTGTGGATATTACTGCAATTTTATCCACATGTATGCAATCATAGCTAAACCTCTTTATGCCTTGTTGACAAATTTTGAGTGGAATGAAAAATACAAAAATTCCTCCAATGAACTGAAGAGACGTTTGTGCTCAGCATCAATACTGACCACTCTTGATTGGAAAAAACCATTCCATGTCCATGTGGATCTTGATTGGAAAAAACCATTCCATGTCCATGTGGATCTTGATTGGAAAAAACCATTCCATGTCCATGTGGAGACAATAGGATGTGTGCTAGCACGACCCATAGGCGAAGGGAATCTAGATTTGTCTATCGCATATGCTAATAGATAGCTAAATGCGGTTGAACAAAATCATACCACAAGCGAAAGAGAAGGCTCAGGCATGGTATACACTCGGAAGAAGTTTACACACTATCTATCAGCCAAGAAGTTCAAGCTTTTCATTGATTATCAAGCTTTGTTATATTTGGTCAATAAACCTTGCAATACAGGACATTTAGTAAGATGGTTCCTCTTACTAATGGAATAGGACTTTGAAGCTGGTGTTAGGAAAGGTAGCACCCACCTCAAGGTAGATCACCTTTCTCGCATCACTTCAGGAGAGCCACTGCGAGAAGTGTCTGATGAATTGCCTGATTCTTATCTATTCAATTTAGAAGTTGTTCCTTAATGGGCAAATAAGTTGGTACCTGTCTCAATCTTTGGACCCGCAAATAAGAATGTGAAAATGAACAAAGAAGAAATTGTAAAATCATGAACATAGTAGTTGGTTGCAACAAGCTCATAAAGGACTGCTAGGAAATCACTATTCCAAACAACGAACATTGTAGAATCTAAAACATTTATGAGTGTACTGGCTTAGTATGGAAAATACATAAGTGGATTAAGAATTGTCTCGTGTGCTAGGGAAAACCCCAAGTGGATCCTGCCACCCTTTATCATGTGTCGTTAATTCCAAAATGGAGCACTCCATTGGTAGAATATATGAAATCTGGAACACTACCCAATGAGACTAGTCTAGCAAGAAGATGAAGCATGGAGCAAGAGGCTCAAAACTATGCCTTAGTTGGAGACAACCTATACCAAAGAGGGAAATATGGCTACCTAAGATTGTGCATTCACTAATTAGACTATTTGAAAGTCTTAGAAACTGCTCACAATGGTGTTGTAGGTGGACCCTTTGGTCCTCGCTGAGTAATTAAGAACATTCTATTCTCAGGACTTTGGTGGCCCACTCTTCATATGGATGCACATACCTATGTGAAGAAACGTGATACATGCCAATGTGCACAATATCCGATAAGAAAAGACGAGATCCCTTTTAGGCCAATGATGGGAGGACGTGCGTTCTCGAAGTGGGGTATAGACTTTGTAGGTCCTATTACCCCACAGCTAGAAACTCCCATGCAGAATACATTATTGTAGCCACAAATTACCTTACAAAGTGGGAAGAAGTCAAAGCCATGACAAAGAATGATGCTCAAATGTTGGCTAAGTTCTTATTCGATACACATCGGAACACCAATCGAGCACTTTTCTCAAATGGGGATGGTCAATCACCATGCTGGAGCACAACACAAAGAGATGCACACCGACAAACCTTTCACCATGGTAAGACTCGGCTACCTTGACAACACTAACCATGATAGATTAGGAAACCTCTTCATGAGCATACCCTTGACCACTTTGTGCAAGACCACAATTTCTTGCACCATACTTCTTCGAATCCATTCCCCAAGTACGCATGCATAGGGCTACATAACAAGGCCGTGCACAAGGCACATATTTTTTCAACCCATGCACAAATGCACTTACCCATCAATCATTCTGGGTTACAAGTACTTGGCATGAACAAAATGATAGCCATGTTTAAAAGATCGAAAGGACATCAAGGTTACAATATCAATAGCTATGAAGCAATTCATAGATGACAACTACTCAAAATTAACATCAACAACCTCTTTTGAGCAACTCGCAATAATGGAAAGTTCACAAATACACCATCATGTTGGACTTTAAGGAAGAAGTACATGGAAAGAATCGTAGTGAAAAAATGAAGATAAGGACAACAGACCCTACCACATTTGAAAGACAGATGCTCTTGTTGATACATGATAGACACTACCTCTTAGAGTACTACATGGAACACCCAGTGCAACAAGGGTCTATCAGGGACGACACAATCGAGAGGGGGGCATAGTAATGGAAATTAAGTTAAAGCACAAACCATGAAAGCACATCAAAGAAGCGAACATACAAGAACAAGCAGCATATAGGGAGCTCTAAGACCTATATGTCAAATTTCTAGAAGAAATCCCTATAAAAACAGTGATTTTCATCACTACAAACCATTGTAAATACCATTTCATAATTCTTCAACTCCATTTCATTTAAGCCAAGGATTCCTCAAGCTTGAGGAGTATTAGAAGTAGCTACATACCAATTTTTATAATTTTTAGACTCCGTTTGAGCCCTGAAATAAGCCTTGGAACCTCATTTTTAATTGGGCCGAACACTAGGTCTGGACAGGGCCAAAACCAGTCAAAAAACTATACAAAGATCTAGAGAGCTCATTTTTGAGATTGGCTTGTTAGAGTTTGAAGCTTTGTAAGAGAGTTCGTTTGTAATAGAAGCTTTCCATTGTTCCTCTCTTAGTTCTTTCCTTGTGTGCACATGTGTGTATGTGTGTGCATGCTTGTGTGCTTTCACTCACGCACTTGTGCTCTCACTTGCTCACGGTCTTCATATGAGTCCTCATGTATCCATGGATTGACAAAGTTTTTTTATACCATTGTGCCAGAGTGACACTTTCCTTTGGGTTCTTCAAGATTAGATAATAATACTACATTGCCTGCTATATGATTGGAACAACCAAAATCTATATAGAATAAGTACTCATCATCTTTACCTTGCTTGGTTGTCGTATTCATGAGTAGTAGGGAATCCTCTTGATCATATGTATAGTTTTTGTAGTCTCTTCTGTTGGAAAACAATGTTCCAATTGGTCAGATTGCTCACAATACATATATGAGTACGTATGTTCTTATAGCACTCTCCAATCCGAACCGTAGCAGGCAGTCACAACAGCGATCACAGGATATGTATCACTGTTTACTAATCCTTAATACATCGAAAGCGCCTAGTACAATGGATAAGACACTCGCCTCCCACGATGGTGACCTGGGTTCGAATCCCCTTGGCGGCAGCCCGCGGCAATTTCTTTTATATCATGCTTTTCATAATAGCTAAATGGCGAAAAAAAAAACGAACAGCGGACGGGTTTGTTTTTTTTCGCAAAACTCTTTTGCTTTTGGAGAAGTGCGATCGCATAGCTTTATGTGCTTTATTATGAGCTTTTCAAGGATCATCAAATACTATAAAAGAAGCACTTTGGGTTCATTGTATTCATCCTTCACCTAGGATCAACACAAGCTTTCTGAAGCTTGGACCTCAGTAGAGGTGGTGTTTCTTCTAGCACATGGGGCAGCCATGGTGCTAACTTGAAGCATGTTGAAGAGCAGCTATGGAGTTCTTCTTGGTGATTCTTCTTGGAGAAGATGAAGGGTGTGCTCACACTCTACCTCATGGAGAGGAGGTTATCTCTTGTTCATGGCAAGAAGACTTGGTCATTAGCAGCTTGATGGTAAGGATCGCCCATCTACATGATGTATTTGAAGATCATCTTCCACAGGAAGATATTAGGTTGAAGATTATTTTCTACAAGAAGATGTCTAGCTACTTCAAAGACATTGGATGGGACCATCTACATGATTTTGAAGATTATCTTCTACAGGAAGATATTAGGTTGAAGATTGTCTTCTACAAGAAGATATCTGGCTACTTCAAAGACATTAGATGGAGTTTAACATAAGATTCACATCTTATGTTAAAGTATTCAGGTACATATTCTCTTTATGCACACAGGTACTACTTCAAGTTTATGGAGGTCGTGGCGTTCATATCAGGAGGAGTCCTATTTGGCATAGGTACAAGAGAATCAGTACTTATATGCTTTATGCATATTTTATGAGGTGTTTAAGAAGGTGTGTTCACATGAGTTTGAGGATTTCCGTTCACACTGATCCTTCCTCATTCAGTCACTCATATTCACTCTTCTATAACCTATTAGGTCACACATCTCATGTATATTCGGATTACTGCCCACACATCTGAATATGTTTGTTACATTGTACATTCACTCATTCATCCATTTCTCATCACATAGAGTGGTTGAGAGATATGCTCCCACATTGTACATTGAACATTGGTATATATGATACTATGAGTAAGCACTGGCTTACGTAACACCTTACACATGATGTCTATTCTTTCTCTATCTTTATCTCATCATTTGTATGATTAAGTTGTGGTATGTTCATGTTTTGTCAATATGGAAGAGTGTTGGAATTAATGTTGTACATGACTGGAACTATGGAACCATGGACCTGTGACATGAGCCTAAGGGCCTACCTCACTTCCAACATTTGGTATCAGAGCACTAAGGTTTTGGTTACAGAACTTTAGATCTTTGGCATCAATGCATTAAGGCTCATTCATAATCCCAGGTTCCTAGACTTCCAGATTTACAACATATGATTTAAGAGCATCTTCTAACATTTGACATTTGACATACACACTTAATCTAGATGAGTAGAGATTTGAGAATTAGACAATTCAGTTACATGTGTATTCATCAGTGTGGAGTATGAAGTTGATGATCTGTTAGCAGCCGAATATTTTTGGAAGAGTATGCAAATACTTTACAAAAGTATTATTTGAAGACCCAAAATTGATGAAGAGAAGACTACTTCAAATTCAAGGAAGAACGATGGTTTAGAGAAGATGAAGGAAGCATATCAACATCAAATCACAGGTATCAGTTTCTACTATCAGATTATCATTTGCAGGTCATATCTTAGAAGAGCAGTTATGAAGAGATTTGAAGAAATTCAAGGAGTACTTTTATACACTTTCATTATTTGAAAGTTAAAGGCTACATCAAAACAGGTATCTAGAGGTTTTTCTAGAAAGTTTTGAGAGATCTCTTTCATGGCAAGAAAGTTCATCTAAGAAGACAAGCGCAGAGATGAGATGAGTATTTTCAGCCAATTTTCTATTGTAAGTTGGTTGGATATCAAGGTACAAATGTATCTAGAGAAGGTAACTCTAGAAGGGCAATTCATCATTCAGACAACGATTGGTGAATTTAGTCATTTCAGACATTTGAAGCAGAATTTTGATTCAGAGATATGAGGAGATGATAAAACATGTTTCTATAATCACTTCCATTTGTATACCATAGTTGTTTTATCTCTTACTCTTAGCATTAGAGGAAGAGAAAAGTTCATTTGAAGAAGTCAAGAGTGTTTGCTACTTCAAGATGAAGAGAACAAAAGGTATGGAAGAGAAGTTTGAAGATGTTGACATCATCAGGTGGAAGAAAGATGCAGAAGAAGAAAGTCCATCATTTCCAAAAGAAAAATAAGACCTCCTTTTCTCTCATATTTTCCATATACTTTTCCTATTTTATCCTCTACATCCAAAGACAAGTCTACGAGAACATCTTGTTTAAAGAAGAAGCAGTTTCTTGTTTTGCATTACACTTGGTCATGATTTAGTAGATTTGACAAAGAATTGCATTGAGAGAAAGAAAAGCAGTAGATATATGTTTTGACTCATATGTATATGAGTTATGAAGCTTTTAAGCAGGCAGCTTATATGTTCCCTCAAAGAATTCTTGGAATGTCAATACAGAACTACTTGATATATGACAAGTTGCAGAGAGGTATATTTCTTCTTTATCTAACTCTTGAGGTAAAAGAGTTTTTTGTAGCAGATGTTGAAGACTTGGGTTGAGGTTTTATGTTTGGAAAAGGTTACCTCATATTCAGTACTTTCAGAAAACTTCAGAAAATTCAGACTTGTTGATGTACCAGTCAGTTGAAGAATCTACTTTTTATGATTGTCTAGACTTTTGGATACATGTTTGTATTCCAAAAGGTGTTCCATCATATCCTATCACTTGATTGAAAAGTGGAGTTAGCCAAAAGAAAATCAAGCAGGTACTATCACATTTCACCCGGGTAAAATATGAAAGTTATGAAGTATCAACTTGCAGCTTTTGGAGTTCTCAAGGTGAGAAGTTTTTCCACTTATATTTCAAGTAGGAATTGCAGATTCCTTGAAGGATTTGTTTGAAGAAAATTTTTACAACTTTTTGAGAAGCATGGACACTTGGAGACATTCAGGAAGTAAATCAAACATTCAGTCATGAAGGTTTGATGACAACAGATTCTACACAAGAGAGATCATTGATCTTGGATAGATCTTGTATGATCTTGAGTATTTATGATTCAATTGTCTATCCTTTGTTTGGTAAGGTTCTTAGCATTGGAAGAAGTAAGTCAAAGATTCAGATTCTATCAGATTTGTGTTACAGAGATAGAAGAAGATACTTGTTATGTTACAAAAGGTTATGAATCCTAAAATGCTTTCAGCAAGGTTTTGTTATGTTAGGATCAGCTAACCTTATTCTACAATTTGGAAAGCTGAGGAATGACATGGAAAGCTATTGGCATGTGTACAGTGCTAATAAAAAGGATTCCGAGATTTTGTTCCAGATACAGGTATTGTTCACTGAACATCAGATTTATTGAAAGAAGGAAGACGTTCCAGATTTCATAAAGTCTGATATATTTGAAGAATTTTGGATACTAGTGTTAAGTCATCCAGGGGGGTGATTAAACATAAAGACTTATTTTCAGCCATATGTGAAAGAATGCAGATTCATACCTACAGGTATTCCTATTTCAGGTATTCCTATATTTCCTTTGTCAGGTTCTCTTTAAGTTCCATCTTTGAAAGAAGAAGGAAGAAGAAGAATGTTTGGAGAAAGTTCCTGTTCAGGAGAGGGTTCCAAAATTCTATTGAAGAGAAGCTTGATATTTCAGAAAGGTATATTTCAGACGTGCGCACATATATGTTTATACCAAGTTCTGAAGGAAAGAAGTATGAAGGATTTAAAGGATGAAGACATGATGACATCATAGATCTTGACTCATATTTCAGTTGATTTCAATTGAGATGAGTTGACATGACTTGAGTACATTCAGAGATGAACCAGCAGTGTTCATAATGCACTAAGTTGTGAGTTGTCAGTCACAGGTTCCAGGATTCAGTTCCTGATTTTGTTTAGTGTATTTACATGACGCAGCAGAAGTACGTTGAGAAACCTTTTTTGGAAGGAAAATGCAAATATGTGGATCCTAGTGTATGTTTTCAGGTTTTTGAAGATAGGAGATAGCAAGTTCAGAGACAGATCATGCTATATTTGTTGTCAAACAGTGATTGCTTGATGTGTACACTACTGGATATCTAGTTTGCATATTTTCTCAAGTATTATGGTTCATATTCAGCAAGTTCAGGTTTTTGAAGGAAAGTTAAATTCACGTTTGAAGGTCAGTGCGGGAGTACAAGCTTGAAGCTTGTGACAGGCTATTTGAAGCTTGTGGTAATTTGCAGATTATAAAGTTTGCAGATCCAGTCCAGTTTATACCAATATGACATTGCAGCGGGGATTGTTGGAAAACAATGTTCCTATTGGTCAGGATTGCTCACAATACATATATGAGTATGTATGTTCTTATAGCACTCTCCAATCCGAACCGTAGCGGGCAGTCACAACAGCGATCACAGAATATGTATCACTGTTTACTAATCCTTAATACATCGAAAGCGCCTAGTGCAATGGATAAGACACTCGCCTCCCACGATGGTGACCTGGGTTCGAATCCCCTTGGCGGCAGCCCGCGGCAATTTCTTTTATATCATGCTTTTCATAATAGCTAAATGGCGAAAAAAAAAAACGGACAGCGGACGGGTTTGTTTTTTTTCGCAAAACTCTTTTGCTTTTGGAGAAGTGCGATCGCATAGCTTTATGTGCTTTATTATGATCTTTTCAAGGATCATCAAATACTATAAAAGAAGCACTTTGGGTTCATTGTATTCATCCTTCACCTAGGATCAACACAAGCTTTCTGAAGCTTGGACCTCAGTAGAGGTGGTGTTTCTTCTAGCACATGGGGCAGCCATGGTGCTAACTTGAAGCATGTTGAGGAGCAGCTATGGAGTTCTTCTTGGTGATTCTTCTTGGAGAAGATGAAGGGTGTGCTCACACTCTACCTCATGGAGAGGAGGTTATCTCTTGTTCATGGCAAGAAGACTTGGTCATTAGCAGCTTGATGGTAAGGATCGCCCATCTACATGATGTATTTGAAGATCATCTTCCACAGGAAGATATTAGGTTGAAGATTATTTTCTACAAGAAGATGTCTAGCTACTTCAAAGACATTGGATGGGACCATCTACATGATTTTGAAGATTATCTTCTACAGGAAGATATTAGGTTGAAGATTGTCTTCTACAAGAAGATATCTGGCTACTTTAAAGACATTAGATGGAGTTTAACATAAGATTCACATCTTATGTTAAAGTATTCAGGTACATATTCTCTTTATGCACACAGGTACTACTTGAAGTTTATGGAGGTCATGGCGTTCATATCAGGAGGAGTCCTATTTGGCATAGGTACAAGAGAATCAGTACTTATATGCTTTATGCATATTTTATGAGGTGTTTAAGAAGGTGTGTTCACATGAGTTTGAGGATTTCCGTTCACACTGATCCTTCCTCATTCAGTCACTCATATTCACTCTTCTATAACCTATTAGGTCACACATCTCATGTATATTCAGATTACTGCCCACACATCTGAATATGTTTGTTACATTGTACATTCACTCATTCATCCATTTCTCATCACATAGAGTGGTTGAGAGATATGCTCCCACATTGTACATTGAACATTGGTATATATGATACTATGAGTAAGCGCTGGCTTACGTAACACCTTACACATGATGTCTATTCTTTCTCTATCTTTATCTCATCATTTGTATGATTAAGTTGTGGTATGTTCATGTTTTGTCAATATGGAAGATTGCTGGAATTAATGTTGTACATGACTGGAACTATGGAACCATGGACCTGTGACATGAGCCTAAGGGCCTACCTCACTTCCAACATCTTCTTCCTATGAAGCCTCCTTGATAGTTGTTGTAGACTTGGTTGTAATTGTGATGGTAGTCGTTTCCTCCATTATTGAACCTACCTCTTGATTGTCCATAGCCTCCTCTATGGAATCCTCTTCCTCTCTGGTTCTTTGTGTTCTTGAAGCATTCATCTCTGGTATATTTTTCAAGCCACAAATGTTGCAAGGTGAAGAGTTGTATGGTCTCCCCTTGCCTTGCTTTGCTCCTCTGCCCCTTCCTCTAGTACCTCTTCCTCTACCTATGAAATTCACTTGATAGGTACTTGCCTCTTCTTCATTCCTCTTACCTTTGCCTTTATCTTTGCTCTTATTTTCATCTGTGTAAAGCGCACAAGATTGATTACCTCTAGAAGTATCTCCATTCTCGTTGAGCTTTATATCATGTGTGAAGAGTTGCCCCATCAATGTATTGAGGTCAGGTATTTGCATGTCCATATATAAGTCCATTGCTATGGTAAAGGACTCCCATTTGTCATCAACCTTGATGCCATTTATGATTTTCCTTACTATCTACTCCTCTTCTACTTCTTCTCCAATACTCCCAAGTTTATCACCTACATCCTTCATCTTGGTCACATAGTGAGCTACACTTTGTTTTGGTTGCTTCTTCAATATTGTGAACTCCATCCAAAGTCGATTCTTCTAGCCCTTGTATTTGATGAGGTGTATGAAGAAGGTAATTCCTTAGTCTCTTGGGAAGTCTTATGGTTCCTTATATGAGGTAAAAGAAACCAAATATTGAATTGAGTATATAAGACTTAGCAAGAGCATCCTTTGCACACCATGCAGCTAGTCTCTCTTGTTCCTCTCTTGTAGGTTGATGTTTGCTTCTAAGAGTTGGCATTTCTTCATCTCCAGATATGTATCCATACAAGCTTCTTCCTTGGAGGTAAGCCTTCATCCATGCTGGACGATTTCCCCTATCCAATTTTTCAATGAATGATGGAAATCCATCTCCCATTTTACCTTAATGTTACTCTGATACCACCATTGGAGGAGATGTTGGACACCTTCTAGAGATGAGATGATGCTCCTTCACGTCATCCAAAATTAAGTTGAGGAATGCAAATTAGACCTCTTCAGCTTTCAAAGAAGCACAAATAATCACCCAAATACTTTGGAATATGATCCTCAAATCATTGGATCAAAATAGATGAGTTGGAGTTTCCATAATGAACCAAAACTTGCTATTTTGGTCACTACACTTGTTCAAGGAAATAAAAAGTACTCCTTCTCTACTAGCAATTGAGTAAAATCCTTTTGGGCACATCTAATTAACTTCTAGCATTTTCAAGTTACTTCAATTGGAATGATGGAATACACTTAGAGAATTATGCTTAGCAAGTTGGAGATGCATCCCAACATTTTTAGGGACTGATAGATGCAGACCAGTGAGCATTGTTTTGTTGATAACTCAAAATTGGCTAAGGCAATAAATGTGAAAATTTGTAGCAATAAGACAAATAGTGTATTGAATCTATGCCAACTTAAATTACATCAAATGATCAAGTACATGCTGAGAAACAAGTAAGATAAGGAGCTAAAGTGTGAGTTCAATATCAACATAGAATTCCTATGAATATCTCTCCTAATCAGGCTGCTACAATGTGACTTTCAAAGTCCTCTTTTTATAGCCAAAGTTGGAGCTCCTTTTTGAAAATTAAATTCAAACTTCTACCAAAAGGTGTCTCTAGATTTTAGGATCTCAATCTTCATCTAACTCTTCAATAATTTGCGAAGGGATCCTCCCTAAGTATTTGTGATTCAAGTGATTCCTTCTATGCACTTTTACAAGAAGTAAAGATTCAATCTTTTACAAGGGGTCACTCATGTGTGAATATATGAATGTACATATGATCTATAGAATAGATGATCAAGCATTTAGGTTTGGAATAATTGCACCAACAGATACTATTGTACATCTATATTGGATTTGCATCATGTTGATAACTTCTATTCACTTGAGCTGATAGCTTCTATTCATTTGTGTTTTCTAACATTGAGAAGCACGTCCACATTTGATTCATTTATCTTCACAATTCCTAGGTGCTTTCATAACGCATGATAACAATTATTGCTTAAATTTAGCAGAAATAAAAAAATTTTTCTTTGCAATTGCATTTCTAGAAATTCTTGTTTTTTGTTCATCATCAAGATGGGATACAAATGAATACAACATAGCAATTATTGTTCTCTCTCAAGAAATTTTTTTCTTTGCAAATTGCATTTCTAGAAATTCTTTTTTTTTGTTCATCATCAAGATGGGATGCTAGATATTCCTCTACGAAGAGAATTGGTGCCAATATTAGAGGGTGAGAGAATATCAAGCAGTCTTACTAAGGCTTTGAAGACTATCTCTATATATTTTCAAACAATGGCCCAAAGACAAGAATGAAATTTGAATCAACCAGCTACACTCAGTGGAAGAGAAACTCCATCTAAGATGGAGTTTGAGCATACTTTGTTAGGTAGAGAAAACCCAAATATGAAATTTCTAGAAATTAAAGTTGATTCCTTGGAAAAACATACTGAAAATTGGTAATCAAAGTTCCGACTTTGAAGAGAATTCAAGAGACCAAACCAAGAATGCAAGAGCAAGGTCGTATGGCAGAAAAGCAAGGAAGGAGACCTTTCAATCAGCCTTAGAGATGTATCTTGTTTGATGCATTTGCCCATTCACATTGGACATTTAGTTTGTTCAAGGGAGCCAAAGAGAAGTATTAGGTCACCCAAATTGATAAAATGTTTAAGCCAATAGCACAACCTTTACACACAATGAGTGATGAGATGATAAAGAAAGTGATTTGTGATCCAATTCTTCTTCATAAATCCAAGATGAGACATGAATTCAGAAATGGAACTATCAATAAATTTCAGATTGATGGAATGGCTTCCTTTTGGCTATATAAAAATCCTATTTTTTAAAAATGATAAGAATGGATGGTAAGGCCTTTTCTCTTTATCCCCATTGAACAGGGTTTGTTGATCCTAAGATTGTGCCTCCAATGAATTTCTTTATGATTTCACATATTCCTTAGAATATGCCCCCTATAGTAGAGTAGGAATCAAGTGAAAGTGGTCCAAGATGTTAGTAGAGTTTGAAGGTAGCCTAAAGGAAGCCAAGGCAAAGATAGTAGAATTCACATTTTGGATTTTGTTACAGCTCCTCCCATCTCTAAGTCAAGCTTCATTTTATTTGTTTTGATACCAAAAGACTTAGATATGATGTTGAAAGCATATTATCCATGACAAAGAGAATGATCAAACATATCAAAGCTAGACAAGAGCTATCCTAGAGCCAACCTAGATGTGAAAAGGATAAAATTGTGCATTAAGATGGTAGAACTAGCTCATGCTATGTCTGAGGCTAGACAACTCTTTAATGAGAGTAATATATTCAAACTAGAATCGCAATTCAATGGATATTAAAATGGTTAGAGAAAATGGCATCTTAACCTCAAAAACTTGTGCCTCAAAAGGCCTAGCCAATCGAAAGAAAAAACGAGAACTCTCATCAATAAAGTCACACATTCCTAACTCAATAGAGGGTGGAATTCGTCCTTCAATTAACAAATACTTACAAGAATTCTTAGGAAAATTGTGAAGAGAATTAAGCTATGGAGAAAATGACTCTTCCAATTATTTAGGAAATAGATGATCTTGAGAATTCATTCCCTCAAGATATTCCTTCGATATATGGAGATTAGGAAGACATTCAATCAAGTATGAAACTAGACTTTGAATCTAATTCTTTACAAGAATTTCTACATTTCACATACCCTTGGGAATCAAAGTCTATTGAAATGAGATCTCCCACAATAATGATAAGAAATCAAGTGTCACTTATACCTAGAAATTCTGATGTTATAAAAAACATTTAAGTGCAATGTCATCTCACATTAGAAGAGTTGTTAAAGTTTAAGCCAAAATTATGGAAACTTGTCCCAAAACAAGTAGAGGAAATCTCTTGCTCCCACTCATAGGTAGGACCTGATAGAAACGTTGTAGATGGAAAACCTATTGTCACTCCTATGGAAACAAGATTAAGGTTGAGTCTTCATGATGTTGGGGATGCATTTGATGTTTTTCTATCAGCAGGTTGTTAAATGCTTGATTTACTTATGCATTACTAGGCTAGATATTGAGTTTGTTGTCTCACGGATGAGAAAGTTTATGCATTTCCAAGGTATGAAGCATTGGTAGGTGGTTAAGCACATCTTTGGCTACTTGAGTGGTACCTGACTACTTGGATTGTTTTATCCCAAAACAGGATCACTACTACCAGATTTACATGCTTTCTAAGACTCTAACTAGTTTGTTTTCTATGACACTCATGTGTCCACCATTGGTTTTTTCTTCATGCTTCGTAGCTCATGCATATCTTGGTTGAGCAAGAAGTAGCCTCTTGTGGCCACTTCTATTTTTGAGGTTGAGTATAGGGTAGCTTTCATAGCAATTGTTAAGTGTGTCTGGCTTAGAGGCCTTATGTTTGATTTGGGCATTATATCAATCTTTTGCCACCACCATCTTTTGTGACATTCAGAGTACATTGGTAGTTGCAAGGAACCCTGTGTTCCATGCTTGCACTAAGCACATTGAGGTGCAGTGTAATTATTTCATGGAGAGGTTCTCTAATGAATAAATCAGTTTGGCATATGTGCCCACACAAAAAAATGTGGTAGACCTTAAGTTCACAAAAGCTCTACCTAGGGAGAAGTTTGAAGCTTTCCATAAAGCTTTGGGCTTACTTCCTTTTGTGGATTGATACCACATAGCTTGGCACTTCCTTGTACGTGAGTGCCAATGCCTTGTTCACCACATCACTCCCATGTGGGATTTGTTGATACATTTTCGTAGTGATGTGTGTGAACAGACTAGGACCACCCAAGTACTTTTTTCCCTCTTTATGAGGTCAAGTGCTTAAGGTTAGATGGGGGGGTTACTTTTCCCATGATTTTATTAACTTCTTAGAGACAAATGGCATCAAGAGAAAACTCACATGCACTTACACACCAACGAAAATGGTGTGGTAGAGAAGAAGATTAGGTACATTGTAGAATGTGTTAGGACCATGTTGAAGTCGATGGGTGTGCCCAATTGTTATTGGTCTGATGTAGCAACCACAACTATATACATCATAATTGAGCTCCAACATGAGGTATACATGCTATCACACCCTATGAAGCTTGGTATAATAATAAGTCAAATGTATCACACTTGAGAGTCTTTAGTTGCACAATTTATGTATTGGTTCCAAGTGAGTTAAGGAGCAATCTTAATGATAGATCAAAAAGATATGTCCTAATAAGTTATGCTGGTGAGAAAAAAGGGGTATATATGTTATAACCCTAGAACAAAGGAGCTAAAGGTATCAAGGAATTTCATATTCGATGATCCTTTACCTTTTTATGCTTCAAATGTATATATGAATGGTAATGAAGATGAAGAAAGAAAGGCTTCAAGGGATAAACCAAAAATCTTGGTTCTTAGTGGACCAAAGGATTGGCATATTCAACCGTTGTAGGACTAAGGAAGTCCTACATCAAGGAAAATAGGTGATGAAAGGAAAAAGAGCAAGGCCAAAATCATATAGATAGAATAAGATGAAGACTTATGGATTGAGCCGAACACAGACCATCATGGAAAGAAAGGGAGAGCTCGAAGGCCAATAAAAAATATCCAAATCAATGGAATGGGGAGATACAAAGTTGAGATGGGGTAAGGTACCCAATTGAAAGACTTACCTATGATTCATTTATGCCTAGACATTATTCTTACATGAGAAAGGCTATTGAAGAACCCACATGTTTTGGAGAAGAAAACACATCTAGGGAATGGCAAGAGGCTATGTAGGAGATTTTAAGGACAATCACACATGGGATCTAGTGCCAAGAAAGAAGAATATGAATGTCATTTGTAACAAGCGGGTTTCTAAGGTAAGAAGCACTTAGATGGTAAAGACGCACTTAGATAGTAGTACTAATAGGTACAAAGCTAAGCTTGTAGCTAAAGGATTTTATCAGACATATGGAATAGACTATGAAGAGAAATGTATCCCTTTGGTTAAGATGACTACCATCAAAGGCAATCATTGCAATTCGAGCAAGCTAACATTCAAACATATTCCAACCTATTGTGAAGAACCACAACAAATAAGATCTATCATTTTTTTATGAGAGAAGATGAGAAGCATTTGTCTACTTATGTGTATATGTAGATACTTTGAGTATCATAGGTGATAACCAAAGCAAAGAAGATCCACCATTTTTTAACAAGAAAGAAGGTGAAGAATTTTTTTACGTATGTGTATATATATATGTCTACTTATCATAGGTGATCATGAAGAAGGAATCAAATACATCAAAGAGAAGATTCAGAAGGACTTCAAGTTTCATCATGAAGAAGGCATCGAAGACATCAAACAAAAGCTTGGGAAGGAGTTCAAGATCTTAGACACTGTAGATCTAAGATATTTCTTAGGTATTAAGGTCATATACAAGGACAATGGTACTTGGCTTATGCAAAGAAAGTACATTATGGATATATGAAGAAGTATGGACTCACAGGGTGAAAACAATTGACCAATCCAATGGAGGTAAACATAAACTAGACCTTAATGGACGCAAATAGAGTTTAGGATCCACTTTTGTAGATGTATGTAGTGTGATCATTAATTTATGCTACTGTTACAATGTTTGACCTAGCATATACAGTTGGTATGTTATCTCAAATCATGCACACACCTAGGGTTTCACAATCACTTGCAGCTAAAAGGTTATAAAGAGACCTTAAATGTACATTAAATTATGTTCTATTCTATCCTTTTGAAGACCAAATTTAGGTGAAAGAATATAAAGATGCTGATTAGGGTGGATCCGAAGACGATAGTGTTACCGTTAGTGTCCATGAGAAAGGCCAAATGCCCACCAAAAACTTTTGCATATGCTCTTTAATAAAACATATAGTGGTCTGGTCAGCCATAGACTATAAGTTTGACAACATTTGTAACACCCAAGAATTTTTTTTTCGTGCTCCTTGTCTACTATGTTTTTTTGTGTATTCCACACCATCTCCAAGGCTTATGACTAAGCCAGTGACCAAGGCATAGACCTTGGCATACCTTGTCATCTGAGTCACCAAATTCACCATTGGCACTATTGGATGTGCATTAGGGAGGACCTCAATGATCAAGGAAGACAGAGGTTCCTAGTACTTCCCGAGAGGTCACCCATCCTAGTACTATTCCCCCTAGACCTCACTTAACCATGGAAATCGCTTGCCACTAAGCTACACCCTTTTCGTGCTTGAAGAAGGGGAAAGAATAAGGTCACATTACAGTGAATAAGTTTTCGCCCTCAAAGCTTCATTCTTTGCTTTCAAAGCTTATCTTTGAAGCATTTTTGGGGTGATTTTTGGAGCCATTTTGGAGTATTTTTGTGTGTAATTCTCTTTAGAGAAGTCCAAGAACATCAAGAAGAGTGTTCTTTGTACCTCTTTAACAATGAAAGTTCACCTTTTGGGGCTATGTTTTCAGCCACACTAGTTAATCTATAGGTTTCTTGAAAGGTTTTAGTTGTGGTGGAAGCTGCCACCACAAGTCTATGTAGGTTTCTTGAGCCTAAAGAGCAGAGTTGACAGACACTTGTAGCTATTTTTGGCCAGTTTTTGGGTAGTGAATTAATCCTATGAGTGCCATTTTTCTACATATATTAAGCACATACACACTATGTACGCTTCTGTGGATATTGCTTATGTACATCCATGTGGTCATTGATATAGCCATTATATTTTTGCATAAAGAGGTCTACCATTTGATTGCACCTAGCAAATAATGTTTACTTTACAGTATTGTGAAAGTGCACAGGAGCTTTGGAAGAATCTATGCAATAGATATGAAAAAGAGATAGCATCAAATAAAGTGTATCTGCTGAGAAAATTATATGAACTTCACATGGACATAGATAGTGTTGCTTCTCATCTAAATGAGTTTGATGCTATATTCTCCCAATTAAATGCTTAGAAAATGCATATGGATAATGAAATGAAAGTATTCTTGTTGTTATGCACCTTGCCATCATCATGGGATACATTTTGCACAACTATTAGCAATAGCGCACCTAGTAGTAAACTCGTCTATGATGACATATGTGGAGCACTCTGATTCATAGAAAATCTATGGTTAGCACTCAAAGTGGAGATGCATATAATGTTTGTGATTCTTACCATGGAAAGAATCGGCAATGTGGCAGGAGCAGGTACAAGGAAAAGAATAGTCAACAAAATAAGAGTAGAAGTAAAGCAAGGAAGGGGGATATCCAATGCCATTATTTTCATTAAAAGGGACACATGAAGAAAGATTGTTATGCATTAAAGAATGCTAAAGGTAAAGGAGAGAATGTTGATTGGCATGTTAAAAAGTTACCTGCACCATCTACTTTGACTGTGAAGATTCAAGAATTTAGTGATATTTCTCCTGGTGTTCATGTGTTGACACTTGATAGTACTATGCCAACTGAGGCTCTTATGGGTGATTCTCTTTCCCACACATGGCTACTAGATTCTGGTGCTTCTTCCATGTGACACCACACAGAGAATGGTTCTCTAATTATGCAGCAAAGTCTCTTGGTACCGTTTTTCTTGGTGACTCTAGTGTGACGTTTTAGGGATTGGAGATATGGTTGTGCAAGTCATTGATGGTTCAAAATTTACTATGCATAATGTATGCCATGTAGCTCCGTTATCACATAGTTTGATGTTAGTTGGTCAACTTGATGCCCCTGGTTACAATGTGGTCTTCTATGCTCAGTCCTTTTGCATATCAAAGGGCAATATGGTTATTGTAAAAGGAATCAAAATTTATCCTTTATTTGTATCACAAAAAGAGCACTTGTTAGCTATTACTGAATAGACCATGGCTTGTATTTGGCATGGCCATTTGGGCAATATATCACATAGTGGAATGGAAAATCTTTCTCGTTTTGGCTACTTACCTATCTTATCTTTCTCTGATTTTTTATTTTGTGAGCATTGTCAATATGGAAATCAAACTAGGAATGTGCACAAAATGCGCATTGACTCTTCAATTCAGCCTTTAGATCTCATTCATACACATATGTATGGTCCTATGCCCCACAAGGTCATTAGGGGGTTCTCTTTAGTTTGTCACTTTCATAGATGATGCTACTAGAAAAGTCTTGGTATATCCTATCAAAGCAAAGGATGAGGTATTCCCTACTTTCAAAAAATGCCTTGCTTCAATTGAAACTAAAAAACAAACTAAGCTTAATGCTTTATGTTCAGATAATGGGGTAGTACAGAGTGGTGTAGCTGAAAGGATGAATAGAACTATTCAGGATAGAGTAGTTTGTATGTAGCATCATGCAAACCTTTCACAAGGCTTTTGGGTAGAAGTAGTATTGGCTATAGTTCATGTAATTAACCTTTCACCTGGTACTATCAACGGTCCCATAGTGGCAAAAAACTTATGGACATGGAACCCACCATATTATGATCATCTTTGAGTCTTCAGGTGTGAAGCATATGTTCATATACCCAAGAATCTTAGACAAAAGTTGGACCCTAAGTCAAAGAAATGCATTTTTCTTGGATATGGTTGAGAAGGACAAATTGGATATCGCATATGGGATCGTGAAACATGATCAATGATCAATAGTGATGTCATTTTCAATGAGTCTAAGATGCATAAACAGCCCATTAAGGAGGTTGAAGTGAGAAGAGGGGTATTTGAAGATACTAATCCCCTAGTTAGCATGCATAAAGATGTTGCACATAGGGATGTTCAAGAAAAAGTTTGACTAGATCAGTCTGCAAATGTTCATGTTCAACAATCATTAAGATGTTGTACACGTGTCTCACATCCACCTGATACATATGTTCGAGGTTTAGGTTTTGTCATGCTAATAGATGATGCTGAGCCTTCTTGCTACAAATAGGCAAAGCAGACAATAGATCATGTCAAGTGTGAGCATGCCATGAAGAGTGAGTTGGATTCTATTCACAAGAATGGTACTTGGGATTCAGTACCTTTGCCAAAGGGCAAGAAAGCTTTACCATGTAAATGGGTATATAAGCTGAAATTCACATCAGATAGTGCTTCTCCAAAGTATAAAGCACGACTTTTTACAACGGGTCTCACGCAACAACATGGTGCTGATTTCAAGGAAATCTTCTCTCCATTGGTCAAGATGACTACCTTGTGCATGTTGCTTGGATTCGTTGCAATGGAGGACTTTGAAATAGCCCAAATGGATGTGAAAACTGCTTTCTTGCATGGAGATCTTACAGATGAGATCTATATGGAACAACCGGAGGGTTATGTAGTTCCTAGCAAAAGAAAGTCTAGTTTATAAGCTCAAGAAGAGCTTATATGGACTTCAACAGTCCCTTAGACAATGGTACCAACATTTTGATGCTTTTATGAAGTCTCAAGGCTATTCTTGAAGCAATGAGGATCATTGTCTCTACACAAAGAGGGATAAAACTACGAGCAACCATACCAACAACCATATAGGCATGAGAATCAATATGCGTAGTAGCCCTACTATAGGCGAAAAGAGAATTACTAACCACAACAAATAACACAACCTAGAACACAACCAGTGCTAGTTCAACACGTGTCACCCTCTCCAAGTGTAATATGAGTTAAGTATGTGGTCATTGAAGAGAATCAAGATAGGGATTTGTGCCTAGTTTCTCTCTTGATCATGGAAAATGATCCCAATACAAACCGTTTTGACTCATCTCAAGGAGAGAACATCCTGACCTACTACACTAAGTCACCAGGACATATAGATCCATACAAGTGTAAGAACACATTGTAAATATAGTTGGGAACCTTATGATGCTAGTGTATGTACACAAATCCCAACCCTAGATGTCACATGATAAAAATGCAACCCCAAGCCCTAGAGGAATTTGTTTTAGATGCCAAATAGACCAATTTCATATTAAAAGTTCACACATCTCCCACCCTCAAGTCAAGTGCATTGTCTTTCCATTCATAGTGTGATAAGGATCATATCATATGTGAGTGTCTAAAGAATCATAGCTAATTGCTCAAAGATAACTCCAATCATTGTGATAAGAATAGTGGAGAGCTCAAATGGATCTCAACCTACCTTAGTTCCCATCACTTAGTCATTAGAGCACATGCATTACAACAAGCACATCAAGGAAAAGAAGAGACGGACTCAAACTCTAGCAAAGATGAAGAATCTAGTAAAATAAACACTAAGTCTTGGAAAGACTGCAAAGTCGGAATCAATGAAGGTTCGTGAGGATGTGAAAGGTGTGAAAGTGTGGGCAGCAAAAATGGGATTTATATTTTATATAACTTGTAAGTAAACCCACAAAGAGGGTTCTGTTATTAGAATAATTAGTAAAAGTAGTGTTAGGATAAGGATCATTGTGGATGGCGATCTCTATAAATAAAAGCAAAGGGTCTCCACAAAAGAGAGCAACTTTTACTTTCATACATGCTTTTTGAAGTTGCCTCATTGTAACTACTATTTTCGACATAATGAAAAATCCTATAAATACATGCACTCTATGGACTGTCGAAACAGAGTGCATGGGGGGATATTACACCCAATCCTCTGTTTTGTCTGCTCTCTTTGCATATCTATTTTCTCTTTGTTTTTTCAACATGCATATCCTCTGTGTGAGTGTGAATTAAGATCTTGATTATAGTGGCATGAGAGCCCTATAAGCATCACTACAGAGGGGTCTGATTCCTTTTCTTTTGGTGTTTGATCTCTATTTAATTGTTCGTTGTTCTCTTTAGAGTTCCAATTTTGATCCATGTCCCTATCTTAGTTTCAGTTTCCATTCTAGATTTTGTTTCTATTTCTATTTCAATTTCAGTTCTAGAACTTGAAATTTTTACACCTACGTTTACTCCTACGATCACACCTACAGTTATTCCTTTGGACCTACATTTATACCTACATTTACTCCTAGGTTTTCACCTATGTTTACTCCTTCTGCTTACTCCAAGGCATCAACTAAGGCAGAGAACTTAGGCACAACCAAGCCATAACTTTGGCATCTTTGGCTTCCCTAGAACCCATGGTTCCCTTGGTAACCATTGGCACCCATTGGCTACACATGAGCCCCTTTTAATTTATGAGTATAAATAAGGAGTTTTATATTTACCAAGGAGGGAGGATTTTAACCCACAACCTCACTCTCACAAGGGAAGTGTTTTACTACTACACTATCTCTTTGTGTTATTAATCGTTCTCTTTTCTTATATTTAACACAACTTGCATCTCTTTCTTACTTTTCCAATTCCCAAGAATGACCCTTCCTTTTACATTTTAATTCAAGAAATATCAAACTTGTTTTTACATATTTAGCAAGAGTGTCTTGTTCTCTACACATCCATGGGTCCTACCAACACCATGGAGGATTTTTGCGAGTTACCTCTACCCAAGGTACCACTTGAGCGATAGTTAGGGATCCTACAGCACGAAGTTTGAGGCGCTCAAAACGAGATGCGGCAACATGATGAAGTACTTCAAAAGATGCAATCTGATGAAGATAACCATGCACGGGTTGTAAAAGCTATTATCTCTGCCCAGTCAAATGGCACACATTCCAAGATTTGTGCTAAAAATTATAGATTTCTATAGTTTGATAGTCATAAGGATGGTCCTTTAGTTCTTTCATGGTTATCACAATTTCACAATTTCTATTCTAATGAATCATACACTAAAAGTGAAAACGTCAAATTTTCTACTAACTATTTAGTAGGGGAGGCTCAACTTTGCTGGAATGTCCTTTCTCATTATGGAGATTGTCGGACCACATGGAGGGCTTTTCAAGAAAAGCTTAAGGAGTCTTTTCTTCCCCTTCAGTTCCAGCTCCATGTTTGGTGGTTCTGGGCTACATTCACATGGATGGAAGGTGATAGTTTTACAACCTATATGGACCGTCTTCAGCAATACTTAGTATTTCTCCACCTACTTGAAGATGTTTCCAAAGATAACATGAAGAAGAAGTATGATGATGGTTTAGAGAAGGAGATTCAAGAAAAGCTTTACTCATGCCAACCTAAATCGCTTCATGAAGCTATTTCCTTTGCTCATGATGCACAGAAAGAGTTCCAATCAATTATCAAAATGATCAATTTGCAGCAACAACATTAGCAGCAACAAGCTTTTCACTAGGCTAAATTTTTTTGATCATCAACCTTTGATTTTTGCCTTTCTTGAATCTTCTAGTTCTTCGTATGTGATGCACTTACACATAGAATTCAGAATGTAGGATCATACTTTAGTTATACTTCCCAAAATAAATTAGAATATTTTGAGCATATTCTCGACCCTGAATGATTGAAAAAAACACATTTCAATAGCTAGCAATGTACATTCTTTTATTGACTTACTTAGAGACTATGTCACCACCTCATGAATAATCTTAATAATTTAACTCCTCCTTGAAAATTTCCATGCATGTGTTTTTACATGGAGCATGCTTATTTTTGTTCATTGATGGAACATGTGACTGGTCATCCATATTTATTTTTATTTTATCAACTAAGATGAGTTGCTTTCCAAGTGAGGGGCATGCTATGAATTATGGAATGTGTTGAAAAAGGAATTGTTAGAGTGTTAATTTATTGATTTATTAATTTATTAGTGTTGTTTTGGTGTTTTTGATATAACAATTGAAGGTTCGAGGGTGCGAAAGGCATGAATAGGCACATGTGAATAATTAGATTTATATTCTATATAGTTTGTAAATAAACCCATGAAGAGGGTTCTATTTTTAGAACAGTCTGTAAAAGTAGTGGTTAGGATAAGGATCCTTGTAGTCCACGATCTCTCTTAATAAAAGCAAAGGCTCTCCACAAAAGAGAGCAACTTTTACTTTCACACATGCTTTTTGAAGCCATCCACTATAATCGCTATTTTTGACATAATAAAAATCCTATAAATCATGCACTATGTGGATTGTAGAAACAAAGTGCATGGGGGCGAGATTGCACCCAATCCTTTATTTTCTCTAGTCTCTTAGAATATCTATTTTTTGTTTTTTATTTTTGCACCCTTATCCTCTATGTGAGCATGAATTAACATCATGATTACAATATCATAGATCAATTCAAGTACTAGCTTATGCACCTATGATATTCCCATACAAAAAGTTGGAGGCCCACGGTTGGGTAGGAACCTTAGCCACAATGGGCATAGCTATGAATGAAGAACAATGGAATCCCCATTGTCATGAGGACGGCTATGACATCTGAGTATTCAAGTGTCAACCCATAATTGAAGAGTATGAACCTAGTATGTTTCTATGTGAGGAAGAGAATGATGAGGACCTAGAATCCTTTTTAATGGATCCATTTTGCAAATTTGGACGAGGAATATTTATACCTTATATATGGTAAAACCCACACACAAAGGGAGTGGAAAAATCATGTAATGTTAGCCATACAAGTTGAGATTGAAAAAAAAAAGAAAAAGAAACACAAAAAGAACCAATCGACATCACAAGAAGAAGAATCCTTGATTAAAGTGCCAAAAGACTTCAAAAGATATAAATTTGAAGATAGAAGAATCATGATGAGAATTCAAGAAAGAGAATATCTCACAAGAAAAGCTTATTATAATAAAGAAAAAAGCAAAGAAAGTAGTAGTGACAATCGAGGATGTAGAAGAACAAAGTACCTGCATAGGAAATGACCTATGTGCTTATGAAGAGAAAGAGGTGAGAGATATTCTTTGAGAATACAGAGATGTCTTTGCTTGAATGTACAAGAATCAGAAAGGAGTGGATCTTGACATATGCTCACATGGGATCCACATGACATTAGAATCAAAGCCTAGCAAACAAAATCCATACACATATAATAATGCATATATAAGTTGATAGAAGTGGTAATTATCTATGAGAATGAGCATAACAAATGGTTATCCTCATTGTGGTTGTTCCCAAGAAGATAAAAAAGTTGTGTGTGTGTACTAACTTGATGAAAAATAAAATTTCCACCATATAAGATAGTTATTTAGTTCCTATCACCAAACATCTATTAGAGCATGAAGCAGGCAAGGATATTTGTACATCATTTTAGAATTACAATTTCGATTACAAGGTCACTCACATAGGGAAATAATACAAGGATATAATTGATATAAGAAGTCCCACAACCCACAATTTATAGGTATACATAACTCAAATAGAGGTGATAAAGAAGATCCCACAACTCGAGGCCGTAGGTATGAAGCAAGCTCTTGGGATTATAGGAACTCCCTTCAAGGAGATGAGCTAGATATAAGGAATAACTAGGAAGGATCTTGTACTACAAGATTACAATAGGACAAGAGGGGATCGCCAAGATATAAGAGTAGACAAGACTAGAGCAAGAGGCAAGAATAGAACTCGAGCTCGAACTTGAAAGCACTTACTTGGTGATCAAGACTTCTTGAGCTCCCAAGATTGGCATTGGAAAGACTAAGGATGTATGTGGCCAAGCCCTCCTTACATAGGTGCTCAAGGGTAGCTATAAAAGGCAGTTCCAAGGTGCTTATGATGTGATGATATCATCGATGATGTCATCAATATGAATAAGACCTATAGATATCAAAATCTAGCAAGTAGATAGTCGATCTTAGGGTTCGGCATGTTCTAGAAGCCATGGAAGCATTATTTTTCCCAAATCTCAAACCAATCATGAGATACACAAAGTCACATGGAATCTGAGAGTCAAGATGGTTTCCTTTGTCTATGACATCACCTCCCCCTCTAGCAAACAAGTTCCACACGGAGGGATCATGTTCTCTAGTCTCTGCTTCATGGATTTTTCTTTTAAAATTCTCAAACCTCAATTGGTTCTCTCTAAAGGTTTTCTATACGACATGCTCGAATTCAATTCTTCATGATCATCAATCTTGATAGGTGGTGAAGGAATAGGTCTCCCCCCCCCCCCTCATTGGTGAGATCTAATATTGTTCCAACATACACACATGAAAAATTGGATGTATTCTCATGGTACTTTGTAAGTGGAGCTTAAAAATGACAAGATCAATCTAGACCAAGATGGTGAACATGCCAAATCTCTGATTGTCTAGCCTTGCACAAGGCCTTGAGTGTGCAAATTATTTTTGAGTAACCACGCTTTATCCCCAATGTGCTATGATGGATTTTGAACATGATGCCAATCTTCATAATACTTATATTGTTCTTGTGCTCTATGGATCTCTTCCTTGAGTTCTTTGTGAATATCCATCAGGTATTGAGCTTTATCTTTGGAAGCTTGGTTCTTGACATGATTTGAGAGTTTTCTATCCATCCTTGAATGTTGTCCATAATTTGCAAAGAAGGGAGTCTTCTTGGTAGATGTATTAACACTATTGTTATAGGTTGTTCTACAAATGGTAAGAGCTCAAACCAATGATTTTGACAATAGTTGATGGTGCAACGAAGATATTCTTCTAGCACTTGATTCAACCATCCTATTTTTCCATGACTTTGTGGATGATTGGTTGTAGATATTTTAACTTGAACACCAAGGAGCTTGCAAAGATTGTTCCAAAAGCTGGATATGAACTGTGGACCTCGATCATTGACAATATCATCAGGCAATCCATCAAGCATAGATATGTATTTGAGAAAAAGGCTGGCAGTGGCTACAATTATGATTGCCTTCGTAGTTGGAATGAAGTGTGCCATCTTTGTAAATCTATCCACTACAACAAGAATGACATCATATTTATCTGAATTTGGCATATCAGTGATGAAATCCGTAGATAATTAAGCCCATGGCTTTTCTAGAATAGGTAAAGGTTCTAAGAGGCCATGAGGTTTATGTCACAATACCTTATATCTATTGCAAGTATCACATGATTGGATATACTCTTTGACTTCCTTCCATATTTGAGGCCACCAAAAAATAATTTGGTATGCATTCTATTGGTTTATTCACTCCAAGACGCCTTGCTACAAGTTTTTCATGATGTTGTTGAAGTACTTGGATCTTGGGGTTTCCTAGAGGGACATACAATAGGTTCTTATAGAATCGTAACCCATCCTTTTCTTAAAATTCACTTACTTCTTGATGTTTTCCTTCTTGATTTTTTTGCTCAATGTTAGAAAACAATTCATCTTGTGGTAGAGTCTCACAAATCAACTGATTCAAGGATAAATCTTCATGATGGTTTGAAAAGATAGCTACTAATTGGAGATGCTCAAGCTTTGGTGATACACTCTCTTGTTGTTCAAAGGCCTCCTCACCCTTCTTTGGTGCAAGATATGATCTTTTTGACAAGGCATATGACTAACATTGTTGGCGTCCTGATGTTATGTGATGACAAACTCGAACCTTGAAAAAAGTTACTCCATCAAGATTGCCTTCTATTGAGGATGTGGCTGGTTATAAAATACTCTAATTTCTTGTGATTTGTATATGCAATAACTTTATGATATGCTTCTAGATGGTGATGCTAGGTATCAAACACATCCACTATGGCAAGAAGTTCTTTATCATGGATTTCATAATTAATCTTTGAAGGGGAAAATTTCCTTCAATGATATGCAACTGGATGTAGGTGTGCACCATCTCCATATTGGGATAGAATGGTCCTAGGGTGAAGTCTAATGCATATATCTCTAGGAAGAAGGGCTTGCTAGAATTAGGATGAACTAGAATTGGAGAATTAGTGAATGTTGATTTCAAGGTCTGAAAGGCTTTTTTTGCTTCTTCCATCCATGAGAGTTTCACATTTCATGTAAGTTTGGTAAGAGATATCACTATCTTGCAGTAATCTTTGATGAATATCCTATAAAGTTTGGAAAATCCTAGAAAACATTGTACATCACAAACACATGAAGGTGGTTTGCCAATCAAGGATT
This sequence comes from Ceratopteris richardii, assembly GCA_020310875.1. NCBI lineage: Eukaryota > Viridiplantae > Streptophyta > Polypodiopsida > Polypodiales > Pteridaceae > Ceratopteris > Ceratopteris richardii. The sequence goes on from CM035416.1 coordinate 12,521,523, forward strand.
CTCTTGATTATCTTAGGGTCCATAAAGGTTCCTTTCTCTGAAACAATGTACCCTAAAAACTCCACTTCTATCTACTGGAAAGAGCATTCTCCAATTTTGCATATATTTTTTTCCTCTTAGTTCATCTAGGACTATCTTTACATGAGATTCCTAGTACTTTAAAAAGATATTATTCATCATATGTTGAGAGATGGATCGAGCATTTCTGAAACCAAATGATTAATTTTCAAAATGCCCATACCTTGTTTGAAATATTGTCTTCCATTCATCTCCTTCTCTAATTCTGACAAGATTGTAAGCTCATTGAAGGTCAATCTTCATCAACAAATCTGTTTTTCCAAGCCATTCCAAGAGCTCTGATATAAATAGTAGAGAGTATCTCTTGTTTATTTTGACTTTATTCAACCCATGATAGTCTACACACATTCCAAGAGTCCCATTCTTGTTCTTTACAAATAGGATACATGATCCAATAGGAGACTTTGAGTGTCTGATAAACTCCCTGGCTAGATTGTCATCAATATTCTTTCATAATTATGTAAGTTCCTCTAGAAATAGTCTATAGATAGGTCTAGAGGCTACTTGTGCACCCTCTTGATGTTCTACGGCACAATCATAAGGTGTATGATCTTGGAACATAACTACATTATTCTTTTCAAAAACATCTTCAAAACCTTGGGTATTGGTCAGGTACCTTCACGGAATCGTCTTTCTTGGACTCTTGAGTTTGTATCGCATAGATCATATATGTCAGTTCCTTCCTTATTGCATGTATGAAGGCTTTGGATCTAATATGTGTCGATTTCTTCTGGATATCTCGATGGGTGAGTTTATTCTTTTCCTAATTAATTTCTGGATTATGTTTAGCCACGACATTCCAAAGATAACCATATTTAGTGGACTCAATATTATGTTGAAACATATGTGGGAATCATGGTCACCAAGGTGTACTCGTAGTGGTGTAGATTCCATGGTAATGTCCCCAAATGCTAAAGTTCATCCATCTAATACTCCAGCTAATATTGCTTTGCTCTTCTGAGGTAGAGGAATTCTATGTTTCTTAACCAATCCTTCATTCATGAAACATGAAGAGGCTCTTGAATCTACTAGGGTTGTAAGGGAAAGGGTCTTGCAAGGCATGATTAACTTGACAAGGGAAATATATGTTTCTATGGGCGTAGCTAGAATTATGAGACCCTTTCTAATATCATGGTCCAAGCATATGGTCTATTTTACAATTTTACTTCATCGTTTCTATGCTCTACAAGGGTGAGTACAACTCTAGAGTTTGTTCTCTTGTGGGGACAATTAAGTGCAATATGGCCAAGGCTTCCACAATAGAGGCATAACTTGCTATCTCTCCTTCTCTATTTCTCTTGTGGTGTTAGAGATTGGAAGCTACTTACATCTATCTGCATAGGTTCAAGCATAGATTCATCTTTAATAGTGGGATGGAAGGGTTTCCATTGGTGAAGTCTTCCTTCTACTTGCTTTTCTTCTTTCCTTTCAAAAATTCATTATCACATTGAGTAGCTTGGGTGATGTATTCATTCAATGTCTTAACCTCGAGCATCGTGAGTAGAACGTTTTTAACATCATCTCCTCAATCCCATCTAAATTTTCTTATGAAATAATCTTCATGCTTAGTGAGATCACATATCAACTGCCTTAATTTTGATTCATAGGTAGAGGCAGGGAAGTTACCTTGATGTAGCTTCCAAATTTTTCTTCTTCCAACTCGACTTGTGTCTACATCTCCAAATCTATAGTGAGTTCTTAAAGAAACCCCTCATAGTCTTGAAGTACTGCCATGTTATTCTCCAAGATTAGGGCAAACCATGATAATGATTGGCCACGTAGCAAGGTTAGAGTAAACCCAACCTTGAGTGCCTCTTCAGGGTATCTATCAAGCTGTATACAAATGTACAATTTAACTTGCTAGAGAAATCCTTGGAACTTTGTGCAATCCCCATTGAAATTTTTTGGCATGCAAATCTTGGGTTCCTTCATGATGGATGCGCTAGGCCATTGATTCTCTTGAATACTTCCTTGATTTTCTTGAAAATTCTAGATTCCTTCTTGCAATGCTTGGAGAAATGCATCTACATGCACCAAATGTCCCATCTCAGCTTGTTTCTGTCAATGATTTAGGGCCCTCGACTTGTTGTTGGAGACTTTGAAGTGATGCCACAATATGGCTAGTCTTGGATAGAAGCTAGTCTTGCCAAAAGGTTAGGGGGACACTACATTGTGCCCTATGATCAAAATATACAAGATCTCAAAATTACACTTTTGATTACAAGATCACCCATGTAGGGAAATAATAAAATGATATATAACTGATCCAAGAAGTCTCGCAACTCGAGATTGATAGGTATATATAACTGAACTTAAGTTGATATAGAAGATCCCACAACTTGAGATCATAGATATAAATTAAAGTAAGATCTCTCGATTATAAGAAATCACTTCAAGGAGATGAACTAGATATAAGGAATAACTATGAAGGATCTCGTACTATGAGGTTACAACAAGACAAGAGAGGATGTCTAAGAGACAAGACTAGACAAGACTAGAGCAAGAGGCAAGACTAGAACTTGAACGGGAACTTGAAAGTACTTACTTGGTGATCACGACTCCTTGAGCTCCCAAGACTTGCATTAGCTAGACTTAGGATGTATGTGGATAAGCCCTCCTTATATAGGTGTTCAAGGGTGGTTATCAAAGGCACATTCTGGAAGTGGGCACCTTGCGAACACAATGGAAGCATTAGTTTTCCCAAATATTCAACCAATCAAGAGATATAGAAAGACAAATGAATCTCAGATTCAAGATGGTTTCCTTTGTCCAGGACAGTATCCATAGCCCCTAAAGATCAACATAATATGGCTTTTTCCATAGAATGGGGAATCTTTTCATTTCATGTGATGCTATTTGGGCCCAAAGATGATGCCTTTCCAACACTATAAACTTTTCACCTTCATAAAAGTCTCCCAACCTACTCTATGGCCAACCCATTTGGAATCATGAAATTACTGCACTCTCCTCACCCTATCCTCCTTTTTACAAGACATGTTGAGGTAAATCTTTTTGCTTTCTTCACTTCTAAATGGGACCTCGATGTAGAAAAAGTATAGGTTTTCTTCTTGAATCCCTTGATATCTTGATAACTCCCTTCCTAGTACTTTAAGCTTAGATATGATTTGCAAATATATTCTAGTAGATAGATTGTCAGCATAATAAATTTCTTTAACAAAGACATCAAAACCACATGCTTCATGGGCATGAGTGTGAGGAGGTGATGACAGAGTACAAAGATGAAAGGGTCTCCACAAAAAGCTTCTCTAAACATGCCTAGTTCTTGCTTGGAAACACTAATAGAAGTGTTGAGAATGGTAATGGTGCTTCAATATGGCCAGTTGGAGAAATGCAATCAAAGAAATAGATATGAAAACGTAGTAAAGCTTGAAGAATGATCTATGAGCTACTGATCGATGTGAGAATCATTCCATTTGTTTATTTATTTGCATCATTAATGGGAACTATGAGAAGTATTATATATCTTTCCTTTTCTTGAATATGAGAAAATAAGTTCCTCTTTTTCACACTCTTTCTAACGTTTTGCTGCTAAACATGAAAAAGTATTGATTAAGATGGTATGAAACAAAGAATGTTTGTATTGCTTCATCAGAATGGTTTGGAATAGATGCTCTCAGTATTTGTAGAAGTTGTCAACACTACTTAACATCTAGGAAAAGTTATGCTATTTTTTAGAGAAAATCGTTGCTAATAGGAAGATGCATGTTGTTGAATGCAGATGTTTGATGTGGGAGGTGTGAAGGGGGAGAGATGATGATTGCACCCAAAAAATGTCCTTCTTTTTTATCATCTTTCTTCAAGAAGCGAATGCCGAGCATCTTGAGTTTCCTTCGCTACTCGATGAGATATTGAACAAAGAGAGTTTTGCTGAGTTTGACAACTAACTCAAATATTTATTGTCTATATGAAATCAATATGGCAACAAATTTAAGTAAATTGCATTCTAGTGTACCAGAATGCATACATATGTGTGGGCACATATGTAGGTGCAAGTATGAACTTAAGCCTACACAAATGTCTATATGTTCACGAATGCTACTTTTTGAGCTACATTAGATCTTTTTTGATAGTTGCTAGAAGCAAAAATTCCTTTTGTTTATCCAAATGAAAACATGCCCTAAAGTTCCCTTCCTAAGTAAATAAGTTGCTCCATTTCACAATCTTTCTACCATTTTGTTGCTAAACATGAAAGTTTCTTGATTAAGGTGGTAAGAAACAAAGAATGTTTGTATTGCTTCGATAGAGCAGTTTGGAATAGATGCTATTCCTGTTTATAGAAGTCGTCAACACTACTAAACATCTAGGAAAAGTTACAATACTTTGTAAATTTATCTTTACCATTAAGAGAAAATCATTAGCAATAGGAAGATGCATGTTCTTGAATGCAAAGGTTTGATGGGGGAGGGGCTAGGGGGAGAGATATGATGATTGCATCCAGAAGATGACCTTCTTTAGGATCGTCTTGCCTCAAGAAGGAAACGCCGAGCATCTTGAGTTTCCTTAGCTGCTCGGTGAGGTATTGAACAAAGAGAGTTTTGCTGAGTTTCACAACTGACTCAAATATTTATTGTCCATTCGAAATCAATATGGCTACACATTTAAGTTGCGTTCTGATGTGCCGGAATGCATACACGTGTGTGGGCACATATGTAGGTGAAAGTGTCGATCTAAGCCTACACGAATGTCTATATGTGCATGAATGCTACTATGTGAGCTACATTAAATCTTCTGTGACAGTTGCTAGAAACCAAAATCCCTTTTGTTTATCCAGATGAGAACATGCCCTAAAGTTTCAAGCTGATCGTTCAAATATAAACTGTAGGTGATGAAAGGAGTTTCGATAAAACAATATGAGGTTTAAGGCTTTTAGTCTATCCTTCAAGTCTGTCCAAATGTTATCAAAACAGAACGAAGAAGAAATGTGTCTACATATTATGATGTTATAAAAATGATTTATTAGCTGCCATGAAACAATAGAAACGTTGAGCTTTTACCGTTGACTTAAACTGTTGTAATTCTGTAGAACTTCCTTGACCTTTTATCATTGACATGCACAATAGAAACGTTGAACTTTAAGCATTTGACATAAACCATTGTTCGGAAACTGGGAACATTGTTCTCTACAACAGAAACACTCGGAAACATTGAATATTGGAGAAAAAGCTAGTAGCCTCCAATGAGAATTCAGCTGTCTCATGATAATGTTTATTTAGGAAAAAGTAAATTGTACTAGAATAAGCTAGAAAACTAGAGGTCTCTTCATGCAATAAAATTTCTTTAGACACTGAAAATGATACTTTGTGCGACGCGTGCATCTATGCTTATGAAGGCAAGAGCTTGAATCTAGTTACGGTAAAGTTTTGCATTGCTTGAAGTCTCTGATCAATCCTTTCATTGAAACGTATGTTCCCTTCTGACTTTGTTGCTACATTAGGGAAGCGATATAAAAAAAAAAAGGGGACAAAGCTTGAATAGATTCATGCTCAAGTTGTTCGAAGATTTTACAGTAAATAATTGCCAATAAATTTAATATTGAAATACTATGTAGCTACATACATATGTATTGAACGTATCTTCTTTAATTTACTTTCAAAATTGGCCCTATTGTCCTCCCAGTCGAGCTCTTAGTCTTCTTTGCATGGGAGAAGAGGAGGAAAAAAAGAAGAAGAAGAAGAAGAAGAAGAAGAAGAAGAAGAAAAAGATGATGATGATGATGATAATGATGAATAAGAATCTGTTATCTAAATTCAGATATTATTAAGTTTTAAAAAGAGCCTTTTCAATCGAAAAATAGTTTGAAATAGCCGATATTTTCTGTTTTATTTTAATAAATCTTTGTATTCGTATTCAATGATGGGATCGAATATTGAGCTTATCATCTAACATATCAGGTTATTAGTTTAATAAAAATAAGTTTTATGTTAGTCTTTGGTCATAAGGCTTTGAATAACAGACTTTTATTGTGTTCTTATATGGATACTCCACTTGAGCATATAACTTCGATTAATAACGTGCTATTCAGCCATGATTCAATGTTAATGAATCTTCGAATTAAGAAAATCTTTGGATTGTTTAGTTGTTAGTGGGTGCAACCACAACAGAATTCCATTTCTACTTGCTCTAGGACCATAGCTTTGATATTCACCATAGAAGATAACCCTCTTATCATCATGCATCAAAGGAATCATCCATATCAAGCCACCCTTGTGGAACAATAATATGAAGTAGGAGTATTTGAATTTCAAGATTCAATGGAAATATTTGATGAAGTTAAATCTTCAAATTGAATAGTTAGATCCATTTCCTTAACAAAATATTCCTCTAAGATATTATCAAGTTATTAAGATGAGGTTAGAGACAACTTGGGTGCATTATGCTCCCCTTCTTTTTATAATCACTTTTATTCCTACTTAACTCAAGGGTTTTTGTACAATAGCTATTTCTCAGGTATCTCCTAGGACCCATAACCATTCACGCCTTAAAACAAGGTGACTCTGCTCCATACTCATAATCTGAAAATTGAGATGGTCACAACGTCCCTAGAATTGAATTTCAAGATTGGATTCCATAATATCGTAGATATGGTTTTCCTCTCCATACATCATGGAGATGACATAGTAGTGATCACTCGAGGGGAAGTTTTAACTTTTTAATTGTGGTATGACTAATAAATTAATGCAACGCAGAAATCATGTCCCTAACATTTTTCCCATGCACAGATCCCTTTGATTTTATAAATCATGTTGTGTAGAATTTTGTGACCACATTTTACAACAAGGTGAGCTATCTTCATGCAAACCTCAACTGATTTGCATTCTATGCTACCAAAAATGGGTAAGGTTTGAATCAAATGGACACTCTAGGTTTTTTTTTTTGTGTTGCACTAATATTTGCGTGTTTTTACTATTTCTCTTTTTGAATTAAAGAGTTCCACTCGGCATAACTTTTCAAAAGGGAACAAAATCAAAGGTTATCTTTCTTAGCATGCTCGAAGTTAACGTTTTTTAATCTTTGTCAACCTATTTTGGGTCTTTTATCTATGTATCTTCCTTTATTTTTGACAGATGAATTTATAAAATTAATTGTCTTGAAAGGTTTTTTGGAAGCGTTATGAAATTTATAAGAAATGTAGAATGTATCCTCATAATTTTTTTCATATATGATAGCTTCTTCTAATGTCTTTGGAGCATTATAATTAACCTCCAATTTTATTTTACTATCTAATGCTCTTACAAATCCTCACATTTTTTGCAAGTCATATAGCCCCTTGAGCTGAAGAATGAATTCTCTAGAAAGTTTTAGTGTGTCACTCTATCTCAACCTTCCCAATCACATGCAATAACGCCTTGAGAAACAACATATCAAACTCTTTAGATTCTCTAGGAAGATTCACAACATCTTGTTGATTGAGCCACCATTTTTAAGCTTTAAAGCCTAAAGATAGACTACCGTTCAAAACGTGATACTCTTATGGTGTTAACTTAAGCTAGAGTACGTTGTATCATTTTTGGCAAAAGATATAGACACCATCTTTATTTCTATCCCTACCATTCCCTAAAAACTACGGAGGTTCTAAATCTTTAACGAAAGGAGCATCACGAATAACGCTTCGTAAAGGTGGAATCCTTTTTATTCATTTCATTGTTACGATTATGCTCTATAGGTAATAGATATGAAGAAATTAAGCGTTTTTTTCACATTTATAAATTGTTGTTTTAAATCATCAAGTGAACTAGCCAAAGAATGCATAAAATTTTTTAGTGTTTCTCTATGACATAACAGAATTGCATGCTCTTTGTGTGAGATGAATTCATCAAACATCTCTATGTCATGATCTCCTTTATGCATTTCTATGGAATCAACCTTATCATATGAGTTTTCAGTAGAAGTATCTTCCATGAAGGCCTTATTGGTGCATAAAGCCATCATCATGTATGAAAGAGCTTATAAAAATCCATGTATCAAACATTGTGACCAACCCTTCAGTATTCCTTCGTCTCACACCAAATAAAATTATGTTCGAGGAAAGCCCACGACACCTCTTTGAGTATAGAAAGAGGTTCCCTATACAAGAAAATCTAGCATGCGAGTGGAAGAGTACTTAAAATATGTTCCGTTACAAAGTTTGAAGAAGCGAAGACTTATTTGAAATTAAAATACGTTTGTTCCAAGTCTTGACTAGAGATTTAGAAAGTATTTGAAGCACTAGAATAGAGCAAAGCACACCCTCTTTGATGGTAGAATTGTGGCAAAAGCAAACATTTTTCATAGAAGTCTCCATGTCCATGCCTAGCACCGCCAAAAAGGGACTTCTAAGGGCTGCTTCTAGATGTACAAGAATCAAAAGCGCTTCGATTCTAGTGAAATTTATACCCTTCGAAAGCTTATGGAAGGAGCTTCAAAGTGAGCTAATACTTAGAAGCGTCTACATAAAGAATAACATTCATTTGAATTTGATAGATTACTTATGGAACACCAACTAGAATTTCATCTTGAAGAGGTGGCTAATTTTGAGAGCTTCCAAATGAAGTTAAAAGTTAATTTCTTGAACATTGAGATACAGAACTATAGCACAAGACTCCAAGAGAAAGTGCGAGCATAAAAGATTGAATTGAAATGCAATGAGAACCTCTATGTGCTCACAAAAGATGTCCCTTTCATTCCTTGAGTCCATATTAGAATGAGAGCAAAAATAGAAGAAGTGGAACTTGGAGAAGGTTAAGGAATTAGAAGATTGAAATGCCTATAGCTAGCGTCTATTGTGAAAACTATCACACAAAGCACATGATGAATTCTGTAAAGAGGATATATAAAGCACCTTCAGGTGATTATGCTCTCAATCATGAGAGGATGGCAGAGGAGATTCTTCCATTCGTGGCTCGTATGAGTGCGTGGACTACATTCAGGGCATGGCCATTGTGGGGAGGGGAAGGAAAGTTAGGGGAGCTTGAAAGTTGCCTTTTTCTTATCTTATATGTGTCAAAATACTCTAGAATGGTGGCACATTGCAAAACTTTGGTTGGCTTGGATACTAAAATTTTATAGAGATGGATGATTTGAAGCTCTCCCAGTAGCGGATGCATGGGGCGCACACCTCTAAATGAATAGGGTGATGCCCCTCCATGCAATGCACTTAAATATGCGATGATTGCTCACCCAAATGCTCTCATCATCATCCTTTCCCAATTACCTTTCCTATCAAAAGTTTTTGTCATTGATGTATGCCTCTTTGCCATCCATCCTTCAACTGAGGTACTTAGGACTTCATAAATGAACATTTAATAAACGCGTTTAATGAATTTCATTCCATAAATTAAAATTTATGATTTAATGAAACTTGACAATCGCATACGTTAATATACATAGAATTATAAAGTCTAAGAAAATTAGAGAGCATAAGCTGATTTCAGTCGACTACACCTATAAAAAACACAAAATCTCTCAAGATGTAAGCGAGTTACATTATATATATATATATATATATATATATATATATATATATATATATATATATATATATATATATATATATATATATATATATATATATATATATATATATATATATATATTGGTTAGAAATTTTATTGTTCTCTCTCTCTCTCTCTCTCTCTCTCTCTCTCTCTCTCTCTCTCTATTAACATTTGGCGGGTGATAAAATATAGAAGCATTTTAAACGGAGTTGACCTTGTTTCAAAGACAATAGTTGTATAATATTTTTTGGCTTATGAACTGTTTGAGTTCAACTGTTCAAAATTCATGGGGATGGTGAGTTTCGGTAGAAGATTAAAGAGCATAATAAATAGGATAGAACGCGAACCCTGTATTGATACTACAATGGAAATGGTGAATCTTGTTCGTAATTATAATAATCCCATTATAACTGCATAACTGAAAACTTAAGTTAAGGTATAAAATAATTAGCAAGGAAACCAATTGACTATTATGCATAAAATATATATTTTTTTAAACGTGCTCAATCTACACAAAGACGCTTCTTTCCATAGAAAGTTAAGTAGATGAGGGGAACTGGTAATGTTTGAGTTATGGAGTTTGAGTGTTTGTGGAATCAATTACGGGATGTTTAAAATCTTATACATGTGAGTGATTAGTCTCCACGGAATAAAGAGAAAAATAAAACAAGTAAAAGTGGTTTACAAATTGTGGGTTCCTTCGATCTTACCTTCCTCAAACAAATAGAGAAATGCGAAAGAAGAGTATGACCGTACGTGGAGGATGGATGAAAAGGAATTGCGAAACTCTTAACCATAACAGTGGAAGCAATGCACCCAAAGTTTAATAGAATGTGAGATTTTCTTAATATAACACTTTCTCCATGTTCACAAATGTCTACATCAGAAATATATAAGAGCTCACTTTGTTGATTCGTACCGCATCCTATGCATACCATGTGATTCGAGAATGAACATATTCTTCTTCTATTAAAAAAGGTCTAAAGCAACGCAAAGCTTTTGTTCAGAAAGGACGGGCAGATGGATAAATGCATAAAAATATCGCATGAGGACACATTTATTACTGTATGAGAAATTTCTGAGACAAGTTTGAACTCAGAGAGAGAGAACGAGGAGGAGAAGGAGAAGGACAGATAGAAGAAGTGTTCTAAATTAAAATATTATTAATTTATTAAAGGAAACTTTTGAATGCAGAAAATATGCTCTGAAATAGCATATTTTCAGTTTATTTTAAAGAATGTTAAGATTCTTCTTTGGCGGTGCTACTGAATGTCAATCTTTTGATTGTAAGGCAGCACATTATGAGTTTTGTGAAAGGAAATGTTTCTACTCCTTCTTGGTGATGAGGGTCTTTGTCCCTGCTTTGCTCTAATCACGATATCTCACTCGACAGTGAATTTTGAATCAGCTACACAGAATTTAGCCATGATTCACCGTTAATAAATCCAGTATGGAGGAAAGGCTTGGCTTGTTGAGGTGTTAGTACGCGCGACCACGACACGCGTCCCTTTCTATTTGCTCCGGGTCCGTAGCATTGATACTCGCCATAGAAAACGGTCCTGCGATGTTCATGAATCAAAGGAGCTCATGGACAATATACATATCATGGGACGGTAACACAGAGAGAGAGAGAGAGAGAGAGATAAGTAATGGAATAGTAGCTTACTTTTGCCTCGACGGATCGGCCCAGTCAAACCAGCCTTGCGGAAGGATAATGTTATCAAAATAGGTGAAGGAGAAGACAACGCGAGAAGCAGGGCCCCAAGCACGCCCCAGATAGATAGAGCCCGAGCCCGTCACGACGCACCTCACGAAAGAGAAACCTGTATTTTCCTTTGTGGTTAGCCTTTTCTGCGCGGTTAATGATCCACTTGGGCTCGCAATTGAATGAAGTCTGCATTCCTGCATTCAGTGGAACATGTAGATACTCAGAGAACTAGGATTGATAATTATAGCGTTTGCTAAATACAAATGATACCTGTGAAGCTATACGTAAAGTTTCATGTTTAATGTTTTACAAGTTATAAATGATCAAAATAGCAAAAATATTTAGGTATAAACATTAGTATATTTAAGATACATAATAGAGTTGTGGGCTGTACGATCTCAGCGGCGAATCTTTACGATAAATTAAAGAGTTTGCAGATCGTAAGGTAGAACTCTTAATTGTTAGATAATCAACAGATCCGTACAAGTTATTTTTCAGATATATAACAAATGATCACCTGATATGTTAAAGATATTTGTGTGTTTTTAAAAATATCTATTATTCAGTATTCTTGCTTCTTGGTATATCATCGACCTTATGGAAACTGTTATTGTTTTAAGAATAATATGCAGACTACAAAGATTTATGTGTACAGGTTGTTACCAAGTACAGAGATCGTCCATTTCCAAAGATGAAGTCAATAGATCCTTCAATGAGGCATTTGTAGAAGTAATGCCGGCCCTTGTGATCGTACAACGTGTCTTGCGCACCATAGAAGTTCACATTGAGGAAAGCACCCATGTCTCCGCTTATGCGCAAGGCCACAGCTTGCCTTCCCACCGCGCCACCGGGTGGAGGTGGTGCTGTATTCTGTTAATGAAAATAATGATCACAATCACTCATTAATGACATTTTTTTTTCTTGCAGTTAAACACATCACTTCCGTGCAGATAACTTCCACCATACCCTGAAGGAGATGTCTCTTGCGGTAAAATGATCAGCATTAACAGCTACCGATGCCGATCTATATGTTCCCAGCGGCTTTCCATCAGGTCCCTTCGTGGACCCCATGTCGCCCCATTGGATCTCAGTCAACCGGGGGCCTGCTCCTTGGAATGTTACCCACGGTACGTTAACAGTTACCTTCTCTCTGTGTAAGTAAACAAATGTGTGTTAGCTTGTGTTCATTATTCCTGATGTCCGAGAGAGAGAGAGAGAGAGAGAGAGAGAGAGAGAGAGCAGCACTTGTAAATTCCGGCTTTGATCGCAATAATGACCCGTTGGCTGTTGGACTTAGGGATGCTGTCGACAGCTGCCTGCACTGTCTTGAATTGACCAGACCCATCCTTGGCAACAATAATAGTTTTAGCTGATTTGCCGGTGGCGGCAGATGCACCAACGTCCACCTCCAGGTCGATTCGGCCGGCGTCGTGGTTAGTATTGAAGCGCCCTGGCTGCACGTCCTCATTACTTGAAGACTTCGCCATCCTATCCAACCAGTCATCATTCCCGACACCGTCATCATCGCCGTTCGCCTTCACGAGCAGGATATTGCAGATGCTCAGCATTACGGTTGCTGAGAGCAACAGTTGAATGAGCAGAACCCGCAATCTTGGGCCATAAAAGACTTCTCTGATAGAGCCCGTCATAATGTCTAGCCCTTCAAGTGAAAAAGAAAAAGGGCAAGGCAATATAGATAGTCAAGTGACAGTAGCAGCTTATGGAAGCGAACGCAATCCGGTGTCCTTATATACAAGATCTCTCTTCTCCCCCGACGGTAACGATCATAGTCCAGATGACGCTAAAACGTGCGCCATGTCCTTCCCATTTCTTGTACAGCTCTACTCGGTGAAGCACGCGCTTGCCAGCTTGTGTGTGTGACAAACAGAGGGCTTTCGGTGATATGTGGATATTCGGAATCGGAAGCTTATCAACGCACCATGGCCGCCCATACACTTTTTTCGTCTTTTATATCAATCTAAGGTAGCATCTTTCAAGCACTACTTCTCTATTAACGGGAACAAACAGGTTAGTATGGCTCGGCAATTATTACTTATGATGGAACGACACTATTGTATATATCATAATTGGTCAAATGATGCTAATAATGTATCATCTTTTTAATATCACATCATGTTTGAGAATTAAATTCAGAATATATATTGAGATCATGTAGCATGGCATATGCATTTCTTAGCCATATCCTTTCATGGAACCACTACATGCTTAACTGCCTAAATTGTACTCCTTACTTCACAACTCAAGATGGTGGGTTTAGTAGCAGCTAGGTCTGAATGTGGTTCCCGTCTATGATAATGAAATTGCACAGTATGTGTTCAAGTGCAGATTACATACGAAATGATATACTTATGAAAGCGATATGATCAAATTATCTTGTATCAAATTCATAAATTGATTTTATATATTGCTCACAATGTTTGAATAGAACTATAAAAAACAAGATAAATAGGAGTTAACATGAGTCCATGATTGATTATGCTTCTTCAAGAATGTGTTACAATGGAAACCAAAGAACAAGGAAGGATTCTTCTCTACTTTCTCAAAGAAAACATGAAGTTTCAGCTCTACAAAGCCGAAGTAGATCGTTGAGTCTAAAATTTTATACCCTTAGCAATCCTAATACAAGAAAGATAGAGAGTGGAAGAGCTAGGAAGTTTTAAAAAGGGAGAAAGCCATTCATTATTTGTTGATCATCCAAAAACAAGCTAGCCCAAGACGAAATACTCGATACCTAAGATGATCACTAAGATGAACTTGACAATTCACTTGTTTGATCAAAGTTCCAAATAATACGCAGCTATAAATAACACATGAAATCGCAAGTTTGATCTTCTTTCCAAGCTATATACTAGAAGAGGGGGGAAGGTATGTGTTTCTCTTTTCAAAATAAGGCGGATTCTCTCAACCTAGGTTTGTATGCATATGTGTATTATAGTAACATACATACACTAAAATTCTAGATAAGTGGTGTAAATATGTCGGAGTTGACTTTCCCTAGTATTTTGCACATACCCAAATGTCTTTGAATTCTAATTTTTTAAACCGTTGTATCTATTTTTACATATAATCCACAAGTACACTCATGTTCATATGTGAACATATCCTTCATTTGGGTGATCTCCTTTATTTTGCAACTTTATAAGCTTTAATAAAATTCTAGTCGTTGAAAATGACATGGCAACATGAGTTATGTAGGAAGTTCATAAGGAGACCACAAGCTTTTCTAGAGAGAATGGTCTCAATAAATTCAATTGTTCACCTTCATCGTTAGTCAAGAATCATATTCCTTAGCCAAATTAATAGCAATGAAATTATTATTAGAAAGCATTGGTCGATTCAAAGGCTGTAGTTTCTTTCATAACATTAGTCTTCTTTAGTATGATTTTGATACAATATTTATTATTATTGGTCAATATTTAGATATCACTAGAGTACTTTAAACATATTTTGGCAATCAAAATTATGTTTAAAGTCCAAGCATCTATTGACAATTGATTCAATAGTAATGCTATTATGAACACATAACTTTGAACTTAATAGCTTGTTTAGAAAAAGTTCATGGATTGGAGATCCATATCTTGGAACTTTATATTCCTAAATGAAACATTCATAGTTCGATTCATTTCTTTAGGAATTTACTCGTTTCCTAAAGATCGGTTGATAATGTTTCCTCTTGAAGCTTCACTTATCTTAAATGCAACCAAAACTTAACTCTCTAAATGAGTTCTTTCAAGTTTCCATGTTTACTTAGCAAGTTGCATCATTACTAGAGATGCAATCATCATGGAACCTAACATCCTCCTATTGAATGTCAAAGTCCAATTGATGTTGAGGTTCAACCTTTGATTTCCATCACTCCTTGGAATTGAATCAAATTTGAACTTACAAAAGTTTCATATGTTTACGTGGCACTTTGCATCCTTACCAAGGATGCTACTTTATGGAATATAACAACTTTCTTTTGAGCTTTCAGAATTCATTGTTAGTTCTTCTAGACTAAGAGTCATCATGGAAACTTTCAAGCAACCCTATTTTCTAGCCATTCCAATGAAACAAAAAGTCGAACACGACTTTCAAAGGGCCTACTTTTCCTAATCACGAATCCTAATTTGTGATACTTTACTATCACATTTGGGAAAAACAAACTAGCTACTTGAGTTTCATGGTAGTGAAGAACCTTGCAACTTACCTAGTTTGCTATTTTCCCTAGCCATCTGAGTCGACTTAGAAAAAGGAGGTAATGAAAGTATGAGTATTCAACTACTTTAACAAACAATCATGCATATGTGAATGCCTGTTCTTACATGCAAATGCATGTGAGTGCATGAATGTGTTGGCATTCTCCTTTAATGCACCAGACTTAAATCAAGCAATTCTTGAGTTTGAAAATGCATGTTCCCACTCATCCATGCACATGTTCTTTGAAAAAGATAAATGCACCAAAATTCTTTCATAGATGCATGCCTGTGCATGATAAGTGTTTACATACTTCAATATGCTCCTATTTTTCTTTCATTAAATTGTAGACAATGCTTTTAGACTTGAAGATTCCTTCCCTACTTCAATGATAATAGAAATGCATTCTATATGAAAACATATAGCAAAGAAAATATTGAAGTGAAAACATCAACTTGTAAAGTAGTTAGCTCCCAATTAGCTACATCCTTCCATTGATCCTTTGGAAGAGCCATTCTCCATCCTTTTGGTCCATGAGGAAGAATTACATATTCCTCCTTGAAGACTGGTGCTTCTCTTTGTCTTTGGATGGTGCTCTCAATTTTACCATGGATAAAACTTCACCAAATACTGAACCACTTTTTGCTTCCATAAGAAGAGCCTAGCTCAATGTGAAATGAACCATTGCTTACTCATAGATCATGTTCATATTTGGGTTTAGCAGAGAGCATGAGAGAAAAATGAGCACGGAGTGTTTAGTGTTTGAATCAGATAATAAAAGATTATATGCGCAAACAGAATGATAACGACACTTCTTCCTCAATAGAAGGTTTGAACATATCTGAAAATCATTATCTGAGGGATAGCCTTTGTAAAATTCTTTTTAGATTTCTCGAATCAGTTTCGAGCTCAATCAATAGCATGTGTAGTTCTACAATTCCATTCCAACACAGACACTATGATCGTGGGTACGGCGATGCAAACCCTTGCACAAGGTGGTGTGTTCAAGCCATGAAGCTTGCTACATGTGAAGACCGAAGATATGATTGAAGATGTGATTTTAGTCCTATTTTAATTATTGAATCTTGCAACACCTGTATCAAAAGGAGAATTGTGTGCGCGGTGTACATCAGTGGATAGAATATGCATTGATCTGTGTTCGAACTCCGATGAAGTCATTAGTGGAATATTTGCATCGTTTTTTGCTAAGGATGACTTCGAGCTCTTAATCACTCACGTGGACCGAACGAGCTTTCTGTTCACAAACAAACAACTATGCACGTGCAAGGGAAGCATAATGAATTACAAAGGTTTCCATGAGAACTCTTATAGGAAGAAGATGATGAATCCTACAAGAATTTCAAAGAAGCTTGGCTCTGATACCAATGCAAGAAACTAACAATTATGACCACACATGCTAGAGAGATGAATCTCCTCCCAACCTTATGCCTATAGGTATAGCTACTCAAATCAATGAGGACCACAAATGTAACTAGAGTCCACAACTGCATGTGCAATGTCCTCCACTCCTTTCATATCTTCCACTAGAGTCTACTAGTGGTTGGAGTGATCTCGACCATTGCTTTAGTACCTTCCACTAGAGTCCACTAGTGATTGGTGTACTCACCACCTGAGTTAAGTGCACTGGACTCAAGTTAACTCATGTTAACTTGAGTTAGAAGCCTCCATAGCTCCTTGGGCAAAACTCTCTCCCCATGCTTCCCATGGGGGTTGAATCCAAGACCTCCTCCTTCCCAACCTTAAGACTTAACCACTAGGCTAAGTGGATCACTTGTTCAAAAGAGCACATGGACTTATGCTTAAGTCTAGTCTCAAGATATTTTGCCATACACACAAGTGACCAAACGGTGTCCGATTTCATATCAGTCTGAACTTGCTAGACCGTTAGATCATAGAATTACTTTATTACAAAGTACATCCATTATTATTCTAGAAAATAGAAGATAAATCATCTATCTACTTATGTGTCTATGTAGATAACTTGATTATTACAAGTGATCATGAAGAAGGCATCAAGGACATCAAAAGAGGCTTCAAAAGGATTTCAAGATCTTAAACTTTATTTGATTTATGCACAAAAAGTACATCTTCAATGTATAGGGTGCAAACCCTTGAGCAACCCAATGGTTATAAATACTCCACTTGAATTCAATGGACAGTAATGACGTTCAAGATGCACTCGTCTACAGGACTTTAGTGGGATCTTTGAAGTATGACACTATCACAAAGTCTAATCTTGCACATACAATTGGTGTGCTATCTCAATTCATGCACACATCTAGGGTTTCTCATTCAATTGTAGCAAAAAGAGTACTTAGTTATTTCAAGGGTACTTTGAATGAATGTTTTTCTATACTTTTGAAGATGATTTTTGAGTGAACCCATACACAAATGTTCATTTGGCTGGATCCAAATAGTATAGTAGGAGTAAAAGTGGAAATGCACTGATTCTTTCAATGTGAAATTTGGTAGTGTTGCCAGCTTGTTTTTCATGTGTGAACTCACGTTCACTGTCAAGATGGACTAGTCATGGGATTCTTACTGGAATATTTCGTATTATCGATTGTGGTCGTGTTGATGAAGGCTCAAGGAATGATGAGGTCTCTTTGGGTTGTAGGCATAGTAGTACCCATCACTATCTTTGCATCATGTGAAGTGGACCCTCTTCCACTTTTGCAACCTTGTAACTCGGCATAGAGTGAATGTCAAACACATAAGCTAAACACATATAGACAATTCTTGTTATGACACAACAACCATTAAGCACATTCTTAGGAATCCATCAAGTGTTAGTAGAATACAACCACTACAACATATCAAGGGTATACCGAGGTTGCTACCGAGGCAAATGAACGGGCGTGAAATCTTCGCGACATCGATGTTACAGTCGGTATATGCGTCGGAAAGAAAGCGCCGGTATGGCGCCGGTATGGGCATCGGTATATGCATCGGTATAACCGTCCGAAATACCGACGGATATACCGACGCTTATACCGACGTCCGCGTTGGGTGTACCGGCGCATATACCGACCACCATACTGGACGTACTGACGTGTATACCAACGACCAAACCTGCACAAATTTTTTTGGGCAGAGTGTGTTGTCTTTTGCTACAGCATGATGTTGTTTAGCAAAAGACAATACACTCTGCCCAACTGAGTACATGTGTTATGTACTCTAATGGCAACCAAAACATAAACTTATATGAACAAAAATGAACAATGATTCATGTACAGAAAGTCATATATTCCATAAATGGCACTTACATATAAGAATCGAATACAAAATTATGGTACATCATTGCCACATAGGAGTGTAATACAAAATTGTGGCAATGTGACAAAACACTTCCATATAGGAATCGAATACAAAATTATGGTTCATGATTGTCGTATGCGAGTGTGATACAAAATTGTGGCATTAATCAAAATATTTACACCTACAATCCTGCAACAAAACATATGTATAAAATAAAACCAATTAACATGACATTTATAAACAACAACTAGAAACACGAAACCAAGATATAACTTTACCTAATCAAAAATATTCTCCCATGAGATGATTGCACCGCGCCCCTCTATGTCTTGTAACAGTGCAGTCAATCCATCTCGATATCCATACGATTCTTCTGCTCGCGTTGGAGGACGACCCACTGCCAACTCCTATAGTAAATATGCAAAGTTAGATGAATATACATAATATACTTAACACAAACAAATTCAATAATTAACATCATACTTTGGTAGCGCATACTGTCGTATCCGCCGCTACCTAAATGCGACGTTTCAACCGTATCTAACTGAGTGGCCGCCGCATCTCTTTGTTGTCCATACCGATCAGGAGTATGTTGATGCTCATCCTGAATCGATTCCCATTCTTCGGCGTCTAACCATACAGGCTTCGGTAAGCCTGCTTTGAAAGCATCGCGAGCTTTCGATCGTCGATGCGACATCACCTCGCGTGCTGTATGTTGTATCCAATCGGAACTCACAACTGGATTGCCAGGTGCTGGCCGGTACTCTTCATATATGCATTGTGTGATATGATTTTTAGAGTCTCTATCCTGTTCGGTCCATTTTAACATTACTGAATGACCGAATTCGATCGAGCAGAGTTGTCGTATACATTGTCGTATTGACTTCCCCGTCGCATCCATAAGGGGATCTCCATTATGGATATGATATATCTTTGATTCATCGTGATCGTGTGCACCCCATGGTGTACGTGGAGATCCCATCTGATGCAATATGAAGATCTCATCTCATCCAATGTATATATATGCATGCTTAAGCTTGTATACATATACATTCATGTATACATATGCTTGTATACATATGCTTGTATACATATGAATTCACGTATACATATGCTTGTATACATATGCATTCACGTATGCATATGCTTGTATATGTATACGTGCATACATATACATATACATATGCTTCCTTGTATATGCTTGTATGCATATGCTTGCTTGTATACATACATGTACATATGCTTGCTTGCTTACATATGCATGCTTGTATACTGTAGATCCCTCTCTTTCTCTCTCTCATCATTCTAAACAATAAGGAAGGCCAAGGTCTATCATCCAGCTCAAGCTGAGAAGAGCTGGGGTTGTTCGAACTCTTTGGATACAACATGGACAGATAGTAAACATAGCTCTTACCTTGATTTCATGGAAGCCAGTTTCGTCCACAATAAGGATGCAAGATGTTATTGTGAAGAGGATCTATGTGGAGGCGTACCCTATCAGCATTAGCATGTTCTCTCCCTCTCTTTTTCTCTCTCTATCTTTCTCTCCCTATCTCTCTCTCTCCCTCTCTCTCTTTCCTCGATTTCTCTCTCTCTCTCTCTCTCTCTCTCTCTCTCTCTCTCTCTCTCTCTCTCTCTCTCTCTCTCTCTCTCTCTCTCTCTCTCTCTCTCTCTCTCTCTCTCTCTCTCTCTCTCTCTCTCTCTCTCTCTCTCTCTCTCTCTCTCTCTCTCTCTCTCATCTCTCTCTCTCTCTCTCTCTCTCTCTCTCTCTCTCTCTCTCTCTCTTTCCCTCTCTCTTTCGGCCTCTCTCACTCTCTCTCTCTCCCGTCCCTTCTCTCTCTCTCTCTCTCTCTCTCTCTCTCTCTCTCTCTCTCTCTCTCTCTCTCTCTCTCTCTCTCTCTCTCTCTCTCTCTCTCTCTCTCTCTCTCTCTCTCTCTCTCTCTCTCTCTCTCTCTCTCTCTCTCTCTCTCTCTCTCTCTCTCTTCCCTCTCTCTTCGACCTCTCTCACTCTCTCTCTCTCGTCTTCTCTCTCTCTCTCTCTCTTCGACCTCTCTCACTCTCTCTCTCTCTCTCTCTCTCTCTCTTCTCTCTCTCTCTCTCTCTCTCTCTCTCTCTCTCTCTCTCTCTCTCTCTCTCTCTCTCTCTCTCTCTCTCTCTCTCTCTCTCTCTCTCTCTCTCTCTCTCTCTCTCTCTCTCTCTCTCTCTCTCTCTCTCTCTCTCTCTCTCTCTCTCTCTCTCTCTCTCTCTCTCATCTCTCTCTCTCTCTCTCTCTCTCTCTCTCTCTCTCTCTCTCTCTCTCTCTCTCTCTCTCTCTCTCTCTCCTCTCTCTCTCTCTCTCTCTCTCTCTCTCTCTCTCTCTCTCTCTCTCTCTCTCTCTCTCTCTCTCTCTCTCTCTCTCTCTCTCTCTCTCTCTCTCTCTCTCTCTCTCTCTCTCTCTCTCTCTCTCTCTCTCTCTCTCTCTCTACTCTCTCTCTCTCTCTCTCTCTCTCTCTCTCTCTCTCTCTCCCTCTCTCTCTCTCTCTCTCTCTCTCTCTCTCTCTCTCTCTCTCTCTCTCTCTCTCTCTCTCTCTCTCTCTCTCTCTCTCTCTCTCTCTCCTCTCTCTCTCTCTCTCCTCTCTCTCTCTCTCTCTCTCTCTCTCTCCTCCCCGCGCTCCCCCGCCACCCCCCCGCCCCGCTAAATCCCGCCTAGTCCGCGCCCACTCCCGCCCCCTCACCCGCTGCCCCCCCGCGCTCCCCCGGCCCGCTGAGTCCCACCTAGTCCCGCCCACCCCCCGCCTGCTCCCCCTCACACCCCCGCAGCCCCCCACCATGCCCCCCGCTCACCCCCGCCGGCTCCCCCTCATACCCCCAGTAGCCCCCCGCCTTGCCCCCCCGCTCACCCCCGCCTGCTCCCCCTCACACTCCCGCAGCCCCCCGCCTTGCCCCCCCGCTCACCCCAGCGGCTCCCCCTCACACCCTCGCAGCCCCCCGCCTTGCCCCCCCGCTCACCCCCGCCTGCTCCCCCTCACACCCCCGCAGCCCCCCGCCTTGCCCCCCCGCTCACCCCCGCCGGCTCCCCCTCACACCCCCGCAGCCCCCCGCCTTGCCCCCCCGCTCACCCCCGCCTGCTCCCCCTCACACTCCCGCAGCCCCCCGCCTTGCCCTCCCCCCCCCCCCCACCCCCTCACACACACACACCCACACACACACACACCCACAACTATTGGAGGAATTGGATACACTGGAGCTTTGGAGGAATTGGATACACTGCAGCTCCAATATCCGTAGGCCTTCTTTGCAATATGAAGGAACGCGGAAGTTTGAGTCTATATTGCCTACATGAGTTTACTTCAAATACTTCTTGGGCTCTAAATCTTGATCTTTCTCGAGATTAAAAGATCAGTGACATGACAATTGGTGCTTGGCACAAGCTTAATTCTCAAACTAGTATCAAAGCAAAGGTTAACAAAGAAGGAATGCTTAGTGCTCTTCTTGAGCACGTACTCAAACCCCTTGTCTCTGTTGGATTATGTGTGGGTTTACGTTGTCCAAGTATAGGGTTGGCAGTAACAGTGCTTTCAGCTTAAGTTGGCCACATGTAGGATTGTGCCTTGGGAGATTCACACACCCACACACACGCACAAAGGTCCCCGCATGATAGCACTATGTGGGCCACACTCTTGCAAATATCCTTGAAACAGAAGATAACCACGGATTCTTCAATGCTTGGATACTAGCATGGTCGTCATCAATCTTCAGAAGGGAGTTTTTATTATACATGGATACGACCTTCTGTTCACAAATTCAAGGCATGACCTAGAGGCTATTCATGGGCCTTTCCATGAGGACAAGCAGTTGGACCAATCGGCTTCATTTGAATTGCCCGGGATTAAATCAGTGAGGAAATAACAAAACAACACAAAATGAGAATCTCGGATGGCCAGGAAACTGTTAAAAGTGGAGGTTGCCACCAACCATTCATTACGAGGGCCTATTTTTGTGGATCCAATTCAAATCAAGTGGAATATTTGATCTACCCCTCCAATCTTGGGAAATTAACCGGCACGTGATCAGAGGAAGTGAAGAATCGGCAAGGCCCTCTTGGCCTACTGGGGCCTATAAAAACAATGGATTTGTGCTCATTTGGGGTACAATTTTTTTTAGAGATACATTGGTTCAGGTACGCGTAAGTCCTCTCTTGCACTTTGTGGTTTCAAGCCTACTGTAGGAGCCACTCTGTAGTGTGGATACAGAGCGTGGGCTTCCCAGTGGAGGGCTAACAGCACTATAGTGTAAGAGAGTGGCTAGGATTTTTTTTAGGACAAGGATATTGTAAGCTCTATTTTCTAGAAGAATTCTCCACCGCTTGTATTGATCTGTGTTTGTCTGCATAGAGTGCCATGAAGCTCTGAGCATGAGTTTTTGAGCATTTCTTTGACCAATCTTGTAATCATCTTATTGAATCAAGAAGTGGATGGTCTTCTTTGGTCATTTGTTGTTGATGTTTTCTAGAGTATGTACGACTCTGTGCAATTATTTACCTCTGCCTGCTCACAGAAATGTTAAAGGGTATACTTCCATAAAGAGAACCCCCCTTGAGTAGGCGACGTACTGGACGTATTTATCCTCTACTCTTGATAAAAGTGAACACCCCAGTACCTCCTCTATAGTTTGACACGCACGGTGGGACCTTTGCATTTTTGTGAGAGGTATTTTTGCCCTACTACATTTGCAAGTAGGTACATGACCCATACACGAGCAGATAAGGAGTCTCTTCGTCTTCGGAGGAGCCTTAACAAGTTAGCCATAACCACGACTAGTGAGTCTACCTCCCCTCTACCCTCCCTAAATTTATCTATTGATTTGGGTGCCACACCATTGTCAAAAGAGAGGTATAGGAGAACTCTAGACTTCTCCTCAGATACGTCCAAAGAAACACCAGTACAAATGGAGGATCTCTCTCATTTACTCTCCAGATTAAACATTAAATTCCCTACCTTCAAGGGACAAGCTTATGAGGATGCTGATCATCATGTGAGGAGATTCATCTCTTTATGCCGTGGACGAGGTCTGCAAAATAGAGAGGATGCAATGCTGGCACTTTTTCCATCCACATTGGAGGGTCTTGCAGATAAATGGTATAGTCAATATGCAGATCGCCATTTCACTACATGGGAGGCTCTGAAGGCAGCGTTCTCACAGACATTCCGACCAAGTGATTCCTCGGAAAGAGCTCTAGATCAGCTAGAGAATTTGAAGCTAAGATCAGGTGAATCCTTTCATGAACTTCACACTAGAACAAAAGCACTTGTTGCACGTCTGCCGCATGCTCTAGGTGACTTTTTGGTTAAAAAGTGGATAGAAAAGGCTCTGCCCAGGTCATCTCAGCAGAAGCTTGGTGAGTCTCTTAGATTGGATGCAACCCTCAATGATTTTGTTGCAGCGGCATCACGCATAGAAGAAGCAAGGCAACATTTTGAAGATGATACACAAAGAAATTATGGTGCAGACCTGGATCCTATTGGGCAACTAAGGAGGGAACTGGAGGCATTGAAAATGCAACAAAAAATCAACAAGAAGAGAAGGTCTTGCCACCACTGCGTCGCACTGATGATGAAGTAGCCCAACTTCGCCGTGAGTTAGAAGATTTGAAGACCACTCAAGATATAAGGAGACAAATTTGGTGTACAATCTGTAACAACAATGGACATTCCAATGCTAATTGCCCTATTAAGGTAAGCTGTCAATTTTGTGGAAAGGATGGTCATGAAGCCAGAGATTGCTACTACCTCAAGGGTACACAACAGAGAGGTAACCCTCAAAATTTGGATTCATATTATGCTAGTACTTCAAATACATCAAATAGAGAGGAGAATCGGCCTCCAAAACCTAGATATAATAGACCTCTGATGTGCTATCGTTGTGGTGAGTACGGCCACATGCAAAATAGGTGTTCCCTCCCAGAAGATGCACCTCCTTGTCAACATTGTCCAGAGGCCAAGGATCATTATACCAAAGATTGCCCCAGAGGTCGTCCTACTCCAATCCACATGGTTGCAGTCTCTCCACAAGAAGAAGGTATGACCACCCAGTCTTATGCCGTTTCATCCTCTACAATGCCCGTGATGACCAGAGCTAGGCAAGCAGCAGCAATCCTTAGGGAGGAACAACAAGGATTTCATAGGGAGGAACAACAAGGATTTCATGATAAAGAGGAAGAAAAGAAGTCTGGATGGAAGGACCAAGCAGAAATTGAAGGAACTTATGAAAAGATGGCTACTTCTCTAAGGGGCCAACCAACAAATTTGCAAGAAGACACTCATAAGGTAGACATTGAGCAGATCTTGAAAGGTATTCATCACAAGGTTAGTTTGTACGAACTTATCAAAATGGATTCAAAAATAAGAAGTGACTTACTGAAGATTATACACTCTGCTCACTTGGTCCAATCACCTAGTATAGATGGTTTCATGGTTGATTTTCCCCCTGCACCCTTAGCAGACTACCAAAGCTCGAGATTGTCTGTTTGTATAAAGGATGAAACTCTCACAGGTGTGATCATAGATGGAGGCTCTGGTATCAATTCAATGCCAGATTTTACAATGAAGAAATTGAAATTGAACCCCAGCAAGTTGGCACCATTCACGGTTACATTAGCAGATCAACATCGGGTTGCACCACTTGGCATTATTGAAAAGGTACTGATGGTAGTACAGGGCTGCCACTTTGTTCTAGATTTTGTTGTTATTGCACTTCCATAGGAGACTTCTTACCCTTTACTCCTGGGGAGACCTTGGCTGAGACAAGAAAAAGCTTTGCAAGATTGGGGGAAAAACAAATTATGGATTTCAACAAGCACCAATAGCCAACTGCAACTACATTTGGAAGAAGGATTCGACTCAGGAAAAACCACTGGATATACTGTGGACACTCAGGTAATGCCCTCTCTACCCCAAGAAGATGATACATTGTTAAATTGGATGATGGGAAGTGCAGAGTGTTGCACAGTGGAGATCAATGAAATTGAGGAAGAAGTTGCAGATAAGGTAATTACAGGAAAGGGCAATGAAGACCACAAGGTGTTGGAGAATGAGCAATTGCAGGAAAATACAAGCTTTGAAGAGGCAACCAATATAAAAGTATCGGAGGTGGAAGGTTATGAACCTAAGAGCAGAGAAGATCTTCCTTTTGCAGATATACATCAAGGATGGATAGAAGAACATGTTGCAGAATATAAATTAAAATCCACTCTTGCATATAGTGGAGATGATTTCTCAAACAAGACCAATCCTGAAACATTGGTTCAAGAAGTAAATTTAGGGGATGAAGAGAACCCTCAAGTAGTCCACTTAGCATCCTGGTTGTGGCATTATCCTCCTTTACTACAGAAGGTAACTTCTTTGCTTTTTGCCTATAAAAGTGTCTTTGCATGGTCCTACAAAGATCTAACAGGGATACCAGAGGAGCTTGGATTACATCGGATACCCTTAGTTGAGGGAGCCGCGCCTGCAAGAAGTAGACCATATCGACTCAATCCGAAGTATGCAGAGGCAGTAAAAGCAAAACTGGAAGAAGCAGGTATAATTGTTCCAGTAGAACATTCCAGGTGGCTTTCTTCTATGGTTATTGTGCCCAAGAAAAATAGTGGAAAAATAAGAGTCTGTGTTGATTTTCGTGCTTTGAATAAAGTGACTGTTCAAGATGGATTTCCTCAGCCCTTCACAGAGCAAGTACTTGAGGAAGTAGCTGGTCACACTTTGTATAGTTTCTTGGATGGTTTTAGTGGCTACAATCAGATAGTGATCCATCCTGATGATAGGGACAAAACAGCCTTTGTTACTCCCTGGGGCACTTATGTCTATACTCGCATGGCTTTTGGTTTGAAGAATGCACCAGCTTCATTTAATAGAACGATGTATCTGATATTGGGCAAGTGGTTAACAACCTTTCTATGCATTTTTATGGATGACTTTTCAGTATTTTCAGGTACAGATAAAGGAGCAGTAGTTCAAGATTTCCATGACCATTTGGAAAATCTAAAAGAAATTTTTGAGCAATGTCTCAAAACAGGTTTGAAATTGAATCCTGATAAATATCACTTTTTGGTCACCAAGGGTACTCTTCTTGGTCACATAGTATCTGCTGAAGGTATAACCGTTGACCCTGCAAAGGTTACGGCTATTCTCTCCATGCCAATTCCACAAAGCCTAAAGGAAGTGCAAAGTTTCTTGGGCCATGCAGGGTATCACAGAAGATTCATTCGGATGTATTCAGAAATTGCTAAGCCCTTGTCAAGGCTTACCAGTAAAAAGGTCCCTTTCTCATGGAGTGCTAAAGCTGACAAAGCATTTTGTGAACTAAAGTTGAGGCTATGTACTGCTCCACTTTTAAGTGTTCCTAATTGGTCATTGGAATTTCATGTACATACAGATGCCAGTCTTCATGCTGTTGGTGCAGTTCTAGCTCAACCATCATCACATAAGGTTGATAGACCTATCTCTTATGCCACCAGACTACTCAACCAAGCTGAAAGGAATTACACTACGACGGAAAGAGAAGGTTTGGCTATCATATTTGCACTTCAGAAGTTCCGACATTATCTCCTTGGTGTACATTTTATAGTTATATCTGATCATCAGCCCTTGAAGTATTTGATAAACAAACCTAGAGTAGCTGGAAGGATTTGGAGATGGTTACTCCTATTTCAAGAATTTAATTTTGATATTCATATTAAGCCAGGAAAAGAGCATTACATGGCAGATCAAGTGTCCAGGACTGCAATGAGCGAAAAGGCAACAGGTATTAATGATGAACTGGTGGATAGCAATCTTTTTCTAGTAGCAATTCAGACAGGTTGGTATGACGAAATTCTCCATGTTCTTACTACTGGAAAGATCCCAGAA
>CM035416.1:12554160-12841660 GCA_020310875.1 Ceratopteris richardii
ATGCTTACTCGCGTACATATGCATGCTTGCTTACATATGCTTGCTTACATATGCATGCATGTATACATATGCATGCATGCTTGTATACATATGCATGCATGCTTGTATACATATGCATGCTTGTTTACATATGCATATGCATGTATGCATATGCATGTATGCTTGTATACATATGCATGCATGCTTGTATACATATGCATGCTTGCTTACATATGCATGCATGCTTGTATACATATGCATGCATGCTTGTATACATATGCACGCTTACTTGCATGTATACATATGCATATCCCGCATGCATGCATGTTTGCATATCCCTAATGCATTCATACATGCATATGCATACATTCATACATGCATATGCATATGCATATGCATGTGCATTCATGCATGTATGCATATGCATGCATGTATGCATATGCATGCATGTATGCATATGCATGTATGCATGCATGCATGCATGCTCGTGATCATGTATGCATGTATGCATATGCATGTATGCATGTATGCATGTATGCATATGCATACATGCATGCATGCATGCATGCATGTATGCATGTGTATGCATGCATGTATGCATGTGTATGCATGCATGTATGCATATGCATTCATGTATGCATATGCATGTATGCATATGCATGTATGCATGTATGCATGTATGCATGCATGCATGCATGTATGCATATGCATGCATGCACATGCATGTATGCATGTGCATTCATGCATGTATGCATGTGCATTCATGCATGTATGCATATGCATGTATGCATATGCATGTATGCATGTATGCATGCATGCATGCATGTATGCATGTGCATTCATGCATGTATGCATGTATGCATGTATGCATGCATGTATGCATGTGCATTCATGCATGTATGCATGTGTGTGCATGCATGTATGGATGTATGCATGTATGCATATGCATGTATGCATGTATGCATATGCATGCATGCATGTATGCATATGCATTCATGTGTATGCATTCATGTGTATGCATTCATATGTATGCATGTGTATGCATGCATGTATGCATGTGTATGCATGCATGTATGCATATGCTTTCATGTATGCATATGCATTCATGTATGCATATGCATGTATGCATACGCATGTATGCATGTATGCATGCATGTATGCATGTATGCATGTATGCATGTATGCATGCATGCATGCATGTATGCATATGCATGTATGCATATGCATGTATGCATGTATGCATGCATGCATGCATGTATGCATGTGCATTCATGCATGTATGCATATGCATGCATGTATGCATATGCATGTATGCATGTATGCATGTATGCATATGCATGTATGCATGTGCATTCATGCATGTATGCATATGCATGCATGTATGCATATGCATGCATGTATGCATATGCATGCATGTATGCATATGCATGCATGTATGCATATGCATGTATGCATATGCATGTATGCATGTATGCATATTCATACATGCATGCATGCATGCATGCATGTATGCATGTGCATTCATGCATGTATGCATGTGCATGCATGCATGTATGCATGTGTATGCATGCATGCATGTATGCATGTGTATACATGCATGCATGTATGCATGTGTATGCATGTGTATGCATGCATGCATGTATGCATGTGTATGCATGCATGTATGCATATGCATTCATGTATGCATATGCATGTATGCATATGCATGTATGCATGCATGTATGCATGCATGCATGCATGTATGCATATGCATGCATGCACATGCATGTATGCATATGCATGCATGCACATGCATACATGCATATGCATACATGCATATGCATACATGCATGTATGCATATGCATTCATGCATGTATGCATGTGCATTCATGCATTTATGCATATGCATGCATGTATGCATATGCATGCATGTATGCATATGCATGTATGCATGTATGCATGTATGCATGTATGCATGCATGCATGTATGCATGTGCATTCATGCATGTATGCATGTGCATTCATGCATGTATGCATGTGTGTGCATGCATGTATGCATGCATGCATATGCATGTATGCATATGCATGCATGCATGTATGCATATGCATGCATGTATGCATATGCATGCATGTATGCATATGCATGTATGCATGCATGCATGTATGCATATGCATGCATGCATGTAAGCATATATATGCATGCATGTATGCATGTGCATTCATCCATGTATGCATATGCATGCATGTATGCATATGCATATCCCTCTCTCTCTCTCGCTCGCTCTCTTTCTCAAACAAAAATAAAGAGAGAAGATATTAGAAAACAAAAATATAAAGAAAGATAAAAATATACAAAAATATAAAGTGATATATGTTTTACTTACATTGATGTAATTTTTGGTATTCCACTTGAAGTGCTTCTTCGTCGAATTTCTAAAGCTTTGATGCGAAATTCTCCTGCAAAACCAAACAAACAACATATTAGCAAAACCAAAACTTCAGATCTATAAAGATAGAGGTCTGTATAAAGAGAGAGAGAGGGGGAGAGAGAAAGAGAGAGGGAGAGAGAAAGAGGGAGAGAGAGGAGAGAGTGAGAGAGAGAGAGAGGGAGAGAGAGAGAGAGAGATAGTGAGAGAGAGGGAGGGAGAGAGAGAGAGGGAGAGAGAGAGAGAGAGGGAAGGGAGGGAGAGAGAGAGAGGGAAGGGAGGGAGAGAGGGAGAGAGAGAGAGGATGACAAACAGAGTTCTGCTCTGCTGTTGACGCGCGCCAGCTCGAAAGGAGAAGTTCTACATTCGAAAATGACGAATTTCGGGTTCAGGCCGAGTTAAAAAGAGAGCGTCGGTATACCCGTCGGTAGTTGCAGCAAAAGACCGACGCATATACCGACGCTTATACCGACACTGTGATTCCGAACCGACGCGGCTATGATTCCGAGGCAATGTAGCTTTCCCAAATTTCCCGAGGGGTATACCGACGCTGACAGCTGCACGTCGGTATACTGACCGTCGGTATTCAGTTGATATGTTGTAGTGAACTAATCTATGACCCAATGTGGCAAGTCATTTTGAAGTGGTATGTTCTAGTCCAAGTAAAGGCTGAATCAAATTTTCTTATGTGGTTGCATGAAATGGTCTTATCTTCGGAAAGAAAAATGGTGTATGGACATTTGAGGAGCTTTAGATAGGTTAGGTCTGATAGCCGAAATTTGAGATAGATTCACCACCTTGTTTTTCTTCATCTCATTGGGGATCAAGGTACTTATTTGAAGGAGCATCCATCTTGAACAACTTTAGTGCTTTTCGTACTAGCTCGTGGGTTAGCCTTAAATTCTTTCAAGACTGTTCTAGGTGTAGTGATGGGAGTATGAAGGTGCCTAACATATCTATGTGGATGCATTTTTGTAGAGTATGAATAACAAAGTAAAAATGATAGAAGTCAGGCTTCAATAACGGTGCAAAACATAATATGTGAGTCCTAATTTCTTCCATATGGGTTGTGGTTTCAGGATCTCCTCAAACTCTTGGGAGAAGAAATTAAATGTTAGTGCCTATCGTTGAAGGGTCTTCTCCCTGCATCGTCCAAATCTTGTAACTACAGAGATTTCCCACACAAGGAAAACATATTAATATGGAAACAAAATTCAATCCAAATATGGTGAGAACTCCACCCCTTTTGAACAGTGACATGCTGCAATTGCAGCCTTCTTTGGTGTAGGAGTGCCTTGTTATGTTCTTGTGCCTAATTTATGTCTCTAGATAGCCTACGTGCATATTTGGGATGATGCATGATGTGAGCATGTTTTTGGTTAGTTTTACACATATTACAAGGTTTTGAGATATGGATTTCCTACAATGTTGATTATGAGAGACGCTTCCCTTATGAGATTACATGGTGAGGTTAATGCTTTATACATGTTATGATATGATAATCAAAGTGATTGGTCATGAGGCTGTTTAGGAAAAAAATACCAAATAGTTCTAGAAGCTTGTTCAAAATGCTTTTCCCTCTAGATGAAGCGTGAATATGAGAAGAATGAAAATTCTCTATGGTAGGTGATATGGAGAGGGGAATGTCGGCCTACAACAAAGTCTTATGCACTCAAATTTGTCAAATTAGGCAAAGTTGATTTCCTTTATTTAGCCTTGGTTCTTGCCTTTGGGTTGGATTTTGCTTCCATTTTGACATTAGTTAGGTGTAATATTTGTTTGTTCAGCTTTTTCCCCAAATCTTGGTTTTCATTGGAAATAGGTTTTTTCTACATTTGTTGATCAAGAGCGTGGTAGGCAATCTTCACAATTTAAGATCCTTCTCTAGTGTTTTTTACACTACTATAGTTGAGTTGTCTATGATAGGATCACCTTTGGAAAAGAAGGGGGATCCATCACTCGCATGACATGTCCATCAGGAAGGCAGGCACTCTCTACAATAAACTTTAAGGCACATGCACAATGAGTGGACTTCTATCTAGAGAACTCCTCGATCCTCAGTCCCACTATGACTCATTGCTTAGCAACCCAAACTTGAAGAAGATGTCTTCAAAGCTTTATGTCCACATCGTGGTCATAGATCCGATCTTTGTCCAATATCAAAGGTTTAGAGAGATCTTCATCATGGAAAGCTAGTAGCTTTACTATCAATGGGGTATCATGTATAAGTATAGGAACTTACTCCCTACCACTGCAATGGGGTTCCACACTTCCTAATCCAATTAAGTAAGCCTCAATCGGATTCACTTGTAGTTTCATGTTTTGAGAGCATTAATACCTAATGGCACTAGTGGTTGTGCCTAAATCAAGCAAGTCTTTGATCATCTTGATTGTAGTGCCCTATTCTAGAGATCAAAAGGAATGATCTTCTATCCACTATGATAGGAGAGGTATTCTTTCTAGTTTGGCACATTGGGATGTGATATCTTGGGGGATCTGACGTTTTATCTTCATCTTTATGCATCTTAGCCACATTGAGTTGTTTAAGAATTTCTAATGTCAGTTGCTCTTGACAAACCTAGACTTAGCATACACTAATGTAGTTGGGCATTACATCTCCTTTTAAAGTTGCTAATTGTACTACATTTCTATTCCAAACTCCACTGATAATAATAGGTCCATAACCATGATTTTTTGGTTAACAAGCACGTTGTTTCAAAATATACATAAAAACTAAATTGCCAACTTTTAAGCCTTTTTCTTTCACATGCACATCAAAATAACACTTTTATCTTGTGTGTGCCTGCTATTGCTCTCAATATAGTATCTTCTAGATGTTCTAAATTTGCTATCCTTCAAGATAGCTTGTGGCCCATCCATTGATGCCCTTGTGCTACTCTAAGTGTGGGTACCATAAAATCTATTGGTATCATGATGTTTTTGTGAAATATCATCTAAAAGGTAGTTGCATTGAGTACCATTCTATAGGCCACTCGATATGCCCAAACAACATGATGTAGTTGTTGTTCCAAACAGAGCATTTGTTATCTATGATCTTTGTCAGCACATTGCCTTGTTAGTACTTTTTGCTTGTCGATTTGCTTGTGGGTGTTATGGCACTGCATTCTTATGGATCACCATGAACTATTGTAATAGATATTCAATATTTCATTCAAAAAATAGGTTTCTCTTACACTTACCAACTCTATGGAAAGTTTGTATGTCTTGAACACATTCTCAAACAAGAATTTCACCATTCTTTTGTGCATCATTCTTTCTAGTGTCTCTCACTTCTACCCATTTTGTAAGACATTTAATAGCTACAATAATATATTCTACATGGGAGCTTCTAGGTGGAGGTTGATATGTCTTAAAAAGTATATATGCCACTTTCAAAATGCATATCCTCTAATCATAGGTCCTAGTGGAATCTCATGTTTTCTTCTAGGACATTGAGTTCTCTGACATGTGTCAGAATGTTTCACATATGTATGTGCATCCATGTGAAGGGTGGGCTATCAGAGAACTAAAAACAAAATTGCTATGTATGTGCATCCATGTGAAGGGTGGGCCATCAAAGAACTAAAAACAAAATCGCTTTGATCACACAAATAGCTCCAAAGTGTCCACCTACAATAGCAATATGTGTAGTTTCTATTATTTTCAAATAATCACTCTCATGTAGGCATTATCTCAAATATTTGTCTCTTACACACTTATATATGCTATCAATAATGAGTGTATTGTCTTTCTCTTTGTGTTCCAAACTCGTTTGTTGAGCTTATGTCATTTCTTGAGGAAAATCTTCTGTTCTCAAGAAATAAACTAAATGACCACTCTTATATGGAATTCGAGACATGATACAAGGTTGCATGATCAACATGGGGTAGGATAATACAAGAGGGATAGTGGTTAAGCAACCTATAAACGTCTACTTCCATGGTTGGCCAGTATGCTTATAAACAATTTAATGATTGTAGGGATCCTTGGTAAGTAATGTTTCCCTAGTGCATCTATGTGTGCTAATTCCAACGATTTTTCATGTTCTTCTCCATCCACAAAAAAAGTTAGAATTCCTTACTCACCATTTTTTTAGATGTTGTTGATATATTTAGGTACTGATGTGTGTGAACACACTAGGATCACCGGGGCCCTTTTCTCCCTCTTTAGGAGGTTTCTTCCCCCGACTTGTATATATGCCTATAACCCTAACATGTCACTTATCTTTGTACATTCTAGTGGTAATACATTCAGTATTGTGTGTTTTGCTCCAAGCTTCGTTGTCTTCCTTGTGTTGTTTGCAGGATTTTTTAGAGCTGAATCTCCAACAATTGGCAGATATATATAGGCTTCAGTCTGCCGGTATAAGTTTATGGAAGTCTACTACACATTTAGCAGAACTCGACAGCGTATTTTTGTTAAACTTTTTGAGATACAATCATTTTTTTGCATCAAGACATTTTCGTCAATCCCCAAGGATGAAAGTAGTGATGTATTCCATATGTTGGCTATTGAGGACAAGTTGGACAGTACCAATTACCCATTATCGAATTATGTGATGCATCGTGTATTAGTTGCAAAAGGATTGTGGAACATTGTGTAGGGTGTTGAAAGATGTCCTATTACACCTGCAAACGCAATTACTGAAGTGATGCAGATGGTGTTGAAGATGAAGATATTATTCATGTTCTTGTTTGTGTTGTAGTTCCTACTGCACCTACTATAGAGAAAATTTGTTGGGATGGCTGACATGCTCATGCACATGCATTGATAGCCTTGTCTCTCAAATGTACCATTATTCCTCACATTTGCTCTTGCAAAATAGCTAAGGATGCTTGGGATACACTTACCACTTTATACTAGGCAAGGAATGAGGCTCGTGTTGCTTACCTCCAAAAATAGTTGGAGAGTGAGCACATGAATGAGGGAGATTCCATGGACATTTTTTTGACAAAGATCAAAGATTTGAAGGAACAATTGATTTCTGCTGACGAAGCCTTGCCTGACACCACTTGTGTAGACTGTTCTGAATGGTCTTTCGGATTCATTTCAGAGTTTTGTTTCTACTCTTCATTTGATGATGAAAGGCAATCCAAATGCCTTAACATTTGAAAAGTTAGTCTTTGTTCTGTTGTAGGAAGATCATGCCATAAAG
Source organism: Ceratopteris richardii (assembly GCA_020310875.1). Taxonomy (NCBI): domain Eukaryota; kingdom Viridiplantae; phylum Streptophyta; class Polypodiopsida; order Polypodiales; family Pteridaceae; genus Ceratopteris; species Ceratopteris richardii. The sequence continues at coordinate 12,561,701 of CM035416.1, forward strand.
AGTTGTCCAAAACTGGCTGCTAAAGAGGCAAAGAAGAACGAGGTTGGACTGGTTGCCAAAACTGGCTGCTAAAGAGGCAAAGAAGAATGAGGTTGGACTGGTTTTTGGAGAGGCCTCTACACCCAAGAAAGTCTTCTAGTCTCGTGAAGAATGAATAATGTGCATTTACCACTATTTGCAGCTATGACCCATCTTCTCATGAACAGTGTATGTTTGCAGTAGACTCAGATGTTTGGTACTTTGACAATGGGGCAACCAAACATACTATCTCATGTGCCATCAGCTCCTCTTATCCTATCATGGAAGTTGGTAAGATCATTCTAACTACTACTCATTGTAGTTCCTTTACATTGTGGCTTTATTTGTGCCAAGGATCAAGAAGAATCTGTTATCACTTTTAGTTTTAGCTAAGATTGGGTTGGTTGTGAAATTTGTTGATGACAGATGTACAATTCATGATCTCTGAAATGAGGATGCCATTATTGCTTCTAGGATTTTATGAGGTGGGCTATATAATCTCATATACTATGAAAAACATGTGAATGATTTAGCATGTGCAATACATGATTCGCAGGCTATGCCAGATGCAAAGCTTTGGCATGCATGCTTTGCTCATCTAAATTTTGTTATTTTGCTATGCCTACAAAAATATGAAATGGTGTCCTCTTTGCCCAAACTTGAGGCATTAGGTAAACATGTGTGTGAAGGTTGTATTTTGGGCAAAATGTAGCATTCCTCATTTCCAGAAGATCGTTCACTTGGAGCTACTTAGAAATTGCATCTTGTTCATAGTGATGTCTATGGTCTTATTTAGACACCTTTTTTTGGAAGGTATCTTTACTTCATGACTTTGATTAATGATTTTTCCAGGCATGCATGGGTATATCCATTGAAAGCAAAGTCCGGTGTTTATGTGCTTCAAAAAGTTTCTAATTTTGCCTGAAAATCTATCAACACACCCTCCGATCCGGAGGGGTGGGGATATATGTCTTCCAATTTCAATGCATTTGTAGCTGAACATGGGATAAAGCATCAATATAGAGTGCCGTATATACCTCAAGAGAATGGAGTTGATGAATAGAAGAACACGTCCCTCATGAAGATGAAGAGGTGTATGGTCAAGAGTTTGGCTTTTCCACATAGTTTATGGCTTGAGGCTATCATACGTGTAGCATATGTACTTAACAGGTGTCCCACTAAAGCATTACCGTCTATCACTCCATATGAGGCTTGGCATTGTCATAAGCCATCTGTTACTCACCTGCATGTTTTTGGTTGCTTCGCATATGTATAGGTGCCCTACCAACAATGAAGAAAATTGGATGATAAAGCAGTGAAATGTATTTTTGTTGGGTACAGTTCTGAAAGCAAAGGCTATCGTCTGTATCATTTATAGAATAAACACATTTGGGTTAGCCGTGATGTTGTTTTTGTGGAAGATGCCATTTAGCCATTACTTTCATTTACTAAGGAGACATCGGTTAGCTCCAAAGACATGTGTGACACATTGCTGCCTCTTTTTATAGGTGGATAGTCTAGTGTTAGTCCTAATGAGGCTACTTCGCAACCTTTACAGGTCTCATGTGATGATGTAGATCATTCCATTTTTGATGCAGATCTACATGATGCACTTGTTGATGAGAGAACCAAGGAGGCAAAAACTATGCCAAAATGGCTAGTGTAGACTTTGCGTGACAATAAATTAGATGCATCTCTATCATATCATACTCGTTTTAGCTCTCATAGTGCTTGATTTGTATCAAATTGCTATGCTATGCTTGCATCTAGTCGCTATGACCAGAATGAGCTTGTTTCCTTTGATGAAGCACAAAATTCTTAGAATTGAATGACTACTATGCAATCAGAATATGATGTTATCATGAAAAATGGTACCTAGTCTTTATGTGACTTGCCTCCTAGCAAGAAGGCCATTGGCATTAAGTGGGTATACAAGTTGAAGTGTAAGCCTAATGGAACATTTGACAAGTATAAGGCTAGGCTTGTAGCAAAGGGTTATGCTCAGGAAAAAGGCATTGATTTTGATGAGACCTTTGCTCCTACTTGCTGAATGACTACTATTTGTAGCATTTGTGCACTTGGAGCTCATAATGGTTGGAATGTACATCAGTTGGATATTGAAGCTGCATTTCTGAGTGGTGATTTGCATGAGGAAGTTATGTTTTTCAGCCCTATGGTTTTGTGGAGAAAGGGCATGAAAACAAACTTTGTAGGTTGAAGAAGGCATTATATGGTTTAAAGCAAGCACCACATACTTGGTATGAAAAGATACATGCCTATCTCAATGCACATGGTTTTGAGAACAATCCAACTAAAATAACCTTTTATGTTAAGTGTGGAAATGATGTGCTTGTTATCATTGTTGTCTATGTTGATGACATGCTACTCACTGCTCCTCATGAGAAGCATTTTGCTGATTTTAAGGCTGATTTGCATGCCTCATTTGAGATGTCAGATTTGGGACATTTGCATCATTATTTGTCTTCATGTTGTTGGAGATGTTGTTCTCTATCAGTAGGTTGTTGGATGCTTGATTTGCTTATGCATTACTTGGCTAGATATTTAGTTTGTTGTCTCATAGATGAGCCGGTTTATGCATTGCCCATGTGTCAAGCATTGGCAAGTGGTTAAGCACATCTTTCACTACTTGAGTGGTACCGGGTGGCGTGAAAGTGTTCGGTTAGTGAATTAGGACAACTGCTCATAATAAGTTGCACGCCGAGTGTTTCTTGGCAAACTCAAGCAATATGGTAAGAAGAGGTGACTTAAAGAACAAAACTCAACAAGATTTTTAGAACATGTGAAACATTATACAAAGAAATCTTATACCTTTCATATTATGGCCATCAATCATGACATTAATAACATTACACAAAATCTTTTGAGATATGCATCAAACATAACATATTGATATATTCATTGATAGCTGCCACACGTTGGTTCAATGTCCAAATATATGAAGAAGTGTTCAATTTTCTTTGGCAATCATAAAATAGTAGAACTAATGTATAAAAGGACATAAACAAAAAGGATCAATTTCTTTTTATGAAGTACTTTAATCTAGTCGTGATTTATTGTTGCTTAGAAAACTTCATACAGACATGAAAACGGCAATAAATCTAATGACTGCAAATTCATTCCTCGGAATTAAAAGCAGAGTGCATTGTCGAAACCCACTTGAGAGAAGATGTTGAAGGTTTAATGCTTAAATGAGAAGTTAGAGTCTTTGGCCAAAATCAACCATACTGTTGTAACAAAATATATGAAAATTAATTACAGTTGTCACCTATTTGTCATAAGATTTTCATTCAAACTTTTTGTTATTCTGAGAATTAAAAGCTGCATTCAAAAATTCTAAGAAATGAATATATATCTATATCGTGCACATACATTGGAAACTTGAGCCCTTTTTGAATTCCCATGTAAAAGTTTATCTACATGAGTCATAATTCTGTATATATGCTAAAAATCCATCCATGCTTAATGAGAAGAAATTACCCAACTATTTATAGACAGAGGCTATATCTATAGCCACATATCTTATTAATAGACTCCCCATCAAAGGCATTTGATGGGATGACACCCTATGAAGCTTGGAATGGAAGAAGACCTAGCCTCGATCATTGCAAGATATTTGGATGCATAGCCTATGCACATGTTCCATCCCAAATGAGAGGTAAATTGGATCCTAAAGCAAAGAAATATGTATTCATTGGATATGATCTAAATCAAAACGGTACATGTTATATAATCCAAGTACTAGAGGCTTTATTGTTAGCAGAGATGTTGCCTTTTATGAGAACAACTCTTGGTTTGAAGATGATTGCAGGAAATTCAAGCTTACCTTATGAACTAGAGGAGGACTTTCCTATTGATATATTTAGGTAGTGATGTATGTAAAAAATCCAAGACCACCGGGCACTTTTTCCCCCTTTAGGAGGGTTTTTCCCCCCCGACTTGTATATGCCTATTTCCCTAATAGGTTACTTATCTTTGTACATTATAGTGGTAATACATTTAGTATTGTGTGTTGTGCGCCAAGCGTCTTTTTCTTCCTTGTGTTGTTCATGTGCATCTGTAGACCTGGATCTCCAACAATTGGTATCAGAGCAAGTCGTCATCTCATCAAGGGCATCGTTGACACCCCTCTAGTCATAGTCTCAGAATCATAGAAAATTTGGTGAGCATACTCGACATGATTAGTAGATCAAAATTGCTTCATTCTACAGTGCCAAAATCGCGATCTAAGCTCGTTTCAACCTTCGAATGCACTATCACAATAGTTATGCAGGTTATTTTATCTTTTTGTGCCAAAGATATATATATGGGTTTCAACTTGTTAGTATAAGCATCTCAAAGTCTGCTACAGGCTTAGCAGACTCATCAGATCAACTTTTTGAGATACAATTATTTTTCTGCATCAGGGTTTTTTAGTCAGCGGCCATGGTTGAAAGTAGTGATGTATTTAGTATGTTGGTTGTTGAGGATACGTTGGATGGTACGAGTTACCCATTCTAGGATTATATGATGTGTCATGTATTGGCCGCAAAAGGACTATGGAATATTGTGTAGGGTGTCAAAAAATATCCTATTACACCTACAAATACAGGTACTGAAGCTGATGTAGATGGCATCAAAGATGGTGATATTCTACAGATTCCTATTTGTGTTGTGATTTTTGTTGCACTCACTGCAAAGAAAATTTGTTGGGATGGTAGAGATGCTCAGACACATGCTATCATAGCCTTGCCTGTCAAACATGCCATTATTCCTCACATTCACTCTTGCAAAACAACTAAGGATGCTTGGGATACACTTACCACATTGTACAAGGTTAGGAATGAGGATCGTGTTGCTTACCTCGGAAAAGAGTTGGAGAGTGAGCATATGAATGAAGGTGATTGTATGGACAATTTTCTAACAAAGATCAAAGATTTGAAGAAGTACTTAATGTCTGATGATGAAGTCTTGCCTGACCGTTCATTTGTGCAGACTGTTTTAAATGGTCTTCCTCATTCATACTAGAGTTTTTCTTCTACTCTTTGCTTGATGATAAAAGGCAATCCAAATAATGCCTTAACATTTGAAGAGTTGGACAATATTCTATTGTAGGAAGATTAGTCTAGACAGAACAGGTCCATTATGTGTGTTGCAAATCAAGCTTTCTTGGTTAGTGAGAAGGGCAACGGTAAATGGAGCTCTTCTAGTAGTAAGCAAAAATCTACTAATTCTACATAATGGAAGAAGGAAGATAGAGAAGAGATGAAAATAGAACAGAAGAAATTGTTTTGCAAGTACTATAAAGCAAATGATTGTGTCATAAAGAACAATCCAAAATTGGATGCAAAAGAGGCAAAGAAAAAAGAGTCTGGAATGGTTGTTGTAGAGGCATCTACATCAAAAATTGAGTTTGCTAATCTTGTGTAGAATGAACAATGGGTGTTTACTACTGTTTGCAGTTTTGACCCATCTTCTCCTAAACAATGTATGTCTTTAGTAGACTCGGATATTTGGTAATCTGATAGTGGGGCAACCAAACATATTAGCTTCCAGCACAGTTTCTTCACTTCACTTGAGCCTGCCCCTACAAGGAATAATGTCACATGCACCCAAAACTCCTCTTGTCTGGTCATGGGAGCTGATAAGATTGTCCTGACTACTACTGATGGTAATTCTTTCACATTGTCAGATGCTTTATTTGTGCCAAGGAGCAAGAAGAGTCTGTTATCAGTTTCAACTTTAGCCAAGATTGGCTTGGTTGTGAAATTTCTTGATGAAAGATATACAATTCATGATCTGTCAAATGGTGATATGATTATTGCTTCTGGCATTCTATATCATTGGATGTATAAGCTCATAGACTATGAAAAATCTGTGAATAATTCAGCATGTGCAGTACATGATTCTCAGGCTATGTCAGATGCAAAGCTTTGGCATGCACACTTTGGTCATCTAAAATTTTCTAGTTTGCTATGCCTGCAGAAATCTAAAATTGTATCCTCTTTGCCCAAACTTGAGGCACCTGATAAACATGTGTGTGAAGGTTGTATTTTGGGCAAAATGCAGCATTCCTCCTTTCCAAAAGATAGTTCAGTTTGAGCTACTTAGAAATTGCAGCTTTTTCATACTGATGTGTGTGGTCCTATGCACACACCCTCTTTTGGAAACTATCTTTATTTTGTGACTTTCATCAATGATTTTTCCAAGCATGCATGGGTTTATCCATTGCAATCAAAGACCAAAGTGTTTATGTGCTTCAAACAGTTTTAGGTCTTGGCTTAAAATCTGTGAGCATGTAAAATGGGAACCTTTCATTCTCATCGAGGGGGGATATATGTCTTCTGATTTTAATGCATTGGTGGCTGAATGTGGGATAAAAAAATAGTGTACAATGCCATATACACCTCAACACAATGGAGTTGGTGAACTGAAGAACAGGTCACTCATGGAGATGGCAAGGTTTATAGTCAAGAGTCAAGCTTTGCCACATATTTTCGAGCTTGAGTCTATCATGTGTGCAGCATATGTACTTAACGGGTGTCCCACTAAAACATTGCAACCTATCATTCCATATGATGCTTGGCAGGTCTCAAGCCATCTATTGCTCACCTGTGTATTTTTTGTTGTCCGGCATATGCATTAGTCCCTAAGATCAATTTCTTAGAATAAATGCATTTTGGTTACCATGATGTTGTTTTTTGTGGTAGATGCTATTCAGCCTTTACTTTCATGTATGAAGGAGACATTTGTTAGCTCCAAAGACATGTATGATATTTTGCTACCACTTTTCATAGGTGGACAGTCTAGTGCTCATCCTAATGAGATAACTTCTCAGCCTTTGTAGGTTTCATATGATGATGTAGATCATTCCATTTTTTATGTAGATTTACATGATGCACTTTTTCATGAGAGAGCTGATATTAAGTAGGCAAAAACTATGCCAAAATGGTTGGTGCAAACTTTGTCTGACAACAAATTAGATGCACCTCTATCATATCATACTCATTTAGGCTCTCATAGGGCCTCCTTTGCATTAGATTGCTATGCTATGTCTGCCTCTAGTCTAGAGATGAGAATGAGCCTATTTCGTTTGATGAAGCATAAAATTCTAAAAATTGGATGGCTGTTATGCAATCTGAATATGATGCTATAATGAAGAATGGTGCCTAGTCTTTGTGTGACTTGCCTCTTGGCAAGAAGGCCATTGGCACTAAGTGGGTATACAAGCTTAAGCATAAGCCTGATGGAATAGTTGACAAGTATAAGGCTAGGCTTGTTGCAAAGGGTTACACATAGGAAAGAGGCATTGATTTTGATGAAACCTTTGCTCCTACATGTTGAATGACTATTGCTCGTAGCATTTGTGCACTTGCAGCTCATCATGGTTGAAATGTACAATAATTGGACATTAAAACTACATTTCTGAATGGTAGAAAGGGCATGAAAACCAAGTGTGCAGGTTGAAGAAGGTATTATATGGTTTAAAGCAAGCAACACGTGCTTGGTATGAAAAGATACATGCCTATCTGATTGCACATGGTTTTGAGAATAGTCCAACTAAAAGAACATTATATGTTATGCGTGCTAATGATGTGTTTATCATCACTGTTGTGTAGTTTGATGACATGCTGCTCACTGGTCTTCATGACAAGCATATTCCTGATTTTAAGGCTGATTTTCATGCCTCATTTGAGATGTCTCATTTGGGACATTTGCATCATTATTTGGTCATTCAGTTTATGCAAGTTGATGGTGAATTGGCTTTGTGTCAAAGGAAATATATTGACACAAAGTTGAGAGATATTACAGAATCTTCTCAAGAAACAAGAAGGCAATCAATTAGGGAAAGGAAGAAGCCAGAAAGGTATGGATTTGACACCTCTTTGCTCACTAAACATTTAGTGTATATTGCTCAAGATATCAACTCAGAGGAGCCATCAACATTTGAAGAAGCCAATAAATTAATCAAAGTGGAGAAAAGCAATGAACGAAGAGATAGAAGCCCTCTAAGAAAATTAGACATGGGACCTAGTTCCTAGAAGCCATCCATGAAGATCATTGGATATAGGTGGATCTTTAAGGTTAAAAAGAATTTAGATGGTTCAATAAATAGGTGTAAAGCAAGGCTTGTGGCTAAAGGGTTTGCTCAAAACCAAGGCATAGATTATGAGGAGACTTTCTCTCTTGTGGCAAAGATGCCACAATGATAGTTCTCATGAGTATAGCTGCTTCAAGGAATTGGAATATCTATAACATGGATGTCAAAAATGCATTCTTGAATGGTTGGATTTCAGAGAAAGTGTATATCGCACAACCTCCTAGATTTGTAGATGAAGTATGTATGCCAAATTTGGAAAGCTCTCTATGGACTAAAGCAAGCTCCTAGAGCTTGGAACCATAGACTTGATACATTCTATTAAGACAAAGGATTCAAAATAAGCAAGGATGATTCTTCACTTTTCATTGACAAAAGTAAATCTGAAGTTATATATTTGTGTGTATGTAGATGACATCATTCGTACAAGTGATGATGCTAATGAAATGAAAAAGATTAAAGCCCAAATGAAAGAAGAATTCAAGATAAATGATCTTGGATTTCTCACTTATTTTCCTAGATTGGAAGTGGTCTACACAGATCAAGGAATGTTCCTTACACAAAGGAAGTACATCAAGGCTATGCTTGCAAAGTTCAAAATGCAAGACACAAAGGTCGCAGGTACTCCCTTGGAGGTCAATCACAAGTTAAATGCTCATCAAGCAGAACTGATTGAAGACATTACAAGCTACCAAAGTCTAGTTGGAAGCTTGAAATATGCTACCATAACTAGGGTGGACATTTGCTATGGAGTAAGTGTGCTTAGCAAATTTAAGCACACTCCTAGGAAACCTCACATGGATGCAGCCAAAAGGATATTGAAGTGTTTGAAGGGAACAGTTAATGAAGTTCTGTATTATCCTTACACATCTGATTTAGATGTGAAGCTATTCACTGATGTAGATTAGGCAAGTTCAAAGGATGATAGATGAAGTACATCTAGATATCTACCTTTTGCAAGTTCAAAGCTTATTTCTTGGTCTTCAAGGAAGCAACCTACTCTAGCTCTTTCCTCAACTAAAGCTGAATATAGAGGGTTGGAAAATGCAACACAAGAAGCAACATGGATCAAGACCCTATACATAGATTTAGGGTTGGATTTTGGCAGTCCATTTATATTTGGAGATAACATGAACTCACTTCATTTAGCTCCTAATCCTATGTTTCATGCTATCACTAAGCATATAGAAGTCCATTATCATTTTGTTAAGGAAAGATTGCTAGCAAGGAGGTACAATTGTCCTATGTATCTACACATATGCAATGTGCAGACATGATGAACAAATCATTGGATCGAAGTAAGCTTAACATGTTCAAATCCATGATTGGATTACAAGAAATACCTAAGGAATGAAGACTCAAGCATCTTAGGCCTAAGGGTGAGCTGTTGGTACATTTGGCAAGCCTTGATGCTTGACCAAATATTAAATGGTTATTTCATATGGTTGGTTGATTACTCATAGATCATATATGAACACCTCTTATAAAAGCATAGAGTTTAACTCTTAAGATAAAAGTAAAATAGATTGATTGAAGGAATCTCGTAGCATCACAAGTTGTATGCCACAACTACATAAGTGGTTAGAATCAAATCAATCACTACCAAAAAGTTAGGAACACTTTTAGGTGGCAAATTCAAATTCAAATTCACTTCATGACTATAAAACTACATGACTTTTAGTCGCGGGTATGGAGTAGAGAAGGAGTTATTGAGCTTCACAATTGTGGCTACACTAAGCCCACATATTTATGAGTATGCATACATCATCTCCCTTGTGTTGGTGCAAAGATTCCAAGCCCACATACTTGAGAAATAAGCATTTATTTCATGTAGTCACATATGACTATTCTCTTGTTCAAATCAATTTACTTTTTTGTAAAAGTGCATATGTTAATTGCACTACCCTCACGTGGAGTTAAGAGGAATCAAATCTCTAATTTCTTGGTAGCTGATTGATGAGAAAGTAAATCCTAATGTTTAGGATTCACTTTATGGTGAGAGCTCGAATTTGATTTCAAAAATGGCTCCAACTCCTAACTATAAAAATGGATCAAAATCTCGTGTGAAATACATTTCGATTTGGAGATCATTTGAGAGGGGTTTTCTGTGATTAGTGAGCTCATTCTATAGCTCCATCACTACTCTCACATTATGCAATTATATATTGCCAATATCATTGTAATTCTATGTGATTTAATACATATACATTGATCATATCTCTAATTCACTTCTTTATCAAGCTCATCTCATAATAGTGATCTTCTCATACTTGGTTCACAGTGCATAGTTAATCATTTGATGTGATTTGAAGTGGTAAAGATTCAGCATACTGTCAATTTCATAGTTAAGTTTCATTGTCATTGCTTTTGTCAATCTCAAAATATCTTCATAACTTTGCTCACTGGTTTGCATAATGTAGCAGCCCGAAAATGTCAGGATAGTCAGTGACCTCGCTAAGCATCATTCTCAGTGTACACTTGATCTCTAGAGATGAGGAAATGCCAATATTCAGAAGCAAACATCAACCTACAAGAGAAGAGCAAGAAAGGCTAATTACATGGTGTGCAAATGATGCTCTAGCTAGGTCCTATATACTTAACTCAATATCTTATTTCTTATTACCTCACATTAGGAATTGCACGGCCTCCCAAGAGACTTGGGAAGTACTTTCTTCATACTTCTCATCAAATACAAATCCTAGGAAGAACCAACTTTGGATGGAGTTCACAACCTTGAAGAAGCAACCAAAGCAAAGTGTGGCTGACTATGCGATCAAGATGAAGGATGAAGCTAACCAACGTGGGAGCATTGAGAAGAAATAGAATAGGAGCAGATAGTAAGGTAGATCATAAATGGCATCAAGGCTAATGATAAGTGGGAATCCTTCAGCACAACAATGGACCTATATATGAACATGCATATACCTGACCTCAACACATTGGTGGGGAGACTCTTCACACATGAGACAAAGCTCAACAAGAATGGAGACAACTCTAGAGATAATCAATCTTTTTCCCTTTACACAGATATAAATAAAGGTCAGGATAAAGGCAAAGGTAAAAGGAATGAAGAAGAGGCAAGTACTTCTCAAGTGATCTTTACAGGTAGAGGAAGAGGTACTAGGAGGAAAGCAAGGCAGGGGGAGATCATACAACTCTTCACCTTGCAATATCTGTGGCTTGACCAATCATACCACATATGAGTGTTTTAGGAACACAAAGAATCAGAGAGGAAGAGACTTCCATAGAGGAGGCTATGGACAATCTAGAGGCAAGTTCAACAATGGAGGAAGCAACTATCATCACAACAACAGCCAAGGCTACAACAATAACAACTATCAAGGAAGTTTTAGAGGTAGAAGAGATTATAACAACTATACAAAGGCCAAGAGGTTTCTCTATTGCTCATGAACATGATCCAAAGCAAGGTAAATATGATAATCATCTATTCTATATTGATTCTGGTTGTTTCAATCATGTGGCTAGAAATGTAGTATTGCTATCTGATCTTGAAGAAACTAAAGGAAAGCATGAAGTGAAGACAGGTGATGACACTAGGCACTCTGTTAAGAAAATTAGAAATGTCAAAGCTTATGATGGTAACATGAACCTCTTAAGTAAGATATTATATGTGACAACCATAAAAAAATAAATTGAATCATTGTTGGGTGGATTATTGAAAAGGGCTTACAAGTTAAATTCACAAGGCATGAAGCATATGTGGAGGACCCTCAACAAGGCTTCAAGAGGATTGCAAACGTTGAGAGATCTGGTAGACTCTTTACATTTGAAGTTGAAGATACCATAAATATTGCACTCTTCAATTACAAAGATCAAACCCTATCTGAAATAGAGATATGGCATAAGAGACTAGGTCATATAGGTGAAAGAACACTCAAGAAAATATCTAGGGATCAGAGTGTGCTTGGCATTCCAAATGTGTCCAAGCAACACATGATTTACAAATGTGGAGGATGCCAATGTGGAAAATCACATAGACAACCATTCAACAGAAAAGGATACATGTATGAAGACTACTTGGAGCTTGTGCATACAGATGTGTGGGGTCCTAGCAGAGAGCCATCAATCTCAGGATCAAGGTACTATGTTTATTTCATAGATGACTATAGTAGATAGAAAATTCTTTACTTCATGAAGCATAAAGATGAAGTCTTCACTTGTTTCAAGAAATATTTTGCAAGTCCTTGGATGGAATGACACCTTATGAAGCATGGAATGGCACGTGACCTTCCCTAGACCATTGTAAAATCTTTGGGTGCATTGCTTATGCACATATACCCTCATAGATTATAGCAAAACTTGATCCAAAAGCTAAAAGGTGTATATTCATTGGCTATGAGCAAAACCAGAAAGGATATAGGTTGTACAATCCCGCTAACAAAAGATTTAAAGTTAGTAGGCATGTGGTTTTTGATGAAAATAACTCCTAGTTTGAAGATGATTGTAGGAAAATAAAGCTACCCAATGACTTGGAAAGTAATTTTCCGACTCTTCAATAAACAGGTATAAAGCAAGGCTAGTAGCAAAGGGGTTTTCTCAAACCCATGGAGTGGATTATGAGGAGACCTTCTCACCTCTGGCTAAGATGCCAACAATGAGAGTTTTAGTAAGTATTGCTGCTTCAAAGAATTGGAACTTGTATCAAATGGATGTTACAAATGAATTCCTAAATGGATGAACTTTAGAAGAAGTTTACATGGCTCAACCACCAGGGTATGAAGAAAAGGACAAATCAAACTATGTATGCACATTAAGGAAAGCACTTAATGGTTTAAAGCAAGCTCCTAGAGCTTGGAACCATAGGCTTGTCACATATTTGCAAAATCAAGGATCTGTTACTAGCAAAGCAAATTCTTCTTTGTTCATAAAGAAGACTAACGTAGAAGTTATTTATCTGTGTGATTATGTGGATGACATTATCATTATAAAGAATGATTCCAATGGCATTAAGAAAATCAAATCTCATATGATGGAAGAGTTTAAAATGAGTGACCTTGGTTTGTTAACATACTTTCGTGGATTAGAACTTGTGCATTCAGATTTTGGAGTCTTTATTACTCAGAGGAAGTACATCTATGATCTGTTAATCAAATTCAAGATGCAAAACACGAAATTTTCAAGTACATCCATGGGGTTCAACCATAAACTTAGTTCTCATGAGGGATAATTCCTTGAAGACATTACACGTTATCAAAGGCTTTTTGGGAATCTCAATTATGCAACCCTAACAATAGTGGACATATGTTATTGAGTAAGTACATTAAGCCAATTTATGCATAAACCAAGAAAACCTCACATAGAAGCTGCCAAGAGGATCTTAAAATATCTAAAGGGTCCCATAAATGAAGGGCTATTTTATCCATTCACATCTGACCTGGATATCAATCAGTATTCTGATGAAGATTGGGTTGGCTCAAAAGATGATAGGAGGAGCACGTCTGGCTACTTATCTTTTGCATGTTCAAAGCTAATTTCATGGTCATCAAAGAAACAACCAACTATGGCATTGTCATCAATTGAAGCAAAATATAGAGGCTAAGAAAATGCAACACAAGAGGTTATGTGGCTCAAGTTACTTTGCACAGATTTGGGAGTACATTCTTATACTCCAATAATCTTTGGAGATAACACTAGCTCACTTCATTTTGCTACTAATATATCATGCAAGGACTAAGGAGATTGAATTGCACTATCACTCTGTGACAGAGAAACTACTTAGCAAGGACATACGATTGTCATATGTTTCAATTAATTTACAATGTGCAGATATGCTAACAAAATCTTTCGATGGAACTAAGATGAATAGGCTCACGATGATGATTGGATTGCAGGAGATCAAAGAGAAACAAAGACGAAGCATGTTAGGTTACTGTTGGTGCAAAGATTCCAAGCCTACATACTTGAGAAATAAGCATTTATTTCATATAGTCACATATGACTATTGTCTTGTAAAAATCAATTTACTTATTTGTAAAAGTGCATATGTTAATTGCACTACTCTCACGTCGAGTTAGGGGCACTCAAATCTCGAATTACTTGGTAGTTGATTGATGAAAAAGTAAGCCCTAAAGTTTAGGATTCACTTTATGGTGAGAGCTTGAATTTGAATTAAAAAATGGCTCCAACTTCAAACTATAAAGATGGATCAAAATCTCGCATAACATACAACCCAATTTGGAGATCATTTGAGAGGGGTTTTTTGTGATTAATGAGCTCATTCTAAAGCTCCATCACTACCCTCACATTCTGCAATTATACATTGCCAATGTCATTGTAATTCTATGTGATTTAATACATATACATTGATCATATCTCTAATTCACTTCTTTGTCAAGTTCATCTCAGAACAGTGATCTTCTCAGACTTGGTTATCAGTGCATAGTTAATCATTCAATGTGATTTAAAGTGGTAAAGATTTAGCATACTATCTATATTATAGCTAAAAAGTTTCATTTCATTAATTTTCTCAATCTCGAGATATCTTCACAACTTTGCTCAGTGGTCTATATAATGTAGTAACCCAAAAATGTCGAGATAGTCATTCAACTTGCTAAGCACCATTCTAAATATATTGAGATAATTTGTGATTGGTAGATATTTGAGTTATTTAGATATCCGGAGAGGGAATTTAATTGGTTGCTAGCAGGTTGAGAGCAGTGTTCATTTTATTGAACATGTGTAGAGACCAAAATAGCAAGTCTTAGCTTATAGTTGAATTTTCTACTCATCTATTTTGATCCATTGATTAGAGGATCATGCTCCAAGGCACTTATTTAATCATTTGTGACTTTTGGAAAGCTCAATAGGTCTACTCTACTCTCCATAACTTGTTCTTGGCTGGTATGAAGTAGGTTTATGTAGGACCACTTCATCTCTCGAATCTATCCACCATCTCCTTCGACACCTTGTATCATAATTTCAAAATTATATACATTTGATTCATTTAGTGCAAGGCATTCTCTCTGTACTATTGTCTGTTGAAAATTCATTAGTTTAGGGATTTGATGAGTCAAGTTCTCTGCATATACTCATCCGTTTGATGTGATTCGACTTGGAAAAGGTATCATGATCTGTCTACTTGTGCCATATCAATTTTCATATCATTTGGTCATTAGATTGGGACATAACATCTCTGCAAGCAACCTATGCTTGCTCATTTTCATCTTGCTAAAAAGTTAGGATTACACTCCCAACTTCTTAATATTCTTTCTCATCATGTACTCATCCTAAATTAGTCAAATAACTTCTAATAGTGAGCTAATGTTTTCATTTCGTTATGTCTAAAAGCTCTTGGGTCACTTCTAATTAGTGAGCAAGCACTGAATATTTTGTTGAGAAGACCTAGTCCATAAATAGCAAGATTTTGGGAATCCCTTCAACTCTAAAAGTTACCTATTTTGACATAACTATTTGAGGATGATGCTCCAAGGTAAATAGTGGGTGCAAATGCATATTTGGGAAGCTAAAGATGTGTATTAAGGTGCTCTAATGCTACATCGATAGGTGTAGAGCAGGATTTGTGTAACACCACCTCATCTCTGGAGTGTATCCAACAATCTCCTCACAGAGTATCCAGTAGCTTTCACAACGATTGTTGAGTGTGTGTGGCTCAGACACCTTATGGTTGTTTTGGGTATTGGTCAATCTTTTGCGACCACCATCTTCACTGATAGTCAAAGTGCATTGGTAGTTGCGAGGAACCCTATGTTCCATGCTCGCACTAAACACCTTGAGATGCATTATCATTATGTCAGGGAGAGGTTCTCTATTGGAGAGATTAGTTTGGCATATGTGCCCACACAGGAGAACATTGCAGAACTTTTCTCAAAGGCTCTACCTAGGAAGAAGTTTGAAGCTTTTTGCAAATCTTTGGGCTTACTTCCTTTTGTGGATTGATTCCACATAGCTTGGCAGTTCCTTATACAAGAGTGTGAGCTCCTTGTTCACCGCATCACTCCTAGAGGGGATTTGTTGAAATATTTAGGTAGTGATGTGTGTGAACACAGTAGGATCGTTGGGGCACTTTTTTCCTCTTTAGGAGGTTTTTCCCCCAGCTTGTATATATGCCTCTAACCCTAACGGGTCACTTACCTTTCTAGATTCTAGTGGTAATACATTTAGTATTGTGTGTTATGCTCCAAGCTTCTTCTTCTTCCTTGTGTTGTTCGCATGCTTTCGAAGACCTCAAGCTTCAACAAATGCTTTGTGCAAGTATATGGTACTTATGATACTTTAATAACTTCTCTTCGTGTTTTCTTACTATGGGTTTCTTAGGTCCTTACATTAGAATAGGTACTATTTGCTTGCCCAATTTGGAACTAGTTGAAGGTTCAACAAATATCCATCAGGAAGATCATCTAACATACCTTGGAGGCGTTCTCCACGAGTGATTCATGAAAGGTGGTCTGCCCTAAGGTGGGTCTTACCTTTCCCAACCACCACTTCGAAATCACTTTCCATTGGTAAGAGAAACCATTTGACTAATCTGGCACTATTTCAAGTTTTTTTCACCAAGTATAATAAGGCTAAATGGTCACTAGAAATTTGACTTTAGTTGCAAGAAAATAATATCTAGAGCTATTAGTTCAAGTTCAAGGGCACATAACCAAATCAAGGGAAGTGTACTAGTGAAGAAGAAGGCATCTAGCCCATCTATTTTGGCACTTTTGAATTACACAAGTAAATATCTTGGTATTCTATACTCTTCTTGCATCAAAAAGTTCTAGAAGAGTACATAAGAGCACATCATGTCGTAATATAGCACTCAGACAAAGAAATTAGATAAAACTAGCTATCAACCATGGAAGTTTAGAATGTCTAGCTTTCGCATGGGAAAGGACTCATGGGCTCTTGTTAGTGTTACACATGCTATACATAGATTTGGAGAGAATCCAACTCTTCATAATTCAAGGATTGTCATTCCTAAGAGATTGTCCCGGACATCCCTCTAGTGCACCAAAGGTTACACCGGTTAATGTAGTAGGCTTAGTGGGGGATTCAGGTTTCAGTAGTGATAATGTGGCTCCTATACACGCAGTTACTAGGGCACAAGCCTTACAACAAACTAAAACAGCTGAGCAATCAGAGCCAAGTGAATCAGGAGAGCCTAGTAAGAGGAAAACAAGAACTTGGAAGGATACCAGAGAAAAGGCCAATCGTAAGTGGACCAAAAAGTTATCCGAACTAGAAGAAAGCCAGAAAGATGCAAAAACAAAAATAGAAGAAATTGCCTCTCAAAGCCCCTCGCAGGTCAAAACTCCATCCACAGCACCTCATCCCCACCCACCAACCATTGTAACTAGACCACCACAATCAGGGTCTGTTCTTGCAGATCCAACCCCAGAAGACTTGGACATGATGTTCAAGGCATACCAAGCTCGACTTCAAGAAGGGCCAACACCTGCAAACTTAGACGAGAGCTACCCTAGAGCAGATTTAGAGATTGAACGGACAAAAACTTGCATAAAAATGGTGAAACTGGCTCAAGCTATGTTCGAGGCCAATCAACCATTCAATCAGACGAATGCTATTACACCAGGTTTGCACTTCCAGGGCTTACTAGAAAGATTAGAGCAATTGGTAAATAAACCGCAAGTTTCCTTACCTCCACAGGCTCAACTAACTATTGAAAGAGAAAGCTCATCACCAAAGAAATTCTATGCTCCTGACTCTATAGATGATGGAGAACCTCTTTCAATTCAACAGCACACTCAAAAGTTCTTGCGGGAAATACAAGAAGCAAAATGGGCCAAGGAGAAGGATGTTCCCCCTCCTATTCTTGAGATTGATGATCTTCATGACCAGTTTCCCCAAGACATCCCTTCTATCTATGGAGACCAAACAGAGCAACAAGAAGATGAACGATTAGATTTTGAATCTAATTCCTTACAAGAGTTGCCACAGTTCACAGGCCCATGGGAATCTGAATCTCTCCAGATCAGAGCTCCCACGATAGTGATCAGAAACGAAGACTCGGTGGTTCCAAGAAACACTGACGTAGTGAAGAACACTAAGGTTCAGTGTCATCTCACGGTAGAGGAGCTGCTCAAAGCAAAACCTGAGCTATGGAATCACGTGAAGGATAAGGTTCCAGAGATACCTCTTGATAAAATAGGTGACATGAGTGAAGGTGAAGAAGGCAATACTTATCTTCCAATCACCTACCAAGGTTACACAACCAAAGCGATCATAGATTCAGGTGTTGGTGTTGCTATTGCAACCACCTCCTTGTGGAAGCGATGGGGCAAGCCCACATTAAGACCAACTAGAATGACTCTTCAAATGGCCAACAGTCATTATGAAAGACCTCTAGGATTGCTCGAAGGGATAACTCTAACCACTTGTGGAGTAGAGTTTGAACACACATTAGCTATATGTAACTTTGAGAAAAATAATGTCTACGAGATGATCTTAGGGAGGCCCTTCCTACGAGAATTGCAAATAGGACAAGATTGGGGAACCAACTCCTTGTACTTGTAGTGCTTAGGAGTCACAACCAAGGTCAATTTGGAGGATTACGCCTTCAGAGATGTACCACCCCTACAGTGGAATCCTATCCACAAGGATCAAGAAGATTCAATCTCTGTGCATTCTAAGAGTTCATCTGATACATCTTGGATGCATGAAGATACCCATTTGTGGATGTGTAAGGTCGCAAAGGAAGAGGAAAAATGCTTAAAGGCAAGAGAAAAAGGAACTTCTCAAGGAGATAGAACAGTTAGAGACCCAGCCTATACACCGATGATATTTCCAGATGAGGAATTTGAGCCTCATGGTTGGGCAGAAATCCTAGCCACCATGGACATTGCTGTCAATGAAGAACAATGGACACCTCATTGTGATGAGGAGGGATATGATATTTCAATGTTCATGTGTCAGCCCTTGCTAGAAGAATGTGACTCTAATGATGTCATAAAAGAAGAAGAGAACGATGATGATCTAGAGTCCATTGTGATGGATAGTTGCTTTATTTCAGAGGAGCACTATCTAGAAGACATAGGAGTATTTACACAAAAAGAAGAAGAACCTCTCACAAGCATCAAAACGGTAAATTCAAGGGATGGGAGTGAAGGTAGTCGAAAGAAAAAGAAGAGAAAAGTAGTGAAACAGGACGAGGAGGAACCATTGTTTGAAGTGCCAGAAAATTTCAAAAAATATGAAGTTGAGGACCGAAAAATTTTGGTACGAATGCCTAAGAGAGAGGCCACAGCAGGAGAAGCATATGATAACAAAGAAAAGACCAAAAAAATCGCAGTCGCCATTGAAGAGAAGGAAGAGAGATGTACATACATAGGAGATGACCTAAGTAAAGAAGAGGAAGCAGAGTTGGTAGCCTTGTTAAGGGAATATAGGGACGTGTTTGCATGGCACTATAGAGACTTGAAGGGAGTAGATCCGAAAATTTGTTCTCATACGATTCCCATGATAGCAGATGCCAAGCCCACCAAACATAAGCCCTACACATATAATGACACTTATGCAACCAAAATAAAAGAAGAAATTGATAGATTGATTGAAGTTGGATTCATTTATGAGATTGAGCATACTGAATGGGTGTCCCCCATTGTAGTGGTGCCCAAGAAGAATGGAAAGTTACGTGTGTGTATTAACCTTGAAAAAGTTAATGCCGCCAGGATAAGAGATAGTTATCCGCTTCCAATCACTAAACATTTATTGGAGCGTGTTGCAGGCAAGGAAGTTTATAGCTTCCTTGATGGATTTTCAGGTTACAATCAAGTAGCCATTGCCCCAGAAGATCAACATAAAACAGCTTTTGCCACAGAGTGGGGGATCTTTGCATTTCAGGTGATGCCATTTGGCCTCACCAATGCACCTGCAACCTTTCAACGGCTCATGTGTCATGTCTTCAAAGACTTCTTGCGAAAGAGCTTAGAAGTATATGTGGATGATTTATGTGCTCATTCCCAAGAGCGAAGATACCACATCCCTAAGCTCAGACAGATCTTCAACAAGTGTAGAGAATATCGAGTGTGTCTGAACCCAGAGAAGTGTGTGTTCATGGTACGTCAAGGTAAAATCTTAGGTCACATTGTCTCTAAAAACGGAATATCAACAGATGAGGACAAGGTAAAAGCCATAGTGAAGTTGCCGAGGCCAAGGAATGTTAAAGAGGTACAAGCCTTTATGGGCCATTGTGGATATTACCGTAGGTTTATTCACATGTATGCAATCATAGCTAAACCTCTTTATGCCTTGTTGACAAATTTTGAGTGGAACGACGAATGCGAGAAGTCCTTCAATGAGCTGAAGAGACGCTTGTGCACAGCACCGATACTGACCACTCCTGATTGGAATAAGCCATTCCATGTACACGTGGATGCATCCAATTATGCAATAGGATGTGTGCTGTCACAACCAACTGGTGAAGGGAATTTAGATTTGCCTATAGCATATGCTAGCAGGCAATTGAATGCTGCTGAACGAAACTACACCACAACCGAAAGAGAAGGTTTAGGCATGGTATATGTTGTGAAGAAGTTTAGACACTATCTATTGGCCAACAAGTTCAAATTTTTCACTGATCATCAAGCTTTATTATACTTGGTCAATAAACCTTGCAATACGGGACGCTTAGTAAGATGGTTCCTCTTACTAATGGAATATGACTTTGAAGTGGTTGTTAGGAAAGGTAAGACCCACCTCAGAGCGGATCACCTTTCTCACATCACTTCAGGAGAGCCACCGCAAGGAGTGTCTGATGAATTGCCCGATGCTTATCTGTTCAATCTAGAAGTTGTTCCTAAATGGGCAAATAAGTTGGTACCAGTCCTAACCTTTGGACCCGCAAATAAGAATGTAAAAACAAAGAAGGATGAAATTGTAAAATCACAAAAATATCAAATATTGGCAGGAAGCATGTATAAACAAGATACCGAAGGTGTTCTAGCTTGTTGTGTTGAGGATGATGAACATATTAGTTGGTTGCAACAAGCCCATGAAGGATTTCTAGGGAATCACTATTCTAAACAACGAACACTACAAAATCTAAAACGTTTAGGAGTGTATTGGCCTAGTATGGATAAAGAAATACATGAGTGGATTAAGAATTGTCCAATGTGCAAAGAGAGACCCCCAATTGAACATGCTACACTTTATCATGTGTCATTGATTCCAGATTGGAGTGCTCCATTGGTAGAATTCATGCAATCAAGAACACTACCTAGAGAGGCAAGTCTAGCAAGAAAATGAAGTATGGAGCAGGAGGCTAAAGACTATGCCTTTAGGCGATAACCTATACCGAAGAGGCAAAGATGGCTATTTAAGATTGTGTGTTCATGAATCAGATTATTTGAAAGTCTTAGAAACTGCACATAGCAGTGTCACAGGTGGACACTTTGGGCCTGAAAGAGTAATCAAGTCTATTCTATTCTCAGGACTTTGGTGGCCCACTCTTCATATGGATGCACATACCTATATGAAGAAATGTGACACATGTCAACGTGCCCAATACCCGATTCGAAAAGATGAGATGCCTTTGAGGCCAATGATGGGGGGACGTGCATTCTCAAAGTGGGGCATAGACTTTGTAGGTCCTATTAACCCCCCAGCTAGAAACTCCCATGCAGAGTACATTATTGTAGCCACGGACTACCTTACAAAGTGGGTAAAAGTCAAAGCCACAACAAAGAATGATGCTTAAACAATGGCAAAGTTCTTATTTGAGAATGTGTTCACGAGATACAGATTACCAATAGAGTTAGTAAGTGATAGAGGCACACACTTCTTGAATGAAGTAATCGAAAATCTTCTCCAAGAATTCTTGGTGATACATAAGAAGTATACCCCTATCATCCACAAGCTAATGGACAAGCTGAGAGCACGAATAAGATACTATGTAACGTATTGACAAAGCTCGTAAATAACAAACGCTCTGATTGGGACAAACAGCTTCATCATGCTGTTTGGGCCTACTGAGTTGCCTATAAAACGGTACTCAATGCCACCCCATTTGAGATGGTCTTCGGACAAAATGTTGTGCTACCATTGGAATTCCTAATCCCAACTTTAAAAGTAGCACAAGAGCATGAGTTATCCTCGAGGATCTTTGATCTAGAACGCTTAGGTGAGACGAGGCTACGAGCAACGGCAGGCATCCATGCTGCAAAGAAATGGCAAAAGGCATACTTCGATGCACACATCAAAGATAAAGGCTTGAAAGAGGGAGACCTAGTGTTGGTTTATACATTAAAGCAACATGCCCGTAACTTGGAAAAAAGAGGATATGGACCCATGATCATTAATAGAATTTCCACTAGCGGTGCAGTTCAATTGGCCACACTAGAAGGTGATATCTTGCCCAACTATATCAGTGGTTGTCGAGTCAAACTATATCAAGAACCTCTTACAGCGGATATGCTACAGAGACTCAACACTGCTAAGAAGCGAAAAGAAGAAGAGTTAAGGGTTAGAGAAGAAGCACAGGCAGAGGCTAGAGAACGCATTAGGAGAAATAAGTTAAGATGCCTAGGCCTAGAATTCGATCGAGAGGCCCCAAGATACCACATGGCCATGTGTCAAACATCAAGTGCAATTGCTTCTCAAATAATTGATCGACGTCCTTTTGTGACCATAGCGGTAGGACAAGGGAAGAATGCAAGGACTGTGAGAGCATTGATTGACTCAAGTGCAGCAACTAGTGCAGGTAGACTATCCTACTGCCAAGACTTGCAATTGAACATAAAGCCCATAGAAGCCTATCTCATAGGTTTTGGAGGTGTGGAAACCCCTTGTTTGGGCGAGGTGGAATTTCCCATCTACCTTCAAGATGTTCCAATGAAGGTCAAAATGCTAGTATGCCATGATGAGGACATTATAGAGCCACTTGTCCTGGGTCAAGATTGGATTTACGACCATGCAGTCAACTTGAACCTAAGAAGTCAAATTCTTCAAGTTTGGACACATGAACAATGTATTACATTAGAATTAGACAATTGCATGGTCACAAATCCAAACGTCACACATTCTCTTAGTTCTTCCGAAACTAATCTTCGTAAAGAAAATGTTGTGTGTGTCAAAAACCCTACGAAGCAAAAGGACTCATTCATGGAAGCACAAGCTCAAAGGCCAGCAAACCTCTCTTCTTCTTCACATAGTAATGCAAGTGTAACTCGACCAAAGAGGAAAGCAAAAAAGACATCTGCTATATCAACTCGACAGACAGAATTCAAGAAGAAAGAAGCTCACGGCATGAAGCAGATTTGGGTACGGAAAGGAGAACAAGCACCAGCTTTGCCACAACCCTTCCCAGTGAGGCAAGCCAACCATGCTACAAGAAGCACCAAGAAACGAGGACCAACTCAATCCCACGGTCTTCGACAAATTTGGGTGCCAAAGCAATCGATGAAGGCCAACCAGACTAATGTACAAATTTGGGTGCCAAAGAAATTAGCGGCAGCTCAACAAGAGCGATTACAAATGTGGGTACCCAAGGCACTCTTACATGCACAAAACCATCTGATCTCCCTCACGAGGAAACTCTCAGCAAAAACACCACAGAGAAGCAAGAGTCGAAACCACGGGCAGAGAGCAAAAGAAGATGAATTCATCTCCTGGCCGATAATAAAAAGACAATCACAAAGGATATGGGTTTGGAATCCAAAAGTACCACTGGCTTCCACAGAGCCAAAAATCCAACCACGATGGATACCAAAATTCAAAAACCACCCAAAGATAAAGAGGACAGAGCTTACGTCTATGGGGCCAAATACTATCCTGAAATGGATCCCTATAAGAAGGATTACGTCATTTCAAGATCCACTCGCTACCTTCAACAAAGACTGCATTATCATCCACCAGCAACATTGAAAGCCTCGACGTGCAACAACCATGTGCCTTTGGCATAACCTTGTCTTTTGCACCATTCAGGTCATGCATTTCCAAAGTATGCATTAATCTAGGGCCACATTACACGGCCGTGCATAGACACAATTGAGAAACCCCAGGCACATGAGACACAATTTCCACATGTAAAATATTTTCTTGACACTAACTTCTTTCTTCTTGTTTTCTGCCATTGTTCAACCAAAAAAAAAAAATGCTTGAAGACGCCCATCTGTGCACCATGAGCAAGGACATCCATCAACAAAAATGACAAGCCAATGTTCAAACACGATGATGGAAATACAACACAAAGGGATGCAGATCAGAGGACCTTTCACCATGGTAAGACGTGTATGCTTCAACAACACTATAACCATGATAGATTAGGAAACCTCTTCGTCAGCATACCCTTGAGCACTTAGCTCAAGACCCAATCTCTTGCACCATACTTCTTATCATGCATTTTCCAAGTACGCATATGTAGGGCCACATTACAAGGCCATGCACAAGGCACATATTTTGTTCAACCCATGCACTAATGCACTTAGCCATCATACATTATGGGTTACAAGTACTTGGCATGAAAACTATGAAAGCTATCTTTGGGAGAATCATAGGACATCAAGGTGACCACACCAAGAGCAAGGACACCAGCCACCATCGAGAGTTGCTCATAATCAACGCTGACCACCTCCTTTGAGCAGCTATCAGTTTTGGACAGCTCACAAATGCACCGTCAAGATGGAATACAAGGAAGAAGTACATACAAAAGGACTACAACTTGCTAGAGCTAGCAGTGGCAAAGTGAAGAACCAGACAAATGACCAGGCTACATTGAGAAACCGCGCTTGTTGATACATGAAGGACACTACCTCTCAACGTACTACATGGAACACCCACTACGACAAGGGTCTGTCAGGGACGACAGACTCAAGAGGGGGGGGAGTGTTGAAGCTCAAGGTCAAGCACAGGCATAAAAGCGCATCAAGGAAGTGGAGACACAAGAAGGAGGAGCAAGTAGGGAGCTCCAAGAAGCACCTGTCAAATTTTCAGAAGAAATCCCTATAAAACTAGTGATTTTTATCACTAAAAACCATTGTAAATAGTCCTCAAGCTTGAGCAGTATTAGAAATATCATCCTACCAATTTTCATAATTTTTAGATTCCGTTTGAGTCCCCAAATAAGCCTTGGAACCTATTTTTTAACTAGGCAGGACACTAGGTCTGGACAGGGCCAAAACTACTCAAAAAACTATAAAAAGGGCTGGAAAGCTCATTTGAGAGGTTAGCTTGTTGTAGATTTCAGCTTTGTAAGAGAGTTCATTTGCAATCGAAGATATTCCATTGTTCCACTCTTTGCTCTTACCTTGTGCGCGTATGTGTGTATGTGTGTGCATGCTTGTGTGCTTCCACTCACGCACTTGTGCACTTCACTTGCTCTTGGTCTTCATACCAGTCCTCACGTCTCCACGGATTGACGTTTATGAGGTGGAGCTCCTCACGTTGGTACTCACCATTGTGCTAGAGTGACAGTTATCTAATGCGGTTCTTACAGAGGTTTCTAGATAGGCGTTTACAATAAAATGTTCCCTAGTGCTAGTGGTCACACGGGATGGAGAGTGCCATAGGGATACAATGGGTACATGGTGACAAGGTGTGCTTGAGGGATTTGGTTGAATAGGAGGTGGCAAGGTAGATAAGAGTGATGGAATGAGAGCAATGCTAGATAGTGTGATTGTCACAGAGGTTTCTAGATAGAAGTTTACAATGAGATGTTCCCTAGTGCTAGTGAGGTGTGGTGGGGATACAATGGATACAAGGTGACAAGGTGGTCCTTTGTTCTTGGAACTAATGACCAAGTATCTTTGTCCTAAAGCACCTTGAATTCCTTTTTCATGGCTTCCTTTATTTCTCTATGCTTATTTTCTTCTTCAAAAGATTTTGGTTCTTCACAAGATATAACTTGGCTCACATACGCATAATGTCTTGCAATGAATGAAACTTAAGTTAACCTTTGAAGAGGGAACTTCAATCCATTGGATGACCTTAACTCACAATTAGGTGATAGACATCTCGTCCTTTGTCATTTACATGCTTTAAAACTTGGAGTTTCTAATTTCTCCACATCTTCATCACTTTTAGATTCCATGTTTATTCATTGATGGTCTTCATTACTTTCTATTTCTTCCTTTACTCAAACGAGATTCATGAAAAGATGATTGGAATGTTTGGTAGAATCACCAAAACCTACCAACTAGGATCATGGAAAAAGCTTATATATACTTCAAAGAAGAGCTCACACAAAGAGAATGAGATTTCATGCAGTCCAATAGTGCTTAATGTGATTATCCCATATTAATAGGAGTTATCTAACACCTCCAAGCATTGATCTATACATATCAATACATATAGTTGATGTTTCATCATCATCTTAAGCTACTCTCTCTTGCTAACTATCTCCTATTCAAGTTTGTTAACTTTTGAGTGTCATTTAAGTGAGCTTATGGTCTCATTCTCTGATTCGATGCATGGATCATGAATATTAAATCCTTTTGTGGATGAGATGATCATTAAATCTTTGTGTACAAAGAAATGAATCAATCTCTATCATTGTGTATATGCATTGTCTTCTTCTTGAAATCTTGAGATCACAAGTCTGCCTTCTTAAGTATATTGCTTACATTCTAGGCACTCTAAATTGAAAATATAACTTGGAATATCTCACTTACCTTCTATTAGAATCTTTGAGAAAGCATTTTTCTCAATTCATAGCACCTTAAGAGTAGTGAACATTTTTTTCAGCACCTTCTTCCACAAATAAAATGTCTTCTCTTCAGCTTATAATCTCCAATGGTCTGTCTTGACACAAAAGTTTGAGCACATTGCTCGAAGGTGCTATGATCATAGTAAAGAATCATTAGAATTCTCAGAAAATCTATTAGTGTGTACAAGGAAGGTATAGGCAGATTTATAAAAGGTTTTTGCAAAAACCCTCTCACCTCTATACTCTTTCCCCATCTCCTCACACTCATCCCGATGAAATGCCTATATTTGATGTCTTTGTTGAAGACTTTCTTCATGCTAGCATTCTTTCTACTAGAAAGTATTTGAAAATAATGTCTAAGGTTAAAGTACCAGGAAAGGGTTGATCAAGATATGAAGGTAGTCAATAAGAAAGCTTATACTTTTCTTGCACGTAGGTCCCCTTAAGAAGCAAAGAGAGCAAAAATATTTATCTCTGCAGGTCTTGTAAAAAGGAGGATCCGATGAGGATAGTTCAAGAATTTCATGATTCAAAATGGGTTGGCGATAGAGTAGCTTGGGACACTTTTATGAAGTTGTCACTAAGATGATGTCCATTCTATAATTCCTATTGCTTTGCGCTCCAAGTGGATTGATAAGCTCTCAACATTTCCACTAAGAATCCAGAATATGCAATACATCACTCTTGCACTCTTACCATTAGTGTCCATGTGAAAAGATAAATGGACTTGAAATAATTTTGTATTTTTTCTATAATAAAGCACATAGTGGCCTAGTCATCCATAGATTTAAATTTGGACTGCATTTGTAAAACATACGAAGTGTGAGACGTGATCTCATTGTACTATGTGGTATTTATTTTTCTACAAGTCTATGTGAAGCAGTGTGCTCATCATCCTAGCTCAGTTTTCTAATATGAAGGCATCGTTTTGGAATCTCTCTAGAAGAATACAACATGGTATATTGCCATCACACCACTTTACTAGTATCAGAGTAGTTCAACAAAAAAGGTTTTATTCAAGCCTTAAGACTAAGATGGTGACCAAGACATAGACCTTGACATACCTTATTGTTCAAGTAACCGAAGTCATCATTGGCAACACATGAGTGAGGACCTCAATGATGAAGGAAGATGGAGGTTCCTAGTGCTTCTAGAAGTCACCATCTGAGTACAATGCTGCCAAGAATTTGCTTCACTAGGAATCTCTTATCACTAAGCTACACTCATGTCTTGTTTGAGGAGTGGGAAAGACTAAGGTTCACATTACCTTGAACATGTTTTGGGTCCTCAAAGCTTACTTATTTGCTTTCAAAGCCTGTTTTGAAGCTTTTCAAGGTGATTCTTGGAGCCTTATTGGAGTACTTTTACGAATAGTTCTCTTTATTGAATGATTCTTGGAGCCTTCATGGAGTACTCTCACAATTAGTTTTTTAGCCTAAGCAAAAGAGTTGATAGACACTTGCAAGTGTTGTTGACTATTGTTTGGGCTTTGAGCCTTTTAGTACCTTTTTACTGCATATAGTGAGCACATACATGCTATGTATGCTTCTATGGACATCACTTATGTACGTCCTTGTGGTAATCGATATAGTGGTTATGCATTTTTATAAAGCCTTTGATATTGATAAAGAGGATTGGGATGATGTTTTCTTATCTTGGAGACACCTAGATGTTCGGGTCTCTTTGATGATGTAGGTGGAAAACGTACCATGCCTTGCCATAGGAGATGTATGCTACTTGTTCATACATGCTTACTAAGCCTAGTTGGCTTCTTTTGATTAAATGATTAGTGGAGTGAGTGATTCACTATGCACGTTTACATGTTAGTACTCATTTTATGAGTTTTTTGAAACTTGTCTAGCTCATTTTGTAAAGGAGGATCTACAAAAAATGTTTTCAATTTTTTTTCAACCATATAGTGGTCCATTTTACTCCTTGACACATTGATGTGAGCAGACATTCTCACATAATCCTTTTTGTTGGTCATTACTGTCATGGACAAAGCAAACCATCCTGAACCTTATATTCCATGTGAATCCTATATCTCATGATTGGTTCAGAATTAGGAGAAACCAATGCTTCCATTGTGTTCGAACATGCCAAAACCCTAATATCCACTATATATTTGCTAAGTTCTAACATCCAAATTTCCTCTTTAGATTGTTGACATCATTAATGACATCATTAGCTCACAACTGCCCTTGGGAACCACTCTTCATATCCTATATAAGGAGACCTTGACCACATACATACTTAGTCTTGCCAATGCCAGTCTTGGGAGATTAAGGAGTCCTGATCACCAAGTAAGTACTTTCAAGTTCTAGTTCGAGTTCTAGTCTTGTCTCTTGCTCTAGTATTCTCTAATCTTGTATCTTGGACATCTAGCTTTGTACTCTTGTAATCGTGTAGTACAAGATCTTGTCGATTTCGTTCTTGTATCTAGTTCATCTCCTAGAAGTTACTTCTTATATTCTAGAGATCTTGCTCCATACTTATGATCTCGGGTTTTGGGATCTCTTGTATGATCTCTAGCTGAGTTATCTATACCTATCAATCCTAGGTTGTAGGACTTCTTGTATCAGTTACATATTCTTGTACTATTTCCCTACGTTTGTATGCTTGTAATAAGAAGCATATTTTTGAAATCTTGTCCACTATAGTCAAAGAGCACAATCTAGTGCTCCCTTGACATTTTGGCAAGACTAGCTTTTATCGACGACTACGCATCATGGAGAATGCTTATGAACAGATTGTGGCATTACTTCAGAGTCTTCAACAAAAAATCAAGGATCTAACTCATAAGCAAACACAAGTCGAGATGTAACAACTAGTGCATGTAGAAACGCTCATCCAAGAACTAAAAGAGCGAGTTAGGAATCTTCAAGCAAACCAAGGAAGCATTCTGGTGAACCAATGTCCTAATTCATCTTTAATGAAGAAACCCAAGATTTGCATGCCAAAAAAATTTGATGGTGATCACACAAAGTATCGAGGATTCTTGCAACAAGTCAAATTGTACATCCGTATGCAGCCTAATAGATACCTTGATGATGTATCCAAGGTCATTTTTATTGGAACCTTGCTCTATGGTTAAGCATTATATTGGTTTGCCCCAATCTTGGAAAAGGATATGGCTCTACTTCATGACTATGAGAGGTTTCTTGGAGAATGCACCACCACATTAGGAGATGGAGACATGTGACGAGTGGTAGAAACAAAACATCAAGAGCTACATCAACATAACCGCCCTACCTCTACCTATACATTAGAATTTAGGCAGTTGATATGTGACCTCACTTGGCACAAAGATTATTTCATAAGCCAATTAAGATGGGGCTTAAGAGATGATGTGAAGGAGCTTCTACTCATGATGCCATAGGTTAAGACATTGAATGAATACATCAACCAAGCTATTCAATGTGATAACCGTCGGGAACAAGAAAAATAAGTAGAAGGAAGACCTCGCAATGGAAACCCTTCCAACCCATTCCTAGAGATTAGTGTATGCCTGAACCTATGCAAATAGATGTTGGAGCATGACAATCAATAATTTATGATTATATGAAGCTTGGGAATGAAGACTCGAAGAAAAGATTGAAGCCTAAGTTCATGAAGTGAAGTAGAGGTCCACAAAGAGATGGTCTATATACACATGTATATTAGCCTTACAAATACTTCACAAATGTTTGAAGTAATGATGAATCCATACTCATATGTATATATAAACTTGGTTTTAGTTGTGATATATGCAAGAGGTGAAGTATAGATGAAATAGAAGAGACTAGATCATAAGTTAAGTGAGTATCATCCATCAGATGTAAGATGAGTTGAATAGAAGTTTTCAAAGAATTGCACGTCGATCTTCTCTCCATTTATCCTTTTGTGTTTGTTCAATTCAGGAATCCTTTTGTAAGTGTCTAAGTACATAGTTAATGCATCAAGTGTCTAAGTGTCAATCAGATGTAAGATGAGTTGAATAGAAGTTTTCAAAGAATTGCACGTCGATCTTCTCTCCATTTATCCTTTTGTGTTTGTTCAATTCAGGAATCCTTTTGTAAGTGTCTAAGTATCAAGAGTTGACAGCCTCATTGTAATCAGGCTGAGAGAATTGTGAGTAGGAACATTTGTATGTGAAGAGGTGATAGTGCATAGTGTAAAGGTTTACACAAATGAGGAGTCAAAATCTAAGTTGGAAGGTAAGCCATCTATTTCTAAAAGCAGTTCATTAAACGGGTTATATTTTGTGAGAACCAACTGCTTAAAGTTGCATATGTAAAAGTTGCCTGTAGAAAGTGCTTGTTTTAGACACAAGTTTACTTATTAAAGTAAATCTATAGTTTTGTAAGTTTTTTTGAATAATTGCAAAAACACTAAGAGAGGTTTGTGACAAAGTTTCATAGAAAACATTAATCATTTCATCAGTCAATGAGTGAATTTTGTGAGGCAGACTTTCCTTAGTGAAGCTAGTTTTCATAGAGAAGCTGAGTGTTCACATTTTGGTAAAAGATTTCAAAATTGGTGAAAGTTTTGAGCTATACTTGACATAGAGCTCTTCTAAACTCAAGTGTAGCTTGTCTTTTGGAGATTAATCATCTCCATCAATGGTATCAGAGAAGGAATAATCAGATTTGAAGAAAAGGAAGACCCCAACTACTGGAGACATAAAAAACTCAACATTTGAAGATTCAAAAGGACAAAGTGTGAAGGAAAAGCTAAAAGGAGACACACCAGAACAATCAAAAAGATGACAAGGAGTAAATTTCTAAGCTAAAGTACATTCATTCCTCATAAGGTTGAAGATTTGATAGTATAGGTGAAGAAAGGATGGGAGATAGTCTCCAAATTGAGAAGTTGGATAGAGAGAACTATCCAGCTTGGTCTATGAGGATGGAAGCTCATCTTATGAGCAAAGATCTGATGGCATACATCAGAGGAGAAGAAGAAAAGATAGAGTTTAAAGATTGTAGTGTTCCTACTAGGGAGGAGCTTGTAGATTTAAAGATTTGGATGAAGAAGGATGCTCAAGCAAGGAGCATTATTTACATGGCAGAAAATGCTTACTTGCTTCCTCATATTAGAGGACTTGAAAGTGCAAGTGATATATGGAGTGCTTTGGAGAAGCATTTTCATAATACAACCAAGTCAAGGAAAGCATCACTATGGGCATATTTTACCACAATCAAGAAGAAGGCTTCACAATCAATATTTGATTATGTGACAAAGATGAAAGACATTGCTGATTCCTTAGGTGCAGTTGATGAAGACATTGAAGAAGATAAATTGGTAAGACAAATTCTCACAGGTCTAAGAGGAGATGAGAAGTGGAAGCTTTTCATATTGTCAAGAGAACTTTCATTAGATAATTTCACTCCTGATTTGAATCAATTGTTAGGACATATGCTAAATTTTGAGAATGATATCAAAGAAGATGTTGATAAGAGTGCATTTCATGGAATGTATTCTAAAGACAAGAAGAAAACTCTCAAAGGAAAGCAACAATTAGTTGAAGATGAAGGTACTCCAAGCCAAGCAAACTTCCTAAGAGGAAGAGGAAGTGGCAGAAGTAGAGGAAGAGGTAGAAATAACAAAGATAATGTCAAAGCTTGTTGGATATGTGGTAACACCAATCATCTATCTCATGACTGTTGGCGTAATAATCAAAGCAATGGTAACTTTAATCAGAATTTTAACCAAAGAGGAAGAGGTGGAAGAAATTAAAGAGGAAGTTTCAGAGGTAGAGGTGGTAGGAGTTTCTTTGGAAGAAATGGAGAAAGAAACTTCCAAAACCAATCCTACAATAACACCTACTACAATTATGCATCATATCAGAAAGAAGATTCAAGTCTTATTATGAATGCAACATGTGAAGCTTCAAATGAAGACTTAAGGGTATTCTATATTGACTTAGGGTGTAGCAATCACCTAAGTGGAAACATTGTTTTGATGACTGATTTGGATCATAAGGCAATTAATCATATAGTTCAAACAAGTGACAATACAAAGCATAAGGTGAAGTGAATTGGATCAGTTAAAACCAAAGTTGGAAGTACTCTCTTGAGTAAGGTTTTGTATGTTCCTACAATTCAAAAGAATTTGATTAGTGTAGGACAAATTGTGGAAAAAGATATGAGGTAAGGTTTACTTATGATGGAGTTTATGTTGAAGACCCTAGCCAAGGGTATAAGAAAATTGTTATAGGAAAGAAAGAAGGAAGACTCTTCAAATTGAGGGTCCAAGGTAATGTTGGACATGCCATGTTTACATATGGAGAGCAAAAGCTGTGTGAGTTGGATCTTTCGCACAAAAGGCTTGGACACTTCAATGAAAGAGGTATCAAAGAGATGATTAATAATGGTTCAGTACTTGGATTACCTAATGTTGCAGGTCAACACATGACCCACAAATGTGAAGCATGTCAATTAGGTAAGGCTCATAAGCAACCATATAATAAACATGGTTTCATGTATTCAGAAAGACTTGAATTGGTACATACAGATGTGTGGGGTCCTTCAAAGGACTTTCGCATAAATGGTTCAAGATATTATGTCATATATGTTGATGATGCTACCAGGTGGATCACTATTTATGTGATCAAAGACAAGTCAAAAGTGTTTAGTACATTTAAACACTATCATGCTTATGCAGAAAGAATTACAGGACAAAAATTGAAGAGGTTAAGATCAGGTGGAGGGGGAGAGTATTTCTCAAATGAATTCAGTGATTATTTGTGGAATGTAGGTATAAAGAGAGAAGTTACTTGCATGTACTCTTCTGAACAAAATGATGTAGCACAAAGGAGAAATAGAACTCTTGTTGAGTTTGCAAGATCAATGATGAAATAAAAGAATTGCCCTAATTATTTGTGGGCTGAGGCTGTAAATACAGCCACATACTTGGTTAATAGGCTACCATGTAAAGCTTTGCAGGGTATGACACCATATGAAGCTTGGTAGGGTAAGAGACCTACATTAGATCATTGCAAAGTATTTGGTTCCTTAGCATATGCTTATGTTCCTTCTCAATTAAGGCATAAATTGGAACCAAAGGATGAAAAATATGTATTCATTGGTTATGATGATAAGCAAACGGGATACATGTTGTGAAACTGTTTGTGCAGAGAAGCATTTTCATCATCATAACTCAGTTCTGTACTTGAAAGGCATTGTGTGGATCTCTCTTAGAGAAGAATACATCATGGTGCATCTCCATTGCACCACTTCATGCACATTAACATCTATCCAATCAAGTGAAATGGAGGGTATTATGAACAAATTCTAATGATACAGTTTGCAAATTTCTTTTGGAAGATATTGTGCACCATTATGCATTCATTGGGAGAATCGTCATTGATAGGGGAGACATTGATATCAATTAATCTAGAGAGTTTTTTTCTTCACTTGGAATTATGGTTGTAGTTACCACAACCTAGAATCAGAAGGTAATGGTAAAAGTGAGCATGGACATCCAACAATATCAATCATTTAGAAAATTATGTGAAAGGAAACTAAGTGAATGGCCTCATATGCGTCCATTTTCTGTATGGATGGACCTTGCTACATATTTCTCCACCATCCACTCATTTAATTTAAGATTATGTATGGACATAAGGCTATCATGCTAATTGAACAAGGTACTTCTATATAGTTTGTTATTCCTTGGGAAGAGGGATTGTCTAGAGAATACTTGAATATTCTTAGAGTTTTTAAATTGAAGAAAAACAAAGATGATGTTAAGGATGTCAAGAAGAAGCTTAAAGAATCTCAATTGAATACAAAAACTTGCGTTGATGAACGCCATTGACATTGTCTCCAACCAATTTACAAATGAGATATTATTCTTCTTTATGAATCAAGCCTTGATACTTAGTACCTTACCATGGGAAAGATATCAAGGTTTGGACACTACATTATCACACAGGTTCATGATAATAATACTTAGTCATTTTGTGACAATGAAAACTCCATTGAAGGCAAACCAGTAAAGCTATTTAAATGAAGAAATGATCGGGGAATTATTTATGAAGATCCGATTGTAGAATTTCGAATATGTGAGGAAGTTTAGGAAGTGCATGAATAAGATTAATGACATATAGTAGAGAAGGTATTCTTCATGGAGAAAATAATATATGAAGGATCAATATTTTTTAAAAGTGAAATTTGTAAATAGCAATGCATATATCTAATGTTTCGTGTTTTGATTTCAAGAAAAAATCCAACAAAAATAGAGAATGGATGATAAAGAATTCGAATTGGAACATTGATGATGATCGAAACATGAGGCTACATTTAAAATCTTGAATGCTAATTAGGTGAAGCTTTTATATTCACAATATTTTTCTTCTTCAATGTATATCAATGTGTATCACATTATGCATGTGATTGACATGATGGATGAATGACCACAGAGTTTATATAAATTTATTTAGCTATTGAAATTAGGATTTTGTGAGTGAGGAACTCAGTAGGTGAAGTGATGCCCTTAGGAAGGCAAAAACCTATTGTGAATCAACTTTTTTGAGGTCACATATAGAAGCACACAATCAACACAAAGAAGAAGAAGAAGCTTTCGAAAAAAACACAACAATGAGTGTATTGCCAAGTAAACCATAAGCTGCTCTCAAGAGTTTGAATGTGTTGATGTACTTTGATAGTGATGTCTACGCAGACACTTAGGACTACTTGGGCATTCTTTTTCCCCTATAAGATATTTTCTCCCTAGATTTTATATATTGCTATAACCATTATGGGTCATTTATTGTTTGCAAATTCACTTGGTAATACACTCATTGTCGTTTTCTACTGCAAGCTTCTTATTCTTCTTGGTGCTATTTCTGTGCAACTGTAGTCCTTGAACTCCAATAATTTGAATTAGAGAAGGTTGTTGCCTTCTTCAGCGCATCATGAACATTCTTCCAATCACAACCTAAAAATTTCATGAAAAGTACTATGCAAAGTCGAGTTTAGTAGTAGCTCAAAAGACCTTAAATGTGTGGCATTGAAATTTTTATATTTAAGCTCATTTTTGCTATGAAATGCACTATCACAACAACTATGGAGGCAATTTTCTCCTTTTGTGTCAAACACATATTAAATGTTTTGTTCAGCAATAGCATGCACTCTAGTATAAATTTAGCAAAGCTAGATTGTGTATTTTTGTGCAATTTTTGAGATAAAATCAATTTTATGCATCATCATATACACTCACTAGCCACACTCAAAGTAATAATAAATTTTTTATGTTGAATGTTGAGCATAATTTGGAAGGTTCTCATTACCCATTATGGGCATACATGATGCTTCATGTATTTGTAGAAAAAGCCTTGGGGAATATTATGGATGATGTTGAAAAGGGTTCTCTCACACATGCAAATACAATGATGGCATGCGATTTAGCTAGTGTTGAAGATGATGATTTTTTATTTCTTCATCGTGCTATGGTTGGTAGTCCAACTACTATAGAGAAACTTTCTAGGGAAGGCAAAGATTCTTAGGAACATGCCACATTCGCTCATGCAAAATAGAAAAACTTGCTTAGGATTATCTTACCACACTATATCAAGAAAGAAATGAAGGTCCTCTTTCTTAGGATTGCAAAATATTGGAGAGTGAGCATATGAATGAAGAAAATTCAATGGACAACTATTTCAAAAACATATAAGGATTTGAAAGAGAAGTTGATTTGTACACATGAAAGATTGACACATAGTTCACGTGTGCGAATTCTTTTTAATGGTATTTCAAATTCTTATCAAAATTCCAATTCATAATCATATTCAGATCCCTAGTTAGACAAGTGTGTATAAACCCAAAAAGTGTGTGTTCATGTTAGACAAGGCAAGGTCTTACGATGTATCCCATCAAAGAATGGAATATCGATAGAAAAGGATAAAGTATGAGGTAGGACAAAACTACTAAGACCTAGGGCAATTAAGGAAGTACAAGCATTCATGTGTGTATAAACCCAAAACGTGTGTGTTCATGTTAGAAAAGACAAGGTCTTACGATGTATCCCATCAAAGAATGGATAACGATTGAAAAGGAAAAAGTATGAGGTAGGACAAGTGTGTATATCAAGTGTGTATAAACCCAAAAAGTGTGTGTTCATGTTAGACAAGGCAAGGTCTTACGATGTATCCCATTAAAGAATGGAATATCGATAGAAAAGGATAAAGTATGAGGTAGCACAAGTATGAGGTAGGACAAGTGTGTATAAACCCAAAAAGTGTGTGTTCATGTTAGACAAGGCAAGGTCTTACGATGTATCCCATTAAAGAATGGAATATCGATAGAAAAGGATAAAGTATGAGGTAGGACAAGTGTGTATAAACCCAAAAAGTGTGTGTTCATGTTAGACAAGGCAAGGTCTTATGATGTGTCCCATTAAAGAATGGAATATCGATAGAAAAGGATAAAGAAAAACTATATAAGTTAATTTGTATCAACTGACACGATGAGGAAAATGAGAATGAAGAGAATGGTAGTTGAGAGAGTGAATTAGAACTTCTGTGTACTATAAGCCTTCCTTCTCCATCTCTAGAGTTTGTCTTCTGTATCTAATTCATTCAGTGCTGAAGTGTTTGCAAATCATGACCTTGTTGGAGTAACTCGATGCCTCGCATCGAGTTCCAGTTGATAAGTGACGTTCTAAGTATGCATGAAATCATCTATTGTTTTGGCATCTGAAAGGTTGAGGTTTTATGTGGGAAGTCGATGCGTGGCATCAAATCCCTATTGAAAAGTGGCTAAAAACATCTCAAGTCGATGCTGGGCATCGAATTCTCTTTGCAAGTCGATGTTAGGCATCAAATTTCCATTTTTAGACAGGCGCTCTCACTATAATAGGCCAAACTTTCCAATTTTGGCAATTAGACATAGTCATTTTGTGAAGGCCATAACTTGATTGTAGAGATCCATTTCTTGCAAATAATAGCTTGTTGGAAAGCTCTTCTCTTATACTTCATCGTCTAGAAGGTCTTGATAGAAAAAATTATTTTGATAAGAGAAATTAGCAAAATACTAAAGGTATGTCATTTTAATGACTAGAAAGTTCTAAAGAAGTAAAGTTCTTGGTTTTGGCAAGCATTTCACAAAGTATGGAGTGGAAATGAGTTAATGATGACCATAGAGGTTGTCTTATTTCTTGTTAATTCATTTCTTATGATGTTTCACACATCAACAAGTGGTATCAGAGTAGAAAGGTTCTTGAGAGCAGAAGGCAACAAAGGTACGAGAAGTTTTGGAAAATTTTTCATTAAAGTTTGAAAGTTGAAGCATTGGAAGACTCAAGGCATCAGAAGCTTACTTCAAAAGTATCTTCATACACAAAGAACTTCAAAAGTTATTATTCTTTAGCCTTAGAACTTATAGGTTGAAGTAGAGGCAAAGAATTATGGCAGATCATATCTCCATTGACAAACTCGACAAAGATAATTATCCTGCATGGGTAATGAGAATGGAAGCCTTACTTATGAGTAAGGATCTCATGGTGTACATAACAGGTGAAGAAGAGAATTTAGTATTTGAAGATGAAAGCCGACCAAAGAAAGAGGAACTAGATGCTTTAAAGCATTGGCAAAAGAATGATGCAAGTACAAAAGCTTACATCTACAATACAATATCAAATCATTTGTGACCACACATTAGAGGATTGGAATCTGCTGAAGAGGAATGCGTTGGAGCATCATTTCCAAAGTACCACCAAAGCATGGAAAGCAAGTCTATGGTCAGGGTTTACTACATTCAAGAAGAAGCCAAGTCAAAGTATTAGTGATTATGTCACTAAGATGAAGGATCTTGCAGATAGTCTTGGATCCATAGATGAAGATGTTGAAGATCACAGATTGATTGCTCAACTGCTTGCAGGTTTGAGAGGGGATGAAAGGTGGAAACCTTTTGTCTTGTCAACAGAACTTTCTTTGAAACATCTTGTTCCAAATTTGAATCAATTGCTTGGTTTGATGATCACGTTTGAGCAAGTCTTGAATGGAGATGGAGACAAAGGACAAAGTTTTGCAATGTACATGAAGAACAAGAAGAAAGGAGATAAAGGTAAAGCATGAAGAGGAATCAAGTTCTCAAGTTTATTATGCTAGAGGTAAAGGCACTGGCTGAGGAATAGCAAGAGGCTTTGGAAGAGGAAGAGGTAATCAGAATAACAATAAGAAGGCTTGCTGGATCTTTGGATTGAGTAATCATTTGGCTCATGACTGTTGGCATAATCAACAAGGATCAAACCAAAATCAAAACAACAATAGCAAAGGCCGAGGTGGAAGATATCAAAGTTACTCTCAAAGAGGTAGACAAAGTCAAAGAGGAGGCTATGGTAGAGGTGGAGGAAGAAGTTGGGGATAGAATCAATCCTACAACACCACCTACTACAACTATGCAAATGACACATAGAATGAAAGTCATACATCATTAATGATGAATTCAATCAGCACATCAGAGAAAGAAGATCTAAAG
The DNA here is from genome assembly GCA_020310875.1 of Ceratopteris richardii. Taxonomy (NCBI): domain Eukaryota; kingdom Viridiplantae; phylum Streptophyta; class Polypodiopsida; order Polypodiales; family Pteridaceae; genus Ceratopteris; species Ceratopteris richardii. Next base: position 12,600,900 of record CM035416.1, read on the forward strand.
GTATTTTACATTGACTCTGGATGTTCTAATCATTTGTCAGGAAACATAGAATTGATATCAGAATCGGAAAAAGGCATTTCTAGTCATACAGTTCAAGCAGGTGACAATACAAGACATAGTGTACATTCAATTGGAAAAGTGAAATGCAAGAGTGGAGCAGATTTGCTAACCAATGTTTTGTATGTTTCCACATTACCTAAAAACTTGATTAGTGTGGGACAGATAGTTGAAAAAGGTTTTCAAGTCAGGTTTACAAATGAAGGAGTATTTGTTGAAGATCCAAAGAATGGATATAATCAGATTGTCTGTGGTAAGAAAGAAGGTAGACTCTTTACTTTAAGAGTGCAAGGGAACATTGGTCAAGCTTTGCTCACACATGGTGAAGGATTGATTACAAAACTTGATCTTTGGCTTAAGAGATTAGGTCATTTCAATGAAAGAGGAATTAAATCTATGGTTGCAAATCAGTCTATACTAGGACTACCAAATGTGCAAAGTCAACATATGATTCATAAATGTGAAGCATGTCAAATGGGAAAAGCACATAGGTTACCATTTTAGAAGAAAGGATTCAAACATGATGGAGTACTAGAGCTCATTCATACAGATGTATGGGGACCAACAAAAGAAGGATCTATCAGTGGCTCAAGGTATTATGTTCTTTTCATTGATGATGCTACAAGATGGATAACTTTATATGTTTTAAAGGCTTTCAAGCATTTCATGCATATGCAGAGAGAGTCACAGGTCAAAAGCTTAAAAGACTGAGGTCTGATGGAGGGGGAGAATACTTCTCCCAAGAGTTCAATGAATATCTTTGGAATACAGGTATTAAGAGAGAAATAACATGCACGTATACACCACAACAAAATGGTGTAGGAGAAAGAAGAAACAGGACTTTGATTGAGTTTGCTAGAGCTATGTTGAAGGAGAAGAATTGTCCAAATTATCTTTGGGTTGAGGTTGTAAATACAGCTACATATCTTGTGAATAGATTATCATGTGCAGATCTCAATGGAGTGACTCCATATGAAGCTTGGTGGGGTAAGAAACCAACACTAGATCATTGTAAAGTTTTTGGATCAATTGCATATGCTTATGTGCCATCAAAACTTAGACATAAACTCGAACCAAAGCCAGAAAAATATGTGTTCACTAGTTATGATGAAAAGCAGATGGGTTAGAGGTTGTGCAATCCTCTAACCAAACAATTTCTTATTTCTAGAGATGTTACATTTGATGAACAGAAAAGTTGGTATGCAGATCAAAGTCATACAGCTGAAGAATTTGAAGCAGAGGTAAGAAGATGTGAGAAAGGAAAATCAAGTGTGCAGATGAATGAAGATGAAGACTATACGCAAGCAAGCACATCTAGAAGTGGATTAACCAGAAGAAATGAAGAAGCTCTTGTATTTGATGAAGAGGTATATCCAGACACATATGAAGAATGTGAACCAAGGAGGTCAAGTAGGACAAGAAGACAACTAGAAAGGTATTCTTATGATACTTCTTACATAACTCAGAAGAATTATTCTCACACGGTCAAAGATGATGAAGATCCTCAGAACTATGATGAAGCTAAAGGTAAGAAGCAATGGGAAGATGCAATGAAGGAAGAATTCAATGCACTAGAGGAGAACAAGACATAGGAACTTGTTCCTAAACCAAATGGTAAGAAGGTAATTGGAAATAAATGGGTTTATAAAGTGAAGAAGCTTGCAGATGGAAGTATAACTAGATACAAAGCTAGACTATTGGTGAAAGGCTATGCCCAAACTTATGGCATAGATTATGATGAGACATTCAGTCCTGTAGCTAAGATGTCAACTATAAGGACAATCATTGCTATTGCAGCTTCAAAGGGATGGACTCTGAGTCAACTAGATATAAAGAATGCATTCTTGAATGGATATATAATAGATGAGGTATACATGGACAATCTCAAGGGTTTATAGATTTTAGGTATCCAAATTTTGTTTGCAGATTGAGAAGAGCACTCTATGGATTGAAGCAAGCTCCAAGAGCATGGAACTATAGACTGGTGAAGTATCTCAATGATCTTGGATATCAAAGTTCAAAAGAAGATCCAAGTCTACTCATCAAAAGATCAGAGGAAGGTACAATCTACATTTGTATTTATGTAGATGACATTATAATCATAGGTACTTCACATGAAGGAATCAAGGAGGTAAACAGATTACCTGCAAAAGAATTCAAGATCAATGATCTAGGAAAGTTATCATACTTTCTTGGAATGGAAGTCACTTATACAGATCATGGCATATATGTATCAGAAGAAAGGTATCTTCTGAATCTATTGAAGAAGTTTGATATGGAAAATTGCAGAGAAGCTTCAACTCCACTTGAAGTTAATCACAAGCTTAGTAAATATGATGGTGCAGAATACAAAGATATGAGGAAGTATCAATCTCTTGTGGGTAGTTTGATTTATGCTACACTAACAAGACTTGATCTTAGTTATGCAATAGGAGTTTTGTCACAATTTATGCATTGCCCAATGGACCCACATTGGATTTCAGGTCAAAGAGTTCTCAGATATATCAAAGGAACTATAAAGGAAGGATTGTAATATCCTTTTACATCAGATTTGAAGTTGAGAGCATATAGTGACTCAGACTGGGCAGGTAATCAAGATGACAGGAGATCAACAGATGGATACATGATATATATTGGTGATAAGCTTATAAGTTGGTGTTCAAAGAAACATATACAGTAGCATTATCATCAACTGAAGCTGAGTACAAAGGACTTGTGGAAGCAGCTAAGGAGGTCATATGGATGCAAACATTTTTCAAAAGCTTGGGCATTGATCAAGGTATACCTACAATATATGGAGATAATATGAGTTCACTTTATCTTGCAGCAAATCTAGTATTTCATGCAAGAACAAAACATACAGAGATACATTATCATTTCTTGAGAGAAAAGGTAATGGAGAAAGAGATTGGAGTGGAGTACATTTCTACAAAGGATCAGATAGCAAATATAATGACAAAGATCTTCGATGGTGTGAGGACCAGTAGATTCAATATCATGACAGGAGTAAAAGAAAAGAAGATGATATGAAGAAACAGAGAATATCAATTAGTGATTGAGGGGGGCTTGTTGGAGAAACAATCACTAATTGGACATATATTTGAAGGTCAAAGCTTTAGAAGAAAATCACATGCCCATGTGAAGGGACAAATTCACAAGTGTATTATATTTGTAAAGTTAGTTCACTTTAGTTCTAGAAGTTTTTTAAAAATCACGAGATTGAGAAAAACTATATAAGTTAGTTTGTATCAACTGACATGATGAGGAAAATGAGAATGAAGAGAATGGTAGTTGAGAGAGTGAATTAAAACTCATTTTGTATAATTGAGAAGAGATGGGCTTCTCTGTGTGAGAAAGCACATGTGCATTTTTGAGGTTTCATAATTATGAAAAGAGTTGATTAAACCTCTATGTATAAGTCTTCCTTCTCCATCTCCAGAGTTTGTCTTCTGTGTAATGATTTCAAAAGTTGAAGTTTTTCAAGAAAGTCGATGCCTGGCATCGAATGTGTGCTGATAAGTCATATTTTTTATTTATCTAATTCATTTAGTGTTGAAGTGTTTGCAAATCATGACCTTGTTGGAGCAACTCGATGCCTAGCAAAGAATTCTGGTTGATAAGTGATGTTCTAAGTATGCATGAAATTATCTATTGTTTTGGCATCTGAAAGGTTGGGGTTTTATGTGGGAAGTTGATGCTTGACATCGAATCCCTATTAAAAAGTGGCTAAAAACATCGAGCATCTAATTCTCGTTGCAAGTCGATGCTAGGCATCGAATTTCCATTTTTAGATAGGCGCTCTTACTATAACATGCAAAATTTCCAATTTTGGTAGTTAGACATAGTCATCTTGTGAAGGCCATAACTTGAGTTATAGAGATCCGTTTCTTGCAAATAATAGCTTGTTGGAAATCTCTTCTCTTCTACTTTCATTCCTCAAAAGATCTTGAAAAAAAAGACTTTTGTGCTAAGAGAACTTATCAAAGTACTGAAGGTATGTCATTTCAATGACTAGAAAGTTCTAAAGAAGTAGAGTTCTTGGTTTTGGCTATCATTTCACAAAGTATGGAGTGGAAATGAGTTAATGATGACCATAGAGGTTGTCTAATGTCACATTAATTCATTTCTTGTGATGTTTCACACATCAACATTTATATGGGGGTCAACCAAAGAATTAAAATAAATGAAAGATAAAAATAAAGAAAATATATGAGTATATTAAGGTAGAGAGACACTACTAGGGGATAATGTGAAACTATGTCCATTAGATTGAGTAGGAATTTCATAAATGCATTTATGAAATAGCTCCATATACTTGAAAAGTTTGATCAATAGGTGAATCATAAAGCATGTGGGTTGCTTAGATAAATCTTTAATTTGGTTTCATTAAGTGAAGCAATACTATATCAAATATAATGTTCAAATATATTAAATCATTCTAATTTTGATACCAAATTCAATAGGTTTGCATTAAATTGGCCTATTTGTTTATTTGAGGTGATTTACATTCACCTCTAACTACTTCATTCTTGTGTGCATTGATTTATATGTGGGTTTGCACATCCAAAAAATGCACATGTCTAGGGGTCTGGATATAATTGTGAATTGGAAGTTTAATAAGAATTTGAAATACCATTAAAATAAATTTTCACACGTGAACTATGTGTCAATCTTTCATGTGTACAAATCGACTTCTCTTTCAAATCCTTATATGTTTTTTAAATAGTTGTCCATTGAATTTCTATTGGAGATAGATGTCTGTGGAAGCACATCAACAGCACAAGGAAGAAGAAGAAGCTTGGAACACAACACACAATACTGAATGTATTACCACTAGAATGTACAAGATAAGTAGCCTGTTAGGGCAATAGGCATATATACAAGCTGGGGGAAAAAACCCTCCTAAAGAGGGAAAAAAGTGCCCCGACGGTCCTGGTGTGTTCACACACATCACTACCTAAATATATCAACAAATCCCCCTGGGAGTGATGTGGTGAACAAGGAGTTGACACTCATGTATAAGGAAATGCCAAGCCATGTGGAAATCACTCCACAAAAGGAATTAATCCCAAAGCTTTGCAGAAAGCTTCAAACTTCTCCTTAGGCAGAGCCTTCGTGAAAAGGTCTACAATGTTCTCTTGTGTGGGCACATATGCCATAGAGAACCTCTCCCTCACATAATGATAATGCACCTCAATGTGCTTAGTGCAAGCATGGAACATAGGGTTCCTCGCAACTTCCAATGTGCTCTCACTGTTAGTGAAGATGGTGGTGGCACATAACTAACCAACACCCAAATGAGCCATAAGGCGTCTAAGCTACACACACTCAACAGTCATTGTGAAAGCTTCCCTATACTCATCCTCACAACTCGAAGTGGCCACAGTAGGCTGCTTCTTTCTCAACCAAGATATACATGAGCTACCAAGCATGAAGCAAAAGCCACTAGTGGACACACGAGTGTCATAGCAACTAGCCCAATCAGAGTCAAAAAAAGCATGCAAATCTGGCGGTAGTGATCACCCCTTAGGATATTATTGTTGGATGACCATGCTCACTTTTACCATTACCTTCTGATTGTAGGTTGTGATAAGTGCAACCATAATTCCAAGTCAAGAGAAGAACTCTCTAGATTAATTGATATCAATGTCTCCCCTATCAATGCTGATTGTCCCAATGAATCTAGAGTGGTGTACAATATCGTCCAATGAAATTAAAAAACTATATTATTAGAACTGGTTCATAATACCCTTCATTTCACTTGATTGGATAGATGTTAATGTGCATGAAGTGGTGCAATGGTGATGCACCATGTTGTATTCTTCTCTAAGAGAGATCCACAACAATGCCCTTCGTCGAGTAGAGAACTGAGTTACGGTGATGAAAACACTTCTCCACACAAACATGCACAAAACAAAGGCTACATAGTATAGTGAGAGCATGTCTCACAGTCTCTGCTATCAAACTTTAAATCTATCACTAACGAGGTGACTACATGTTTTACTATAGAACATATACCAAAGTTTTTGAGAGCCATTTGGCCTTTCACATGGACACTAATAATAACCATCTCCCACTAAAGGCCAATATGGCCAAAGTGACTAGTGGAGAAAAATAAAGATTAATAAACAATATCTAAGTGTATTATACAAAACATACTTCCCACTAGATGTGCATGCTAGAGAGTGGACAAATAAATATGCAAGATGAGGAATCAAGTAACCCCCATCAAGTGAAAAATAATATCAAAAGATATCTTCTAGTAGAGCTTTGTTCAAATCATATGGAACATTACCTCGAGTATGAACCTTTTAAAAAATGATTTTTTCCTTAGGTAAGCAATCTCTAATGAGGTTATATTTCACGTCAATGTGCTTGGTCTTTGCATGATAGACTTGATTCTTATCCAAAGAAATGACACTATGACTATCACTAAGGAAATGAGTTTCATATTGATATACACCCATATCACCAGCAAGACAAGAAATACACAATGCTTTCTTACATGCCTCCTTGCTACAGCATAGTATGCTTCTATAGTGGAAATATTTGTGCATTCTTGAAGAAGATATCTTCAAGAGCTTGTACCTCCAACAAAGTGAAGAATGTACCATGATATAGAATTTTGATTGTCTACACCACCATCAGAATCAAAATTTTGTGTGACTAATAATCCATGTCTTTCCTCTACCCAAGCATACTCACTTTTCCTTGATGACACTCTGATATCTCAAAATCATCTTGACCACTTTCCAATTCTTCTTGCCATGATAATACATCTCTATGTTTACAACTCCCACCAGAAATGCAATGCCTGGTCTCATAGCTACCAAAGCATATAGGAGACTACAAATAGCATATTGATAAGGAATTTTGGTCATGAATTCCTTTTCCTTATCTCATTTCATCATTGCTCGATTTCACATATGTATGTAAAGGTGTCCTCAATGCCTAGCCACCCTAAATATTGAACTTGTGAAGTACTTTGAATACGTACTCTCTTTGAGACATGTATATGCATCTTTTACTCCTATCACTAGTAATGTGCATGCCAAAAATATGATTGGCATCCCCCAAGTCCTTCATATCAAATGTCTCACTTAACCTCCTTTGAGCATTGAAAAGGCATCATAGGACATCCTTGCAATCAATATATCATCAACATAAAGTACCAAGAATATAAAGCTACCATCTCAGTGTCTTTTTTGTGTAGAGACAATGATCCTCATTGCCTCCAGAATAACCTTGAGATTTCATAAAATCATCAAATTTTAGGTACCATTGTGTAGGGGACTATTTAATTCCATATAAGCTCTTCTTTAGCTTACAAACAAGACCTTCTTTGCCAAGAATGACATAATCCTCTGGTTGTCCCATATAGATCTCATTCGTAAGATATCCATGTAAGAAAATAGTTTTCACGTCCATTTGGACTAACTCTAAGTCCTCCATTGCAATGAATCCAAGCAACATGCGGGATGTAATCAACTTGACTAGTAGAGAGAAGATTTACTTGAAATCACTACGATATTTTCTCTTACAAACCTTTCCAAAAAGTCATGCTTTATATTCTAGAGAAATACTATCTCATGCAAATTTCATTTTATATACCCATTTACTTGGTAAAGCTTTCCTACCCTTTGGCAAAGGTACTAGATCCCAAGTACCATTTTTATGAATAGAATGCTATTTGATCTTCATGACATGCTCCCACTTGACAAGATCGTCTATCTACATAGCTTCTTTATGGCAAGAAGGCTCACCACCATCTATTAGCATAACAAAATCTTGATCTAGAAAAAATGTATTAGGTGGATATGAGATGTGCAAAACATCAACATTAAAATTTGTAGAGGAGGTGATTGGACATTCTTCTAAACATTCCTATGTGTATCATTTTTTCCATGCTAACTACCATGTTAGAAATACTAAACGACCACTCTTGTCACTTCAACCTTCATAATGGGTTTTTTTATGCATCTTAGACTCATTAAAAATGACATCAGTTTTCTTTGTTTGATAAAAATAAAGGACAAAGTGAGCCAACTTTACTTCATTTTGCAATAACCATGTTGCCCTATGATGTGCAAAAGGGCTAAGCATAGAAAACCATGTGGTAACTAAGGTCATGAATTTGACCAACTGACATCAAACTATGTAGAAAATGAGTTACATGGCATACATTAAGCATAGTAAATATGAAATCATCAATGAAGCTCACAAACACATTTCCAATCATGACAATATGACACTGGCAAGGGTAACAAGTGTCACATTACCAAAAGACTTTGTAGCATAAGTAGAGAACCATTCTCTATGTGTTGTGATATGGAAAGAAACACCACAATCTAGGAGCCATGTCTTAGAAAGATAATCTTCCATAAGAGTCTCAGTGGGCACAATACCATCAACTCTCAACATAGAAGCATCATCCAAAATAGCATTACTTTTTTCAATCTTCACGCTCAAAGCAAATCCTGCAGGTAGCTATTTAACATGCCCATCAGCATTTTGTCCTTTACCTTTAACATGCCCATCAGCATTTTGTCCTTTACCTTTAATGCACAACATTGTCTCTTCATGTGTCTTTTCTTATGAAAATAATTGCATCAATATACCTCTTCCTTGATTTACTTCTACTCTTATTTCATTGACCATTATTTTCCTTCTTCTTGCTCTTGCCACATTGATTCTTTTCTTTGTAACAATTACAAACATTATATGCATCTACATTCTGAGTGATAACCCTAGATTTTCTATGAATCTCCTCAACCAAGAGTGTTGCACACATGTCATCATCGACAAGTTTACCACTAGGTGCAGTATTGTTAATACCTATGCAAAAGGTATCCCATGATGATTGATAGGTGCATAGAAAGAACACAACTTTCATTTCATTATTCATCTCCAAGTTTTGGGCCTCTAAGTGAGAGAATATAGAATCAAACATTTAAATTGGCAACAACACTATTCGTATCCATGCAAATTTTGTTTATGTTTCTCATCAGAAACACTTTATTTGATTTCGTTTTTTTGTCATATGTATTGCATAACTTCTTCCAAAGCTCCAATTCATTTTCACAATCCAATACTGTGAAGGAAGCATTATATACGAGGTGTGATCAAATGGTAGACCTAGCCATTTCATCCAAAACATCCCAATCATCATTATCCATATCAACAAGCTTCTTTGAGATTCAATTTACTTGCTTCCACTGTCTCCTCTCGATCAACACATCTTTAATCTAATTCTTCCATGGAGCAAAGTTTGTACCATCAAATTTTTGGATCTCAAAATGGTCTCTGTCTTGCAAGGTATAGCCGCTCTTAGGAACACTGGAACCAGACTCAAATCCACCACACATGCCTCAGATTTGTGATGCCAAGATGATAGAGAACTTACTAGAATAATAATTGTAGCTCAGTGATGAGTAGCACCTCCTTTAATGTCAATCCGGGAAGACGTGAGGATGGTATGAAGACCTCGAGCAAGTGGCGGCACAAGTGCGTGAGTGAGAAGCACACTAGCATGCACACACATACACACACACGCGCACACCCGGCTGGAAGTACTCCGAGATCTAACTCATAAAAGTACTGGAAAACATTTACTGAAAAAAACTGTAACTGTTAACTAACTTTTCACAGTAACATGAAAATTCTCAGATTTCTTCACATACGAAGAATGCGCTCAAACTTCCACATGAACATGTGTTTTCTATTAGAGAAGATGTGTACAAAATATAGCTTGGCCTCACTTTGCTCATAGCTATGGAAAAACTCTTCTACTCTGAGTAGTTATTCCTTACCATCTCTCTCAGATGAATACCCGACATTTCAGGTTTTGTTATTCATCTCTACATATGCGATCTCTGGCGTCTTCTACTCTATGTTATTCTATTTCTCTCTCATATGCGCACTCACACTTCCTTCTAACTCTCAACTCTCTTATATACAATTTTTTATCCCGGTTTCAACAAACTCAAATTTTGGAAGTTTCTACGCTGTATATTACAGACGTGAATTTGTCCCTTCACTAAGGCTTGATTTTCTGAATGCTTTGTTTCTACTTCTCTTTGTCTTTATGTCATTATGCATAATTAGTGAGTGAATCTCCAACAATCTATCTATCTATCTATTTATCTCTCTACCTACCTACCTATCTATCTATCTATCTATCTCTCTATCTATCTATCTATCTATCTATCTATCTATCTATCTATCTATCTATCTATCTATCTATCTATCTATCTATCTATCTATCTACCTATCTATCTATCTATCTATCTATCTATCTATCTATCTATCAACCTATCTATCTATATTTCTATCTACCTATCTATATGTCTATCTATCTATCTATCTATCTATCTATCTATCTTGTTGGAGAAACAATCACTAATTGGACATACATTTGAAGATCAAAACTTTAGAATAAAACTACATGCCTATGTGAAGGGACAAATTCACAAGTGTATTATATTTGTAAAGTTAGTTCACTTTAGTTCTAGAAGTTTTTTAAAAGTCACGGGAATGAGAAAATCTATATAAGTTAGTTTGTATCAACTGACGCGATGAGTGAAGAGAGAGGGAAGACAATGATAGAGTGAGTTAGAACTCAATTTGTATGACTGAGTATAGTCGGGCTTCTCTAAGTGAGAAAGCACTTGTAAGCTTCTGAGTTTTCATAGCTATGATAAGAACTAGTTAAAGTTCTGTGTATAAGTCTTCTTTTTCCATCTCCAGTGTTTGTCTTCTGTGTAATGTTTTGAAGAACTGAAGTTTTTTAAGCAAGTCGATGCCTAGCATCGAATTGTTAACCTTTCCGTTGGTAAAGCGCCCTTTCCAACTATCGGAAATGCGTTTACCTAGTGAGAACAGATTTGCCTCGGGGGGTTCTAGGTTCCGCACCCATGTTTCCTTGTTCCAAGTCACCTAAGTCCGCCTCTGAGATTACATTCCCAAATTCGTCTGTCCTGTCTGGGTGACTGGTGACTACGTATATGGTTCCTTCTTTGTCCAGGTATGCACTGTTTTCAAACTTGACAGCTGGGTGCTCTAGTCCTATGGATTGGTCAGGGTTTTTAATCTGGACCACGGATCTTCCTAGGCCGTCCTCATAGATGCTAGCACCTAATCGGTTGGTCCTAAGGTATTCCAGCTGTGTTTTGTAAGGGCCTTCCACCCTGTGCAAGTAAGGCACTCCTGAACTTCCTGTAGGTCTGTCCATGCCTTGAGACATCTCTGACTCACTGGTCTCAGAGCTAGGGTAGTACGAGTGGTGGCTCAACTGCTGGGCCCAAGACCTAGCAGTGTGGTTAACACTAGCCTCTGAAGACCTAAGGCTCTGTCTCTCCCTTACTAGATGTCGTCCTGATCTAAGGTTCATATGCCTATCTAAGTAGTCCAATTCTTTGCCCAGAGTACAACCTCGTTGCTGGTTACTTTATATTAGTCACTTGGTTCTTTTTAATTATTTCTCGTGTTTAAAGTCTTGTCTGATATTACGTCGTCAGGAATTCTTGAAGGTTCTTCGTGCTTTCATGTTGATCGTTCCACGTTAGGTTCTTTTCCTTTATGTTATCGACAGTACAGAGATTAAGTTTTTAGCTTGAACTTGAGTTTTTAGGTAGTCTTCAACTTGATAACTGCCTATCGTCGCCCTGACTTACTCCTACCTCTCGTCGTTCTTAGCCTAAACTATGAATTGACAGAGGGGGTTAAAAGTTTCCAACCTTTTGTTTCCTGCTCGGTTGCCCTTGAGTGCCCAGGAAGGGTGTTCCCAAGCTTGCACTTACACTTGCTTAGCACGCCTTTCGATGCTCTCAATAGATCTGTAAGTATTCCAAAGTTAGCTTAAAGATTTAAATTCTAAAGACAGAACCAATGACTTCCATTCCTGTAGCACACACACAAATTTGCATAGTGATTTTTTAAGAAAACAATCCTAAAGACCCCTGACTTTGATCCCCCTGGATATGGTCAACTTCAAAATACTCTATCTGAAAATCAACGTATTATCTTTATAAAAAACAGTTGAGGGCTTGTAGTAGATGCCACGAGCTTTCCAACAAGCCCTAGAGCTCAAAAATTGATTTCGTATGAAGAAGTTATGACTGTTCAGGGTTTAGGGGGTTAAAACAAGATTCAATCTGGCTGACAGATCCTAGGATTTTCTCCCAAAACACAGGTGTAGGAACCTCAATAATGCTAAAGGATTGACTATTTTGCCCCAAAATTATCCACAATTTTGAACAAAAACAAACCCTAATTTTTGGCCGAAAAGCCCGTCAATCGCGATCGACAGGTCTGTCAATCGCGATTGACAGAGGTGTCCGTCGGGGCTGTCAGTCGCGATCGACAGTGTCAATCGCGATCGACAGAGTCGATCGTGGCTGTCAATCGCGATCGACAGTATCAATCGCGATCGACACGTTTTCCGGTTTTTTCGCCGAAATTTCAGTCAATCGGGGGCCTATCAGTCGCGATGGACACGTGGCTACGCGCAAAAGTCAATCAATCGTGGAATTTCAGTCAATCGCGATCGACGGTGTCAATCGCGATTGACAGAGGTGTCGATCGTGGCTGTCGATCGCGATCGACGGTATCAATCGCGATTGACAGGGTCCTACGTGGCAGTCAGTCGATCGTGGAGGTCTGTCGGTCGCGATTGACAGGGTCTGTCGGTCGCGATTGACAGGGTCTGTCGGTCGCGATTGACAGGGTCTGTCGGTCGCGATTGACAAAGGCTGTCGGTCGCGATTGACAGAAAACCTCAGAATTTTTCTACTGTTTTTAATGTTTTAGGATGTGCTCTTTGTGCTTGTTCTAGTGGTGCACTCAATTTTGGAAAAGATCAAAAATTTTTGTCAGTCGCGATTGACAGAAGCCTGCGACCGCGAGACAGTTGCGTCGAGTTTCGTACCTGCGCAGGAAGCTAGGGATGATGATACGGCAAGAACCTGCAATGAAACTCAAGAAACATGCAAAATCCGCACACACAATATCGCTCTCTCGCTCTCTCTCACAAGTGAAATGAGGGAAATGAGGTGGGGAAGGTGATATGATCAAAAAACAGAAATTTTCGCGATGATGGAGATGGAGGTGGGGGATGGTGATGATGATGGAAATGAAAATGGAGAAGAAAGTAGAAGAAAATCGATGAGAGTGAAGAAAATACCTACAACTCCAACGCGTCAACTCTACGTCTTACCATCACACGCTCGTCCTCAAAGCTCGATCCCCGGCAACGGCGCCAAAATTTGGTGTAGCTCAGTGATGAGTAGCACCTCCTTTAATGTCAATCCGGGAAGACGTGAGGATGGTATGAAGACCTCGAGCAAGTGGCGGCACAAGTGCGTGAGTGAGAAGCACACTAGCATGCACACACATACACACACACGCGCACACCCGGCAAGACAAAGAGAGAGAATCAATGGAGTTCTTCGATTACTCTTCAAAAAGCTCTTACAAGTTTGTTTCTATTACCATCTAACCTCAAAAATGAGCTCTCTAGCTCTTTTTATAGTTTTTGGCTAAGTTTTGGCCCTGTCCAGACCTAGTGTCCGGCCTAGTTAAAAAATTAGGTTCCAGGGCTTATTTGAGGGCTCAAACGATATCCAAAAAATACGAAATTTGGCAGGTAGATACTTCTAAAGCTCCTCAAGCTCAAGGACTCCTTGGCTTGCACAAAATGGAGCTACAAAAAGATGAAATGATATTTACAATGGTGTTTAGTGATGAGAATCACTTTTAATTGGTGTAGAGGTTTTGAAAAATTAAGGTTGCCTTAGTGCTAAATCTGCGTGAATGTTCATAAGTGCTTCTTCCTGAAGAAAATTGTTGGCCTATTTGCCAGATCTTCGTTGACTCCCTTGTCTGCTGCTAACAATAATGGATCTAGAATAGTCGAAAAACCACAAAGGCTAAAAAAAGGGATCACCAAGTGCTAGATTTTGGGAAAAAAACAACCTAGTCACCCCATTTTAATGGATTGATGAACAGTAATTGTCAAGGGAGCACTAGATTGTGCTTATGACTAGAGTAGACAAGATTTTGGAAATATGCTTCTAATTACAAGAATACCCACATAGGGAAATAGTACAAGAATATGTAGCTAATACAAGAAGTCCCACAACATGGGATTGATAGGTATAGAGAACTCAACTAGAGATGATACAAGAGATCCCACAAACCGGGATCATAAGTATGGAGCAAGACCTCTGGATTACAAGAACTCCCTTTTGGAAGATGAACTAGATACAAGAATGAACTCGACAAGATCTCGTACTACTAGCTTACAAGAGGACAAGGCTAGATTCCACGATACAAGACTAGATAATACTAGAGCAAGAGACAAGACTAGAACTCAAAGTGGAACTTGAAACTACTTACTTGGTGATCAAGACTCCTTGTGCTCCCAATACTAGCATTGGCAAGACTGAGTATGTATGTGGCCAAGGTCTCCTTATATAGGATTTCAACGGCGGTTCCCAAGGGTGGTTGCAAGTTGATGATGCCATCAATGATGTTAGCAATCCAAATAGGACCTCTAGATTTCAAAACTTAGCAAATAGATAGTCCATCTTATGGTTTTGGCACGTTTTGGACACAGTGGAAGCATTGGTTTCTCCTAATTCTAAACTAATCATGAGATATAAGATTCATATGGATTCTAAGGTTCAGGATGGTTTCCTATGTCCATCACATCAACTCCCCCTCAAGGGCCGAGTTCCACGAGGAGCGGCCATGTTCTCTGGTCTTGGCTTCATTGGATTTATCTTATGGGATTCTTGAACCTTGATAGCTGCTCTCTGAAGGTCATACCCAAGTAATGTCATACTGATAGCTGCTCCCAAGTATGATCGCTAATGTCATACCCTTTCCAATGAATAAGGTACTCAAATCTTCCTTGAGATATTTTCAAATCTAGGACATGCTCGACTTCAAATTCTTCATGATTATCAATCTCGATAGGTGGCAAAGGACTAGCTCTCTCCCCCCTCAATGGTAAAATCCGAGATGGTTCCAACATGAATACACGGAAAACTCAATGTATTCTCATGGTACTTGGTTGAAGGTGACTGGATTAATCTTCGCCAACATGGTGAATGGACCAAATCTTTGATGATCTAACTTTGCACAAGGCCTTGAAGTTTGCAAATTGTTTCTGAGTAACCATACTTTATCCCCAATTTGATACGATGGATTTTGAGCACGATGTTGATCTGCTTAGTACTTATATTGTTCTTGAGCCTTATGGATCTCTTCCTTGAGCTCTTTGTGAATGTCCATCATGTATTGTGCCTTGTCTCTGGGAGTTGGGTTCTTGACATGATTTGAGAGTTGTATATCCATCCTTGGATGTTGTCCATAATTTGCAAAGAAGGGAGTCTGCTAAGTAGATGCATGAACACTATTGTTATACACAAACTGTGCAAAGGGAAAAAGCTCAAACCAATCATTTTGATGATAGTTGCTGGTGCAACGGAGATATTGCTCTAGGACTCGATTCACTCATTCTATTTGGCCATTGGTCTATGGATGATTTGTTGTAGATAGTTTAACTTGAACACCAAGGAGCTTACAAAGACTGTTCGAAAAGTTGGATATGAACTGTGGACCTCGATCATTGACAATATCATGAGGCAATCCATGAAGCCTAAAGATGTATCTGGGAAAAATTCTAGGAGTGGCTGCACTTGCGATTGCCTTGGTAGTTGGAATGAAGTGTGCCATCTTTGTAAATCTATCCACAGTAACAAGAATGGTATCATACTTATGTGAGTTTGGTGGATCTATGATGAAATCCATAGACAATGAAGCCCATGGCCTTTCTAGAATAGGTAAAGGTTGGAAGAAGCCATGAGGTTTATGTCAAGGTACCTTAGATCTATTGCAAGTATCATAGGTTTGGATATATTCTTTGACTTCCTTCCACATTTGAGGCTACCAAAAATCTCTTGATATGAGTTCTATTGTTTTATTCACTCCAAAATGTCATGTTGCAAGGTTGTCTTGACGTTGTTGAAGTACTTGGATCTTGGGCTTTCTTGGAGGGACAAAAAATAGGTTCTTATAGAGTATAAACCCATCCTTTTCCTGAAATTTGTTTACTTCTTGGACATTTCCTTCTCGAGCCTTTTGGTTAACATTACAAAACAATTCATCCAGTGGTAGATTCTCACGGATCAAATGATTCAAGGCTGAATCTTCATGATGGCTTGAAGAGATAGCTCCTAACTAGAGATGCTCAGGCTTGAGTAATACACTTTCTTGTTGATCAAAGGCCTCTTCACCCTTGTTTGGTGCAAGGTAAGATCTTTTGGACAAGGCATCTGACTAACATTGTTGACATCCTCGACAATATGTGATGACAAAGTCAAATCCAGATAAAAAGTCACTCCATCAAGATTGCCTTCTAATGAGGATGCGGGTGGTCATAAAATACTCTAAGTTCTTGTGATCAGTATACACAATAACTTTGTGAGCTGCTCCTTCTAGATGGTGACACCAAGTATCAAACACGTCTACTATGGCAAGAAGTTCCTTGTCATGGATTTCATAGTTAATTTGTGGGGGGAAATTTTCCTTTAATGATATGCAACTGGATGCAAGTGTCCATCATCTCCATATTGGGATAGAATGGCCCCTAGGGAAAAGTTTGATATATCTATTTATAGGAAGAAGGGTTTGCTCGAATCAGGATGAAGTAGAATTTGGGTAGTAGTGAATGTTGATTTCAATGTCTAAAAGACTTTTTCTACTTCTTTGGTCCATTAAAATTTTTAGTTTCTTGTAAGCTTGGTAAGAGGTATCACTATCTTGGAGTAATCTCTAATGAATATCCTGTAAAAATTGGCAAACCCTAGAAAACATTCTAGATCACAAACACAAGAAGGTGTTTGCCAATCAAAGATTGTCTTGATCTTTTTATGGTCCATCAAGATTCCTTTCTCTGATATAGTGTACCCTAAAAACTCCACTTTGTCTGATGGAAAGAGCACTTCTCCAATTTTGCATATAACCCTTTTTCTCTTAGTTTCTCTAGGACTATCTTTACGTGAAATTCATGATCTTCTAGATTTTTGCATAATATCAAGAAATCATCAAAATTTATTACCACAAAATCATCTAAATACTCTTGAAACATATCATTAATCTATGTTGAAAGATTGCTGGAGCATTTGCGAGACCAAATGGCATAACTACATATTCAAAGTGTCCACTCTTTGTTCAAAATAATGTCTTCCATTATCTCCTTCTCTGATCATGAAAAGATTGTATGCTCCTCAAAAGTCAATCTTCGTGAAGAACTTTGCTTTTCCAAGGCATTCCGAGAGCTTTTATATAAGTGGTAGAGGATATCTATTCTTTATTGTGAATTTATTCAACCCACGATAGTCCACACACATTCGAAGAGTTCCATCCTCCTTCTTTAAAATTAGGATAGGGGCTCCTACAGGAGACTTTGAGTGTTTGATAAACCTCTTAGCTAGATTCTCATCAATATTCTTATGTAATTCTATAAGTTCCTTTAGGGATAGTCTATAGATTGACTCAAAGGGTGGTTGTGCAATGGCACAATCATAAGGTCTATGCTCTAGGATCATATCTACATTCTTTTTTTCAAGAACATCTTCAAAGCCTTGGTATTCGTCGGGTAGCTTCACTGAATCATCTTTCTTGGGCTCTTGATTTGGTATGGCATAGATCATATATGTCAGTTCCTTCCTTACTGCATGTATGAAGGCTTTGGCTCTGACATATGTCGGGCTCTTCTGGATATCTCCACAGGTGATTTTATTTTTCCACAATTAATTTCTAGATTATGTTTCTTTAACTAGGGCATTTCGATCATAACCATATTTATTGGACTCGATATTACATTGAAATATATGTGGGAATCATGGTCACCAAGGTATACGCTTAGTGGTGTGGTGTCCATGGTTATATTCCCAAATGCTAGAGGTCGTCCATCTACTACTTCAGCTATTATTTGTTTGTTCTTTTGAACTACTGCAATTCCATGTTTCTTAACCAATCCTTCATCAATGAAACATGAGGAGCCCCCTAAATCTACCAGAACTATAAGGGAAAGGGTCATCTTAGGCATGATTAACTTGACAAGGGCAAGAAATGTTTCTAAGGGTGTGGCTGGAATTATGAGACCCTTTCTTATATCATGTTCTGAGTGTACAGTCTCTTTTACAACTAGAATTCCTCGTTTCTTTGCTCTACAAGGGTGGCTGCAACTCTGAGTTCATTCTCTTGTTGGGATAATTAATTGCAGTATGGCCAAGGTTTCCACAATAGAGGCATAACTTGTTATCCCTCCTTCTCTATTTCTCTTGTGGTGTTAGAGGCTCGAACCTAGTTAAATCTATTTGCATAGGTTCGGGCATAGACTCATCTCTAGGAGTGGGTTGGAAGGGTTTCCGTTGGTGAGGTCCTCGTTCTACTTGTTTTTCTTGTTTCCTTTCAAAAAAATGGTTATCACATTGACTAGCTTGGTTGATTTATTCATTAAGTGTCTTAACCTCTGGAATCATGAGTAGAAGGTCCTTGGCATCATCTCTTACACCCCATCTAAATTGGCTTATGAAATAATGTTCGTTCCTAGTGAGGTCACATATCAACTACCTAAATTCTTATGCATAGGTAGAGGTAGGGCGGTTACCTTGATGTAGCTTTCGAAGTTTTGCTTTTTCCACTTGACTCATGTCTGCATCTCCAAATGTGGCGGTGAGTTCTCCAAGAAACCCCTCATGGTCATGAAGTACAGCCATATCCTTCTCCAAGATTAGGGCAAACCATGATAATGCTTGACCATAGAGCAAGGTTCCAATAAAACCGACATTGTATACATCATCAAGGTATCTATCATGATACATACAGATGTACAATTTTACCTGTTACAAGAATCCTCGAAACTTTGTGCAATCACCATCAAACTTTTTTGGCATGCAAATCTTGGGTTCCTTCATGAAGGATGAATTAGGACATTGGTT
This sequence comes from Ceratopteris richardii, assembly GCA_020310875.1. NCBI lineage: Eukaryota > Viridiplantae > Streptophyta > Polypodiopsida > Polypodiales > Pteridaceae > Ceratopteris > Ceratopteris richardii. The sequence continues at coordinate 12,619,967 of CM035416.1, forward strand.
CACTTGAATGGTTCCTTGATTTGCTTGAAGATTCCTAACTCGTTCTTGTAGTTATTGGATGAGCATTCCTATATGCACCAGATGTTGCATCTCGACTTGTGTTTGCCTATGAGTTAGATCCTTGATTTGTTGTTGAAGACTCTCAAGTGATGCCACAATCTGTTCATAAGCATTCTCCATGATGCATGGTCTTGGATAAAATCTAGTCTTTCCAAAATTTTAGGGGAGCACTAGATTGTGCTCTCTGACTATAGTAGACAAGATTTCGGAAATATGCTTCTGATTACAAGAATACCCACGTAGGGAAATAGTACAAGAATATGTAACTAATACAAGAAGTCCCACAACTCGAGATGGATAGGTATAGATAACTTAGCTAGAGATGATACAAGAGATCCCACAACCTAGGATCATAAGTATGGAGCAAGATTTCTGGATTACAAGGACTCCATTTTGGGAGATGAACTAGATACAAGAAAGAACTCGACAAGATCTCGTACTACGAGATTACAAGAGGACAAAGCTGGATGTCCAAGTTACAAGACTAGACAATACTAGAGCAAGAGAGAGGTCTAGAACTCGAACTGGAACTTGAAAGTACTTACTTGGTGATCACGACTCCTTGAGCTCCTATGACTGGCATTGGCAAGACTAAGTATGTATGTGGCCAAGGTCTCTTTATATAGGATTTCAAGGGTAGTTCCCAAGGGTGGTTGCGAGTTGATGATGTCATCAATGATGCCAACAATCCAAATAGGACCTCGAGATGTCAAAACTTAGCAAATAGATAGTTGATATTAGGGTTTTGGCACATTTAGACACAATGGAAGCATTGGTTTCTCCTAATTTTGAACCAATCAGGAGATATAGGATTCACATGGAATCTGAGGTTAAGGATGGTTTCCTTTGTCCATGATAGTAATGACCAACAAAAAGGATTATGTGAGAATGTCTGCTCACATCAATAAGTGTGACAATGGTAGCATAGATCTCCTATGGAAAGACAGGGTATGTCTTCCACCTACATCATCAAAGAGACCTGGACATCTAGGTGTCTCCCAGTTAAGAAAAAATCAACTCAATCCTCTTTATCAATATCAAAGGCTTTATAAAAAAAGACAATTGCTATATCAATTACCACAAGGACGTACATAAGTGATGTCTATACAAGCATACATAGCATGTATGTGCTCACTATATGCAGTAAAAAGGCACTAAAAGGTGCAAATCCCTAACAATAGTCAACAACACTTGCAAGTGTCTATCAACTCTTTTGCTTAGGCTGAAAAATTATGTGAGAGTACTCCTCGAAGGCTCCAAGAATCATTCTATCAAGATAACTATGTGTGAAAGTACTCCAAGAATTGCCCCAAGAATGATTCAAAACAGGCTTTGAAAGCAAAGAATGAAGCTTTGAGGTCCCAAAATGTGTTCAAGGTAATGTGAGCCTTACTCTTTCCCACTCCTCAAACAACACATGACTGTAGCTTAGTGGCAAGAGATTCCTAGTGAAGCAAATTCCAGGCACCATTATACTTGGATGGTGACTTCCTAGAAGCACGAGGAACCTTTATCTTCCTACATCAGTGAGGTCCTCCCTCATGTGGTGCCAATGATGAATTTAGTTACTTGAATAATAAGGTATGTCAAGGTCTATGTCTTGGTCACAATATTAGTCTTAAGCCTTGAATAAAACCTTTCTCTTTGAATTACTCTAATACTAGTAAAGTGGTGTGATGGCAATGTACCATGTTGTATTCTTCTAGAGAGAGCTCCAAAACGATGCCCTCATATTAGAAAACCAAGCTACGATGATGAGCACACTGCTGCACATAGACTTGTAGAAAAATAAATACTACATAGTACAATGAGATCACGTCTCACAGTTCGTATGTTTTACAAATGCAATCCAAATTTAAATCTATGGATGACTAGACCACTATGTGCTTTATTATAGAACAAATACAAAATTATTTGATGTCCATTTATCTTTCCACATGGACACTAGCGATAAGAGTGCAAGAGTGATGTACTGCATATTCTAGATTCTTAGTGGAAATGTTGAGATCTTATCAACCCACTTGGAGTGCAAAGCAAGAGGAATTATAGAATGTACATCATCTTAGTGACAATCTCATAAAAGTTGCCCAAACTACTCTATGGCCAACCCATTTTGAGTCATGAAATTCTTGCACTATCCTCATCAGATTCTCCTGTTTACAAGACATGCGGAGATAAATATTTTTGCTCTCCTCATTTCTTAAGGGGAACTGTATGCAAGAAAAATATAAGCTTTCTTATTGGGTACCTTCATATCTTGATCAATCCTTTCCTGGTACTTTAATCTTAAACATTATTTGCAAATACTTTCTAGTAGAAAGAATGTTAGCATGAAGAAAGTCTTCAACAAAGACATCAAATAAGCTATTTCATCGGCAAGAGTGTGAGGAGGTGGTGAAAGAGTCCAGAGATGAGAGGGTTTTTGCAAAAACCTTTTATAAATCTACCTATACCTTCCTTGGACACACAAATAGATGTGTTGATAATTCTAATGATTCTTTACTACGATCATAGCACTTTCAAGCAATGTGCTCAAAAGTTTGTGTCAAGATAAACCATTCGAGATTATAAGCATGAAGAGAAAACCTTATATTTGTGGAAGAATGTGCTGAAAGAAATGTTCACTACTCTTAACGTGCTATGAATTGAGAAAAAATGTTTCTCACAGTTTCTAATATAAGGTAAGTGAGATATTCCAAGTTATATTTTGGGTTTAGAGTGCACCTTATATTTGTGGAAGAATGTGCTGAAAAAAATGTTCACTACTCTTAACCTACTATGAATTGAGAAAAAATGTTTTTCAAAGATTCTATTAGAAGGTAAGTGAGATATTCCAAGTTATATTTTGAGTCAGAGTTGTGATCTCAACATTTCAAGAAGAAGACAATGCATATACACAATGATAGAGATTGATTCATTTGATTGTACACAAAGATTTAATAATCAACTCATCCACAAAAGGATTTAATAGTCATGATCCATGCATGCGATTAGAGAATGAGACCATAAGCTCTCTTAAATGACACTCAAAAGTTCACAGACTTGAATAGTAGATAGTTAGCAAGAGAGAGTAGCTTAAGATGATGATGAAACATCAACTATATGTATTGATATGTAAAGATCAATGCTTGGAGGTGTTAGATAACTCCTATTAATACAGGATAAGCACATTAAGAACTATTGGATTGGATGAAATCTCATTCTCTTTGTGTGAGCTCTTCTTTGAAGTATATATAAGCTTTTTCCATGATTCTAGTTGGTAGGTTTTGGTGATTCTACCAAAGATTCCAATCATCTTTTCATGAATCTCATTCGAGTAGAGGAAGAAACAAATGAAAGGAAATAGAAAGTAATGAAGACCATCAATGAATAAAGATGGAATCTAAAAGTGATGAAGATGTGGAGAAATTTGAAAATCCAAGGTTTAAAGCATTTAAACAACAAAGGAGGAGATGTCTACCACCTAATTGTGAGGTAAGGTCATCCAACGGGTTGAAATTCCCTCTTCAAAGGTTAACTTAAGTTTCATTCATTGCAAGACATTATGCCTACATCAGCCAAGTTATAGCTTGTGGAGAACCTAAATCTTTTGAAGAAGAAAACAAGCATAGAGAAATGAACGAAGCCATGAAAGAGGAATTCAAGGTGCTTCAAGACAAAGATACTTGGTCATTAGTGCCAAGAACAAAGGACATGAAATTCATTGCAACAAATGGGTGTACATGGTATAGAGACATGCAAATGGAATAATCTTGAGGTACAAAGAGAGATTGGTATCCAAGGGTTTCTATCATACCTATGGTATACACTTTTAGGTGACATTAAAAACAATAGCTAAGATGGATACCTTAAGGAGTTTGATTGCAATTTGAGTCTCAAAAGTTTGGAAGATGTACCAATTGGATATCAATAATGTTTTCTTAAATGGAGAGCTTGAAGAGGTAGTCTTCATGGAGGAGACTGTAGCTCAGTGATGAGTAGCACCTCCTTTAATGTCAATCCGGGAAGACGTGAGGATGGTATGAAGACCTCGAGCAAGTGGCGGCACAAGTGCGTGAGTGAGAAGCACACAAGCATGCACACACATACACACACACGCGCACACACGGCAAGACAAAGAGAGAGAATCAATGGAGTTCTTTAGATTACTTTCAAAAGCTCTTACAAGTTCGTTTCAATTACAATCTAACCTCAAAAATGAGCTCTCTAGCTCCTTTTATAGTTTTTGACTAGCTTTTGGCCCTGTCCAGACCTAGTGTCCGGCCTAGTTAAAAATTAGGTTCCAGGGCTTATTTGGGGGCTCAAACGAGATCTAAAAATTATGAAAATTGGTACGCAACTACTTCTAAGGCTCCTCAAGCTCAAGGACTCCTTGGCTTGCACAAAATGGAGCTACAAAAATGTGAAATGAGATTTACAATGAATTTTAGTGATAAAAATCACTGTTATTGTAGGGATTTCTTCTAGTGATCTGCCATACATATCTTCAAGCTCCCTACTTGCTCTTCTTCCCTGCATGTCCATCTCTCTGATTTGCGTTAATGTCTTGAAAAATTATTGGCCTACTTGCCAGATCTTCTTTGACTGCCCTGTTTGCTTGTGCTGTCCCTTCGCTCGCTTGTGCTGTCCCTTCGCTCTGACTCCCTTCTTTGACTTTCACGTCTTGTAGTTCCTGATGTACCAAGGCTACTGCCAACACCCCCCCCACTCTCGCGTCTGTCGCCCCTGACAGACCCTTGTCTAGCTGCTTTTTGTACGTAGTATTGTACAACATCGGCGGCGAGGTGGTGTTCTTCTAACCTGAGTCCCCTTGCTAGATCTGTCAGCAATGCATCCCAATTGACTGGCCCTGGGACATCTGGATGTGGCACCCGTAATTGCTCTGAGTGAATGGTTCGCTCCACAGCAAATAAATGGAGGAGATGTGAGGGTCTGGGTACAAATATTTCTGAGTGGTATTCCCAGAACCCTGTTATGAACATCTCTTCGAATGTTTGTTTAAAGCAGGCCGGGAGGTATTTTATTCTGGCGTGCCAAGCATATATCACCTCTATGGAAGGAGTGGTGCTCATGTCATATACCAAATCTTGGTTTCCTGTAAGGAATCCGACGCCTGAGAAGTGTGGGTCTTTGATATTCTTGAATGTCCTGAATGTAATAAGCATTAACTCAAAAATTTTCATGCACATCTGGGCCATTACATCAGGGGTATTCTTTAATCGGAGGCTCCAGTGCCGTATAGTGGAAATCATGTAATTGACGGTGGGAGGCCCTTGAGGGGGTGCTAGATAGACGTAGTTTAACCATTTGGCGCATCCCTTGATATTCTTGACTGCAATGGTAAACTCTGGCCAAGTGCGCCTGCGGAGTACAGGAACATAACAAGGGTTATATTTAATAAAAAGGGGCATATTCGTCCAGGTGCGAACCATCTCCGGATAGGTTTCGAGGAGTCGGATCCTCCAAGTGGGTTGATGAATGGATCCTTTTTTAGCGCTCTCTGGGATGTCATCTGGCCCAAATTGTGTAGCAAACGTTGGAGGTTTGCCACATTTGTGTTGGATTTCTGCATTGTAGTCCGCCAGGAGTACACAATAGGGCACGTATTGATCATCATTGGTTCCGATCCATCTATGGTGGGACATGCTGCGGAAGTATTCTGATTTAATAATAGTGTCCTCTATCTTTGCCATAGATTGGATTTGAACTGCGACTCGATCTTCATGAGTTGATGCCGTTTTCTCTAGTGTTTGGAGCCACTCAGGTACTTCGATTTCTAGCGTATCCATTCCTTCTGCGGTTTGTTCACCACCTGGCATTGGCATAGGAACGTAAGGTTCCTCATACGTCTCATCTACCTCGATGGGTACCAAATCCTCGGGTTCAGGTTCGACCACTGGAGAGGGTTGCCTTTCATGTGTGAGTAATCGTGCCTGTAATTCGGCCACCTGCTCTTTCAATGCCATGACTTCTTCTGAAGTCGTGGTCGTTTCTGTGACTTTGGGTACTGTCTGTTGCTCTTGGAGTTGATTGCGCAGCGCATCACGTTCCCTTTCCAAGTCATCATGCACTTCTAATAGATCTGCATAGCCGTCCAGGATGGTCTTCATTGTCTCTGAGGGCACAGCTTTAAATTGCTCTGGATCAATTTCGTGTGGAGAGCCTTCCATTGCAGCTTCTAGATTTGCTTCATTTTGCTGCTGCAGTCTCTTGTTTTCCTCAAGGGCGGCCGCCATGTGTTTTCTGAGAAGTGCCAGGTTACGCCGGACTTTGAGATTATCGGCTTGGTATACCTCGAGCAAAGCCTCTAGTTGTTTGGCACCTGATTCTGTTGATGGTTGGGGTGCCGCCAATAATGTTTGGTGAGCTTGCTCAAGCGTCGTGTAACGTTGATTCAGTTCTGCATTTTCTGTGTGTAGAATGTGAAACTGTCTTTGTAAGTTTTGATGGTGCGTTTCCAGTTGCTTATATCGGTTGTCCAAAGCTTTGTACTCATGCTGGAGCTGGTATACACATTGGTTTAATGCAAAAAATATGTTATTTACATTAAATAATGCGGGGAAAGGTGAAGATGCAGGGGGAATGGGGGCGGGAATGGGAGAGGTGGATGCTGTGGATGTAAGTGGAGATGTGGGTGGAGGGGGTATGGGTGATGAAGGTGGCATGGGGGGAGGGAGCGGTGCTGTGGCAGGTGATGTTTCCATCGTGTCAACTGTTTGAGTGACTGTGTAGATGGGGATCGTTGGTGGAGTGGATGTGACATCGGTGAACAGGGTGGTGAAGGTGGGCATGGTGACCCCCCCGAATTGGATTCCCGGGGAGAGTGGGATGCCCATGACAACGGTAGTGGTAGTGGATGTGGTAGTGTCAGTGTCCTGTGGTGGAGTGAATTGTGTAGTGTGAGGTGGGGATGGGGGTGACAACGGTGCTTCGTGATATTCTTCTGCTTGAGCTGACCCGCCTGGTGCTGATGTATCGATGTGAATTTGCTTTCCGGATCTCCTGGGACGAGTAGGAACTCTTTTTTCAAACCTGTGGATGTAGGCCATTGCCTCATGGATGGCCTCGTCCAGTCCTACAGCGTCGGCATGAAGGTTCATGGACTCAATGAACAACTCGTCCACACCTTCCTCCGCTAGCAAGTCGTTCATGAGTCTTTTGCCCTGTTCTAGAGACATCTTATGCTGTTCCTGAACCAGTCGCATGGTTCGATATAGTCTCTTGATTTGTGCCGAATATGCTGGGGCACTTGCTAACTCGGAGAGTTCGTCATATTCTTGCTGTTGTTCTTCGTTGGCTGCTTCTTCATCTTCTCCTGCCTCTTGTTCATCTACATCGACTTCTACAGTTTGGGGTTGGGTGGGGGCCGATGTTGTTTTGGGTTGTGGTTCCTGAGCTCTCGCTGCTTCCGCTTCAAGGTTAGAGTCATAGATTAATCTGGCAATCTCTTCATCCGTGAGGTCCTCAAGAGTAAATCCCTGCGGAAATTCCAAATCGGATGGAATGGGTGGAAACACCAGATTAGGCCCCTCCGTGCTTGGTCTTGGTAACCGGATTGTGAATGGCCTAACTCGTCGTGTCTGGGGAGGAGTGATTTCTGGTGTAGCGGTAGCTCCCCTTGGTTGAGCACAGGGTAGTTGGACTCCCCCCCTCATCTTCTTGGATGGGGGGCCTGCTGTTGATAGTCTTCTTTGGAATTCTTGGACTCGGGACCATACGAGTGCCCGCTGAACAGGCACGTCATAAGCCAAGCATCTATAGATTATTCTGGTCAAAGCGCAACACCCGTGGAGCACATTCTTCTGTTTTTTGTTCCACCTTTGATGCGCTAGGTGGATCTGGTCTATGATCCAGTGTGGCACATTGATGGGCAGGCTTTCGGTTTCTGCTAGATACAAACTGAACCATATTTTTTTCGGGGGCATTGTGAATCGTTCTTGGGCGGGAAACGCGAAGTGTTGCATGATGGTGCGCAGGTGAAGCGCAATGGTAGGTGTCATGGCTACCATATCCTTTAACTTATTCAGATCCTTGTGCTTCATTCGACCTGGGACCATGGTTTCCTTTTCTGTTGGGATGTGCATGCCGTACATACCCAACGCTTCTCTCACCAGATTGAGGCTCAACTTGAATCTTTTGAGCTCATTACCCGGCAGCAGTGATGGCAACACAAAGGTGCTGTCGCCGCCCTTGACTCTGCTTGGCGTGATTGTACTGATCAGATATGAGCATCGTAAAAAATCCGGCTTTGGTATGTGGGTCCTGAAATAACTTTCCACACCTGCTTTGACCCAAACTGATCTCATGACTTCAGCATTTTGGTAGCTTTCAAATTCGCGTGTGAAAAAGTGGTATCGACCCCATTTGCCATTGAACTCCAATTCTGCTTCCCAGAAGTAGGTTCCATCGCCCAGTGGTCCAGCAACATCACTGAACCAATGCGCATGCTTACCTACTTGAGAAGTGTGTCCTTGAGGAGGATCCTGGATGGGGAGCACATGCACTTCTTGAAGCTCTTGCGGTCTGGCAGTGAGACGTGGCTCAAGGAGAAGTGTTTCTATGTCCACGATTTGGGGACCAGATCCGGCTTGAGAGCTGGTACCTGCTTCTGCCATGGCCCTGTTTGCGGATTGGTTCTGTGAGAATATAGAACCAAGTGTTAACATTGTAATGGACAAAATAAATCCGTTGTTGTCCCCGTTACAACATTAACATAAGGTAGAGGGTGAGTTAGTGGTTAGTAAGTGTATGAAGACAGTGTGTGTAGTTAGTGATTGTGTTGTCCTAGGAAACTATTGCAGTTAGTAAGTGGGTTATGAATTTACACATTGGGGTCGGGGGGTTTATTACAGGCCCTAGGCTGCCAAGTGCAGTAAATGGGCTTTGCCTTCGGTTTCGGAGAGTCTCTACTGAGCCTTCTCGGTGTCATGGTTTGCAGATGAGGCCTTTTGGGGACCCATTTACAATTGATTACATGTGCGCTCTTGGGTTTTGGTGTGTACATGAGTGTCGAGAACGAGTGAAATCTGGCAGTATGCGTCGCTGCGTTATGCTGTTTAAGTTGTGGCCTCAGCGTAGCTACTTGTGCTATCAAGCAAGCCTTAGGCACCCAAATTTGTCTTGATTGTGGGCTTGCCTTCATCGACTTCTTGGGCACCCAAATAGATTTTACTTTAGCAGAAGAATTTCTGAAAGACTTCTTATTAGCGTTGCGTTGTTGGTCACTAATAAGAGGCTTTGCCCCTGTAGTTGACGGTGGTGCAACTGGTCGTTCGCCTTTTCGCACCCATACCTGATCTATTTGCTGGGCTGTTCTGCTGCGCAGGTACTTTTGATCTCTGACATAGGTAGTACCCTGCTTCTTCTGCCTTTGATCCACCTTGGGTTGCTGCCTCTTTCTAGCCTTTGGAAAAGAAGGGAGTTCCGTTGCATTCCTGACTCCTTTTTTGCGAATATCATTCCTCTGCAACACATAGTTTTGGACAAGAACAGCATGGTCATCTTCATGTGTACCCCTGGAAGGACCAGGGGTCTGTGCCTTTCCTAGTTCCTTGAGTGCTCGATTGTCTAATTCTACTGTAACTCGACTATGATTGACCCAAACCTGGAGAAGTCCACTTCTTAGGTTTAGATTGACTGCTTGGTCATAAATCCAATCTTGACCCAGGACAAGAGGCTCAGTGAGATCCTCATCCTGACACACTAGTACTTTAACTGTCATTGCTTCATCATGAATGTAGAGGGGAAGTTCCACCTCGCCCATGCAAGGGGTTTCCACTCCTCCCAATCCTATGAGGTATGCTTCCACAGGATGGACAGTTAACTGTAACTCTTGACAGTAAGACAACTTAACAGCGCTAGTGGCAGCACCTGAGTCAATCAAGGCTCTTACAGTCCTTGTACTCTTTCCTTGTCCTAAGTCTATGGTTATGAAAGGACGTCTATCAATTATTCTATTCGAGCTTGTTCCTGCAACTTCACACATGGCTATGGGAAATCCTTGGTCTGCATAGTCATTCGCTCCAGGCTGATCTCTACCTTGCCTTCGTAATTTCATCCTTCTGATGCGTTCTAAAGCCTCTGCTTGAGCTTCTTCTCTAATTCTCTTTTCTTCCTCCTTGCGTTTCTTAGCAGTGTTGAGTCGGCTAAGCATTTCCTCCGTGAGGGGTTCCTGATACAACTTGACTCTGCAACCGCTAATATAATTTGGGAGCACATCACCCTCTAACGTGGCCAATTGCACAGCTCCGCTCGTGGAGATCCTATTGATGATCATAGGTCCGTAGCCTCTCTTCTCTAGCTTCCCCGCGTGTTGTTTTAGTGTATAGACTAAGACTAGATCTCCTGCTTTCAGGCCTTTATCCTTCACGTGGGCATCAAAGTAGGCCTTCTGTCTCTTCTTGGCTGCATATATCCCTGCTGCGGCTCTCAGTCTCGTTTCCCCTAATCGTTCAAGGTCAAAGATCCTAGAGGAGAGCTCATGACCTGTCCATTCGTGCTCTTGTGCTACTCTCAATGTAGGGATCAGGAAGTCCAAGGGTAGCACGGCGTTTTGGCCGAAAACCATCTGAAAGGGGGTGGCTTGGAGTACCGTTTTGTAGGCAACTCGGTATGCCCAAACAGCATGGTGTAGCTGTTTGTCCCAATCAGAGCGTTTAGTGTTCACTAGTTTTGTCAGTACATTGCATAAAATCTTATTAGTGCTCTCAGCTTGTCCATTAGCTTGAGGGTGATAAGGGGCAGACTTCTTGTGTATTACCAAGAATTCTTGGAGTAGATTTTCAATCACTTTGTTCAAGAAATGAGTGCCTCTATCACTTACAAGCTCTATGGGTAGTCCATATCTCGTGAATACATTCTCAAACAAGAATTTGGCAGTTGTTTGAGCATCGTTCTTGGTTGTAGCTTTTACCTCTACCCACTTGGTGAGATAATCTGTTGCCACAATGATGTATTCCGCATGAGATCCTTTCGCTGGGGGATTAATAGGACCTACGAAGTCTATTCCCCACTTAGAGAATGCACGTCCACCCATCATAGGTTTCAGTGGCATCTCATCTTTGCGTATAGGATACTGAGTCCTTTGACAGATATCACACCGTTTCACATAGGTATGTGCATCCATGTGAAGTGTAGGCCACCAAAAGCCCGCAAAGAGTATTGCCTTGACTACCCGATCTGGTCCAAAGTGTCCTCCTGCTACACCTTGGTGAGCAGTTTCTAAGATCTTCAGATACTCACTTTCATGGACACACAGTCTCAGGTAACCATCCTTACCGCGCTTATATAGATTATCACCTATGAGTGAATAATCCAGGGCTTCTTGTTTTAAACTCCTTTTCCTAGCTAGAGTCATGTCTGGGGGGAATGTGTTTGTCCGCAAGAATGATACCAGAGGTTCACTCCAATCTGGCACAATGGATACTTGATAGAGAGTGGCATGTTCCACAGGTGGTTTAGTGCAACAGATTGGGCATTCCTTGCACAACTTTTGAACATCCGCGTCCATAGTTGGCCAATGCACTCCGAATCTTTTTAGAGTCTGCAATGTTCGTTGCTTTGAATGGTGTTGCTCTAACGCACCTACATGTGCTAATTGCAACCATTTAGCGTACTCATCCTCTTCTACGCAACAAGCCAAGATCCCTTGATCTGTGTGCTTGTACATGCTGCCTGCCATGATATGGTACTTTTGGGCTTTTACGATCTCTCTGTTTCGTGTGTTTACCACCGGATGGTTAGGCCCGTAGGTCAATACTGGTACTATTGGCTTGGCCCACTGCGGCACAACTTCCAAATTAAACAAGTAAGCATCAGGAAGGTCATCTGACACTCCTTGTGGGGCTTCTCCCGATGTGAGCCTAGAGAGATGATCAGCTCTCAAATGAGTTCTACCTTTTCTTACCACAACCTCAAAATCATATTCCATTAGCAGGAGAAACCATCTTACTAATCTTCCCGTATTGCATGGCTTGTTTACTAAGTACAACAATGCCTGATGGTCCGTAAAAAATTTAAACTTATTTGCAAGCAAATAATGTCTAAACTTTTTAACTGCATATACCATACCTAATCCTTCGCGCTCTGTAGTGGTGTAATTCCGTTCAGCCGCATTCAATTGTCTACTGGCATAGGCAATTGGAAGATCCATGTTACCTTCACCAGTAGGTTGTGCGAGCACACATCCAATAGCATAATTGGATGCATCCACATGAACATGGAATGGCTTATTCCAATCTGGTGTGGTCAAGATTGGCGCTGAACATAATCTTCGTTTAAGCTCTTGGAAGGAATTCTCACATTCATCCGTCCATTCAAAGTTTGTCAGAAGTCCGTACATGGGCTTTGCAATGACAGCGTACATGTGTATAAATCGTCGATAATAACCACAATGCCCCATGAAAGCTTGTACTTCCTTGACATTCTTTGGCCTAGGTAGCTCTGCTATGGCTCTCACTTTCTCCTCGTCAGTAGATATGCCATTCTTTGACACTATGTGTCCTAGAATCTTGCCTTGCCTGACCATAAAAACGCACTTTTCTGGGTTTAGGCAGACTTGATATTCTCTACATTTGTCAAAGATTTGTCTGAGTTCAGGAATATGAGTTTGCCTAACGTTGGAATGAGCACAAAGATCATCAACATAGACTTCTAAACTCTTCCTTAGGAATTCCTTAAACACATGGCACATCAGTCTCTGGAAGGTAGCTGGTGCGTTGGTAAGCCCAAATGGCATTACTCTAAAAGCAAAAATGCCCCATTCTGTGGCAAAGGCTGTCTTATGCTGATCCTCTGGAGCTATGGCTACTTGATTGTAGCCCGAAAATCCATCAAGGAAGCTGTACACTTCCTTGCCTGCCACTCTTTCTAAGAGATGCTCTGTGATGGGAAGCGGATAGTTATCTCGGATTGTGGCGGCATTAACCTTTTTCAAGTTAATGCACACACGCAGCTTGCCATTCTTCTTGGGCACCACTACGATGGGGGATACCCATTCGGTGTGCTCAATTTCGTAGATAAATCCAGCTTCAACCAATCTATCTATCTCTTCCTTGATCTTAGCAGCATAGTTATCGTTATATGTATAAGGCTTTTGCTTAGAGGGTTTAGCATCCGAGGTCATGGGAATGGTGTGTGAGCATATATCAGGGTCAACGCCTTTCAAATCCTTGTAACTCCAAGCGAATACATCTCTGTATTCTCTTAGCAAGGCTATCAATTCGTACTCTTCTTCTTCTGTCAGGTCATGGCCTATATACGTGCATCTCTCCTCTCCTTCTTCTATGGCCACTACTATTTTCTTAGTAGTTTCTTTGTTATCATAGGCCTCTCCTGATTGTGCTTCTCGTTTAGGCATTCTTATCATGACTCTCCTGTCGTCTATCTCATACTTCTTAAAATTTTCGGGGACCTCAAACAAAGATTCTTCCTCTTCTGGTGAGGCTTCTCTCTTCTTTCGTTTCTTCCCTTCTTCCTTCGAGCTCACATGTGTTGCTAATCTTACGTCATTTGTCAGCTCTCCATGCCTCTGGGTTTGAAATTCTACCTCACGGAAGTATTCTTCATCTGATGCAAATGGTGGGTCCATAATGATTGACTCTAGATCGGAGTCACTTGCATCCTCAAATGCATCAGGGTTAGGTTCGCATTCTTCTAAAACTGCCTCTCCCATGATTGGCTCTATGGAGAAGACTGAAATATCATAGCCATCCTCATCACAGTGAGGTGTCCATTGTTCTTCATTGATGGCTACGTCCATTGTTGCTAAGATTTCTGCCCAGCCGTGAGGTTCAAATTCTTCGTCTGGAAAAACTACAGGTGCATAGGCTGGGTCTTGAATGGGTCTATGAGTTTCGTTCGCACCTACCTCTCTGGCTTTCTCTCTCTTCTCTTCTTCTACTGCTACCTTGCACATCCATAAGTGGGTATCTTCATGCATCCATGAGGATCCAGATCCTATGGAATGCACCGATTCTGTATCATCTTTGGCTCTATGGATGGGATTCCATTGGATAGGAGGGACATCTCTATGGGAATAATCCTTGAGATTGACTTTGGTTGTAACACCTAAGTGCTGCAGGTACAAGGAGTTGGTTCCCCAATCCTGTACCACTTGCAATTGTCGCATAAATGGCCTTCCCAAAATCATCTCATAGGCATGATTTTTATTGAAGTCACAGATAGCAAAACTATGTTCAAACTCGACACCACAAGTGGTGAGAGTTATTCCTTCTAGCAATCCTAGGGGTCTTTCTATGTGGCCATCGGCCATCTGCAATTTCATTCTCGTCGGCCTGAGTGCTGGCTTGCCCCAACGCTTCCATAAGGAGGTGGTGGCAATTGCAACTCCTGCACCTGAGTCCAAAATTGCCTTTGTGGTGTAGTCTTGGTAGGTAATGGGAAGATAGGTGTTCCCTTCTTCACCTTCGCACATATCTCCTATCTTATCCAAGGGAATTTCTGGCACTGTCCTATGGGATCCTACCCGGGAACGAGGTTTGGCTATCTCTGGTACTTGTTTGGCTACATGTTTCCATAATTCAGGTCTAACCTTGAGTAGCTCTTCTAACTTGAGATTACACTGCACGTTAGTGTTCTTCACTACCTCTGTGTTCCTAGGTATGACTGAGTCGTCGTTCCTTACCATGACTGTGGGTGCTCTCATACATGTGGACTTTGCTTCCCATGGGCCTGTGAAGTGGGGTAGCTCCTGTATGGAATTAGACTCAAAGTCCAATCTCTCGTGAGACTGAACACTCTCATGCTCCCCGTAAATAGATGGGATGTCTTGTGGGAATTGGTCGTGTGCATCGTCCACAAGTTCAAAAGGAGGGGAGACCTCGCTTTCGTTATCCCATTTGTCTTCTTGAATCTCTCGTAGGAAGTCTGGTGCAAACCGATTCATAGAAGAAGAAGTGTCTGGCTCTGTAGAATTAGGTACATATGCTACCTGGGAAGGAGGGCTATTTCTATCGTTGGCTCTTTCCTCGTTCTCATAGATAGCTGGTGCACAAGCTTCTTGGGGAGGATTACTTATGCTATTACTTTTCCGCACAGGCTCATACGCTCTCTGGGAAGGAATGTGGGTTACCTGTGGGGGTTCATAAGCTTTCAAGTGAGACTCCTGTGACCTTTGGGGAGGAAGATAGGCTCCTTGACGAGGCACATGAGCTTCCTGAAGAGGCTGGCTTATCCGTTCTCTTGCCCTTTCCTTTTTTTGAGGGATAGGCTCCTTTTCTGGCTGTGCAGTTAGCCTCTCTAATCTTTCCAGGGAGGGGAAGTTGTCTGGTTTAGTGGAATTGGCTGCATAAACTTCCGATGGGGAATGGCTCAGGTTTTTGCTTGCTCTTTCTTTCTCCTGATTTTTTTCTTCCTTGTCGGATCTGGCAATTATCCTCTCTAACTTTTCTAGGAATCCATCCAAGTGTAACTGCGTCTTGGCTGAGCCCGAGTAATTGAAAAGGCGGCTGGCTTCAAACATAGTCTGAGCCAATGCGACCATTTTCGCGCACAGTTTGGTTCTTTCTATCTCTAGGTCAGCTCTAGGATAGCACTTGTCATGATCCGTGACGTTCGGCCCTTCTTGGATTCTGGCCTGATATGCTTTGAGCATCATGTCTAAGTTTTCAGGAGTGGGATCAGCTAATACTGATCCTACCCTAGGGGGTGGTGGAATCGTATGACGTGGTGGGGAAGGTGGTGGGTCGGATGGAGATGGGAGGGGTGGCGGCGGGGTATTGTGAGAGGGGACTTGAGAGGTGATTTCAGTTATCCTAGCTTTGGTTTCTCTTATGCTTTCTTCAAGTTCACTCATCTTTTTAGCCCATTGTCTTTTCATTCTTTCCCGACTATCTTTCCATGCTCTAGTCCTTTTCTTTGTTATGCTCTCGGTTTCACTAGCTTCTGAGTTCTTACCCTGGTTTGTCTCTTGGTTTTGCTGTAAAGCTTGAGCTCTAGTGACTACCTGCACTGGTGCAGTGGAAGTGACGCTTCCTGAAGAATCTACAACCAAACCAATCACATTGATAGGAGTGATTTTTGGCATATTATTGGGGTTCTTAGGGCAATCTCGTAAAAGATGCTCTTTTCCACAATCTTGGCAAAAACCTTGGATAGTCACTGACTGGGATTGTGTAGGTGGGGGCAAGGGACAATCACGGATGAGATGATCTCCCTGGCACCTGTAGCACGGTCCTCTTGGGAATGGAGGTCTTACTTGCCTAGGTTGAGGCCTGGGGTTGGGGTTTGCATACATGACGTTCGTGTAGTCTGACTCCCAACTAGGTTCACTTGGTTCTTCACTATAGTAAGACTCACCATGTTCTGGAGACTGCATGTAGTAAGCCTGGGGACTATCGACATGTGTAGAATCAAAGCTATGGTCACTTGGGTCATTTTCCGAAATCAATGGGGTTACTGGTACTATGGCCCTATTCAGGTTTTCTTCTGCAACAGCATACTTTACTGGAATCACGTTAGTGGGGTTTGGGGGCTGTTGCGCTAGTACTGGTTGGGGTCTCTGTTGGGCCTGATATTGTGGTTGGTAGGTTTGTTGGGGTCTAGCATATTGTGGTAGTGGATTTTGGTTTTGGTATCTGCCTTGTTGGTAGGGCTGCGGGTAGGGTTGCCTAACAGTCTGCTTGTTGTATGGGCAATCTTGCGCGGTGTGGTTGGTGTATCTCCGTTCTATGGTGCAGTACTGGCTACTAGGGTTTACTTGGGGTTGAGCCATAATGGGACAGACGTTCGCCATATGGTCACCACCGCATGTATAGCACCTTTTTACAGGAGCAAACCTTGGAATTTGTTTGCTAGTCACACCTAATTTCTGAGCTACCTTCTCAGCAAGTTCCTCGATTGATGTAGATTGCATGGAAGAGTGGCTAGATGCGCTATCTGAATCTTTATAGATTTTGGAAAGCTCTAGCTCTTCCCCTAGGTTATCCTCAATGTCAATGCACATGCGTACACACTCTTCTATAGTCCTAGGGTCCTTCAGATACACATAGGATCTCAATTTCGTACTCAGCAATCCATCAAGGAATAGGGCTACTTGTTTAGCCGATGTGGGTAGCTCCGAAATCGGACATCTTTCAAGGTATTGCCTAAATCTTCTTCCTGCAAGTCTCACAGTCTCTTGAGGGGTTTGCTTGAAGCTGTGGATCAATGAGGACGTATTGTGTCGTATGCCACTCTTAGAAAACTCTACAATGAAAGCCTCTAAGAGTTGGTCTATGCTCCTGAACTGACGCTCATCTAATGGCTGGAACCATGTAAGTGCCGTGTTTCTAAGGGTTAGACCGAAGGCATTGTACTGCGTGAACAGATCTTCCACTTGTTCAGCTCTCAAGACTTGCTTGAACTCTGCCACATGATCATAGGGATCTCCTGTGCCGTCAAAGTAATTCTTCATGGACTTAACTAGCTGGGTGGGTCTCAAAGTTCTGGCGTGCTCTCTAGGCCTCGGCAGAGGGAATCCATCTACATTTCTTTGGTTCCTGTGGGCTCTATGTATCTCAGGAGGTTCTACCCTATTCGTCTCCGTTCTCGTTCTTTCTCTGCCTACAGGGTTGGCAAAGCTTACTTCCGGTCTGTCTCGACTTCTGTCTCTTTGCGTACCATGAGCTTGGGAAGTTCCAGCCCCAGGGTGACCATAGGATACATTTGATCTTGGTTGGGGGAAAATAAATTCACCCTTCCAAGTATAGGCGTGCCTATCATTTTCTGTCACCACAAAGATCCGTTCTGAAGCATGATCTAAGTAGGTCACTCTGCCTGGGCTATCCGGATCCTTAAACTCATAGATCATGATATTTCCTATGTCTGTTGGCTGATTAGACTTATACCTCCAAAAGGCTTCATCAGTTTCTCGATTGAGGAGCAACTCTATGCTCTTGTTGTCTTGGGGAACCCATTCAGGCGTGATAATCCTAGTGAGAACTGATTTACCTCGAGGGGTTCTAGGTTCCGCACCCATGTTCCCTTGTTCTAGGTCACCTAAATCCGCTTCTGAGATTACATTCCCGAAGTCATCTGTCCTATCAGGGTGACTAGTGACAACATATATAGTTCCTTCCTTGTCCAGGTATGCACCATTTTCAAACTTGACAGCTGGTTGTTCTAGTCCTATGGATTGATCAGGGTTTTTAATCTGGACCGCAGATCTTCCTAAGCCGTCCTCATAGATGCTAGCACCTAATCGGTTGGTCCTAAGGTATTCCAGCTGTGTTTTGTAAGGGCCTTCTACCCTGTACAAATAAGGCACTCCTGAACTTCCCGCAGGTCTGTCCATGCCTTGAGACATTGCTGACTCACTGGTCTCAGAGCTAGGGTAGTATGAGTGGTGGCTCAACTGCTGGGCCCAAGACCTTGCAGTGTGATTGACACTAGCCTCTGAAGACCAAAGGCTTTGTCTCTCCCTGGCTAAGTGTCGTCCTGATCTAAGGTTCATATGCCTAACCGATTAACCCGCTTTTTCCCGAGTACAACCTCGTTGCCAATCAATTGGTACGAGTCACTTGATTCTTTTTAGTTAATTATTGTGTTTATGGTCTTGTCTGATATCACGTCGTCGGAGTACTTGAGTGTTCTTCGTAATTTCAGGTTGATCGTTCCACGTTAGGTTCTTTTCCTTTAGGTTATCGACAGTACAGTAACTAAGTTTTTAGCTTGAACTTGAGTTCCTTAATAGTCTTCAACTTGATAACTGCCTATCGTTGCCCTGACTTACTCCTATCTCTACTCGTTCTTAGCCTGAGCTAGGAAATGACAGAGGGAGTTGAGAATAATCCAACCTTACTTGTTGATCCCTTGCTTTATGGTGCTCAAGAACCCGGTTCTCAAGCTCGCAAAGAAGCCTTGCTTTGTACGCTCTCAGTTGCTCTCAATGGACCTATAAAAGATCCACGGTTAGCTCAATGCTTATATTCAAAGGACAAAACCAACCACTTTCATTCATGTGACACAAACACACATTTGCATTGTGACTTTTAGGAAAATAATTCTAAAGACCCCTGACTTTGATCCCCCTGGGTATGGTCACCTTCAATTTACCCTCTCTGAAAATCAATGCATTATCTTTATAAAAAACAGTTGAGGGCGTGTAGTATATGCCACGAGCTTTCCAACAAGCCCAAGAGCTCAAAAATTGGATTTCGTATGAAAAAGTTAGGACTGTTCAGGGTTTAGGGAGTTAAATCAGGATTCAATACAAGCTAACAGTCAAACAGGAATACTCGAGTAGCTTGTGGCACGGCCTAACAATGCCATACTACACCCTAGAGTTTGTCCCACACTTAATCACAATTTAGACCAATCACTTTGCCTTGAAAATTTGACCTAATTTGCCCTTCTAACGCGTTCGCAAAGTCTGTCGGTCGCGATTGACAGGTCAGTCGCGATCGACGTGTCGATCGCGATTGACAGGTCCGTCGTGGCTGTCAGTCGCGATTGACTGGTCAGTCGCGATTGACAGTGGTTACGAAAAGTCAATCAGTCGTGGTCAAAGCGTCGTTGACTCTGTCGGTCGCGATTGATGAGTCGATCGCGATTGACAGGTCGGTCGCGAGGGTCTGTCGATCGTGGTCAAACAGTCGTTGACCGTGTCGGTCGCGATTGACAGAGCCGTCGTGGTCTGTCCGTCGTGGTCAAACCGTCGTTGACTGTGTCGGTCGCGATTGATAAGTCGATCGCGATTGATGACTCGATCGCGATTGACACGTGTCACGCGTATGGTCAGTCGGTCGTGGTCAATCGGTCGTTGACTCTGTCGGTCGCGATTGACAGAGCCGTCGTGGGCTGTCGATCGCGATTGACGTGTCGATCGCGATTGACAGGTCTGTCCGTCGTGGTTTGTCGATCGCGATTGACAGAGCGATCGCGATTGACAGAAATCTGTGGAATTTCAAAAAACTAAACACATTTTTGGGAAGCCCTTGGCCTGTAGGTCATGGATATGCACTTTGTTTAGCAATTAGAGCAATTTTTCTGTCGGTCGCGATTGACAGAGCTCGGCGACACACAGACAGTTACTCAGATTTCCGTACCTGCGCAGGGTGCTGGGGATGATGATGCGGCCTGTACCTGCAGAAAGCTCACAAAACATGCAAAAAACAGCACATGCAAATTCGCTCTCTCGCTCTCTCTCACAAGTGAAATGAGGGAAATGAGGTGGAGATGGGGATATAGTCAAAAAACTGAAATTTTCGCGATGATGGAGATGGACGTGGGAGATGGTGATGATGATGGTGGTGGTGAAGATGGTGAAGAAAGTAACAGAAAATCGATGAGAGTGAAGAAAATACCTACAACTCCAACGCGTCAACTCTACGTCTTACCATCACACGCTCGTCCTCAAAGCTCGATCCCCGGCAACGGCGCCAAAATTTGGTGTAGCTCAGTGATGAGTAGCACCTCCTTTAATGTCAATCCGGGAAGACGTGAGGATGGTATGAAGACCTCGAGCAAGTGGCGGCACAAGTGCGTGAGTGAGAAGCACACAAGCATGCACACACATACACACACACGCACACACACGGCAAGACAAAGAGAGAGAATCAATGGAGTTCTTTAGATTACTTTCAAAAGCTCTTACAAGTTCGTTTCAATTACAATCTAACCTCAAAAATGAGCTCTCTAGCTCCTTTTATAGTTTTTGACTAGCTTTTGGCCCTGTCCAGACCTAGTGTCCGGCCTAGTTAAAAATTAGGTTCCAGGGCTTATTTGGGGGCTCAAACGAGATCTAAAAATTATGAAAATTGGTACGCAACTACTTCTAAGGCTCCTCAAGCTCAAGGACTCCTTGGCTTGCACAAAATGGAGCTACAAAAATGTGAAATGAGATTTACAATGAATTTTAGTGATAAAAATCACTGTTATTGTAGGGATTTCTTCTAGTGATCTGCCATACATATCTTCAAGCTCCCTACTTGCTCTTCTTCCCTGCATGTCCATCTCTCTGATTTGCGTTAATGTCTTGAAAAATTATTGGCCTACTTGCCAGATCTTCTTTGACTGCCCTGTTTGCTTGTGCTGTCCCTTCGCTCGCTTGTGCTGTCCCTTCGCTCTGACTCCCTTCTTTGACTTTCACGTCTTGTAGTTCCTGATGTACCAAGGCTACTGCCAACAGAGACCCAAGGCTTTGAAGATGATAGGTCTCCACATCATGTATGCAGGCTTAATAAGGATCCTTATGGACTCAAGCAAGCCACAAGGGCTTGGAACCAGAGGCTTGTGGAGTACTTGGTAAAATATGGATACAATCAAAGTCATGCAGACACATCACTTTTTGTGAAGAACAAAGGTACGAAAGCTCTTTTCATATGTATATATTCTGATTATGTGATCATTACAAGTGATGATGAAGCCAACATCAAGGAAATAAAGAGAAATATTGGAGGTGCATCTCAAATCTTTGATTTGGGGATTTTAATGTACTTCCTTGGGATTGAAGTACTATACAAGGAATGGTATATACTTGATGCAAAGGAAATAAATTCTAGATCCTTATAAGAGCTTTGGCTTGTGTGCTTGCAAGCCCATTTCAAATCCATTGGAAGTAACTGTTAAAATAAGTGCTCATGAGGGTGAAGAAGTGCACGATTTGACAATGTATAAGTGAGCTTTTTATTCTCTCTTGTATTCTATTATGATAAGACTATATATTCCACTGTAGTTGGTGTGTTATCTCAATTTTTACAAGCAATGAGAGATCCTCATCTATTTGCACCTAAAGGGTACTTAGGTACCCAAAGGTTCAGTGAATGAAGAGCTCTATTATCCATTTGCTGATGGATTACGTGTACAAGCTTATTGTCATATTGATTGCGTAGGTTCCAAGGTTGAGAGCAGGAGCACTACAAGATTTTTCATCATGTTAGGGAAGAAGACCATTTAACAAATATCAAACAACCAACATTGACTCTATCCTAAACTAAAGCTTCTTGATGTTTTTTGTTTATTGTTCTTGATATGCAGGTTCAACAAGTAACTATATTTTGTGACAGCATAAGTAACATATGTTGGGCTCCAAACCTAGGTTTACATGCAAGGTCCAAGTATATGAAGCTCATTAACACTTTATTAGAGAGAATATCATGTCAAAGGATGTTCAATTGAAGCATGTTACCTGAAAGGACCAATATGCATATATCATTACCAAATCATTGGATGGATTAAAGCTACCACACTTCAAGCATGCATTGCAATGAAGAGGTTTGGCATTGAGAAATCGGAAAGATAAAAAAGGAGGACCAAAAGTTGTAATCAAGTTAGAATCTCCACCAAAATCCATCGAATCCAAATCTTTTCAATTAGTGACATCAAAAATCCACCTACAATGAATGGTGGGCAATTAGCTAGATTCAAAGAAAAATATACTCTATTTAAGCATCATTTAAGATCTATTTTTTATTTATATGAGTTTTTCATGTTTCCCTCTTAGTTTGGTTTGCTAAACTACAACAAGAAGCCCCTTCTTTTAGTTACCTCATTTTGTCATGATTTTCCTCTTGTTTATCTAGAGGTGTAGTTAGGATTTCACAGTTCTACTTGTACCAAATTGCAGAGCATTGTGTTCTCTCTCATTATACTTCTTTGTGTTGATTCAAAGCATCATTAAGTTATTTCACATAGAGCTCTAAGGTGTTTGAAGCTTTTCTACTAAGTGAACTTGGAGACATTTTCCAAGTTTGTGTTATATCTCTGCACATAGGTAGAGAGTGCTATAAACACACATCCTACCTTGACCAAGATGGTTCTCATACCTAGAGCATCCATCTTATTTGATTCAAAGCTTTTTGGATAGAGCTCATATTCTAGTTTAATTCTCTAAAGTTTCATATTGTTCCTTTACAGTTGCACACAAATGTCCATAATAGTGAGCATATTTCACTCTATGTGGGCCTAGTGGATCTAGGTCAGCCATTTTCCATAGTTGCATTAGGGTGTTAGAAACTCCCCCCATAATATTCCTCTTTTACTTATCCTTCTACTTGAAAAGTTAGCTTTGGAGGTACTTGCTTCTTCATTAGACCTCTTCCTTTTTTCTTCAGCAACTTTACTTCTACCTTTACTTCTTCAAAAAGCTTTGATTCATGGATAAATAGTTGTCCCGTGAACTTGTTGAAATCTGGTACCTTCATTCCCATCTATAGGTCCCTGGGAGTGATGAATGTTTACCACTTATCATCTGATTTGATTACATTGATAGCTTGTCATACTATTTTCTCTTCGTCTTTAATCTCACCAACGGTTCCAAATTCATCATCTATTTCCTTTATCTTGGTGACAAATTTGGTGATAGTTTGCTGGGATTGCTTCTTGAGGGAGGTGAACTCCATTCACAATCGGGTTTTCCATGTCTTAATGCTTCTCAACAAGAATGATTAAAGTGCATTTGAGGTATGTTTTGAAGTCTTACAGCCCCTAATGTGCACAAGTAAGATATTGTAGGTAGAGTTCAAGATATATGAACTTTTGAAAGCATCCTTTTAACACCATGTATTCAAGCACTCGTGCTCTTCTTCATTTGGTTTTCCTTTTGTCCTTAGCATAGGCATCATCTTATCTCCAAAAATGTATCCATGGAGATTCATTGTATATAGGATTCCATCCTTAGAGACCATGTTGAGTAGTCAATTCTATCCATTTTCTCAATTGAGGAAGGAAAACCATCACCCATAATGTATACACTATGAAAATGTTTTGATGCCACTATAAGGAGGTGATGACAAAAGACATAGATGAGAGGGTCTTTGAAATACTCTACTCTAGACTTTGTGTTTTCTTTCTTGGAAAAATTAATAGACTCCATGAGCTTGCTAATGATGCATAAATATGACCATATTGTAATGTCATTTCCATCACACTGTGTATCTTCCTTTCAGCTACTCCATTCTGGGATGGAGTATGAGGCTGAGTGACTTGTCTTTTGATCCCTTTCTGGTTGAGAAAGTTATCAAAGTCATGATTGAGAAACTCACCACCTCCATCTGTTTTAAGCTTAGTTAAAGCTTCATTCTCAACTTCCTTGATCCAAGTTTGAAACTTAGAGAATGTGTCTGCCTTTGACTTCAAAAAGTACACCCAAATATAGCGAGAGTGGTCATCTACAAGAAGATAAAAGTATAGGGATCCACTCAGGGATGGGATGTTCATTGGTCCACATAAGTCCATGTGGATAAGGGCTAGAGGGTTCCTCACTCGTGTTGAAGCTTCTTTGGGAACTGGGGCCCTATGTTACTTGCCTTGGGTGCAAACTTGGTAGACATCAGTAAGTTGCCCGATCTTTGGCAATCCCTTCATAAGTTGGGATGAAGAGATTTTTGATAAGTAAGAAGTGTGTCCAAATCTTTGGTGCCACAAACTTGAGGTTGATTCTCTAGATACAAAGCAAGATAGCTTGTAGAGATCCTTTTCTTCAATACCTTGAGCAATGAAATTCTTTATATGGGGATCAACTACCTTAACTGAGGTATTATCAAACTATACTTGTTTGTCTTGATCTGTAATGATCTTGATGGAAAGTAGATTCATACATAAATTTGGAACAAAAACAACATTGGATAAAGACTTGCATTCACCCTCATTGTTGGTAATTTGAACTTTCTCTTTTCCTTCAATGGGTAAGCTTTTGTTGTTGTCAAGATAGACTTCTCCCGTGTGTTCGTCGAGTTCTTGAAAGGAGTCCTTGTCTTTGCACATATGGGAGGTAGCTCCACTATCAAAGATCAACTCATGCGGAGAGCTAGAAGTAACTAGGGCATTGGCTTCTGTGGAGATGAAGAGTTCCTCACTTGAGCAGTGGGAACTATGCTGGGATCCTTTGGATGCTTGCGTAGATGTAGATGCCTTCGATGATTTTTTCTTTTTATAGCAAAACTTTTCTAAGTGTCATGATTTTTCACAAAAATTACAGGTGAACTTCGTCGATGAGTTATACGATCCTTGCTTAGATCCATTGCTAGCATGATGACTTGTGGTTTTTCCCTTATTGAATGGGCCTTTGACCTTCATGACAGACTCTTGGGAGGAAGTCAATTTGGCTCGCCAGTCGTGAAGGAGCAATAGTCGACGAAGCTCTTCCCAAGATAAGACTTGGCCGCGATTATACAAAGTTGTGACAAATATCTCGTATGACTTAGGTAACTTGTTAAGAAGCCTAATGGCCATGTCTTCACTAGAGATCTGTCTACCACATAGTGCCAATTTACGTTGGTAGTCCTCAAATTGGGCTACGATCTTGGTAATTGTGTTATGTGGTTGAATGGTCAAATTATGAAACTCGACCTCTAATGCATATATTTTTGAAGGGGTTTTGTCTTCATACAAAATAGCTAACGTATCCCAAGCGTCCTTGGATGTCTTACAGGTCGTGATATGTCCTTTCATCAACTCGTCGTAGGCAAGTAATAGCTAACCTAAAGCTCGTTTGTCCTTAACATTCCACACATGCCAGTCGTCTAAGTTGGTATCCCTATTGGGTTCGGGGTCGGACCCGTCTACTACCTCATGCAAGAGATTCATGTAGAAATATGTGCACATGATATCTTTCCATAGATTGTAATTTTGTCCATTGAGGCATTCATCCTTAGGCATAAAAATAGGGGTGAAAGAGGGTAAGGAGTTAGCCATAGATGATGAGCTACCTTCACTTTTGGTCATTACAAAGCCTTGAGGATAAAGTGTTTAGATACATAAAAGATACCGCTTCAAAATAATTGCAAAGCTTGAAATGAACAATTGGATACCACACTTAAAATTCTTGGGGGGGGGGGGGGGGGGGGGGGGAGGGGGGCTTAGAGTAGCCCTGCACTTGTACAACACCAAGATAAGTCGACTCGAGAGGAGGGCTAAGAGTAGCGCGTTGCACATCAGCTGAGCCTCAGAGTAGGCTTGGGTATGCAAGAAACTATGTGGGTGGGCTTAGACTAGCCTCCAACCCACAAATGCACACACACGACACTTCTTATATTCTTGATGTTACAAGGAAGGGCACATAGTGCCAAAGGGAGTGTCAAAGATGCCTTTGTGTCTCAAATACAATAATAAGTAATGAATGCAATGAAATGATTCCTTAGAAAGGTGCCAAATTGTGCCAAGTGATGAGGGTTAGACCCTTGAAAAAAATACAAAGTAATCCATTGAGGGATGCCAACTTGATTGTCACAATGGTCTTAAGAGGTTTGCCACTAGGAACAAACTTATATGTTTCTTTTACAAAGTTTGACTATGCCAAAGGAAAAGTGTACTTGTACAAACAAATATCCTTGGATGAGTCCAACATAGTGGCAAAGATAAGTATGCCAAATAAAATAAGTGCAATGTATGGTCTTACGGCCAACTTAGGTTTTAATGCATAAGCAAAAGATCTTCGGGGTTAATAGTAGGCCCCAAAAGAGGTATGATGGTATAATCGCCAAAATTTGGAAACGATGATGGCACTGACACACTCTCTCTCTGGATGGCGGAGACGAGTGGTCCATCATGTGTGTGGCATGCTCTAAGTGGCTACAACGGTAGTGAGTACAGATGGCATTGGTATTCAATGGCAAGCGGATTATCAGAGAGAATCTGAGAGGTCCTGATATGCTACAGTTGGCTGAAGCACGTTTTCACAGAACTTCTATGGCACAGAACCCCACGCTCTCTGACTGCGGGTATGAAAAGAAAGGAAATCCATAAATTTAGCGCCAAAAAAAACTTGTGTTGTTTAGTAAATGGCCACGTGCAAGGGATAAGATGGGTAAAACGATTCAACAATTGGCGCCTAAAATGAATGACTATGTGAGCTTATCTCTTCGTGAAGAGGAGTTCTGAGCACTGCAAGAATTGCGTGTCTATTCTGATGAACAAGTGCAATGTCGGCTGGGAGTGGCATCGCAGGGGTACAGCCAGAGAGTGTTCTCTCTCTCTCTCTCTTTGTATTCTAAGCAGAGATGACGATGACTGCAGACCTCTTCCTCTGTCCCGATTGTCTCTCTCTCTCTCTCTCTCTCTCTCTCTCTCTCTCTCTCGCTTGTTGGCAAGACACGGCAATGCACAGACAGAAAGATTACGCTCGTTCCCCTTCTCATTTCTTCACAAGTCCGCTCGACGAGCGGGGAGAGGTCATTTTTGTGAGCATTCAGAGGGCGCCGGTGTACCTCTCTCTATTCGCACGCATTGGAGATGGAGAACCTCTACGCTCTGCTTGCTGTCTGCATTGGTGTGTTGATAGCTTTGTCAAGTGAACATTACGTCGTAATGGGAGCTGAACTCACAATGGTCAATAGCTATTCCTACACAATATGGTCGGGAATCATGCCCAATGCAGGATCCACTCTGCTATCAGGCGGCGGCTTTGAGCTGACACCTGGACAATCCGCCACGGTGCAAGTCTCTCCCAGTTGGTCAGGCCGCATCTGGGGCCGCACAGACTACAAGTTCTCGGACTCCGGGGCTGGAACCTGCACTTTTGGCGATTGCGATGGAAAGCTCCAGTGCGGAGGTGCGGGCGCCCAACCTCCGGCGACGCTGGCGGAGTTTACGCTTGCAGGTAATCAGGCCAATGTTAAGCAGGACTTCTACGATGTCAATCTTGTGGATGGCTACAACATTCCCATCACCATTGTGCCGGCCTCTGGATCGGGGACATGCAGGGTCGCTTGTTGTGCACGCGACCTCAACATGGCTCCAGTGTGGTGGGATGTAAGAGCGCTTGCGATGCTTTTCGGGAGGCAGAATACTGCTGTGCGGGTGCCTAGGCAAACCCAACTGTGTGCAAGCCCTCCTCGTACTCTCTCTGTGGGATGAAGAAAGATTGATGGCTTGATTCCTCAAAACTCTGTGCCTCGAACTATTAAAAAATAGATAGGCGAAACAGTGTTTTTAAATACTACAAAAACATGAAATTTTCCATCAACTGCTGAGAAATATAGAAATAGTCACAAAAAGAAAATCGACTAGCAAGGGGTGCGACAAAAGAGGGTGGGTGGGAGGGAAAAATGGAGAAATGGTGAGATAATGGGTGGGAGGGTGGGTAAATGGGCAAAATGAAGCCACAAAGAGTAAACTGATGGCAAAATGCTTCTCCAAATGAGTAGAGAGCAACACCACCAAACTCAAGCACCACCACCAAAATCACTGCCAAACACACCACCAAGACCTCCACCTAGCGCTCTGATACCATGTAGAGAGTACGCATGCGGAAGCAAAATGAAAAGTAAAGTACTCTCACAAAACAAAGAATGTTTGAGACACAAATGAGTAGACCATGAAATGGGTAAACTCATGTGGATTAGAAATGAGCTTGCCAAGAGCATGGAGTAGGCTCCTCAAGCTTCTAACTAAGTACAAATGAGGGGAGAGTCCCTCCTTATATAGATATGAGAGGGACTCTCAAAAGTACATCATATGTGGGATAAGTCTCCTGAAAGGAGAATGAATACAACTGGTAGAAGCATATGGCAAGGTACCCAAATACAAAGGAAATACAATATAAAATGGAAATAGACTAGAAATGGAGTGCCTCCTAGATACAAAATGGAGATGCACTCATGCGGATACAAATGTAGATGAAGTAGGAGCAATCATGTCGTCAACACATATTACTTTTGGATCAATGTTCTCAAATGTTTTTGTCAAGACATACTATTTGCACATCATGAGCATGAAGACAAAACCTTATATTTATGGAAGAAGGTGCCCAAAGAAGTTTTTACTATTAATTAAACAAAACCCTTCTTCAAAGCGTCTTATGTGAAGGTAATTTCCCTATGCCAAGTTAATTAATAGTAAAAACTTCTTTGGGCACCTTCTTCACCTACTATTAATTAAACAAAACCCTTCTTCAAAGCGTCTTATATGAAGGTAATTTCCCTATGCCAAGTTAGGTTTAACTCCTTTTACAATAGGTAAAAACAAGTTGAGGGTTCTCACTAGGCATGAATTAAGGATAAATTTAAATAAATATATCAAGATCCAAAGTATTCTAGTTATATTTTCAGTTCTTAGGCTTTCCATATGTACCCCACAATGAGTAGCGAAAATTGAGATGAAGCATAAAAATTGGATTCAATATCTTCATCATGAGAGATCATAAAAATCTATGCTTCATATATAGAACCGGCTTTCCATATGTACCCCACAATGAGTAGCGAAAATTGAAATGAAGCATAAAAATTGGATTCAATATCTTCATCATGAGAGATCATAAAAATCTATGCTTCATATATAGAACCAGAACCAGACAACATATTTGCAACACATTTATTCTTCCTAAAATGTAGACAAATTTGAATGTAAGGACATGATATAGGCTATCCACCTAAGCACTGCAATATTTGTATTGGAACAATTAGAACATCCCAAAAAACGGAAAACGATCGATTTTACACTACAACATAGGCACTAATCAAATACTATCTATCACTTTTAAGTGTTTTCACAATACCCCAAACTTTTTTTTTTCAAAAGGAATTTTGGCCTTGGCCTACTCTCTCGGACTTTAATTAAAGATCATGGACAAGGCTGCGTTGGGATTTGAAGTTCATGTCTATCTGGCATTCCCTCATTGAGAAAAAAAAAAAAGGTCTCATGTTGCAAATTCTCCATCAGGGTATCTGGACCAACCTAAAAGCTAACAAAATTTTTGGGGCTCCATCATGGTGCAAGCATTGTCGCCATAGCATTGAAGATCTCAGTCGCATATTCTCCACTTGCCCCAAGTCCCTTCAGCTATGGTGGATAGGTAAGAATATTTTGAGGCTACAGGCACAAATCACCTTGAAGCAAGCATTGCTTGGCGAAGCAATCAGCTTCTTAGTGGCACTGTGGAATGCTATAAGAGGGGAAAACCTTTGGAAGATCTAGAGGGAGCGGTGTGCCAGCAATTTTGGACACCCTCGTAAAGAGTGGTTGATTAAGAATTCTCTATATTTCCTTAGCAAAAGAATCTCCAATCGCAAGTGGGCTACACCTTTTAGACATCATAGAATGTTTCTCATCAAGAACAAAAAACTTAAATCCATGTGGGCCCTACATGAGGGTGATGGGAGGGTTGTTAACCTCCTTTGTAACACTCTCTGAACCCGAAAGTTTTACCCCTGCTTTGTGGGATTCAGGGGGTCCCAAGGGCACTAGTCCCATTCACTTGTAACTTTTTCTTTTTCCTTTAATAAATTCAATAACCCAAACTTCACACAATCTATGGATATATTTTTTTATTAACATTTAACACTTTCACTCCAAATCGAATAGTGTAATATTTTCCTTGATTATCCTCTTGGCCAATTGACCATCCATTTCTATTTGGGCTTGTAGTAATGGGTGTGATATGTGTTCAAAAATTTGAGTGCATGCTACATAGAAAACATATGTACCAAGGAAAATACGTACCAAGGAAACTTCTAACCTCAATGAGTTAACTACAAACCCATTTCTTATTATAAATGGCTTCAACCCTCTTTGGACATGGCTTTCTTCCTTATGGTCTACACATGTTTCCTACAATTAGTACCTCTTGTACATAGAACAAAACATTTATATCCTAAATGAGTGAGATGGACTTCCTCTAATGGAGTCAGAATAGCCTCATAATCATTTATGTGATTGAAAATAAACTTCCTAAATCCATTTTCATCAAAATTTGAGCCTTTGTTTTTTCCTTAATATCCATTTATTAAAACCTAGAAAATAAAAGGCATAGTCGAATGTAGAATAAATCTTTGTAGCATTCTATGCATGCCATTCATCATATGGGCCATTCCATTTGTTGCTCTTTGTAGTAGGGTACACATGCACACAAGATCTAGTGATGTTCTTAAAGTTAAAAGGTATCTCAAGAGAGAAAGAGAGTTGAATTTGGTGGTACCCTTGATACAAATGTCCAATTGAGTAGACATATCATCTTGCAAAAGCCTTATGAAATTTGTCCAAAATTGGACTACTACCCATATTGCAAATAGTTAGTTTCATTGGTAGTTTTAAATCTTGTATGAAAAACAAAGATCCATATTCCTTGGGAGCTCTAGACCATTGTCGATGAGGCAATCGGAACTATAGTTCCAGTACTTCTACTCAAGGGATGTTCTTCCTTAGGGAAGTATACCCTGTGGCATGACTATGTGTAGGTATCACTTGATAGTAAAGACACAAAGATGGAAATTTTACAAATACAGAGAGGAGAAAAAAGCCCAATTCGCTAAGAATCAGACTAAGAATGATGTTAACAAGTCAAAAACACTTCAATGAATAGTAGAATGGCCTACTAAATCTTGAGTATATGTATCAATAAAAACAATAAGAGATCTCTAGAAAAGTGCTACAAACTCAAATTTAGATAGGCTAGCCAAGGATGCTCAATCACACTGTCATGCCAACTGCCACATGACTTAGATTCCCTCACTCTCTATAATCATCACATAGAGGCCTCAACACATAGTGGAAAAGTTTCCAACAGTGAGCAAAGTGGGAATCAGAAATAGGTAGATAAAAAGAGTACAAATAAACCGAAACCAACACATTATGA
The DNA here is from genome assembly GCA_020310875.1 of Ceratopteris richardii. NCBI lineage: Eukaryota > Viridiplantae > Streptophyta > Polypodiopsida > Polypodiales > Pteridaceae > Ceratopteris > Ceratopteris richardii. The sequence goes on from CM035416.1 coordinate 12,651,534, forward strand.
GATGACCAAAATAATAGAGATGATCTCAAAGTGAGTCATGAGCTCCTCGCAAGTGCCAAGCCTCTTCTTATATAGACATTAAGGCCAAGAGAGTGGCCTCTATCAAATCCAATCATTTACCATGCCTTTACTATTGCACATGCACCAAGCCCAACAAGAGTGCTGGAAGTGGGCTAATTTTGGAGGAGTGGTCTAATTCTGGTACTACTGCCAATTGATTGCAACTTTCCTAATGAAAACTTCTATTTTGGTGTAATTGGCCTCTTTGCTAGTGAAATAATTCATCTTGTATTTTCTGAATTTCATTGTGGGAATAATTATTAGAATGAATAATTTGGTCATATTATGCATGTAGGAAAAATTTTGGGATGACAAGTTTCATATTCTCTCTCTAGATCTTATTCGCATCATGTTTTGTAGTTGAAATTTGAAGGTGAAGATGAAAGAATTAAGAAAAACTCTGTATGAGAGAAAGGTAGAGAAATTATAGGAGAATAAAAGTGCCTGAATGAAATTTTTATGAATCATGTTTTAAGTACCTCGTTCAGGGCTCTACATTTAGTTCATTGTAAGAAAATGTTCTGATTTCACTCTCTCTATAATTTTGAAAGTTGCAAGGCTCAAAAGTGGCATTTGGAGGCAAATTTGGACCTAGGGCATCCCTAACACTATTGTGCAGATCGAAAAATTGAATAAAAAGTGTCTCTCACAAGCTTCAGCTAATTCCTCACCATTTTTGAGCTACTGGGCTTTGAAAAGTGTCGTTTTCCAACGCTTAAAAAAAAGGAGGGCTTCTCTAATTCTATTCGAATCTGTGATTCTAATGCTTATGTGTCACCATGTCTAACTATGGATATTTTTGGATATGTCTTTTCGATGCTTTTCTCCTATTTTTGGATAGGTACACAAAAGAAAGCACACCACAATCACATGGCCTTTTGCGAAAGTTTTGGGGGAGCTCAATTTTTTTCTAAATTTGGTGGATCGCACACTTCTTTGGTGGGGGCAGTGATCAAACTCTGCTATAGGGAGACATGTGCATCAACAAGGGGGGACACATAGAAATCAGAGAATTACCTTGTGATTGAGAGTGAGAGTGAGAGTGAGAGTGTGATTGAGAGTGCAAGTGTGAATGAGATTGCGATAGTCGGGAGGTAGATGCTTCGTCAAGAAGCTATTTTCCAAGGCTGTTGTAACCATCAATTCTCATCTATAATATCAAAGTTATTCTTTCTGTGAGTCATATCCTTCCGTATTAGATTTTCTCTTCTCTTGTGAAATCTCTGCATCTTCTCTCCCGTGTTATTTTTGAATGATCGAAAGATTGTGATTGGTGAAACGCTACATTTGGCAAGAACTTGCAGTGGCTTTCTATATAGTGATTTTTGTGAGTGATAGCTTTGAGCATAGTCATGGTCATAGTTAGCGATAATTAGATCTAGAAAATCGACTCGAAACATGACTTTGCACATGGCAACTTCTAAGGACGAATTGGTTGGAGTATAGCTGAGGAAAAATTTCAGTCAAGGCAAGGAGTGAATTTTACAAGGCTTAAAATTGAGTCAAACTTGGTAAGTCGAATTCGACAATTTGATGGAGAGGATGAATTCTATGTGTGGTTTGTGGTTTGTGAATTCTTTACTTGCAACCTTCTCATCGTTGTTTCCCTATGTTCTTCCAATGCTACAAGTCTCCTAATGTAAGGGTCAATTTCAATTGTTTTTTCTTCAATCTCTTTCTTGAAGATGAATTTGAAAGGGGCTAATGCCTCCTTAGCATAGACTAGGAAGAATGAACTTTCTCCCATGGTGCCTCTTGACGTTGTTCAAAAATCCCATGTCCCACCAATAAGTGCTTGCAGCCATGAAATGTGGTGATCAAAAGCTAATTTGCATAGAAGTCCAATCTAGATTTTGTTGAAAATTTCTGCATGCCCATTTTCTATGGGGTAATAGGCACAAGAACTTTTATGAAAGATCTTGTACGTGTCAAAAAATGAATCATAGTAAATGATTTACAAACTACGTGCCTCTATCACTAGTAACTTCTAGTAGATAGCCAGATCATGAAAATATTTGTTTATACATAAACTTGGCCAATGTCATGGTTGTACAATCAGTAGTGGCCTTAGCTTCCATCCACTTAGTGGAATAGCATGTAGCCATCAAAATATACTTTTTACCACTAGGTTGACCAATTGGACTGATAGATCCGATGAACTTAAGACCCCACCGCTTGAAAGTTCACCATCCCATGGAAAGAACTAATCATTGAAAATTTAGTCTAGTTGGCCTAGGAGCACATCTCCGATAGATGTATCATTCTTAGAAAAATTTCATAGCATCTTTATAAATATGAGGCCACCATAATCCCTTGTGGATGATTTTGTGAGCCAAATCCTCTCCCTTGAGATGCTCTTCACTATGTGCTACTTCAAGATAAAAATTTACTTCTTGTGGATAAACACATTTCCTCAAGGTACCATCTAGACAATATTTATAAAAATGGCTATTTATGAGTGAATATGCTTTGGCTTTAAACATTAATCTCCTCTTTTCTAATGGTTTCATGTTCTTAGGGAATTTTCCAGAAGTGAGGAATTGCAAAATTTGATCATACCAATTAATTTTATTCTCTACAAGAAAGAGTACTATCCACGAGGTCATCGTTACTACATGTTGGCCTTTCAAGCATCGTCGTTCTTGACACTTGATTTGCCATATAGTGCTCTTTTCCTAGCTTAACGTGAATCTCAAAGTCATACTCTTCAAATAGCAGTAGCCAATGCGAAACCCTTTCAAGAACTCTAGGCTTATTAATTAAATACTTTAACAGCTGATGATCATATACAACATTGAAATGAACACCTAGAAGGTAGTGTCCAAACTTTTGGAGTGCAAAAATAATAGCAAAACTTCTCTTTTTGTGGTACTATAATTTCTTTCTACTTTGGTAAGTAGTCTATTTTCATAAGCTATAGGTTGATCCACCTTGGGCATGGATGGTTGTGCCAAGTCTCCGCCTATTGCATGAAGAATAGCATCTGTATGCACATGGAACTCGAGTGATCAATTAGGACTAGTTAAGAGTGGTGCATTACATAAACTTAGATTTCACTCACAAAATGCCTTTTCAGCTTCAGGACTCCATGAGAAAGGAATCTTCTTACTAGTAAGCCTTGATAGAGGCTTAGCAATTTATGAGTACATTTGTATAGATCTTCTATGGTACCATGTGTGGTGTAAAAAACTTTTCACTTCCTTAGGAGTCCACCATGGAATGGGCATGGAAAGGATGGCAGCTACTTTCATTAGATCAACAGTTGTCCCCTTCGACGACACTATGTGACCAAGAAGAGTGCCTTTAGTGACTAGTAAATGACATTTAGCAAGATTCAACTTCAAACCTTTTTGAGACACTGCTCAAAGATTTCCTTCATATTATCCAAATGATCACAAAAATCTTGGACTATTGTTCTTCTATGTGCGCCCAAGAACACTACAACGTCATCCATGAAAATGCAAAGAAAGTTGATAACCATTTTTTCAATATTATACATTATTTTGTTAAATGAAGGAGGTGCATTTTTAAGACCAAAAGCCATGCGCGTCTAAACAGAAGTGCCCCATGGAGCCACAAAGTCCATTTTGTCTCTATATTTAGGATGAATTAGTATTTGTTTGTAGCCCCAGAAGCCATCAAGAAAACTATACAAAGAGTGCCCGACTAACTCATGTAGTACCGAATATGTGAAAGGTGAAGGGAGACCATCTTGAATAGTCACCTTATTTAAAGCACGAAAATCAATGCATACTCTTATTTTGCTACTATTATTCTTACATACGGTAATCATAGATGAAATCCACCTTGAATGCTCTATAGGAACAATAATACCTACCTCTTCTAATTTCATTATTTCCACCTTGATTGCCTCTGCATATTTAGGATTAATTTTATAAGGCCTACTTCTTACAGGTGTAGCTCCCTCTACTAAAGCCATTTGATGTAATCCAAGATCCTCTGGAATCCTTGATAGATCCTTGTAGGACCATGCAAAGGCATTTTTATAAGCAAAAAGAAGAACGATTTCCTTCTCTAATAAGAAAGGATAGTGCAAAAACCATGAGGCTAATTTGATTATTTGAGGTTCCTCTTCATGTTTACTTTGAAAGAACTTGGAGAAGCTTGTAGGAGGTAGAAAAGTGAGGTGCGAAGTGATGAAGTTCGGTCTAGCCAAACACCACAAGACCTGCCCTTCAGTTTATGGAGACTCAAATAGACCTTATAGGCATGTGATAAGAATAAACTCCACTATTTACTTCTAAGCATCAAGGAGAAAGATTCGATACAAAAAAATAGGTTTGCGCATTGACTAGCTCAAAAAATTTGCTATCTTTGGATGAAACAATCAACTTCAAATGCTCATAGCACCTAGCATGATTACAATTGGAAACCATCTTTTTGCATGAATGATACACATAGTTTTGAGTGTATAAATTGCACAAGATTACAAGTAATAAGCAAAATATGCTTCTCAAATGAACTTGTTACTCAATACTAGTACCTCCTAACTTGAAGAATCTCAATGGATTTATAAGGCATCATTAACTCCACATTATGACCACTTCATTTTTTGCATATCATTCAGAGTCACATTAAATTCTAGTTTTCCATTTCCATGCATGTTTTGTTTTACATGGAATATGCTTATGATTGTTTGGTGATGGGACATGTGTCTGGCCAACCATGTCTATTTGATCCTTATCAACTGAGATAAGTTGCTTGTCAACTAGGAGGCATGTTATACTTTATGGAATAATGGAATGTTAATATAATTTTAATGTCTTGAGGTTTTTAATATGATTGTGTTTTGATTTAGTAGGTGAAGAATCATGAGGGTGTGAATGCGCACAGATTTATTTTTTTTATTTTTATATTTAACTAAATATCTATGATATTGCTTACCAGTGTGTGTAGTAGTGACATCATAATCAAGTACTTTCTCTAGAGCTACAATTTTAGCATCCTCTTCAAGTAAAGAAGGTTTAACCTTAGGATTCTGTGAAATGTTTTTCACACACCTTTGAATTATTCATAACCATACCAAGTCATTTTCATTAAATTGTTTAGCTACTCGTTTCTTATTAACATTATGCATGTAACATTCTTGGCTCTTCTTGATGTACTGATGAACCTCATGAAGTTTAGAAGTTCATATAGTGCACGTCAAGTAGTGCTATGTGGTGTTATTATATGCAAATTTTAGCAATGGAATTTCCTCATCCCAAGTACTTGGATTATCTAAAGAATAACAATGTAATAAACCTAAAATTGTACTACTCATAGATTCACTTTGCCCATTACTTTGAAGATGAAATGTAGAGCTAAAGTCCATTTTGGAACCTAAATTTTGAAATAATACAGCCCAAAAATGATTACAAAAACAAACATCTCGATCTCATAGAATAACTTTTGGGAAACCATGATGCATGAAACTAAATTTGGTAAATAACTTACCAAAATCATCTATAATATGGATAGGGTCCATGGCCTTACATAGAACCAAAAGCTATTGCTAAACATTTGTAAAGAATTTTAGCAATATTGGAATTGAAATAGAAAAGAAAAGGTTTTGTCTTGGAAATGTAAAAAGAAAGAGAGAGGTAGAAGTAATGTTAAATATAAGTTAAAAGAAATGGGGTATCAACATATGAGAATAGGCTAGTGGATAAAGCATATCTTTTGCAAGTGAGAGGTGGTGGATTCAAATCCCCTACTTGATAAATAGGAAAATAAGTAAACCTTTATTGCCACTCATTAGTTAAAGAGGGTTCACACATAGCCAATGGCTGCCAATGGAACCAAAGGGAACCATGAGTAAGAGAGAAGCTAGAGATGCCAAAGATGTGAAAGTAATGCCATAGTTATGCCTTAGTTGATGCCTTGGAGTAAGCCATTGGACTAACCAAATTGATTAACCAAATCGATTAGCTAAATTGATAAATGAATCAAACTAGAAGTGGGATACGGAAAAGTGTATAGAGCATAGTGAATAGTGTGCACAGAGCATAGATTGACAATGTGATAGTGTCACAAGGCAAATTGTAATAGTGTGACAGTGTCACAAGGATAGTAGATAGTAGCAGATTCCATAAATAGCATTGAACATGACTAAAATAAAGAAAATTCATGAATTGAAAAATGCAAACCTCAACCAAACGAGAATAAACAAACCCAAATAGGTGTTGAATCATGAACAAACATCGAAAGGTACACCTCCACAATAGACGTCAAAAAGTACTCCTTCATAGATAAATATAAGCTTTGATACCATTGTTAGCCAAATCTTGTAGACGCACGTATGCAGAGATAATGCAATAACAAAATCTCACAAGAACACACACATAATAGAGAGAGAGAGAGAGATGAGAATGAATACAAGATTGGGTACAATCTGCCCCCACATACTCTTATGGACAAGTTTATCAGAGTAGGCATATTTATAGGTATTTTTCATTATGTCTTGAATAGAAGATACATGAGGGTGATGCTTCGAAAAGCATGCATTTATGAAGAATCTGCTTTATTTATAAAACCTCACTTTCTAAGCAATCTACTATTTTTACAAAAATATATAAAATACTATCTTTTAAATATCTTCAAAAATATTTGAATAAATCCATGCACATTCATGCCCTCATGATTTTTCATCTACTTAATCAAACCAAATCACATTAAAAACCTCAAGACATTAAAATCCATTTAACATTTCATTATTCCATAAATTATAACATATATCTTTCAAGGTTCTTTCATTCATATGAGCAATTCTCTTATGCCACACTTCAAGTTCACTTAGGGTCTGAGACCCAAAGTTGAATATAGCTATGTTCATAGTTTCTCCTACTTCAAAAGTAAAGAGCCTACCATGCTTCTCACCTCTTTCAAACTTCTTGAAGCCTTTACATGGATCTTTCACAAAAGCTCCATGTTGGGTGAACCTAACCTGCAATCCTTTTTCAACTATTTGGCCTACACTTATTAGATTTTCAGTGAAGGTGGATCCATAGAAAGCCTTACTCAAAATGTTTGTCCTACCATTGAAGGCTTTGACATTACCAATATTCTCCACATTGTACTTAGTATCATCCCTTGGTTGCACTTCATGTCTATGCTTTGGACTTTCCAAGTTAGATAGAAGAGCAATGTTGTCTACAACATGATTTGTACATCCTAAATCTATGTAGAACAAATGATATTGTTCTTTACCTTCCTTATGGCTTAGATTCACCAAAAGCAATGATTCTTCATGTTGTTGATCTTCAAAAATAATTGTTGTAGTCCCTTTTGTTATGGCCTCTATTGTTGAAGTTGTGTCCACCTCTACCCCTATTGTTGTCGTATCCACATCTTCCACTTCCTTTCTAGGTCTTCCCATTGAACCTGCAATTTTGCGTGGTGTGGTTGGTCTCATCAACGATGGCACAAGGTTCAACATTCTGACCTTTGGTTTTGTCATGCTTTGGTCCTTTCTTCTTCCCTTTCCACTTGCTCTTTCCTACAAAGTTGGCTTGGGAAGTCTCCTCTTCATCTTCTTCCATCTTCTTGCCTTTTAGCTTCTTGTCATTCTTATCTGCATATAGTGCACTAGTTGAATTGCCATGATAGGAGTTACCTTCCTTTATGCTAGTGTTGGCCTCATGATTGAAGAGTTGTCCAAAAAAGATCTTCAAGTATAGAGTTTTGCACATCCATGATGAGATCATAAGCTATGGTGAAAGACTACCATTGCTTGTCACCTGTAATCCCATTGAGAATTTTCCTCATGATGGTCTCTTCTTCAATCAGCTCTCTAGTGGATGCCAATTGATAATAAACTATGTTATGGTTTCTTAGGTGTCTTCTTCATCTAGAACTCGTTTCAAAGATGGTTCTTCCTTGCCTTTGTGCTAACAAAAAAGAAAGTCTCTAGGACATCCCAAGTCTCTTGAGATGTCTTGCATCCTCTAATATATGGTAATAGAAAATCAGAGATAGATCTTAGTATGTATGGCCTTGCTTGAGCATCCCCAAAGTGTGAGCTTATCTATCCTCTTGTGTAGGTCCTCCTTTGGATCTTGGACTAGGTATAACTTCATCACCTTCTACAGTTCCATAAATATTTCTATTTTTGCAAATAGGCCTCCATTCTTATTTGCCAAGCTAAATAGTTGTGTCTATCAAGCTTCTCAATCCTTGAGGGAAAGCCATCACCCATCTTGATCTAGCTCTAATACCATTGAAAGAACTTGGAAAAGCTTGTAGGAGGTAGAAAAGTGAGTTGCGAAGTGATGAAGTTTGGTCTAGCCAACCAACATAGGACCATGTTGGAGTTTGAGGTCTCCAAAAGCACACAAGAAGCACAAGGAAGAAGAAGAAGATTGGAGCACAACACACAATACTGAATGTATTACCAAAATAATGTACAAAGATAAGTGACATGTTAGGATTATAGGCATATATACAAGCCACGGGAAAAAACCTCCTAAAGAGGGAAAAAAGTGCACCGGAGGTCCTAGAGTATTCACACACATTACTACATAAATATATCAACAAATCCCCCCTCGGAGTGTTGGAGTGAAGGAGGAGCTAGCACTCATTTATAAGGAAGTTCCAAGCTATGTGGAATCGATCCACAAAAGGAAGTAAGCCTGAAGCTTTATGAAAAGCTTCAAAATTCTCCCTACGTAGAGCTTTTTGTGAAAAGTTCTGTAATGTTCTCTTGTGTGGGCACATATGCCAAACTGATCTCTCCATCGAGAACCTCTCCATGACATAATGATACTCCACCTCAATGTGCTTAGTGTGAGCATGGAACACAGGGTTCCTTGCAGCTTCCAATGCACTCTGATTTTCATGAAGATGGTGGTGATAGAAGATCGACCAACACCCAAATCAGCCATAAGGCATGTGAGCCACACACACTCAAAAGTCATTGTGAAAGCTACCCTATACTCAGCTTCAGAACTAGAAGTGGCCATAGTAGGCTGCTTGTTGCTTAACCAAGATATGCATGAGCTACCAAGCATGAAGCAAAAACCACTAGTGGACACACAAGTGTCATAGCAATCAAGAAAGTCAGAGTCAGGAAAAGCACATAAATCTGGCATTAGTGATCACCCCTTGGGATAAAACAATCCAAGTAGTTGGGTACCATTCAAGTAGTGAAAGATGCACTTAACCACCTACCAATGCTTGAGACTTGGGTAATGCATAAACTTGCTCATGTATGAGATAGCAAACTAAATATTTTGGAGAGTAATACATAAGTAAGTCAAGCATCCAACAACATGCTAACAAAGAACAACATCAAATGCATCTCCAACATCATGAAGACTCAATTGTAAACCTATCTCCATAGGATTGGCAATAGGTTTGCAGTCTTCAAAGCCAAAATATTGCAGTAATGTCTCAATATATTTTGTTTGACACAAAGCTATTCTGCCATCAACTTGCATAAATTGAATGTCCAAATAATGATGCATATGCCCCAAATTTGACATCTCAAATGAGGCATGTAGATTAGTCTTAAAATCAGCAATATGCTTCTCATGAGGATCATTGAGCAGCATGTCATCAATATAGACAACAATGATTAGAAGCACATCATTTGCACACTTAGCATATAAGGTGCTCTCACTTGAATTGTTCTCAAAATCATGTGCAATCAGGTAGGCATGTATCTTTTTATACCAATCACATGGTGCTTGCTTCAAACCATGTAATTTCTTCTTCAACCTGCACACTTTCTTTACATGCCCTTTCTACACAAAACCATGGGGCTAAAAAACATACACTTCTTCATGCAAGTCACCATTCCGAAATGCAATTTTAATGTCCAAGTGATGTATGTTCCAATCAAGATGAGCTACAAGTGCACAGATGCTACAAACAGTAGTCATTTGGCATGAAGGAGCAAAGGTCTCATCAAAATCAATGCCTCTTTCTTGAGGATAACCCTTTGCAACAAGTTGAGCCTTATACCTATCAATTGTTCCATCAAGATTATTCTTAAGCTTGTATACCCACTTAGTGCCAATGGCCTTCTTGCCAAGGGGCAACTCACATAAAGACCATGTACCATTTTTGCATCATATTATGATTGCATAGTAGCCATCCATTTTTCTGTTTTTTGCGCTTCATCAAACAAAACACATTGATTCTCATCATAGAGACTAGAGGCAGCCATAGCATAGCAATCTAATGCAAAATAAGCACTATGAGAGCCTGAACAAGTTCTTGCAAAGTCTACACCAACCATTTAGGCATAGTTTTTGCCTCCTCTATATCAGTTCTCTCATCAACAAGTGCATCATGTAAACCTACATCAGAAATGTAATGATTTGCATCATCACATGAAACCTGTAAAGGCTGAGAAATTGCCTCATTTGGACCAGCACTAAGATGTCAACCTCTAAAAAAAGGCAGCAAAGTATCATACATATCTTTGAAGCTAACAGATGTCTCCTTAGTACATGAAAGTAATGGTTGAATAGAATCTTCCTCAAAAACAACATTGTGGCTAACCAGAGTGCTTTTAGTCTATGGATGATATAGACGATAGCCTTTTCTTTCAGGACTCTACCCAACAAAAATACATTTCACTGCTTTATCATCCAATTTTGTACATTGTTTTTGTTGGTGCATTTTATCCAAGCCTACATGCTTGATATGCTTGATATGCTTGATATTATGATCATTTGTAAGTCACATGTGTAGTCATGTGAACACCTCTTGTAAAAGAGCTCATTTTTATCTCTTGTAATTGAAAAAAGAAAAAGGAAAAGGATGGCTTGCCTCATCCATGATGTAAAAGCAAATTCGTGGCTCTAACTACCTAAAACCACGAATTTTTGAGCTGAGGGAATATCTCCTAACTTTGGGGATCACTTTTAGGTGGAGCCATTTGATTTCGAATTTAAAACTCCCTCCAAGAATAGCTATAAAAAGAGCAAGAAGGAAGAGGCGATTAGCAAGCCTTGTACGTGACCACTTCATATGATTTTGTAGAGATTGAAGAGCTTACTCCATAGCTCTATCATTCTACTCCCATTTTGGAAATATTCATTGCCAATGTGGTTGTAATCATATGTGAATCTATACATTTATCATCATCTACTTCTCTGTTTTGTTCTCTGCTATAGTCACTCAAAGCAGTAACTTCAGAAGGTCATAGCTCGAGTTCTACGCAATTTTTTTCAATGTTTTAACATGCGTTGGATAGCTCTTACTGTCTAATTTTTGCATGTTAATTTTCACGGTCATTCAATTTACAATTTTGGAGATATCTTCATTTTACTGCTCACTGGTCTATCTCTGCAGAGCCCCGAGAATGGTGGGCATGTTCCAGAAATTGATGAATCTTGTTCTCACTGCTCAGTCCATCATTTGATGTGTTTTAACTTGGATTGGGAAGGTTGCTAAGTCTAATTGCTATGCCTAAAAGGAATTTATCTAATCCTTACCAGGTTGAGAGCACTATTCATTTTTTCCAGCAGGTGTATGTCCAAAAATAGCAAGTTTTTGGGAGCTAGTCATCTTGCAACTTGTCTGTCTTGACTTAAGCTTTTGGGATACATGTTCCAAAGTACTTGGCTGATATTTTGGTGGATTTAGGAAGCTCAAAGGGTCTACTAATCAAATCTGAAGTCTCAGTTGGCTAGTGTGAAGCTGGTTTTAGCAGCACCTACTCATCTTTGGATTGCATGCACCATCTCTCTTCACAGTGGTATCAGAGCATAGTCAAGCAACATGGGAGATGGATTTCCATCAACAATTGACAAATTGGATCGAAAAAACTACCCGGCATGGTCTCTAAGTATGGAGGCTTACCTTCAAGGAAGGAATCTATATGGATTCATATCCGGAGATGAAGCAATGCCAACCATGACGAACAAAGGGCAATCATCACATGAAAAAGTGGAAGGACTTTCGAATTGGTGTTCGAAGGATGCACTTGCAAGGTCCTATATTCTAAACTCAATCTCTGATTTTCTTTTACCTCATGTCAAGGGATGCAAGACATCAAGAGAGACCTGGAATGCACTTGCTTCTTTCTTCTCTTCTAACACTCGAGCAAGGAAGAACCAATTGTGGATGGAGTTCACAACAATGAAGAAAAGCCCGAAGCAAAATGTGACTGATTATGTCACAAAGATGAAGGAGATTTCCAACCAACTTGGAAGCATTGGAGAGGTAATTGAAGAGGAGCAAATCATTGGAAAAATCATAAATGGAATCAAAGGAGACGACAAATGGGAGTCATTCACAACAGCCATGGATTTATACATGGATATGGATGTACCCGACCTCAACACACTCATGGGCCAACTCTTCACTCATGAAGCAAAGATTAGCAAAGGTGGTGAGTCCTCAAGAGGTAATCAAAATTCTGCCTTATATTCTGATAAAGCTAAGGTCAAGGACAAGTCAAAGAATAGGAAGAATGAAGATGAAGGTAGCTCTTTCCAAGCAAACTTTGCAGGTAGAGGAAGAGCTAGAGGAAGAGGTAGAGGTGGAAAGCAAGGCAGGGGGAGATTCCAATCATCTCAACCTTGCAATATATGCGGCTTATCTAATCATACTACTGAAGAATGTTTCAGGAACTCGATGAACTCAAGCAAAAGAGGATTCAATAGAGGTGGCTATGGATCAAATAGAGGCAGGTACAATGGAGGCTACAACAAAAACTACTACAACAACAATTACAACAACAACAACAACTATCAAAGTGGCCATAGAGGAAGAAGAGATTACAATAACTATGCAGAGGACCAAAGTCAAGAAGATTCATTATTGATTATGAATCTATCAGTGAAGAAGGGTAAGGATGATGATCACATATTTTACATTGATTCGGGATGCTCAAACCATGTAGCAGGAAATGTGGCTTTACTTTCTGATTTGGAAGGTCCTCATAACAAGCATGAAGTGCAGACAGGCGATGACACAAAGCACTCAATGGAGAAGATAGGTAATGTGAAGACATCAGATGGGAATATGAACCTCTTAAGCAAAGTCTTGTATGTCCCTACAATTACCAAAAATTTAATAAGTGTTGGATAGATTGTTGAAAAAGGATTGCAGGTTAGATTCAATCGATTTGGAGCATATGTTGAAGACCCAAGGCAAGGCTTTAGAAGGATTGCCAAAGGAGAAAAGACAGGAAGGCTTTTCACTTTTGAAGTGGAAGCTAAAAAGAACATAGCTTTGTTTAGCTATGGATCTCAAACTCTAACAGAGTTGGAGATATGGCACAAAAGGCTTGCTCACATTGGTGAGAGGACACTCAAACAAATTTGCAAGGACCAAAGTCTACTTGGTTTGCCTAATATCACAAGGAAACACATGATTTATAAGTGTGAAGCTTATCAACTCGGCAAGGCTCATAGACAACCTTTCAATAAGAAAGGATATATGTATCAAAATCCTTTGGATCTAGTGCACACAAATGTGTGGGGTCCAAGTAAGGAGCCATCTATATCAGGCTCAAGATATTATGTGTCTTTCGTAGATGATTGTAGCAGCTGGACCATTCTGTTTTTCATGAAGCACAAGGATGAAGTGTTTAATTGCTTTAAGAAGTATATTGCTCTTGTTGAAGACAAACAGGTAGGACTTTGAAAAGACTCAGATCAGATGGTGGAGGAGAATACTTCTCTTCTGAATTTGATGCCTTCTTGCATGAAAGAGGCATTGAAAGGGAAGTCAGTACAAGGTATATACCCGAACTCAATGGTGTAGCAGAGAGGAGGATCAGAGCTATTGTCGAAGTTGCAAGGTCCATGCTCAACGAAAAGGGATTGCCAAACTACCTATGGGCAGAGGCTATCTCATAAATAGACTTCCATCTAAGTCACTAGATGGAACAACTCCATATGAAGTGTGGAATGGAAGAAGACCTAGTCTAGAGCATTGTAAAATCTTTGGATGCTTAGCTTATGCTCACATTCCTTCTCAAGTAAGAGGGAAATTGGATCCCAAGGCAGAGAAGTGTGTATTCATTGGTTATGATCAAAACCAAAAAGGATATAGATTGTACAATCCAACCATTAAAGGATTTTCTGTGAGTAGAGATGTAATTTTTGATGAAAACAAATCATGGTTTGATGATGATAGGAAAGTGAAGCTTCCATATGACTTGGATGAAGATTTTCCATCACTTCAACCAAAGGAGCCAAAGCAGATTGAAGAAAGTGATTCGGAGATTGACCTAGAAGACTTGGAAAGACTAAAGCTATGGAAGAACAAAGGTAAAGCAAAGATGCAGAATGCTACATATGGACCCGAGAGCTCACATCAACCACTTAGAAGGTCTTCAAGGGAGAAGAAGAAACTAGAGAGGTTTGGTTATGATACTTCTTTGGTCACCAAGCACTCAATCTACATTGCAAAGGATTCAACCAATGAAGAACCTACCACATTCGAAGAAGCACAAAGCAAGAAAGCTTGGAGAGATGCAATGGATGAAGAAATGGAAGCGTTGAAGGAGAATGACACTTGGGAGCTTGTACCTAACAAGCCATCTATGAAGGTAATTGGATCTCGATGGATATACAAAATCAAGAGGAATCTAGATGGAAGTATAAATAGACACAAAGCAAGGTTAGTTGCTAAAGGGTTTGCTCAAACCCATGGTATTGATTATGAGGAGCCTTTCTCTCTTGTTGCAAAAATGCCTACAATTAGGGTTCTCATTAGTCTTGCTGCATCTAGAAATTGGAATCTCTATCAACTTGATGTAAAGAATGCTTTCTTGCTGGATGGATTTCTGAGGAAGTGTATATGGCACAACCTCCTAGATATGAGGATGCACATCATCCTAACTATGTATGCAAACTAAAGAAAGCTTTGTATGGATTGAAGCAAGCTCCAAGAGCTTGGAATTTCAGATTGGTGACTTATTTGCAGGACCAAGGATTCAAAGCTAGCAAGGCAGATACCTCTTTGTTCATAAAGAGGAATGGATCTAAAGTGATCTATTTATGTGTGTATGTTGATGATATTATTATCACAGGCAATGATCTTGAAGGAATCAAACAGGTAAAGGCTCAAATGAAGGAGGAGTTCAAAATAAGTGACCTCGGACCACTCACTTATTTTTTTGGATTGGAGTTAATCTACACAAATTCAGGTATATACATAACACAAAGGAAGTATGTGCATGACATGCTCGTCAAGTTCAAGATGGAAAATACCAAGTGTGCAGGTACACCTATGGAGCAAAATCATAAGCTTAGTGCTTATGAAGGAGAGCCAATTGAAGACATCACAAGCTATCAAAGCTTGGTTGGAAGTTTGAACTATGCAACACTGACAAGGGTGGATATATGCTATAGTGTTAGCATATTGAGTCATTTTATGCATAAGCCAAGAAGACCACATATGGAAGCGGCCAAGAGAGTCCTCAAGTACCTAAAGGGGACCATGAATGAAGGTATGTTTTATTCATATACTTCAGATATTGAGCTAAAGGTCTACTCAGATGCAGATTGGGCTGGATCTAGAGATGATAGAAGAAGCACATCTAGGTATATATCATTTGCAGGTTCAAAAATCATTTCTTGGTCATCGAAGAAGCAACCAACCGTGGCATTATCTTCTACTAAAGCGGAATATAGAGGTTTCTCTAATGCAACTCAAGAAATCATGTGGTTAAAGTCTTTGAACGTAGATCTTGGACTTCATTCTTTGAACGTAGATCTTGGACATCTAGCAGCTAATCTGGTATACCATGCTAGAACCAAGCATATTGAAGTCCACTACCATTATGTAAGGGAGAAGCTAATGAGCAAGGATATTCAACTATCCTATGTCTCTACAGATATGCAATGTGCAGACATGTTGACTAAAGCTCTTGATGGTACAAAGTTAAGTAGATTCAAGTTGATGATTGGCTTGCAAGAAATCAAGGACAATTGAAGACTTATTTGGAGGCCAAGCATGTTAGGCTTCAGGGGGAGCTGTTGGTGCATTTTATCCAAGCCTACATGCTTGATATGCTTGATATTATGATCATTTGTAAGTGTAGTCATGTGAACACCTCTTCTAAAAGAGTTCATTTTTATCTCTTGTAATTGAAAAAAGAAAAAGGAAAAAGATGGATTACCTCATCCATGATGTAAAAGCAAATTCGTGGCTCTAACTACCTAAAACCACGAATTTTTGAGCTGAGGGGATATCTCCTAACTTTGGGGATCACTTTTAGGTGGAGCCATTTGAATTCGAATTCAAAACTCCCTCCAAGAATAGCTATAAAAAGAGCAAGAAGGAAGAGGCGATTAGCAAGCCTTATACGTGACCACTTCATATCATTTTGTAGAGATTGAAGAGCTTACTCCATAGCTCTATCATTCTACTCCCATTGTGCAAATATTCATTGGCAATGTGGTTGTAATCATATGTGAATCTATACATTTATCATCATCTACTTCTCTGTTTTGTTCTCTGTTATACTCACTCAGAGCAGTAACTTCAGAAGGTCATATCGCGAGTTCTACGCAACCTTTTTCAGCATTGTAACGTGCATTGGATAGCTCTTACTGTCTAGTTTCTGCATGTCAATTTTCATGGTCATTGAATTTACAATTTTGGAGATATCTTCATTTTACTGCTCACTGGTCTATCTCTGCAGAGCCCCGAGAATGGTGGGCATGTTCCAGAAATTGACGAATCTTGTTCTCACTTCTCAATCCATCATTTGAAGTGTTTTGACTTGGATTGAGAAGCTTTCTAAGTCTAATTGCTATGCCCAAAAGGAATTTATCTAATTCTTACCAGGTTGAGAGCACTGTTCATTTTTTCTAGCAGGTGTATGTCCAAAAATAGCAAGTTTTTGGGAGCTAGTCATCTTGCAACTTGTCTGTCTTGACTTAAACTTTTGGGATACATGTTCCAAAGTACTTGGCTGATATTTTGGTGGATTTAGGAAGCTCAAAGGGTCTACTAATCAACTCTGAAGTCTCAATTGGCTGGTGTGAAGCTGGTTTTAGCAGCACCTACTCATCTTTGGATTGCATCCACCATCTCTCTTCACAGTTGTTCAGGCACTAATGCATATGCCAAACAACCAAAGACATGTAGGTAAGCAATAGATGGCTTGCAACCATGCAAAGCCTCATATGGAATAATAGACAAAAACGCTTTAGTGGGACATGTGCTAAGTACATATGCTACACACATAATAGCATCAAGCCAAAAACTATGTGGTAAAGGTTGCTTCTTGACCATACACCTTGCCATCTCCATGAGTGACATGTTCTTCCTTTTAGCAATTCCATTTTTTTGAGGTGTATATGGCACTCTATGCTAGTGTTTTATCCCATGTTTAGCCAAAAATGCATTAAAATCGGAAGACAAATATTCCCTCCTCGATCAGAATGGAGAATGCCCATTTTACATGCTTTTAGATTTTCAACCAAAACTAGAAACTATTTGAAGCACATAAACACTTCATACTTTGCTTTCAATGGATATACCCATGCATGCCTAGAAAAATAATCAATGAAAGTCACAAAGTAAATATAGTTTCCAAAAGAGGGTGTTTACATAGGACCATAGATATCACTATGAACAAGCTACATTTCTGAGTAGCTCAAACTGAGCCATCTTTTGGGAATGAGAAACCTTTCATTTTGCCCAAAATAGAGCCTTCAGAGACGTTCTTACTAGGTGCCTCAAGTTTTGGCAGATAGGAAACCATTTTAGATTTTTGCAGACGTAGCAAACTACCAAAATTTAGATGACCAAAGCGTGCATGCCAAAGCTTTGCATCTGACATAGCCTTAGAATCATGTAACACACATGCTGCATCATTCATAGATTTTTCATAGTTTATGAGCTTATACAACCCACAACATAAAATGCCAGACACAATAATGATGTCACCATTTGACAGATCATGAATTGTACATCTGTCATCAACAAATATCACAACCAAGCCAATCTTGGCTAAAGCTAAAATTGATAATAGATTCTTCTTGATCCCTAACACAAATAAAGCATCCGACAATGTAAAAGAACTACCATCAGTAGTAGGTCATAATGATCTTACCAAGTCCCATGACAAGAGAAGAGGAGTTGTTGGTGCATGCGACAGTATTCTCTATAGGGGCAAGCTGGGTGAAGTGAACAAACTACGTTGCGAGGTAATCTGTCTGTTTGCCCCACTAACAAAGTACCAAACATCTAAGTCTATTGTAGACATACACTCTTCATGAGAATATGGCTCATAACTACAAACAGTGATAAATGCCCATTCTTCATTCTGCACAACATTACTCTGTTTTGGGTGTAGAGGCCTCTGCAACAACCATTCTAGCCTCTTTCTTCCTTGCCTCTTTAGCAGCCACTTTTGGAAAACTCTTTATGACATGATCATTTCCTTTACAGTATTCACAAAACAAATTTTGCTTTTATGTTTTCTTCTCATCTCTATCATCCTTCTTTGATTGTGCATAATTAGCAAATTTTTGCATACAACTAGAAGAGCTCCATTTACCTTGCCCTTGTGACTAGCTAGGAAAGCTTAATCTGTAACATGCATAATGGACGTGTTTTGCCTAGACTAATCTTCCTGCAACAGAATAGAGACTAACTCCTCAAATGTTAAGGCATTTGGATTGCCTTTCATCATCGATCGAAGAGTAGAATCAAAACTCTGATATGAATCTGGAAGACCATTTAGAATGGTCTACACAAGTGAACTGTCAGGCAAGACTTCATCAGGAGAAATCAACTACTCCTTGAAATCTTTGATCTTTTTTAAACAATTGTCCATGGAATCTCCTTCATTCATGTGCTCACTCTCCAACTGTTTTTGGAGGTAAGCAACAGGAGCCTCATTCCTTGCCTGGTATAAAGTGTCAAGTGTATCCAAAGCATCCTTAGCTGTTTTGCAAGAGTGAATGTGAGGAAAAATGGCACATCTGACAGACAAGGCTATCAATGCATGTGCCTGATCATCTCTCCCATCCCAACAAAGTTGCTCTATAGTAGGTGCAACACGAACCGTAGCATGAACAAGAACCTGAAGAATATCACCATCTTTAACACCATCTACATCAGTTTTAGTAACTGTATTTGCACGTGTAATGGGACGTTTTTCAACAACTTGCACAATATTCCAGAGTCCTTTTGCAACCAATATATGATGCATCATATAAGCCCACAATGGGTAATTGGTACCGTCCAACTTATCCTCAATAGTCAATATATAGAATACATCACTACTTTTAGCCATGGCCACTGATTAAAATACCATGATGCAAAAAAATGATTTTATCTCAAAAAGCTGAAAAGAACTACCCCTGTCGAGTTCTACTAAACTATAGTAGACTTCTAGGTGCTTATACTGGCAAACCAAAACCTGTATATATTTTTGGCACAAAAAGATAAAATTGCATGTACAAGCACTGAGATAGTGCATTGGGAGGTCTAAACAAGCTTAGATTGTGATTTTGACACCACAAGAGAAGTTTTTTTGAACTCCTAATTGCAATGAGTATGCTTAGAAATACAATAAATGAGTATAAATAAAAGAACACTTCAATAGATATTTTGATATAATCCAAATGATAGTTTTTTTATGTAGATCAAATCCACCTCAAGCATAGTGTAAGCATGATGTTCCAACATACTTCACAAACAAGCACTTCAATGGTGGCCTCAATTAAAAAATCCTCACTATTGTACGTAGAGTGGAATTCAACTTATGCTCCATCATGTGTTCTTTGGTCCAACCTTCAGGAATATCTGAAAGTGGGAGTTTTTCTCTACTCTCACGCTCAAAATTAGCCCCTTTAGAGCTTCCATAACTTCAAAATTTTTTGGCCTTATCTCCTTCTTACGTAACCATGTAGGGGTGGATGTCTATAAAATTGGACCATTTTGATGTAGTGGCTCAATTTGAGATTCTTTCCTCCTGTGAGGTGCTTGCAAAAAATGATAAGAGTTAGTTCATGCGAGAAAATTGGCTCGTTTTGTTTAGAAAATTTTTCTTTGCTTCCTTGCCCTATACATGTTGGGTCCCTACCCAGAGGTGGTCCTTCATAAAAATTACCAAAGTTTAGGTGCCTAAATTGGTCATTTTGGCTACTTGAGAATTCTTTCTAGATAGGACCATTTAGCAAGAGGTGCCCAATTTGCGTCATGTGACCATTTTCTGAGAGAGGCCCAATTTGGGTCATGTGAGGCTCTATTTTAACCTCTACATCTTGGTTCTTGCAATCATTTAGTTTATCTCTTCTATTATTATTCTAGTTCAAATTTTCATTTTCTTTGTCTTTTTGACCTCCCTATGCTTTGTGTGAAAATTCTTCATTTATTTCACTAATTTCAACTATACAACCTTTTTCCTTGACCCATCATCCAATTTAATAGATTATCATCTTCATGAGATAGAGAAGGCATTACCTAAGTATCCAGTGTATATCAAGTTGCCTTAAATGCATCGCATCCTTCCTCTTAATGTGTCTAGAGTTTATTATTATCCTTTGTCAAAATCCATAACCTATTCTCTCCCCAATCCTGTAATGCTTTTGCTTGCCTCACCCAAGTCCTTCCCAAGGGTAGAGGATAAAAGGTCTCTTGTGGTAGGGAAATAACAATACAAATTATAAGGGAAGCTGACAACATTGCAATATCATGAGTACCTTTTCAATGATGCCCAATGGTCTGACTCGATGTTGATCTTTTGAATGTGACTATAAAAGGTGGTGCCTTTGTGAGGTCCAAACATAATTTTTTTATCGTATAATCTGGCATCTGATTTATGCTAGAGCCACCATCTACAATGAAATCTGTCAAAATTTTGCCTTTAAAATGGAAACAGATAGTCTTGAACTTTGGTAGTCTACAAAGGGTGCAGGGAGAAAATCTACCATAGACCCATCTATACTTGACAGTGAGCTTAGATAGGCAGACTCTATGACCTTCAATAAGTCACTTCTCACTTTGGAGTCCATTTTTATGAGTTGAAATAAACTAAACTTGTGGTGAATTCCTTTCAAGATTTCTTCAGTGTTTACCTCCTATGTGTCTTCCTAAGGGTGGTTTCGGAAGGAATTCATCACTCCAACTAACATTCAGGAATATTAAAAATCTTCTTCAAAAGGGGCAATCTCTAATCTCTTAAAAACATGTTTTATATGATTTGCTGATTTGATTGACCTCTCCCTTGAGTACATGCAGGCAGAAGAAGATGAACATGTGTATTAAACAAGAACCTCAAAATGTTTTTTGGATTTGTTGTTTGCACCTACCACTCCGTTTGCATCTTTATTTGAGTCATTTAATTTTATGTGTTGTGAAACAAATGAATGTGAGATATCCAATGCATATGTGAAATACCCTATGCATTTACTCTAAAAACTTGAAGTACATACAAGCATGCAACCTTACTTATGCAAGTGGATTAACATGTATGTGTCTAGGTACTTGTAACCCTAAATGTGTTTTGAAACCCTACATGTGCCTAAGTGTTTGTGAGAAGGATATCCCATGTAAATGTGTGGGTACAAGACCCTAAGAATAATTATATTTAACATTGCTTATGTATGTGTGTGCATGGGTATGGTTGAGTATGTTCCATGTGTATGCATGTGCACTGAAGTTGGATGCATGGGTAAGAGTGTATTGCGATGTATGTGTGGCTACATGTCTATATGTTCATATCTATTTGTGATTGAGTGTTTGTTATTTTGTGGTTAAGAACGTGTGTGTTTCTGAATATATACATGTATATCAATATGGGTGAAATTATGTGTTTATGTGAATTTAAGCATAATTATCAATTTGTTTATGTATGTGTTGTGAGTGTGAAGGTGTCTAACGTGTTATATGTATTTTTATATGTATGTGTATTAATGAGTGTGCATAAAGTGCTATGACTAAGGGTATATATGTGTATGTCAAGGAAAGTATATGTATATGTGTTTTTATATGTGTTTGTGATCATGTGTATAAACCTATGTGCTCTATGGATTGTTGGAGTTTGAGGTCTGCAGAAGCACAAAAATAGCACAAGGAAGAAGAAGAAGCTTGGAGCACAACACACAATACAATATGTATTACCACTAGAATGTACAAAGATAGGTAACCCATTAGGGCAATAGGCATATATACAAGCCCAGGAAAAAACCTCCTAAAGAGGGAAAAAAGTGCCCCAATGGTCCTAGTGTGCTCATACACCACTACCTAAACATATCAATAAATCCCCCTTGAGAGTGATGCGATGAACAAGGAGCTAGCATTCATGTATAAGGAAGTGCAAGCTATGTGGAATCAATCCACAAAAGGAAGTAAACCCAAATCTTTGAACAAAGCATCAAACTTCTCACTAGGCATAGTCTTTGGGAAAAGGTCTGCAATGTTCTCTTGCATGGGCACATATGCCAAGCTGATCTCTCCATCAGAGAACCTCTCCCTAACATAATGATAGTGCAACTCAATGTGCTTAGTGCTAGCATGGAACACAGGTCTTCGCAACTGCGAATGCACTCTAACTGTCAGTGAAGATGGTGGTGGCAGAAGACTAACCAACACCCAAATCATCCATAAGGCATGTAAGCCACACACACTCAATAGTCGTTGTGAGAGCTACCCTATACTCAGCCTCACAATTGGAAGTGGCCATAATAGGCTGCTTCTTGTTCAACCAAGATATGCATGAGCTACCAAGCATGAAGAAAAAACCACTAGTGGACACATGTGTGTCATAGCAAGTAGCCCAATTAGAGTTAGAAAAAGCATGTACTAGCAGTAGTCATCCCCCCCTTGGGATAAAACAATCCAAGTAGTCAGGTACCACTCAAGTAGCAAAAGATGTGCTTAACTGCATGCCAATGCTTTACACCTAGGCAATACATAAACCTACTCATCTCTCAGATAGCAAACTGAATATCTTGCCGAGTAATGCATAAGTAAATCAAGCACCCAGCAGCCTTCTATTGAGAACAGCATCAAATGCATCTCGAGCATCTTGGAGACTCAATCATAAACCTCTCTCCATAGGAATGGCAATAGGTTTGTAGTCTTCAAGGCCAAAACACTGCAATAATGTATCAATAGATTTTGTTCATAGCTATTCCACCATCAACTTGCATAAATTGGATGCCCAAATAATGATGTGAATGCCCCAAATGTGACATCTCAAATGAGGCATGCAGATCAACCTAGAATTAGCTATATGCTTCTCATGAGGACCATTGAGGAGCATGTCATCAACATACACAACAATGATCAGAAGCACATCCTTAGCACGCTTAACATATAAGGTGCTTTCAGTTGGATTGTTCTCAAAGCCATGTGCAATCAGATAGCATATATCTTTTCATAGCAAGCACATGGTGCTTGCTTTAAACCATATAATGCTTTCTTTAACCTGCACCGCTGTTTTCATGCCCTTTTAGTGCAAAGCCACGGGGCAAAAAAACATACAGTTCTTCATGCAAATCACCATTAAGAAATGTAGTTTTAATGTCCAACTGATGTACATTCCAACCATGATGAGCTACAAGTGCACAGATGCTACGAACACTAGTCATTCGACAAGTAGGAGCAAAGGTCTCATCAAAATCAATTCCTCTTTCCTGAGCATAACCCTTTGCAACAAGCCTAGCCGTATACCTGTCAATTGTTCCATCAAGCTTATGCTTCAGCTTGTACACCCACTTAGTACTAATGGCCTTCTTGCCAGGAGGCAAGTCACAAAAAGACCAAGTACCATTCTTCATTATAGCATCATATTCAAATTGCATAGCAGCCATCCAATTTTTTGAATTTTTTACTTCATCAAAGGAAATAGGATCATTCTCATCACAGAGACTAGAGGCAACCATAGCATAGCAATCTGATGCAAAAGAGGCACTATGAGAGCCTGAATGAGTACGATATGATAGAGGTGCATCTAATTTGCTATCCCACAAAGTCTACACCAGCCGTTTTGGCATAGTTTTTGCCTCCTCAATATCGGGTCTCTCATCAACAAGTGCATCATGTAAATCTTCATAAAAAATGCAATGATCTACATCATCACATCAAACCTATAAAGGTTGAGAAGTTGCCTCATTAGGACCAGCACTAGATGGTCCACCTACAAAAAGAGGCAGCAAAGTATCGTACATGTCTTTGGAGCTAATAGATGTCTCCTTAGTACATGAACATAGTGGCTAAATAGCATCTTCCATAAAAACAACATCACGGCTAACCAAAATGTGTGTAGTCTATGGATGATACATATGATAGCCTTTGCTTTCAGAACTCTACCCAACAAAAATACATTTCACTACTTTATCATCCAATTTCCTGCATTGCTGTTTAGGCACTAATGCATATGCAAGACAACCAAAAACACGTAGGTGAGCTGCAGATGGCTTGCAACCATGCGAAGGATCATATGGAGTGATAGACTCCAATGCTTGAGTATGACACCTCTTAAGTACATATGTTGCACACATGACAGCCTCAAGCCAGAAACTATGTGGTAAAGTCTGACTCTTGACCATACACCTAGCCATCTCCATGAGTGACATGTTCTTTCGTTTAGCAACTCCATTCTATTGAGGTGTATACGAGACTATACATTTATGTTTTATCCCATGTTCAGGTAGCAATGCATTAAAGTCAGAAGACATATATAACCCCCCCCCCCCTCGATCACAATGGAGGGTGCCCATTTTACATGCTTTGAGATTTTCAACCAAAACCAAAAATGTATTGAAGCACAAAAAGACTTTGGACTTTCTTTCAATGGATATACCCATGCATGCCTGGAAAAATCATCGATGAAATTCACGAAGTAAAGATAGCTCCCAAAAGAGGGTGTTTGCATAGGACCACAAACATCACTATCAACAGGCTGCAATTTCTGAGTAGCTCCAATTGAACCATCTTTTGGGAACGAGGAATGCTGCATTTTGCCCAAAATAAAGTCTACACAAACATTTTTACCAAATGCCTCAAGTTCGGGTAGAGAGGACACCATTTCAGATTTCTACATGCATAGCAAACTAGCAAAATTCAGATGACCAAAGCGTGCATGCCAAAACTTTGCATCTCACATAGCCTTAGAATCATGTACTACACATGCCAAATCATTCATAAAATTTTCATAGTCTATGATCTTATATAGCCCACGACATAAAATTCCAGAAGCAATAATCACATTGCCATTTGATAGATCATGAACTATACATCTGTCATCAACAAATTTCACAACCAAGCCAATCTTGGCTAAAGTTGAAACTGATAACAGATTCTTCTTGATCCCTGGCACAAATAAATTATCAAACAATGTAAAAGAACTACCATCAGTAGTAGTCAAAATGATCTTACCAAATCCCATGATAGGATAAGAGGTGTTGTTGGCGCATGTGACAGTATTCCTTGTAGGGGCATGCTCAAGTGAGTGAAGAAACTACGCTGCGAGGTAATATGTTTGGTTGCCCCACTATCAAAGTACCAAACATTTGAGTCTACTACAAACATACACAGTTCAAGAGAAGATGGGTCAAAATTGCAAATAGTAGTAAATGCCCATTCTTCATTCTGCACTAGATTAGTAGACTTTATTTCCAATGTAGAGGCCTTAGCAACAACCATTCCAGCCTCTTTTTTCTTTGCCTCTTTTGTAGCCAGTTTTGGACAATTCCTTATGACATGATCATTTGCTTTACAATACTTATAAAACAATTTCTACTTTTCTTTGTTCTTGTCATCTTTGTCATTCTTCTTTGATTGTGCAAAATTAGAAAATTTTTGCTTCCTAGTAGACGAGCTCCATTTACCTTTGCCCTTCTAACTAGCCAAGAAAGCTTGATCTGCAACATGCATAATGGACATGTTCTGCCTAGACTAATCTTCCTACAACAGAAGAGAGACTAACTCCTCAAATGTTAAGGCATTTGGATTGCCTTTCATCATCAAACAAAGAGTGGAAGCAAAACTCTAATATGAATTGCGAAGACCATTCAAAACGATCCGAACAAGTGAACCCTCAAGTAAGACTTCATCAACAACAATCAATTGTTCCTTCAAATATTTGATCTTTGTTAGAAAACTATCCACAGAATCATCACCGTCAGCAACTATGTTTGCAAGCCACAGGCATGAAGGAAGCGATGGCATTATGTGCATGAAAGCTTTGAAGGAAGAGAGAAGTAAGAGGTAGCACTTTTGATCAATCGCCAACACAGCAGCTCACGAAGCGACGGACAAAACCCACGACCTTCTCGATGGATCTTGACGACGGACAGAACCCGCGATCTTCACGTTGGATCTTCATGATGGATAGCACACACGATTGATGGTTTTTTTTTTGCCCAGCGATTGGTGGTTTCTGAGAATCGCGATTGATGGTTTGTTTGCCCAGTGATTGATGGTTTCTGAGAACTGGAATTGATAGTTTTGTTTGCCTTTTTTTGGTTTCATTTGTCCTCTCTAACATGGACCTCTTTGGCTCGTGGTTTTGTGATCCTTTTTTGACAGAATGATGGTTTTTTAGTTAGCAGCAACATCTGGAAGTTTGTGTGTCGGTTTTTACTTTCTTTTCGATGGTCTTTTCAACTTTCTCGTCTTCTAAGCTGCTTCATCTCACTTCATGGGTCGTTGGGGTTCTATCTAGTTTCTCTATCTCTCTTTGTGGGTCGTTGGGGTCTCTTTTATTTTGTTTTGGAAAATATTATCAACAAGCAAAAATTAGAAATCAAACAACTGAAAAACTTTTGAACAGCTAAATCTTAAAGCAAGAGAAGAGTGAAAAATGTCAAGGTTTGAGGTTTCATCCCGTCATTCTATAATCGCCATGCATCAAGGCAATTTATAGAAAACTTTAAGATCGCATGCTCACTTACAAGAACTCTTCAACACCATCCGCCAGTGGAGTTTTGAAGGTCCGCGTGGGCATGTCGCTTTGTTTTTAAGGATTCTTTGCTCCTTTCTCTTTGTCGCCGCCTCTATGGATGTGGGGGTCCCTTCCCTCATTATGAGTAGTTTACCTCCAGTTGTCGCTAGCGAGGTTGTCGTTGCCCCTAGCTCGTCAGAGACCATGGTGGCCCCTCAGGTTGCTCTTAATCGCGAGGTGATCCTTTCAACGCAAGAAGAACTCAAGAGAACTTGCCTTGTTGGCCAGTTGTTCGGTCCCAGGCCCCCGCTGGATACTATGCGCCAGTGGTTTCACAAAGAGTGGTTCCTGTGTGGCATAGTTGTGAGTAAGTGCTAATCCTTCCTGCCAGACACCTCTTACTTATCTTTGAGAACGAAGAAATGGCACTCCAGACCCTTAGTGTTGGGTTTTGGCAAGTCGCGCGTGCCATTCTATGCCTCTTCAAATGGGCCCCTGATTTTGTGCCCGACAACTCTAAACCCCTTCGGTACCCTCTATGGGTTGAGCTCCCTAATCTCCCTTTCTTTGTTTATGGCTTTTTGTGGGATATTGTCTCTCAGATTGGCAAGCCACTGGCCTCGTGCAGAGATGTTGGGGGTTTCATTTATGAGGGCACAAAACACGCGTTTAATGCCCCGTGGCATCCTCAAATGTGTGTGGAAGCAGACCTCAGTAGGCCTCTCCCCTCGAAGATTATTGTCGATTTGGGGGAAGGGGAATCTTGGGTTCAGGAGATCTCTTTTAAAAATCTACCCAATGCCTGCTTTCAATGTGGTCAACAAGGCCATCGAATAAAAGATTGCCCCTTGAAGTAGAAGAATAAGCAAGAAACAGCCTGCAAAGCCCAAACACTCAAGGGGAAGCAGGTGGGCTCAACAGTTGAAGAGAAAGACAAGGATGACTAAATCCCAGAAACTGATGTAGAAGGGTTTACAGAGGTCAAAAGAAGAAGGAAAGCTAGCCCTAAGAGAAGCTCAAGCCTAAGGAGACATTTAGAGAAGTCTCGCATGCCAGAAAAGTCACTCAATAACTTATATTGCAACCTCGAGAAGGAGGTTAATGAGCTTGATTATCTAGGAGGGACCTAAGACTTAGGGGGCACAAGTAACTTACCCTTGGAGTGGCCCCCCTATAATGCGGTCAATCAAGAGGACTACACGACTAGCAAACAAGATGGTTTCACCACAAGTAATGAGCACAATATGGACAGTGAAAGTTCAATCATTGGAACAACAATACTGGAAACGGCCTCTCCTTCTCCCCCACAGGAGGCTTCCCACAAGGGAAAATAGTTGGCAGTATGCCTTGGAAAAGCCCCCTCAAATCGAAGATGCATGGTCGGGACCATCCCCCCTCAAGAAAGAAAGAAGACTCCAAGAGGAAAAAAGAGAAGTCCCACCCTCGGAATGAGGGAAGTGCAAGAAAATGATCATCGCTTCACTAAACACTAGGGGGCTAACTGACCCCACAAGAGCCACCATTATTGGTCAATGGCTCTGCAACATAAGCTTAAACCCAAACTTCATGTGTCTTCAGGAGATTAAAATTGAAGGAGAAGACCTTGAAAAAAGACTTAAGGGCATCTCTCAGTCCCATGTGTGGTTTTCCACAACCCATCAGTGTGGTTCTGGTGGAACTACCATTGGTATCAATCACCTCTGGGCTAATAAACTTGACTACACAAGCGACGACAAAAACCATAGGTGGTTGGCGGTTACATTCAGCACCCCCTTCAAATTCTCCCTGATTTCTATGTATGCTCCAAATGAGGATCCTGCGAGGATCGATACTTGGTCCTCCTTGGACTTGTTTTCTCATAATGTCATGATTTGCGGTGACTTTAATATGGTGGAGGACCTCTCTGATAGGTGGAACAACAAGGGCCGTATCATTGATGGCCAAGAGAAAGACACATGGGACCAAACCAAACTGTTTTTGGATCTGGTGGAAGTCAAGGACCCGAATGGCTTTTCTTGGTCCAATCTTCAATTGGGTGAAGACTTGAGGAAAGTGAGACTCGAAAGAAGCTACATTTCATAGAATCTCATCCATCAATGGAGTCCTCCCACCCTAACGCAATGTATCGACCTCACGATCTTAGACCATTACCCAATGGTGCTCACCTTCCCCCCTCCATCTAAAAGTCGCAAGGCACCTTGGTTTCACACCAGCCCGTTTGCCTTTTCTCTCCCCTCTATCCACCATGAAATCACTAATGAGTGGCTTGAGGCCTTTGCTGACTGCACCTCTCTAGCCAAGTGTTGGAGAAACGTGGCGGAAAAGTCTCATCAGATCTTGATTAGGACCACGAAGGCTCTCAAAACCATCCGCCGAAGACATAGAGAAAACCTATACCGCCGGCTTTGGAGACTCGAAGAAGAAGTTAATAAAGGGAAGATTCAATCTCAGAAGGGACTCCAAAATATCAAAGGAAGATTAAGATATGAGGAGGAGATCAAAAGGAGAAATCTTCAAATCTATTTTAAGGAATTGTGGGCTGGTAAGGCAGATAGACCTTCCAAAGAGATGTGCAATATTCTCATAAGAAAACAAATTAGAGATCCCATTGCTCCTTGACAAGGATGGGGCGAAATGTAAAACAGAAGAAGAAAACATTGGCATTATAGAAGCACACTTCACGAGTCTCTTGGGTAGTGCTTGTCCCCTCTCCCTCGATAGGCGAGATTGCATGGCCACCATCTCTCGGACTTCCCTGCATAGAATCCTATGCAACTTGAGCGCTCTACTTGACGCCTCCATTTCCGAACAAGAGATCTTGGAAGTTATCGACTCGCTTCCAAACGGCAAGAGCCCGGGGCCTGATGGGCTCACTAATGAGTTCTTTAAATCATTCAAACATGTGGTGGCCACCCCCTTGCGTCTTGTTTGGCTTGAGGCACTCAAGTTTGGCGCCCTTCCCACTTGTCTCAACAACGGCATCATCAAACTTATACATAAAAAAGGGGAGAGGAACAGAATTGAGAATCGAAGACCTATCACAATGCTTCAAACCAGATCGAAGATTCTTGCTAAAGTCATTGCCAACAGGATATCTTGTCATTTAGACCAGTGGCTTAGCAAAGACCAAAAAGGCTTCATTAAGGGAAGGTCAATATTGGAAGCCATCATTGGTATCTGAGAAGGTCTGGACTACGTTGAAGAATCTAATCACGACATTGTCTTCCTCAAGATTGACTTTGACAAAGCCTACGACAGATTGGAATGGGACTATATTTTACAATCGCTAAAAGACCTCGGGTGTAGTCAGAGATTCCTCAGGTGATCTCCACTCTCCTTGGCAATGCTTCGGCCAAGCTCAATTTCAACGGACAATTCAAAGGCAATCAAACTGAAACGATCCATCAGGCAAGGTTGTCCGTTGGCCTTGCTGCTCTTTGCCATCGCCACTGAAGGACTAAGCCAACTTGTGGGCAACAGATGGAGCTGGGTCACATAAGAGGCATCACTTTGCCAAATAACTCTGGGCAAATGACCGTGAGGCTATTTGC
The DNA here is from genome assembly GCA_020310875.1 of Ceratopteris richardii. NCBI lineage: Eukaryota > Viridiplantae > Streptophyta > Polypodiopsida > Polypodiales > Pteridaceae > Ceratopteris > Ceratopteris richardii. The sequence goes on from CM035416.1 coordinate 12,681,963, forward strand.
GGATGACACAAATGCCTTTGTTCACAATGATGATACCAGCTTGGAAACATTTTGGTGGTGCCTCGACACGTTTTGTGAGGCCTCTAGATCTAGAATTAACCATACCAAGACTGCATTCAGGGCTATCAAAGGGAATCAACCCAATCTCCTCACTATGCAAGGATGCCAAAGCATTCAATCACGTCAGGTTGTTCACATTCTTGGTATCCCCTTGGGATTTGGTGTTACTCTGGAACAAAGGTAGGCTTGGGTCCTCGCTAGACTTAATAATAATCTTAACTATTGGAGGGGTTTGCAAATCAATCTTGTTGGCCGGGCCATGGTGATCAACACATTCCTCATATCCTCAATCATATACTTTCTTTCTTGCTGGAGACCGAAGAATCAAGAATTAGCCAAATTAGAAAGTACTCGTAGGAAATTTCTCTCGATCGAGGACCATAACAGGAGGGGAGTGCCTAAAACCAAATGGTCCATATGCACTAGCCGAAAGGAGAATGGAGGTCTGGGTATTATGGACATTGGCAGCATGGCCAATAAACTTGTGGCTAAGTGGATGATTAAGGCGTGGTGCAACAGAGATTCCTCTTGGGCCACATTAATTTTCAGAAACACAAACGTGATTACTTTGATAGGCTACCCTGGATGGAAAAACCTCGACATCCTCACTCTCCTATTCTCTCCGGTTTGGGTCTCACCCAAAGGATCGATCCTGGTAAGATCCTTGTGGTTGAGCTGGAACACATTCAAACCTCACATCAAAATCAGTGAAGATTGGAAATGGGCTACTGGTATAAGACAAAACGACTCTATTTGATTCCCGATCCAAGGCATGAGAAACATGGAGCATTGGAATGTCTTGAGTGCCAAGAGACTCTAGAATAAGGGATTCAAACAATGGAAGCACCTCTGGAAATAGGACACGAAGTGATGGGTGGACTTTGAGGACCTTGACCCTACTACTGCGGTCACATATGAGGAATGGAATGTTTTACTGAGCAGACGCCATGCTTGGGACCGATCTAAAATCCGACTACTTATGGGATAGGACTCTCCGAACCCAATGGGCCTTAAATGGTATAATGGTAATCGCCTCTCCAAGCTTCCATATGTCGAAGCTTGCAATGACATTCACATCAGTCTCAACAAGAAATGGTGTCTCAACTAGACGTGACTTCGATGGGATATGAAATGTATGTCTATCTGGCACCCTCTCATTGAAAACAAAAAGTTGGTTCTCCTATGGCAAATCCTACACCATGGAATATGGACCAATGCAAAAGCTAACAAGATCTGTGGGGTTCTGCCCTGGTGCAAGCAATGTTGCCATAGCAAAGAGGATATTGGTCACCTGTTCTTTGCTTGCCTTAAATCCCTTCGGTTATGGAGGGTCCTTGGTCGTTCTTTGGGACTCCAAGAACAAATCAATTGGAAGCAAGCCCTCATTGGTGAAGCGATCGGTTGCTCTGCGGCGTTGTGGAATGTGATTAGGGGAGAGATCCTTTGGAAGATTTGGCGAGAAAGATGTGCTCAAAACTTTGGCAATACCCCCAAGGAGTGGTCGATCGAGAAGTCCCTTTTCCTTCTCGGCAGAAGAATTGCTAACTGTAAGAAACCCCCCCCCCTTTCAGACATCACAAAGAGCTATAGTATGTCAACAATAAGCTTAAGACCAAGTGGGCTCCACATGATGGGGATGCGAGGTTTATCAACCTCCTCTATAACTCCATGTAAGCCTTGCAAGGCCCCGCATGAGGGTGATGAGTGGGCGATTAACCTTTTTCTTGTAAAGCCATCTACACTTTGTAAAAGCTTCCCCCGCTCTGTGGAACTCGGGGGATCCCGTGGGCACTAGTCCCCTTCTTTTGTATTTTTCCTTTATTTAATTCAAGTCCGGGAGAGTAGGTTAAGGCCGAACTTCCTTTATTTAAAAGAAAAACTATGTTTCGAGGTGTAATGTGTGTGTGTGTGTGTCTGATTTAATATGTGTTAAAATATGGTCCTATTTGTTTTAATATATGTTAATATATGATTATCAATTGATTTAATATATATCAATTTATATATGTTGATATATTGACTTAATTTATATGAATGCCTAATATATAAATTAAAAGATATAACTAGTAATTAATATATTAAGTTAATTTAGCTTAATAAATATAACAAATAAATAATATATATTTGATTTAATATATGGATAATTAATATAAATTTAACCACTAAATTAATTAAATGCATACGTATAGTAAGTGTGTATGCATGTGTAAGGAGTAATTCAATGTGTGTTTGATTGTTAAGTACTTCTTCTAAACCAAAGATATCTTCTAGAAGAATTTCAAATCGAACTCGAAATATACATGTGGATCAGTCTTTGATTTATATCTTTATTTCTATGTATTTGATGCCTATGCATGTGAACATTCCATTGAACAAAGAAACAATGCACTCTCTTATTTTTGAATATATACTACCGATGGCACAATTATAAGTCTGCTCATTTTTTTCATTTAATTATATTCCTTTTACCATATGCACTCTATAAGCCACTAGTATATATGCAAACACTTCACTCAGCATTATTTCCACGTCACACGTCCTAAAGTGAGACAACAAACACCCCGCATATAGTCATGTCGTTAGACCCATAGAAAGCTGGAATTGATCCACCTAGTGGTCTTCATTTGCACACCGACATCTTGGTGAACCTGATGTTAAACGTGACACTTGTGTCTTAGTACTTTTAGATGTGATTCAGTGCTGATAAATTTTAAATTTGTGTTTTTCTTGTTTATGAGATGTATGGAGAAAGGAGGCCAATCGACCACAATGAGGAGTCTAGACGTTGTTGTTGCTTATCCTTTTTTCTGGTTGTTGAGGTATGTTCCCTAGGAAATTAATCATCTCCATGGGAAAGAAGCATTATGGAGGAGCCTCAACTCTTCTCCCCCCATAAAACCAAATGAAGTTGACAGTTGCACGAAGAACTTTTTCGTTTCCTGTATTTAGGACTTGATTATCAAAACTTCTAAATAGATTTTCACACTGCAGATTTTAAAGCCTCTGCATCAGCAAAACTAAGGTAAAAGCTTTTCAAGTTCTTTCAAATTTTTGCATAAGTGCATAAAAATTCATATCACCTGCATTTTTTATTTTTGGCATAAACAGAGAAGAAGAATTGTTTTCATATCCCCTACACTAGAAAAATTGTTCATTGTACACATTAGGTTGCAAGCTTCTTTACTTGTTTTATTTACACAAACACATAAAAAAGAATCATATGCAGCTTGCATGAGAAATCACTTCATTAGCATTAGAAACACTTATTCATTGTGTGCACTTTAGATCATAGTTTCTCTATTTGGTTTTCTTGTTGCTATTTTATTTTAGACATCATTTCAGTTGCATTATGAAAAATTGTTCCTAGTTTCTCTATTTGTTTATTTGTTGCTACTCTTTGTTTTTTATCATTGTTATCCAAAACCTCTAAAATAAATTAGAAAACCTTCAAAAAGAATAAATACAAACAAGTTTTTTTTTAATTAAAGTAAATCTAGAAAGGAAAGAAAAGAATTATAAACTCTAAAAAAAACAAGAAAAAAAATTCTCTTAGAGAGAGAATTAATAAAAAAAGATAAAAGAAAAATCAAAGAAAAGTAAGAGAAAAGATAGGCCTAAAAATCTTGATAAGTTTTATCAAGGTTGATTCTTATGGAAACCCCATATAGTGATATTTTTAGGCATTTCAAGGAACTTATAGAACCTATCATAATAGATTTAATACTCCATTCACAAAGTTGCCAAGAACAAAAAATGGAAGAAGTGTTTAGAGATATGATTATAGAGAAGTAAGGTGCACTTATAGTGCAAGAAACATTGCATGAGAAACTGAGTACTTGGATGCATTTGAGGAACAAGCACAGTATGTACTATTATAGTATTTCGAATGGGTTGTCTCCAGATCCATCTTAGAAAGCATCCATGAACATTCAAAAAAACCTTGGTCTAACTTCAAGAAAGAACTCCATTAGATGTTCTTCCTTGAAGATTTCAGTCAACATATTTGGGAAGGTTTCTTAAGATGGGTTAACTCCCCAAAATCTAGTGCATTGTTGGGGACCAAATGGAGACCACCGGGTGGATCAAGTCGAGCTTTCTATGGATCTCAATACATGACTACACATGGGGCGTTTATCATTTCGCTTAGGATGTGAGAAGTGAAAAAAATTGTTGAGTGAAGTGTGAATTTCTTTCTGAAGTTGAAAAAGATCAATTTAGAAAGATTATCATTCAACATGGAAAAACATGTTGGTATTCTAAGGTCTGAATACCATATGTTTGGAAGTGAGAGTGGGCCACAATAACAATATATCAGACGTTTACAAGATCTTCCAATAGATGAACCTTAACATACACACCTTAATACTCAAAAGGAAGATGAGTGAAAGATAAAGAGAGAATAGACAAGATTTCAAGTGTAACGATAAGCTATGAGTCTCACCTACACTATGAATGTCAAATTACAATGTGTGTATATGATACAAACAAACAATATCTATATCCAGGCAGAAATAGGAACTAGATACAAGAGATTGTGTGCCTAAGAGATATGAAGAGTGTGTGTGTGTGAGGGAATATGGAGAATAAGAATAGTTTAGAATTCTTTTACAGCAAACCCAAATTCTGATCAACCTAAATCAGAAACGAGTGAGCTAGCAAGAAAGAAGTGAATTAGACCTGCTACTCACAGTAAATCAACAATACATGTTGATGGTAAGCCAACAAAATCTCCTCCAAATAATAACAAAGATGTAGACCACAACTCCTCCAAGAGTGTTAGAACTCCTCCGCCAAGAGTGTTAGAACTCCTCCGCCAAGATAGCCTCCTAGTGATCACCTCCTCAAGAGTGTGAACACTCTCTCTTCAAGAATACCTTCTCCTTGTGTTGAGCACTAAGCATGATCCTTGAGTGATGCTCAACAATGAGCCTTGGTATCTCTTATATAGTATTGTAGCCTTGTGAAAAGTAAAAGAAAAAGCACACATCGAGAAATCTTTTATGATAAAAGCTTTTGCTATGTAAAAAAAAAACAAAATATGTATCGCTCCAAGTAAAGCACTTGCTATTGCTATAAATAGTACGATGCACATAATGTGCTTTTTTAAAAATTGCATCTTGCTGTCCATGGTGAGTTTCGAACCCATGCCGATTTGATTCAAGATGTTTCCCCTAAACCAAAAAGCCACATGCTTTTTGTGTAGAAGATTATAGAGCATATATGTCATATGCTCTAAGATTCAGTTGTTGGACCATATCTGAGCATTGTTTCCAACAATCCCCCCATCAATGTCGCAATGTACAAGGTTCAATAACCTACAAAATGTTTGATATCTGCAAATATATCTTAAGGGATTTCCATTAAATCTTGAGCTAACTGTGTATGAACCTGGATACTTGAGAAACTGCAAACTGAATGTTTGGATGTGTATTACATAGATATATCAAGTAACCAACCGCTTGACTATATAGTGTAGCATCAAATGGTTCTGAATTTGCTTCTGACTGTAATGATATATTGACATCCATGGGTGTCTGCATAGACTTTGAATCTATCATCTCAAACATTTCCGATAATTTCTCAATGTATTTCTGTTGTGTCATGTCGATACACTTATCTCTGTACTTGAATCCAATCCTAGGATTTGTGATAATCATATCACTTTGTAGTGCATCTTGAACAATTGATTCATTCTCAATTGAAGTAAGAGCTAAAACATTATGAATCTCAGAATGTTCTACATAATTACGTAGTCTCCTTGTTGCCTTCTTGTTTGACTTTTGGTCCTTATAGTGTATTCTTTTATATTACTATCCTTCCATGTTTGATATAACCACTTTGGCATATTCTTGAAGAGTGGTGGTATCTTTTTTGGTTTTTCAGTATCTCTTTCTTGTGGAACTCTGGAACCTTTTCCAACTTCATAAGTTGGAACTTCAAGAGGTACTGATGATGGACTAGGTACTGATGTAGGTAATGAAATTCTCTCTTCACATGCATCTCTTAAGGTTTGAGTAGTGTTTCGCTTCTTAGTCCAAGGGATGGCTCGCACCCACCTAGGTTTTGTTCAATTAACTCGTACTAGGCCACTTTCTTTTACTTTGAGTCCACAATTGCTCGCGAATATGCCCTCTTTCGGGATCCCTAGTAGGATCGCCAAATGATTGCCTACGAAGTGGTCACCAAGATGTGTTTCATTAGCTTATTCTTGGAGATCTTCTCAACCTTGATCTCGATTCTATTGCCCAATTTGCACAAAAGGTCCTTTTCATGATCCTATAGGCCCTAGTCCCTTGTACCAATCGTGAGAATAGGTAATTTGTATCACATCAAGATTTTGCGAGAGGATGAATTGCCGGTTCTCCAATGCAAGAGTTTCAGCCAAATACATGTAAAAAAAGATTATAAAAATTTACTCAGCAACCTGGTTTCATAAATTTTCATCGAATATGAACTTGCCCATATCTTTAAGTTATCTTTATGCATTCCTTTGTTACCCAAGAAATAAACAGTCGAAAGCTCTTCTTGGCATAAAGGTAAGCCCACAAACTCGTCAATCCCTTCGTTTCATAAGAACTTAAATCGTGGCTCATAGTTTTTCCTCTGCCTTCTATTGTAAGTGTCGCATAAGACAGGTTTCTAGGCAATATGTTAAGCGATTCAAGTGTAGTCCCAAATTCGAAATCAACTCATTGTTGTCCTTGGTGTGTTGCATTGCTCATCTAACCGTCAAGCCAACCAGTCATTAAACAAATGTTCACCTAAGTGCAGGTGTAGGTAAATGAAATGATTGATGCAATCATTTAAAGACCTTCGAAAAAGTTTCTCGACATCAAACTCTATTCCTAAAATATCTTCTGTGTAAATTCATCCACTGCAATAGCATTTTGAGGAAGGAACGCAGAGCGTATAAAAAAAACAGCACATTTGTAAACTTGTAGCAGGGAGCTTCTGATAAAACTGAGACGCTGAAACAACACTTTCAAGAAACAAGCGCTAAAAGACTCGAATTGAGTTTTTACGTTGAATCTGTAATAAAAAGATCAATGTCCAAACAAACCATTCATGTATCTTTACATCAACAAATGGAAATCACGCACTTTCCAAACTGCGCACACTATAATCTCAACGTAAACTATGATTAGGAACCCTGGACTTGATGCTCTAAGCCTATCTGAATGAATGTAAACGAACAATTCAAACCTCAAATTGTCAGAGTCGGAGTTCACAAAAAGGTTGAGCGCCTACGAGTTTCTTTGAAAGACCCCTTCTACATTTGGATGCACACCCATGCGAACTTCTTCTGTATCGCTCAGTTCACTTCAGCAATGAAGATTACAGAAGTGTTCTGAATCTTAGCCAACTGAACTTTACATTCCTATTCAAGTGTTCCCTTCTCATGTGGTCCTCTGCGTAATCAAGCTCTCGACCTTTCCTAAACCCTGGTTTATGAAGCATACCAGCCAGTGCGCTTGCTCCACATCATACTCGGTCTCAAAGTCGTCGACCTCTATGCTCATGCGGGCGAATGTCTGGTCCGAGAAATATATCCCCAGCTCGTACAAATAGAGTTGAGTTATTTGATCTGCCATTTTGTTACTTAGCTCCTAACAGTCTCTCTGCAACACAAAAAAATAATTAGAAGTCCAAAATTCTTGAGCTAGCAAGGGATAATATTTATGACACAAAAATCATAGCTTACATATGCGCATATATATATATATATAACTATACATCTATGTACAAGGAGTCTACTACGTCCTTCCGCTTGGATCTCGTCTGGCTTCTCCTGTCCTAATGCTACTTGAAATATGGTTTAACTCGAAGCGCGTTAACCTTCACGGGAGCACATTCTTCTCCTAAATCTTGAATTTGCATGGAACCATTGGAGTTGAGTTCCACCACCTTAAACGGTCCTGCCCATCTTGTCTGTAACTTCCCTGGGAATTTATAATATTTGCTGTCATAGACTAGCACAAAATCCCCTTCTTGAATCACATAGGTCTTGAGATTCTTGTCGTGCCTCTCCTTACGTCTCTTCTGAATAGCTTCCAGAATTTGTTGTACAATGAGTCTCTTTTCTTCTAGCTTGACCAGTTGTATGTACCTCTCCTTCAATGACTCTTCCTCTCCCAGCCTGGCCTCGATGGCCACTCTTAATGTCGAAACTTCTTTTTCGATGGGAAAGATGGCTTCCTCGCCATATACTAGGGAGAACGGAGTGCTCTTGGTCGTCACTCGGTAGGATGTTCTATACGCCCACAAAGCTTCCAAAAGTCTCTCATCCCAGTCTCGCCTATGCAGAGCTATTGTCTTTGTCCGAATCTGTTCAAGGATCTTGTTGGTAACCTCCACTTGTCCATTCGCCCTCGGGTAATATGGAGTGCTTTTCCTATGTTTGATCTTATACAATTCCATTAATTCCTCGATCAATTCGTTGACAAAATGTGTTCCTCTATCACTCACTATCTCCAACGGGCATCCGAATCGGATGATAATTTGTTCATACAAAAATTTAGCTACATCAACAGCTCGGTCAGTTTTCAGAGCTTTAGCCTCTACCCACTTGGTAACATAGTCAGTGCAGACCAAGATATACCTATTGGATCTACGTCTTGAGGGAGGATCAATAGGCCCCACAAAATCAATTCCCCATTCTTCCTCGAGACACCTCCGATAAATGCTTTCATGTACAAAATATCGATAGAGCTGCCCACCAATGATGCTATGGTGTTTTGCCAGTGCTAATAGTTTTTGCTTCTCTCTCTTGCTTGCTCCCGGCGGGTATTTAGTGGTGCATAAGAAATTCACCAAGTCGGCATACCAAGGTACTTTAGCATCAACCTGAAATAGATGCCCATCAAGAGCATCGTCATTGGCTCCTCATTAATAATTCGAGATAAATGGTCGGCCAATATGTGCGCTTTGCCTGGTTTGGTTACCACTGTGAACTGAAATTCTTGTAGGAGTAGCATCCACCTCATCAATCGCCCTGATAGCTCGGGTTTATTAATGATATACTTTAGGGCTTCATGATCCACATAAAACGTGAAATGCTTTCCCATCAGGTAATGCCGATACTTGTTTACCGCAAAGATCATCGAGAGGCATCCCTTTTCTGTAGTTGTGTAGTTCCTCTCAGTGCTATTCAAGTTTCGACTTGCGTAATAAATAGGGTGGTCCAACTTCCTTTCATCGGCTTGGCATAGCACGGCTCCAACCGCAGTATGAGAAGCATCTGTGTGCACATGAAATTCTTTCGTTCAGTCGGGTGCTACCAAAATCGGTGCATTTATCAATCTCTCTTTGATCAAGTTGAATGCAACTTGACACTCTCCAGTCCATTGATATTGTTGGTCTTTCCTCAAAAGATTCGTCAGTGGTGCTGCTATTGATGCAAAATTTAATATAAATCGTCGATAATAGTTAGCATGCCCCAAGAATCCTCTGAGTTGCCGCAAGTTTTGAGGAGGTGGTAGTTGTCCGATTTTTTCTACTTTATCCTCGTCAACCGCAATCCCTCTTTCGGAAATAACATGTCCCAAGAGCAATCCTCTTCATACTCCAAATGTACACTTTTCAGGATTTAATGCGATGCCTTTTTCAATGCTTCTTCTTAAAATAGCTTCAATCCTCTCCATCATGTTTTCATCGTTGCCTCTGATCGCAAAATCATCAAGGAATATTTCCATCCAATCCTGCAAATAGTCTTGATATGCAGCTATCATTGCCCTTTGGAATGTGGCCGGTGCATTGCATAATCCAAATGGCATCACACGATATGTGTATGTGCCCCATTCTGTCGTGAAAGTAGTTTTTGATTGATCTTCTTCATGGATTTGGATCTGGTTGTACCCACTGAAACCATCCAAAAATGAGTACAATTTATGGCCAGCCACTCTGTCCAAGATTTGATCAGTAAACGACAAAGGGAAGTGATCCTTTTTTGTGCGCTCATTCAACTTTCGATAATCTATGCAAATGCGGATTTTCTTATTTTTTTTTGGAACAACTACAATTGGTGATACCCATTCGCTGGATGCGATGGGATATATGAATCCTTCTTCCAATAACTTAGTCAATTCCAGCTTAATCAATTCTGAGTAGACTGGATTTGTCCGCCTAAGTCGTTGACATATTGGTCGGGTACCTTCTTCCAAATCTATATAATGTTGGCAGATTCGGGGATCAATTCCTCTCAGATCACTATATGACCATGCAAAGGCCTTGCTGAAATTTTTGAGTGCCAATTTAATGCAATCTCGTACTCCATCTGGTAGCTCTGACCCCACGCTCAAGAACTTTTCTGGAAAAACTTCCCATTTTTCCACCTGAGCTTCTCGCGAATATTCCTTATTCCTTGATGACGCTGTGATTGGAAAGTGCTCCCCGATCATGCGTGCATGGTTGGCCAGTAAATCATTGTTTTTTTCTTTTTCAACCGCACCCAATTTCTTTAGTTCAGCTTTTGCAATGGCTTCCTGCACTTTTTCCGATTCTCGACTTCTCCTTAGAAGCTCTGCTTCTAGCACTCTGACCCTTTCTCTCAACTGTTGTACTTCCATTGTCGGAGCTAACTCCAGCTTCAACTCATCTTTTGAAGTTCCCTTCTCCAGGGATTGGGTAGCTTTGCATTCCCTTGCATCTATAGTCAACATGTAGCACTCAAATTCACTCGTGTGTGTCAACCATCCTAGCAACTCCTGGTCTGAGTCATATTTGTAAACTAGTGGGTCTTTGTACTCGCCCACCTTCGCGTGTTGGGGGTTGGACAATTGCAAATTAAATCCATCCTGTAAAAGGTCCTTGGAAGTCTCCGTGCGCAAGGCAAATCTTACCCGCACCATTTCTTGTCTAACCTTTTCCTTTGCTTTTTGCTCCCTTTCCTCAGCTGTTGTCGATTTCTTACCGATCAAATTTGGAGACACTTGAAGTTGTATTCGATCAGCTTTCGGTCCAATTGTGATAAATCCTATGCGCCAATCGTGCACACATTCGGCTTGCACCAGCCATGGCCGTCCAAGTAAGATCGAGAAGGTGGCCTCTGAGGTCCTTGGTCTTACTATCAGATAATCAACTTTAAAATCTAGACCACCCACAACTGTGCTTACATTCTTCAAAAGACATGCAGGCTTTACTTGTGTTTGATCTGCCATCCTCAAGGACATTGGAGTTTCTTCCATGTGGTTGAGGCCCAAAGCTTTCATCATGTACTCCGTCATAAGGTTGACTGCGGCTCCACTATCTAACTGAGCACCTGGGACTGCATACCCTTTAATCTCGACTGTCACAGCTGGAGCATTCGAATCAATTTGTGTCCTAATACTTTGAATCATACCTTGGACATCTTTATCTTGTCTCTTTTTCTCTTGAGCTTTCCTCGGCTTCTTTATATATTCGTTGTAGAATTGTTTCCTATATGCAGGTGAATATTTCAGCAATGTGCCAATGTCCAGTGTGACTTTCGTGTCAGCGAGCAGCTTTACGATGTCCACTTCCTCCAAACTTTGTCTTTCCTTCCTACACTTTGGAGCCCTTAATCTTTCGGGAAATGGTGCTATGCCTGGCACAAACTCTTTGGTCACTGGTGGAAGAATCTCTATCTCTTCCCCATCCTCAAACTCTTGCAGCTCAGCAAATCCTCCAACTTGGTTTTCTACCTCTCCATGCTCAGCTATCTTCTCTGATCTCGCTTCTTTGCTTTCGCCTTCTCGATGTTTCTTTGAATACTCTTGTGTCCTTGTGACTACTGCCACAGTTGGCTCTTTATGTGGTTTCTTGGCCTCGTAAGCATCCACAAAGTGCATTGACGAGCTAGAGCCTTCTTGAGGGTTCGCTGTCTTGAACACTACTCCGATCGTAGGAACATGCTCTTGAGCTCTCGTTGTGGAATGCATCTGAGTATCGACATAATTCGAGGACCCTACTGGCCCCTTATCCTTACCGGCGGCGGCTCTTCGTTTTGGACAATCTTCATCAAAGTGGCCCTCTCCACTACAGTACCTACATAGTGGGGTATAATCAATTGGTTTCTTTTCGTTTGGACATCTAGATTGAGTATGGCCAAAGCCATGGCACCTCCAACACTGGATTGGACCGTCTCTTCTTTGATCACGTGCGGCTCCTCTCGGATAGTCTCCTCCCTGAGCACCATATCCATAAGTCGGTCTGTTTTCCCAAGGAGATGTAGGTGGGACACTTTGAGCGGGCAATCCCGTGTAGGATCTTTCTCTTGTATCTCCTGGTTTCATGGTCCTCTCTTCATAGGCTCTCTTGTTGTAACATCGGTCTGCCGTGTGATTTGTCCTTCCACAAAAAGTGCAACGCATTCTAGGTGGTGATCTATCTGTGAATACTCTCGAGACTGTAGGGCATTCTGAAGCCAAATGGCCGTAACCATGGCACTTTCTACACCATGTATTTGATCGAAACACTTGATTGGGGTTTGTAGTTACCTCTAGTTTTACTGTGTATGTTTCCTGGGTCATTGTGGCAGCTTTTATAGCTTGTGTGACCAACTCCAATATTCGTTCTTCAGTTAGCGCAGGCTTTACCTCGCCTGGCGTGCTAGTGGCAGCTACAAAAGCTGGGGTCATCAATGCGGGACTTCCTTGGCCTGGATCTTTCATTGGAATGTTCCCTAGGCCTCCCATAGGCTCGTATAAGAGCTCCATCTTCCTCTGTTGACATAATTGTACTTCCTCCCAAAGCCTTGCTTGTTCCTTAGCATCTATTAAAGTTGCCGGTCTTGTCAGGCTGATATGCTGCTGCGCCGTAGGATCTCTCAATCCCGCAATGAATCTTCTCTTCAATGTCTCATCGTTCGGGGCATTCGCGCCCATCTTTCTTACCAAGGTTTCCATTCTCTGAATGTAGTTATCGATGCTTTCATTGACTCCCTGTCGCAGGTAATCCATCTGTTGGGCCAATCTATCTTGGAAGCCTTGTCGTCGAAACTTTGCCAAGAAGGCTTCCTTGAGCATCTGATAAGTTCCACGCTCTTGTGGTGTCAGATTCCCATACCAATTGGCTGCGTCATCTCGGAGAATAGCCAGAAAAATCCTCAACCTTTGACCCTGGTCAACTACCTCATTGGCCTCACAAGTAACCTCAAACAGCTGGATAAAACTATCTGGATCCTCGTCCCAAGCACCTGAGAACTTGGTGAAGTCCCCCAAATGAACCGAAATCCGCAGAGCCATTTCAAACAGAGGTGTGATATCAATATCACTTCGATCCCAGAAATTTAGCGCACACGGCCTCAGGATCCCTCCTTCAAACTTTCGTACTTGATTCACGACTCTCCTACGGGAGTACTAGTTTTTGGCAGATTTCTTCGAGTTAGTCGAGGTAGACACACCTTGCAACTCCCACCTCTTCCTTTCTCTTTCAAGGGCTCTTCTCTGAGCGCGTTCCTCTCTTTGCGTTTTTGTTGCTCCTGAGGATGAGCTCCCCTCGCTCATGTACTAGATCTTGGGTCCGCAAGCTCGGCCAACATGTGGCGCTAGGCGAACCTATGGCACTCTCTTATAGAAACGTGCCAAGCAAATTCCCGGCAAACGCACCAAAATGTTTCGCTTCTTAGTCCAAGGGAAAGTGGCTCGCACCCACCTAGGTTTTGTTCAATTAACTCGTACTAGGCCACTTTCTTTTACTTTGAGTCCACAATTGCTCACGAATATGCCCTCTTTTGGGATCCCTAGTAGGATCGCCAAATGATTGCCTACGAAGTGGTCACCAAGATGTGTTTCATTAGCTTATTCTTGGAGATCTTCTCAACCTTGATCTCGATTCTATTGCCCAATTTGCACAAAAGGTCCTTTTCATGGTCCTATAGGCCCTGGTCCCTTGTACCAATTGTGAGAATAGGTAATTTGTATCACATTAAGCTTTTGCGAGAGGATGAATTGCCGGTTCTCCAATGCAAGAGTTTCAGCCAAATACATGTAAAAAAAGATTATAAAAATTTACTCAGCAACCTGGTTTCATAAATTTTCATCGAATATGAACTTGCCCATATCTTTAAGTTATCTTTATGCATTCGTTTGTTACCCAAGCAATAAACAATCGAAAGCTCTTCTTGGCATAAAGGTAAGCCCACAAACTCATCAATCCCTTCGTTTCATAAGAACTTAAATCGTGGCTCATAGTTTTTCCTCCGCCTTCTATTGTAAGTGTCGCATAACACAGGTTTCTAGGCAATATGTTAAGCGATTCAAGTGCAGTCCCGAATTCGAAATCAACTCATTGTTGTCCTTGGTGTTTTGCGTTGCTCATCTAACCGTCAAGCCAACCAGTCATTAAACAAATGTTCACCTTAGTGCAGGTGCAGGTAAATGAAATGATTGATGCAATCATTTAAAGACCTTTGGAAAAGTTTCTCGACATCAAACTTTATTCCTAAAATATCTTCTGTGTTATTCATCCACTGCAATAGCATTTTGAGGAAGGAACGCAGAGCGTATAAAAAAAACAACACATTTGTAAACTTGTAGCAGTGAGCTTCTGATAAAACTGAGACGCTGAAACAACACTTTCAAGAAACAAGCGCTAAAAGACTCGAATTGAGTTTTTACATTGAATCTGTAATAGAAAAGATCAATGTCCAAACAAACCATTCATGTATCTTTACATCAACAAATGGAAATCACGCACTTTCCAAACTGCGCACACTATAATCTCAACGTAAACTATGATTAGGAACCCTGGACTTGATGCTCTAAGACTATCTGAATGAATGTAAACGAACAATTCAAACCTCAAATTGTCATAGTCGGAGTTCACAAAAAGGTTGAGCGCCTACGAGTTTCTTTGAAAGACCCCTTCTACATTTGGATGCACACCCATGCGAAATTCTTCTGTATCGCTCAGTTCACTTCAGCAATGAAGATTACACAAGTGTTCTTAATCTTAGCCAACAGAAATTTACATTCGTGTTCCCGTGTTCCCTTCTCATATGGTCCTCTGCGTAATCAAGCTCTCGACCTTTCCTAATGATGATTTCTTTTAGCAATTGAGCTAGAATGATTCTACTTTTCTTGCTATCCTGTGCGGACTTCCCAACAAGCTTCAAGACCTCCACTACTAAGCATTTTGGTACAGTAGCCCAGTGGTATAGGGCATCAGAATCCACATGGGTTTTATAGCATTTCCCCCTTCAGGTAGGGGTCAAGCATTTCATAAGCTTATTCTCTTTAGACCCAAAAGCGCTACACCCTTTTCCCTTTTAGCGACATCTTCCTTCATAACTCTATGCGAGTTGTTGCCTTATCATCTCCTGCACATACGCGGAACAACCAGCAGCAGTAGAATCCCCCTTCATGTACGTTTTCTTGGTCACCCCGTGCAGAGAAAAACCCCTAGCCACTTATCGAGAGAGCCCCTAGAAGCACACACTTGCTGCCTCCTTCTCCCCCGCGAGCAGAAGAAGAAGCGAACCCCCCCCTGAAGAGTTGGGCTACTCACACCCCTACTATTGACGGAGCTGAAGCCGCCTTCTGCTGCATGATAGAAGCTTGCCTGGTGCTCCACAACTGTGTCGATCCCCCAGCAGAAGCAGATATGAGCGGGCAGAATCCTGTAGACATAGTTTGCACACCAAAAAGGAGAGAGAGAAGAGAGAGAGAGAGCCATACTCCAAAAAAACAAAGAGAAAAAACTGTTTTTGTCCCAACCCTACGGGTACAAACAACCCCCTTGCTCCATCCCTTTTTTCAGTCGGCAGGCACTGGCAAAAAAACAGCCGCCCCTTTTTCATGGAAAGCATTCCCCCAAGCATGTGTTACTGAAGGAACACTTCCCCCTCCTTTCTGATACTTTTGAGAGTCACAATGATGGCTATCGCACACCAATGGATATCAGGTACATCACGTATAATCACCAATTAGGTGAAAATAATTTCTCAGCTTATATTCAAAGAGATCTGCACAATGAAGTTCAGAGGCACTAGACTCTCTCCTATGCCACCACTTTTTGGGCTTCTCCAAGGGTTGTTGATGAGGTAACCAATCCAATTACATGTCATTCGTGGGATGCAAGTGCAACAACATCCTACCCTTATCCACAACCAGGAACAAGGGCATTCCATGACTTTTCCTTTCGATCAACCTGTCAAGAAATATGGCCCATGCAATATCTAGCGGGACACATTTGTCCTACATGTTGACCAAAGCAATATCTATGACAACATCCGGTTGCAATTTCTCTAAACAGTGTATGTGTGTAACCACTCTCCTTCAGTTAAAGTCCCTAAATTAGCACATACTGTTAACATATTAGTCAATGCCACGGAGTTGCGCTCATCCATTACATCAATCAAGTTCCTACACTCTTCAAGTCCCCACATATATGATACATTCTTATAAGTGAGCTCCCCACAACAACATCCACTCTACCATCTACAACAAGCACATGTGTATGCAACTGCTTGCTCTTAGCTGAATCCAAAACAGAAGCTGCTGCATGTCATGTCTATCAATGCATTTCCAACAGCAATATCAAGTTTCCAATCCATTCTGATCATGATGTCATCATGTAGTTGCAAATACCTCCCTTCAAACATTTGATCACTCTTCAAGTACCTGTAATCAAACATCTTCTTCTACCAAATAGCAACACATTAGTGCATAAAAACCAATCATTTCTTGAGCTAACAAGTAGCTTCATTGCCCCCCTTGTATGGCTGAATGTAAGCATCCAAATTCCTTCTAAAAAATGCATAGTCATCTGCCTTTATGAAATCTGGAATTTCTTCCTTCTTATCATACATTTGACTTTTTGCAATATATGCATTGTATGAGAGTAGGATATCACCTATATCTAAAACATAGAATCTATATCTTTTGCTTTCAATTGCATAACCAATAAAGACCAGTTTAATGGCTTTTTCATCAAGCTTACCATGATCCTTCTTCTCAATGCGATCATAAGCTTGGGAACCAAAAACTTTGAAGTAACTCACATTGGGCTTCTTCCCATAATAAGCTTCATAAGGTGTAAGAACCTTCAAAGCTTTTGTAGAAGACCTATTCAGAATGTATTAGATGTATGTACTACATCAAACCAAAACTTGGGAGAAAGCTTTTTGGATGACATATGCATCATCTCAACAAGTATCCTATAATTTCTCTTTGCAACACCATTCTGTTCTGGAGTGTAAGTAATAGTGAGTTGATGAGAGATACCTTTGTCTTCAAGAAAAGACTTAAAGTCTTTAGACATGTAATCTCCTCCCCTATCACTTCTCAAAATCTAGATCTTTCATGGACTTTCATTTTCAACCATAGCTAAGAACTTCTTAAAATTGGGAAAATCATGTGACTTCACTTTAAGACCGTAAATCCATGAATATCTTGAGAAATCATCAATGAACATAACAAACCACCTAGAAACTTGAATAGAATCTATTCTCATTGGACCATTCACATATGAATGTATGATCCACAACTTCCTTTTGGTCGTGCAATATCCATGCTTCTTGAAAGATAGTTTATGAAGCTTTCCTTCAGGACATCCTTCACATGATACTGCATCATTGGTAAAGCAAAAGTAGGCAAAGTCTCCACCATACCTTGATCTTTGATATGCTTAAGATCTGTGTAACTGATATGACCAAATCTAGCATGCCATAACTTCATGTTCTCCTTAGGTGTAGTAGACCTAGAAACATTAGCATGACTTATTTTGGACAATACAAATGTGCCACTTCTGTTTTCACCTTGAAGTAGACAATGCTCCCTATCACATCAAAGGATCTTACATGAATCTTTCTTGACAACAACTTTATAACCATCTGATAAGAAAGTAGAGATAGATAGCAAATTCTTCTTGATATCTGGTACATAAAGAAGATTCGAAATTGTGAAATTTCCACCTGTTGTTGACCTAAGGTTCACTTCTCCGACACCAACAACACCAAAATCATGACCATCTACAATGGCCACTCTTCTACCTGAAGAGTTACAAAGGGAAGAAAATACCTTTTTGCAACCTATCATATGCTTAGTAGCTCTAGAATCAAAAATCCAAGGATTATTTGAGATTGCATTCAATGTTTCCTGATCAAAAGCTAGCTCTTCAATAGAAACACATCCATATGAATCTACCATTGAAGATTTAGGTTTTGGATCATCCTCAACACTATTATCTGATGCTTTCTTCTTCTCTCTAAAAATCCTTGCTTTGCATTGTGTTATGTAATGACCTAGTTTCTTATAATAATGGCATACTCCTTTCTTTGAATGAAATGTAGTCAAAGCATTTTCTTTGGATGTAGAGGAAGCATTAGTAAAAGGACCAAAAGACTTAGGATTAAAAGACTTTCTTTCCATCTTGGATTGCTAACTCTTCTTCTCCTTCTTTGTCTCCATCTTCTTATTACCCTTTGATGATGATAACATGGCTTCATCATTCTCTTCCATACCCCTTTGTTGATCTTCATCTTGAAGTAACAAGAACTATACCTCTTCAAATCAAAGTTCTCTAGCTTTCGTAGAGAGAGTTAAAGAGGTAACAAAAGCATGATATGTAGATGGAAGTAAGTTAAGAAGTATGTTTACCATCTCTTCATCTGACTATGTTGTGATACCAAATGTTGGTATTCTAAGGTCTGAATACCATATGTTTGGAATTCAGAATGGGCCATAATAACAATATACCACAAGTTTATAGGATCTTCCAATAGATGAACCTTAACATACACACCTTAATACTCAAAAGGAAGATGATTGAAAGATAGAGAGAGAATAGAAGAGATTTAAGTGTAACGGTAAGCTATGAGGCTCACCTACATTGTCTATATATCAGTATCAAATTACAATGTGTGTATATGATACAAACTAACAATATCTGTATCTAGATAGAAAAAGGAACTAGATACAAGCGATTGTGTGTCTAAGAGGTATGAAGAGTGTGCATGTGTGACAATATGGAGAATAAGAACAATCTAGAACTATTTTACAACAAACCGAATTTCTAATCAACCTAAATCAGAAACTAGTGACCTAGCAAGAAAGTACTGAAATAGAACTGCTACCCAATAAATCAACAATGGATGTTGATGGTAAGTTGGCAAAATCTCCTCCAAATAATCACCAAGATGTAGATAGCAAATCCTCCAAGAGTGTGTGAACTCCTCCTCCAAGATAGCCCCCTAGTGATCACCTCCTCAAGAGTGTGTGAACACTCTCTCTTCAAGAAGACCTTCTCCTTGTGTTGAGCACTTAAGCTCCTTGAGATGATCCTTGAGTGATGCTCAATAATGAGCCTTGGTATCTCTTATATAGTGTTGTAGCCTTGTGAAAAGCAAAAGAAAAAGCACACATCGAGAAATCTTTTACGATAAAAGCTTTTGCTATGTAAAGAAAACAAAATCGATGTCGCTCCAAGTAAAGCAATTGCGATCGCTACAAATAGTATGACGCACATAATGTGCTTTTTAAAAAATATCATCGTGATACCAGTGGTGGGTTTAGAACCCATGCCGATTTGATTCAAGATGTTTCCTCTAAACCACAAAGCGAGGAACTTTTTGTGTAGAAGAATATAGAGCATATACATCATATGCTTTGAGCTTGAGTTGTTGGACCATATGTGAGCATTGTTTCCAACAATACATTCTCCCTATTTCCACATGAAATAGGATGCATTGATCCAAAGTTGGTAGCTCCTATGATCGTATTCATTGTACCACATACTCCATGGAATCTTCCGTGGATATGAGTCACAAAGGCTCAATTACCTTAGCTAATCAGATTTTTAAAGGAGAAGATTTCTATGAGAATCCTTGAACCCTAAAAAGAATGGGAAACTGCAGCCTATGAACAAATTTGCTATTAGAAATGTAGGAATAAGACCGACTGTAGATGAGCTCTTAGAGACTTTTGTTGGACACTCCATCTATTCAACGGGAGAGTTGTACTCAAGATATGACGAGTTTCAGTTGTGTACTTCGCCACAAGGAGTGACAAATTCCTTGGCACACATGATGAACTCTATGAACCTAGTCTTACATGACTTCTACCAAAGTAACTATGCCTTTTATCGATGACGTTTGGATAAAAGGTTGTGTGGAAAAGGAAAGAGATGCAACTTTAGACTCATCTAGATGTAGGAAGTTTGTTTCCAATCACATTTCTAACTGTGAAAGAATCTTTCAAAGATTTTAAGAGGTTGGATTGACTTTATCTTTAGAGAATTCCACTTTCAGTGTCAACAAAGTTTGGATTGTTGGACATCTATGTGGACATTATGGATGTCGGCCATATCCAAAAACATTTGATGCCATTAGTAGGATTTCACAGGTGTGTCGTAATGTTAGTATAGTGAGAAGGTTCGTAGGAGCTTGTGTCTTCTATGCAATCTAGATCCCTCACTTTTCTCATGTTGCAAGCCCATTATATGATCTATTATGAAAGAGAAGGAAATTCTTCTAAACAAAGAAACATAGTAAAACTAAAGCAATTGCTTATCAATGTTCTAATCTTGAAAAGGATTGATTATTTAGGAAATAAAACAATAATCCTAACCATTGATACTAGTCCTATCAGTATATGTTGGTTCATTGGATAGGATGATGATGAGGTGATATCCTCAAATTAAGAGAGAGTTATGGGGATTAGTCACTGCTTTAAAAAAAGATAAAGAGTATTTTACTAGAGCAAATGTGATCATGGAAACTAATTGTCTTCCATTAATAGGAATGATTGCTAAATTTTCATCTCTTGATATTGCAATGTTGAGATGGATTGT
Organism: Ceratopteris richardii; assembly: GCA_020310875.1. Lineage (NCBI taxonomy): Eukaryota > Viridiplantae > Streptophyta > Polypodiopsida > Polypodiales > Pteridaceae > Ceratopteris > Ceratopteris richardii. The sequence continues at coordinate 12,702,771 of CM035416.1, forward strand.
AGATATCAGATTTATTAGCCAAGCCTTTGTTCATATTGCTAGAAAACGCAATATTGTTATTGATATGCTCTCACGAGCAAGATTTGATGATGATGAAGGAGCAACAAATAGAGGGATAACTTGATTATTGATGATCCATCTACATTTACTTATGAATGATCTATAGATGAGGATTACGAGGGAGAATGGAAAGACATAGGCTATTATTTCAGTACCTTACGACCTCTCCCAAGTTGGTCAGAAAATCAATTTCAGAACATCAGAAAGAAGTCTTTTAACTTCTTTCTAAGAGATGTATATCTTTGGCAACATGCTAGAGGAAAGGTGAAAAATCCACAGAGAATATTAGGTTTAAGAAATCTTTAGGTGCAAGTTATGAGAGCCATGCATGAAATCTTATGGGGAGGTCATAAGGGTTTTATGGAAACATATGAAAAATTTTGGGAAAGCTATTGGTGGCCAAGGATGTACGTTAATGTTAAAGACTATGTGAGCCGATGTGCCACATGTCAGTTGCATTCCTTGGTCAAACATAGAGACCCCTTAGACCCAACTTATCCACCTTGTATTCATTACAAGTGGGTAGCTGATCTTGTGACAATGCCTAAAAGAAGTGATGGCATGAGATATAAAATACTTGCACATGAAGACTTGATAAATCACGTGGAAGGTCATTCACTTTGATCTAATACTACTTAAAATGTATGCCTATTCCTTTTCGAAGAAGTTATATCTAGATTTGGATATATCAAAAAAGTAGTAGCAGATCGAGGAGAGGTAGATGTGAGAGAGGTGAGAGAATTCTTTGATTATCATGGAATTCACTCTCTCATGATAGCCTATAGCCCAGAAGCAAATGTGAAGATTGATCAAGGTCATCCTTCTATAGTGGATGCGATCTCGAAGGCATGCGATGGAGATATCGGGCAATGGACAAGATATCTACCATTTGCTTTATGGGTAGTGTAGAGGAGGTACTGGGATATCCACTTCCAACAATATCAAATTGTATACATTTCCAGTACTCCGTCTACCAAAGGGGGGTTCTCCTTAGGGAAGTATACCCTGTGACATTCTTGTGTGCAGGTACCTTTACTGACAACAGAGAAACCAATAGAAGTGAAGATGTACGGTTGTAGAGAAAGGATCAATAACAAGTGCTCTTGAGAGAGAAAATCACTTTGTAACTTTAAAAATGAATACAGAGAGCTACAATACTACCAAAGGATATAACAGTGGGCAATGCACGCCAATGACTAAATCTAAGCCACTTAATCACCCTGCAATGCTAATCATCAACTCCACCGGGACGCCCACACTCTGTATACTCATCACAGAGTGACCTCCAACAGTGTGCCTGTAGCAACAGAGTGTAGAGAGTAGACCAGAAAATAGCCTAAACTAGCATCAACAAATGATGGTAGTGATGATACGCAATAGTTCACATGAATGAAATTACACCCCCGCCCCCCCTCTCTCTCTCGAATGAGTGCCAAACATCTATTTATATAGACTCCCAAAACGGGAGAAGGTCCTTTGATTCCGCAACTGATAATACACCTATTGCCGTCTATTTCGCCTGCCAAGATGGGCGTCACTCGTAGTTTCGCCTGCCAAGATGGGCGTCACCCGTAGTTTCGCCTGCCACGATGGGCATCACCCATAGTTTCGCCTATGGGAAGGATTCGCCTAAAATATCTGTTCAACATATCCATTAAGGTGGTTCGATTGGCTCTGGGAGTGCATATGACAATGAGTACAGTTGGAATGTCCATAGATTTTGTAATTGTCACGTCGTGATGCCTTGTGCATGCTTAGGGGTGTCTGTCATCCATCGGAGTTTATTTAGTAATTCTGGTTCCGGTGATTTCGGTCAACCAGTTGAACAAAATCTGCCCTATCGCCGAAGTGCTCACCGTAAAGTTACCGAAATTCTGCCGAAAAGGTGCCGAATTTGCGAACTTCTTCCAAATTCTGAGTTTCTTCCAGTAATTCTGTCTTCAGTGATTTTGGTCAACCAGTACTCAACTAAACTATTTTCCTCCGAAAAAGCGCGATCTTCGGTCTCTTATCAGAGATAGGATTCTGCTAGATTACAGTCCCCCGCATCAAAACTTTACACCGTCCCGGTGTAATATCTCTTTTACTTGCTGATTTCATCAAACAAAATGATCTGCCAAAATTAAAAGAAACTATGGTATGTATAGTGAATGAATTTCATCTGCTTGTATTAATTCAAATAAGTTTTCACCCTGGAGATGTTGATCAGGGGCATCCTTTCACCCTGCAAGTCCTCTAGATAAACTGCTCCTTGAGGTAGTACCTTTATCACCTTGTAGGGTCCTATCCACTTAGGTGCCAATTTGGTGGATGTCGACAGAATCTGATGCACCAGGACCAAAGATCCTTCCTGTACCTCATTAGTCTTTAAATACCTATCATGCAGCCATTTGCGTTTCTCTTGCTTTACCTGTAGTTTCCTCATGGCTGCTTCCCTATATTTTTCCAATGCCACAAGTCTTCTAATGGGTGGCTCAATTCCACTGATTTTGGCTCCAATTTCCTTCCTGATAATAAATTCGAATGGGGCCAATGCCTCCTTACCATATACTAAACGAAATGGACTTTCGCCAGTGGTCCCCCTTGTAGTAGTTCGGAAAGCCCAAACTGCACCGGTTAATGCTTGTGGCCAAGAACTTTGATGATCAAAGGATAATTTGCGTAAGAGCCCGATCAAAATATTATTGGAGCTCTCTGCTTGGCCATTTGCCCTTGGATAGTAGGCACAAGATTTTTTATGGAAAACCTTGTACTTATCAAATATAAATTGGAGCAATTGATTTACAAAATGTGTGCCCCTATCACTAGTGATTTCTAGTGGGCAACCAAATCTTGAAAAAATACGTTTATACAAAAACTTAGCTACTATTAAAGTTGTGCAATTTACAGTAGCTTTAGCCTCAATCCATTTAGTTGCATAGCATGTGGCCATCAAAATATATTTCTTACCCCCAGGTTGACTAGTTGGACTGATCGGACCAATAAAATCAGGACCCCATCGTTCAAAAGGTAGCCATCCTGTGGAGATCTTTAATCGTTGAAAATTCAACTTGGTTGGCCTAGGGGCACATCTCTGGCAGATGTCGCATTCCTTAGCGAAGTTTATTGCATCCTTGTATACCCGAGGCCACCATAGTCCTTTGTGAATGATTCTGTGAGCTAATTCTTCCCCCTTTAGATGTCCTTCACTGTGTGCAGCCTTTAGCAAAAGATTTACCTCCTCTGGATAAACACACTTTCTCAAGATTTCGTCCTGACCATATCTATATAAATTCCCATTTATAAGCGAATTTGCTTTGGCTTTGAGGAGCAATCTTCTCTTTTCTATGGGTGTCAAGTGTTCTGGGAGTTTTCCAGTAGTGAGAAAATGGAGAATTACATCATACCAATCAGTCCGAATTGCCACTAGGAAGAGATTACTATCCACCAGTTCATCATTAATACCTGTTGCCTTCTCGCTCATTGCGGTCCTCGACACTTGATCTGCCATGTAGTGTTCTCTTCCCGGCTTAATATGAATATCGAAATTAAATTCTTGAAACAGGAGTAACCATCTCCAAACCCTTCCAGCCACTCTAGGCTTGTTTATCAAGTACTTCAAGGGCTGATGGTCCGATATGACTATAAAATGTACACCAAGAAGATAATGCCGAAACTTTTGAAGAGCAAATACAATAGCCAAACCTTCCCTTTCTGTTGTACTGTAATTCCTTTCATCTTGGTTGAGTAGTCTGCTGGCATAGGAGATAGGTTTATCAACCTTGTGTGATGATGGTTGAGCTAGAACTGCACCAACAGCATGAAGGTTAGCATTTGTATGCACATGAAACTCCAATGACCAGTTAGGAACACTTAAAAGTGGAGCAGTACATAACCTCATTTTCAGTTCACAAAATGCTTCGTCAGCTTCATCACTCCATGAGAAAGGAACCTTTTTACTGGTAAGCCTTGATAAGGGCTTAGCTATTTCTGAATACATTCGTATGAATCTTCTATGGTATCCTGCATGTCCCAAAAAACTTTGTACTTCTTTTGGGCTTTGTGGAATAGGCATGGATAAAATAGCAGTAACCTTTGCAGGGTCAACCATTATTCCTTCAGCAGATACTATGTGACCAAGAAGAGCGCCCTTGGTGACCAAAAAGTGACATTTATCAGGATTTAATTTCAAACTTGTTTTGAGACATTGCTCAAACATTTCTTTTAGGTTTTCCAAATGATCATGGAAATCTTGAACTGCTCTTCTTCTATCTGTGCCTGAAAATACTGAAAAATCATCCATAAAAATGCGTAAAAAGGTTGTCAACCATTTGCCCAATATGAGATACATTGTTCTATTAAATGAAGCCGGTGCATTCTTCAAACCAAAAGCCATGCGAGTATAAACATAAGTGCCCCATGGAGTTACAAAGGCTGTTTTGTCGCTATCCTCAGGATGAATCACTATCTGATTGTAGCCGCTGAAACCGTCCAGGAAGCTATACAAAGTGTGACCAGCTACTTCCTCAAGTACTTGCTCTGTGAAGGGCTGAGGAAATCCATCTTGAACAGTCACTTTATTCAAGGCTTGAAAATCAACACAGACTCTTATTTTTCCACTACTTTTCTTGGGCACAATAACCATAGAAGAAAGCCACCTGGAATGTTCTACTGGAACAATTATGCCTGCTTCTTCTAGTTTTGTAATTTCCACTTTTACTACCTCTGCATACTTTGGATTGAGTCGATATGGCCTACTTCTTGCAGGCGGGGCTCCCTCAACTAAGGGTATCCGATGTAATCCGAGCTCCTCTGGTATCCCTGTTAGATCTTTGTAGGACCATGCAAAGACATTTTTGTAAGCACAAAGCAAAGATGTTACCTTCTGTAGTAAAGGAGGATAATGCCATATCCAAGAGGCTAATTGGACTACTTGAGGGTTCTCTTCATTCCCCATATTTACTTCTTGTACCAGTGTTTCAGGACTAATCTTGTTTGATAAATCATCTCCACTATATGCAGGAGTGGATTTTAACTTATATTCTGCAATATGCTCTCTGGTCCACCCTGGAGGTATGTCCGAAAAGGGGAAATCTTCTCTGTATTCTAGCTCATTACCTTCCTATTTTGAAACCTCTATAGTTGTTGCCCCTTCAACATTCGTAATCTCCTGCAAGTTCTCATTCTTCAATTCCTTACAAACCTCATGGTTTCTTCCTGCAACTTCTTCATCTGGAACTTCTTCCTCTATTTCATTGATTTCCACCCTGCAACATTCTGCACTTTCCATCATCCAATTCAATAATGTATTTTCTTCCTGGGGTAGAGAGGGCATTACTTGAGTATCCATAGTATATCCAGCAATTTTCCCTGAGTCAAATCCTTCTTCCAAATGTAGCTTCAGTTGACTATCATTGCTAGTTGAAATCCATAATTTGTTTTTCCCCCAATCTTGCAAAGCTTTTTCTTGCCTCAGCCAAGGTCTCCCCAGAAGTAAAGGGTAGGAAGTCTCCTGTGGAAGTGCAATAACAACAAAATCCAACACAAAGTGGCAACCCTGTACTATCATCCGTACCTTTTTGATAATGCCAAGAGGCGCAACTCGATGTTGATCTGCTAGTGTAACTGTGAATGGTGCCTTCTTGGTGGGGTTCAAATTCAGTTTCTTCATTGTAAAATCTGGCATCAAATTGATACCTGAGCCTCCATCTATGATCACACCTGTGAGAGCTTCATCCTTTATACAAACAGATAATCTTGAGCTTTGGTAGTCTGCCAAGGGTGCAGGTGGAAAATCAACCATGAAACCATCTATACTCGGTGATTGGATCAAGTGGGCAGAGTGTATAATCTTCAATAAGTCACTTCTTATTTTCAAATCCATCCTTATAAGTTTGTACAGACTGATCTTGTGATGAATGCCCTTCAAAACCTGCTCAATGTTTATCTCATGTGTGTCTGCTTGCAGATCTGTTGGTTGGTCCCTTAATGAAGTAGCCATCCTTCCATAAGCTCCTTCCATTTCTGCTTGATCCTTCCATCCACCCTTCTTTTCCTCTTCTTTATCCCGGAAACTTTGTTGTTCCTCTCTATCGATTGTTGCTGCTCATACCTTCTTCTTATGGTGAGACTGTAATCATGTGGATTGGAGCCGGACGACTTCTTGGGCAGTCTTTGGTATAGTAATCCTTGGCCTCTGGACAATGTTGACAAGGAGATGCATCCTCTGGTAGAGAACATCTATTGTGTGTATGGCCATATTCACCACAACGATAACACATCAATGGTCTATTATATCTAGGTTTTGTACGATTTTCCTCTCTACCAGGTGCATTTGAAGTACTAGCATAATATGAATCCAAAGCCTGAGGGTTACCTCGTTGCTGTGTACCCTTCAGGTAGTAACAGTCTCTAGCTTCATGACCATCTTTCCCACAAAATTGACAGCTTACCTTGTTAGGGCAATTGGCATTGGAATGTCCATTGTTGTTACATTTTGTACACCAAATCTGCCTTCTTATATCCTGAGTGGTCCGCAAATCCTCTAACTCATGGTGAAGTTGGGTTACTTCGTCATCAGTGCAATGTAGTGGTGGCAAGACCTTCGCTTCTTGTCGATTTTGTTGCATTCTTAATGCCTCTAGCTCCTTCCTTAGTTGCTCAATCGGGTCTAGTTCTGCAGCATAATTTGTTTGTGTGTCCCCTTCAAAATGTTGTCGAGCTTCTTCAATGCGTGATGTTGCTGCAACAAAATCATTGAGGGTGGCATCCAATCTAAGAGACTCACGTAACTTCTGTTGAGATGACCTGGGCAAAGCTTTTTCTATCCATTTTTTAACCAAGAAATCACCTGGAGCATGTGGAAGACGTGCTACAAGTGCTTTTGTCGTGGTGTGAAGTTCATGGAAGGATTCACCTTGTCTCAGCCTTAAATTCTCTAGCTGATCCAAAGCTCTTTCCGAGGAGTCACTCGGCCGAAATGTCTGTGAGAACGTCGTCTTTAAAGCCTCCCATGTATCAAAATGGCCATCCATATATTGACTGTATCATTTGTCTGCAAGACCTTCCAGTGTGGATGGGAAGAGTGCTAGCATTGCATCTTCTCTATTCTGCAGACCTCGTCCACGGCATAAGGAGATGAATCTCCTCACATGATCATCAGCATCCTCATATGCTTGTCCCTTGAAGGTAGGGAACTTGATGTTGAGTCTGGAGAGTAAATGAGAAAGGTCCTCCATTTGTACTGGTGTTTCTTCTGACGTATCCGAGGAGAAGTCTAAGATTCTCCTATGCTTCTCTTTTGATAATGGTGTCGCACCCAAATCAATAGATAAATTCCAAGAGGGTAGAGGGGAGGTAGACTCACTAGTCGAGGTTATAGCTAACTTGTTAAGGCTCCTTCGTACATGAAGAGGCTCCTTATCTGCTCGCATATGGGTCATGTAATGTACCTACTTGCGAATTGCAATAGGGCAAAAATATTGAACAAGGGACTATTTACTATCCTCAGGGCCTCTCACAGAAATGCAAGTGTCCCACCGGGCGTGCCAAACTGTAGAGGAGGTATTGGGATATCCACTTCCAACAATATCAAATTGTATACATTTCCAGTACTCCATCTACCAAAGGGGGGTTCTCCTTAGGGAAGTATACCCTGTGACATTCCTGTGTGCAGGTACCTTTACTAACCATAGAGAAACCAATAGAAGTGAAGATGTACGGTTGTAGAGAAAAGATCAATAACAAGTGCTCTTGAGAGAGAAAATCACTTCGTAACTTTAAAAATGAATACAGAGAGCTACAATACTACCAAAGGATATAACAGTGGGCGATGCACGCCAATGACTAAATCTAAGCCACTCAATCACCATGCAATGCTAATCATCAACTCCACCGGGATGCCCACGCTCTGTATACTCATCACACAGTGACCTCCAATAGTGTGCCTGTAGCAACAGAGTGCAGAGAGTAGACCAGAAAATAGCCTAAACTAGCATCAACAAATGATGGTAGTGATGATATGCAATAGTTCACATGAATGAAATTACACCCCCGCCCCCCCTCTCTCTCTCGAATGAGTGCCAAACATCTGTTTATATAAACTCCCGAAACGGGAGAAGGTCCTTTGATTCCGCAACCGATAATACACCTACTGCCGTCTATTTTGCCTTCCAAGATGGGCGTCACCCGTAGTTTCGCCTGCCACGATGGGCATCACCCGTAGTTTTGCCTATGGGAAGGATTCGCCTAAAATATCTGTTCAACATATCCATTAAGGTGGTTCGATTGGCCCTAGGAGTGCATATGACAATGAGTACAGTTGGAATGTCCATAGATTTTGTAATTGTCACGTCGCAATGCCTTGTGCATGCTTAGGGGTGTCTGTCATCCACCGGAGTTTATTTAGTGATTCTGGTTCCAGTGATTTCGATCAACCAGTTGATCGAAATCCTCCCTATCGCCGAAGTGCTCACCGTAAAGTTACCGAAATTCTGTCGAAAAGGCGCCAAATTTGCCAACTTCTTCCGAATTCTTAGTTTCTTCCAGTAATTCTATCTTCGGTGATTTCGGTCAACCAGTACTCAACTGAACTATTTTCCTCCGAAAAAGCACGATCTTTTGTCTCTTATCAGAGATAGGATTCTGCTGGATTACAGGTAGGTCCGATGAAATATACGAGATCGATCGATTTTATGTAAGCTATGCTCATGTATGTCAAAAGCTGATTTTCCTATTCGCACTCAAATGATAAACTAGATAAGCTTAGATAGGGAAGATAATTTTTCATGAGAAGACTTATTAGCTTTAAGAATTAAATAGTTAAAACAAGGGAATGAGAATATGAAAGAAGTTGTTAAAAAGTTAAAAGAATCATGTCTAAAAAATAAGATTTATTTTGATAAGAGACATCAACTTAGGCCATAATTGATAGAGTTTAGGGATTGGGTACTTGTTTATGAAAGTACCTTTGATACCCAATATGATGCAAGACATAACTTAACTAAATGATGGTTTGGTCCTTATGTTGTTGTTTCTATTTTTTATAACAAGTACATATGTTTTACCTAAACTTGATGGAACTCCCTTGAGAAATATGATTGTAGGAAAAAGAATTAAGCTATCCTATGAAGGAAGAGCAGTGACTATGAAATAGATGAAGAAGTCTTAGATGAGGATGATGCAGATGAAGAATGAAGAAAAGATAAAATCAGGTGAAACACTTCCACTCTAATTTCATTTTTTTAGAAAAGTATGCAAATATACATTGAATTTTGTACCTGATAGATGCATTGGAATTTGTACAAATTTAAGTGAATTAGGTAGATTCAAAATATCATATGTCTATTATGATTATGTGTGATGCATGAAAGACCAAAGTTATATGAGTAGTATTAGTTAGCAAATTAGAACTTTCAAGAGTGAAATCCTTGGAATGTGATGGCAAAACTTAAACTAAGTGCATGTATATGCTAATAAACATGAATACTTGGTGAGTGGGATTCTTTGGTTCCTACTATTTATTCCTTGTAAGATCCTACCTCCAGACAGATTATGATTTAGGCAAGCCTTCGTACTCAAGCTAGCTATATATGTACGTGTATATGTCCTCAGTACACTGTGATGGGATAGTAGGTGGGTGGAGCTACCGTGGTTTGTGATCAAGGCCATGAGTCAATGCTAGATTTATCGTATGGCTTGACCAGTATGTTGTCATGCACCTATATGTGTCAATAGGTGGATGGAGTCTCTTGGCAGGGTGGTCAGAGCCACTATGTGTCGTGCACTATGTTGGGTCGACAAACAAGTGGAGTAAACTTGGTTGAGTGGACACATCCATGAGTCACACCCGATTTTGGCATAGCCTAAATTTTTTAAATAAAAATAAAATAAAAGAAAGAGAGTTGAGCTGGGTGAAGCACAAAAGAAAAAGAAAAATAATATCAATGAAAGAAAGATAATAAGATCTTGTTGATATATTTAGGTAGTGATGTGTGTGAACACACTAGGACCGTCGGGGTACTTTTTCCCTCTTTAGGAGGTTTTTTTCCCCCGGCTTGTATATACGCCTATTGCCCTAATGGGCTACTTATCTTTGTACATTCTCTAGTAATACATTCAATATTGTGTGTTTGTGCTCCAAGCTTCTTCTTCTTCCTTGTGTTGTTCGCGTAATTCTGCAGACATCTACCTCCAACAATTGGTATCAGAGCAGGTCATCGCTTCATCTAGGGCACCATCAACTCTCTTCCGTTTGCAGTCTCAGAATCGCAAAAATTTTGGTGAGCATACTCAGCGTGTTTCCAGATCAAAACAGCTTCGCTATGTGGTGCCGAAATCGCGATCTGAGGTCGTTTCAGCCTCCGAACGCACTATCGCAGCGCTTGTGCATGCTATTTCATCTTTTTGTGCCAAAGGTATATACTAGTTTCTATTCGCCAGTTTAAGCGTCTCAAAGTCTGCTATAGGTCTAGCAGAACTCGTCTTGGCAGTTCTGTTCGACTTTTTGAGATATAGTTAATTTTCTGCATCAAGGTATTTTAGTCACCGGCCATGGCTGAAAGCAGTGATGTATTCCGTATGTTGGTTGTTGAGGATAAGTTGGACGGTACCAACTACCCATTATGGGCTTATATGATGCAACATGTATTGGTTGCAAAAGCATTATGGAACATTGTGCAAGGTATTGAAAGACGTCCTATTACACCTGTAACAACAGGTACTACAAATACAAGTGCTGGAGCTGATGAAGATGGTGTCGAAGATGATATTGTGCAGATTCTTGTTCATGATGTTGTTTCTGTTGCACCTACTACAGAGCAGATTCGTTGGGATGGCAGAGATGCCCAGGCACATGCATTGATAGCTTTGTCTGTCAAACGTGCCATTATTCCTCATATTCGCTCTTGCAAAACAGCTAAGGATGCTTGGGATACACTTACCACATTGTACCAAGCTAGGAATGAGGCTCGTGTTGCTTACCTCCGAAAACAGCTGGAGAGTGAGCACATGAATGAAGGTGATCCTATGGACAGTTTCCTAACAAAGATCAAAGACTTGAAGGAACAGTTGATTTCTGCTGATGAGGTCATACTAGATAGCTCACTTGTGGAGGCCGTTCTGAATGGTCTTCCTGATTCATATCAGAGTTTTGCTTCTACTCTTTGGTTGATGATGAAAGGCAATCCAAATGCCTTGTCATTTGAGGAGTTAGTCTTTGTTCTGTTGTAGGAAGATCAGTCCAAGCAGAACAGGTCCATTATGCGTGTTGTAAATCAAGCTTTCTTGGCTAGTCAGAAAGGCAAAGGAAAATGGAGTTCTTCTACTAGAAAGTAGAAATCTACAAATGTTGCACATTCGAAGAACCAAGACATAGATGAGAAAAAAAATCAGAAAAGCAGAAATTGTTTTGTAAGTATTGTAAAGGGAATGATCATATCATAAAGAACTGTCCAAAACTGGCTGCAAAAGAGGCACAGAAGAAAGAGGCTGGAATGGTTGTTGCAGAAGCCTCTACACCAAAAACGGAGTCTGCTAATCTTGTGCAGGAAGAAGAATGGGCGTTCACTACTGTTTGCAGTTTTGACCCATCTTCTCATGAGCAGTGCATGTCTGCAGTAGACTCAGATGTTTGGTACTTTAACAGTGGGGCGACCAAACATATTACCTCGCAGCACAGTTTCTTCTCTTCACTCAAGCCTGTCCCTACAGGGAATACTGTTACATGCGCCAACAACTCCTCTTATCCTGTTATGGGAATTGGTAAGATCATTTTGACTACTGTTGATGGTAGTTCTTTCACTTTGTCAGATGCTTTATTTGTGCCAGGGATCAAGAAGAATCTGTTATCGGTTTCTGCATTAGCCAAGATTGGCTTGGTTGTGAAATTTGTTGATGACATATGTACAGTTCATGATTTGTCAAATGGCAATGTTATTATTGCTTCTGGCATTTTATGTCGTGGGCTGTATAAGCTCATAGACTATGAAAGATCTGAAAATGATTTGGCATGTGCAGTAAATGATTCTCAGGCTATGTCAGATGCAAAGCTTTGGCATGCATGCTTTGGTCATCTGAATTTTGCTAGTTTGCTATGCCTACTGAAATCTGAAATGGTGTCCTCTTTGCCCAAACTTGAGGCACCTGGAAAACATATTTGTGAAGGCTGTATTTTGGGCAAAATGCAGCATTCCTCCTTTCCAAAAGATGGTTCAGTTCGGGCTACACAGAAATTGGAACTTCTACATAGTGATGTCTGTGGTCCTATGCAGACACCCTCTTTTGGAAATTACCTTTACTTCGTGACTTTCATTGATGATTTTTCAAGGCATGCATGGGTATATCCACTCAAAGTAAAGTCCAAAGTGTTCATGTGCTTTAAAAAGTTTTTGGTTTTGGCTAAAAATTTGTTAGCATGTAAAATGGGCACCCTCCGTTCTGATCGAGGGGGGGAATATATGTCTTCTGATTTTAATGCATTTCTAGCTGAACGTAGGATAAAACACCAGTGTACAATTCTGTATACACCTCAACAGAATGGAGTTGTTGAACGAAAGATTAGGTCACTCATGGAGATGGCGAGGTGCATGGTCAAGAGTCAGGCTTTACCACATAGGTTCTGGCTTGAGGCTGTCATGTGTGCAGCATATGTATTGAACAGGTGTCCCACTAAAGTGTTGTAGTATATCACTCCATATGAGGCTTGGCATGACCGCAAGCCATCTCTTGCTCATCTACATGTTTTTGCTTGTTTGGCATATGCACTAGTGCCTGAGCATCACAGAAATTTGGATGATAAGGTAGTAAAATGTATTTTTGTTGGGTACAGTTCTGAAAGTAAAGGCTATCGTTTCTATCATCCACAGACTAAACGCATTCTGGTTAGTCGTGATGTTATCTTTGTGGAAGATGCTATTCAGCCATTGCTTTCATGTCCTAAGGAGACATCTGGCACAGAATTCAGAAAATTGGATGGCTGCTATGCAATCTTAATATGATGCTATAATAAAGAATGGTACATGGTCTTTATGTGACTTGCCTCCTGGCAAGAAGACCATTGGCACTAAGTGGGTATACAAGCTGAAGCGTAAACCTGATGGTAGAGTTGACAGGTATAAGGCTAGGCTTGTTGTAAAGGGTTATGCGTAGGAAAGAGGCATTGATTTTGATGATACGTTTGCACCTACATGCCGTATGACTACTGTTCGGAGCATTTGTGCACTTGCAGCCCATCATGGTTGGAATGTACATCAGTTGGATATTAAAACAACATTTCTGAATGGTGACTTGCATGAAGAAGTGTATGTTTTTCAGCCCCGTGGCTTTGTGCAGAAAGGGCATGAAAACCAGGTGTGCAGGTTAAAGAAGGCATTATATGGTTTAAAGCAAGCACCACGTGCTTGGTATGAGAAGATGCATGCCTATCTAGTTGCACATGGTTTTGAGAACAATCCAACTGAAAGCACCTTATATGTTAAGCATGCTAATGATGTGCTTTTGATCATTGTTGTCTATGTTGACGACATGCTGCTCACTGGTCCTATTGAGAAGCATGTTGTTGATTTCAAGGCTGATTTGCATGCCTCATTTGAGATGTCTGATTTGGGGCATTTGCATCACTATTTGAGCATTCAGTTTATGCAAGTTGATGGTGGAATGGCTTTATGTCAAATGAGATATATTGACACATTATTGCAGCATTTTGGCCTTGAAGACTGTAAGCCTATTGCCATTCCTATGGAGACAGGTTTACGATTGAGTCTTCATGATGTTGGAGATGCATTTGATGTTGTTCTTTATCAGCAGGCTGTTGGATGCTTGATTTACTTTTGCATTACTCGGCCAGATATTCAGTTTGTTGTCTCACAGATGAGCAGGTTTATGCATTGCCTAGGAGTCATGCATTGGAAGGTGGTTAAGTGCATCTTTCGCTACTTGAGTGGTACTCGGCTACTTGGGTTGTTTTATCCCACGGGGGGATCACTATCGCCAGATTTGCATGCTTTTTTTGACTCATATTGGGTTGGTTGCTATGACACTTGTGTGTCCACCAGTGGTTTTTGCTTCATGCTTGGTAGCTCATGTATATCTTGGTTGAGCAAGAAGCAGCCTACTGTGGCCACTTCCAGTTGTGAGGCTGAGTATAGGGCAACTTTCACAGCGACTGTTGAGTGTGTGTGGCTCAGATGCCTTATGGCTGATTTGGGTGTTGGCCAGTCTTCTGCCACCACCATCTTCACTGACAGTCAGAGCGCATTGGCAGTTGTGAGGAACCCTGTGTTCCATGCTCGCACTAAGCACATTGAGGTGCATTATCACTATGTCAGGGAGAGGTTCTCTGTTGGGGAGATCAGCTTGTCATATGTGCCCACGCAGGAGAACATTGCATACCTTTTCACGAAGGCTCTGCCTAGGGAGAATTTTGAAGCTTTCCGCAAAGCTTTGGGCTTACTTCCTTTTGTGGAGTGATTTCCACATACCTTTGCACTTCCTTATACATGAGTGCCAGCTCCTTGTTCACCACATCACTCCCAGGGGGGATTTGTTGATATATTTAGGTAGTGATGTGTGTGAACACACTAGGACTGTCGGGGCACTTTTTTCCCTCTTTAGGAGGTTTTTTTCCCCTGGCTTGTATATACGCCTATTGCCCTAATGGGCTACTTATCTTTGTACATTCTCTAGTAATACATTCAGTAGTGTGTGTTTGTGCTCCAAGCTTCTTCTTCTTCCTCGTGCTGTTCGCGTACTTCTGTAGATGTCTATCTCCAACATATCTGATAGAGAGTTTGAGTGTTAAGAGATAAATAGGGGAAAAAAATATATTTCAACAAACTAAGATAGTAAGAATTAGTATATGTGAATGCTTGGAATAAGCTACAGGATCTGAACACGTTGAATGAACAAAAGAACTATGAAGCTTATGATTCATTCATATGATTGCTTGTCTGACTTCATTGGCTGTAACATAATAGAATGAGTGTGAAACTTGCATCTACTTTATTATTCTCTAAGTTTATACTAAATTCCATAAACTTATATGAATTATACACATATTCCATAATTTCAAAAATGTTAGCATTTACCTATGACTATTTGACACTCGTTTATGTTTCTCGACTTGATTTACAGGTTGCACCATCGTGACAATGTGCAAGTTTAGTGGGGGCAAATGTCAGAAGGATTTCATCACTGCAACTCACATTCATGACAACTAAAAATCTTCTTCTAAAGTGGTGATCTCTAATCTCCTAAAAACATGTTTTATGTGACTTGTTGATTTGATTGACCTCTCTCTTGAGTACATGCAGGCAGAAGAACATGGAGATGTGCATTAAACAAGAACGTCCAATTTTTTTTTGGTTTTGTTGTTTGCACCTACCACTAAATGTCCATTTGCATCTTTATTTGAGTCCTTTAGTTGTATGTGTTGTGAAACAAATGAATGTGAGATACCATGTGCATATGTGAGATACCCTATGCATTTATCCTATGTGCTTGAAGTATATACGTGCATGCAACATAGCTTATGCAAGTGGATCAATATGTATGTGTCTGGGTACCTATAACCCTTAATGTGTTTTGAAACCCAACATGTGCCTAAGTGTTTATGAGAAGGATATCCTATGTAAATGTGTGGGTACACGACCCTAAGAATAAGTATATTCAACCTTTCTTATTGTGTGCATGGGTATGATTGAGCATCTGCCATGTGTATGCATGTGCATTGATGTTGGATGCATGGGTAGGATTGTATTGTGATGTATGGGTGGCTATGTGTCTATATGTTCATATCTATTTGTGCTTGTTATTTTGTGTTTAAGAATGTGTGTGATTCTAAATCTATACATATATATCAATATGCATGACATTATGTGTTTATGTGAGCGTGTAAGTGTAAGCATAATTATCAATTTGTTTATGTATGTTTTGTGAGTGTGAATGTGTCTAACGTGTTATGTGTTTTTGTATATGGTTGTGCATTAATGAGTGTGCCTAAAGTGCTACGAGTAAGGGTATATGTGCGTAAGTGAAGGAAAGTATATGTATATGTTTCTGTATATGTGTTTGTGAACATGTGTATAAATCTATGTGCTCTATGCATGTAGGTGTGAAAGTTTATGCATGTGAGTATACATGCAGAGAGTGCATGTATGCATGACTGAATGTGTGTGTGCATGAGTAAGTCTAAATATGGATGTAAGTTAGCTTTATGCATGTGATAGGAATTGAAAGTATTTAATAAAGAAGTGAGTGTTTTTTATTTCTCATAAGTGTACTTATGTTGGGTCTTAATGTGTTTTTTGTTGAGAATTGACAAGCACTTAGAAGCACTTTTAATATTTGTCAAGCATTACAAGGTTGACAGAAAGATGGAAAGAGACACCGTGTTTGCCGACACTGTGGCACTAAGTGGGTACACAAGCTGAAGCGTAAACCGGATGGAACAGTTGATAGGTATAAGGCTAGGCTTTTTGCCAAGGGTTATGCACAAGAAAGAGGCATTGATTTTGATGAAATCTTTGCACCTACTTGCCGAATGACTACTTTTCATAGCATTTCTGCACTTGCACCTCATCGTGGTTGGAATGTAGATTAGTTGGACATTAAAATATCATTTCTAAATGGTGACTTGCATGAAGAAGTGTATGTTTTTCAGCCCCATGGCTTTGTGCAAAAAGGGCATGAAAACCAAGTGTGCAAGTTAAAGAAGGCATTATATGGTTTAAAGCAAGCACCACGTGCTTGGTATGAAAAAATACATGCCTATCTGATTGCACATGGTTTTGAGAGCAGTCCAATTGAAAGAACCTTATATGTTAAGCGTGCTAATGATGTGCTTCTGATCATTATTGTCTATGTTGATGACATGCTGCTCACTATTCCTATTGAGAAGCATATTACTGATTTTGAGGCTGATTTACATGCCTCATTTGAGATGTCTAATTTGGGGCATTTGCATCATTATTTGGGCATTTAGTTTATGCAAGTTGATGGTGGAATAGCTTTGTGTCAAACGAAATATATTGACACATTATTGCAACGTTTTGGCCTTGAAGACTGTAAGCCTATTGCCACTCCTATGGAGACAGGGTTACGATTAATTCCTCATGATGCTAGAGATGCATTTTATGTTGTTCTCTATCAGCAAGTTGTTGGATGCTTGATTTACTTATGAATTACTTGGCCAGATATTCAATTTTTTGTCTCATAGATGAGAAGGTTTATGCATTGCCCAAGTGTCAAGCATTGGTAGGTGGTTAAGCGCATCTTTCACTACTTGAGTGGTACCCGGCTACTTGGATTGTTTTATCCCAAGGGGGATCACTACCACCAGATTTGCATGCTTTTTCTGATAGGGATTGGGCTGGTTGCTATGACACTCGTGTGTCCACTAGTAGCTTTTGCTTCATGCTTGGTAGCTCATGTATATCCTGGTTGAACAAGAAGCAGCATACTATGGCCACTTCTAGTTGTGAGGCTAAGTATAGGGTAGCTTTCACATCGACTGTTGAGTGTGTGTGGCTCAGATGCCTTATGGTTGATTTGGGTGTTGGTCAGTCTTCTTCCACCACCATCTTCACTGACAATCAGAGTGCATTGGCAATTGCGAGGAACCCTATGTTCCATGCTCACAATAAGCACATTGAGGTGCATTATCATTATGTCAAGGAGAGGTTCTTTGCTTGAGAGATCAGCTTGGCATATGTGCCCACGCAGGAGAACATTGCAAACCTTTTCACGAAGGCTCTGCCTAGGGAGAAATTTGAAGCTTTTTGGAAAGCCTTAGGCTTACTTCCTTTTGTGTATTGATTCCACATAGCTTGGCACTTCCTTATACATGAGTGCTAGCTCCTTGGTCATCGCATCACTCCTAGGGGGGATTTTTTGATATATTTTGATAGTGATGTGTGTGAACACTCTAGGACCACTGGGCCACTTTTTTTGCTCTTTAGGAGGTTTTTTTCTCCCAGTATGTATATAGGCCTATTGCCCTAATGGGTCACTTATCTTTTTACATTCTAATGGTAATACATTCAGTATTGTGTGTTGTGCTCCAAGCTTCTTCTTCTTCCTTGTGCTGTTTGCATGCTTCCGCAGACATCTAACTCCAACACAAGGATTTATGAGACATTAATCCATAATCCATTGTTATCGTGCTCAATAGTGGGACTTACTCAAAATCCTGTTTTGTATGCATCAGAGGGATTTTCCTCTATGATCATCGATTTCGTGGGTGATTTATTGCAATTATCATAAATTGCACACACTTCAACCCATTACAAGTAGGAATCCTAGCAAATGCACTACCATCATTTAGCACCTTAGTTTCCATTCTTTACTCATATATAAATAGTTGACCCAAGATGATCGGATACGAACAATCATCTTGAATAAGAAATTATGTTCTTCTTTAACCTCACTAATAGTAATTGGAATATTTGCACATGCACCAAGTAGTTATCTAGGGGCATTATTTGTTGCCTTCATTTTCCAATCATGGTAACAGTTTATTGGCCATTTCCCTTCATTATATAATTCTCTTGATACTATATTAATTTCGGATCTTGAGTCATTTAAAGCTACATGTGGTCTATTGCTATCTCCTATTTTTACAATAGTTTCAGTTGTACCTCATGCCCAATGTTTTTATGAAAAATAACTTTTTGGGTTTCCATTGCTTTCCCTATATGACCTATTATAGGTCCCAAATAATTCATTTGAGCATAAGGTCTATCATATTACCTTAACTTTATTCACTTCACGTTCCTCATTTTCTTTACTTTCATCCATTCCAACATCCTCACTCTTCATTTCAATCGGCTCTCTTCATCTCCTTATAAAACTCATAAAATTCTCTTTTATATTTATATGTGCTAATGCTAACAATTCCTTGAATGTTAGCATTAGCACATATAAATATAACTGGGAAATCAATCGGAAGGTAGGTTGTTTCTTTTATGTTTTCTCTCCTTTTTCATATTCCTTTTAAGTGGGTTGTTTTTCTTCAGTTTCATCTTGTCCTTTCTCTTACTGAAAGGTTTCCTTTTCATTTTCTCTACAGCTTGTTTTACCTTTCCTTTGTTAGGACTCTTTCTCTCTTGTTCCTATTTCTTAGCCTTTTGCTTAGGCTCTAGTTTTGTAGGTTTATTTATCGGCTCATTATTCTCAGTTTCTTTCCTAGACCTAGTAGTTCATTTAGCTTGATTCTCATCTTCGTCTCTCTTTCTTTTCTCATCAATATTTATTTCATGAGGGTATACGGAGAACATATCTACGGGTTCATTCCAACAAGTTTTTGCACAAATATTGAAACTCGAGGCATATAATGTTTCAATTGACAACTTACCTCAATTGGAAATATCATACACACGAGTATTCATAATCAAGTCTAATGCATAAGTATTCTAGCTCGTTGAAGCTCCATACAATTTTTTAAAACCCCATTTTCCAAAATTTTGTCTTAATGGTCTCTTGGTTGCATAGTCACAGATTTATTGGTCTATTTCAGTGAGCCAATTCCTATCCTTGGTTTCCTTAAACATATTGCATGTCCAATATGGATGATCAAACTCATCATAGCATATGCATAGACAATTTTCCTTACAGGCACTCAGATATCTCAAAATCTTCTTTATTGCTTCCAATGCTTCCTGCCAAGATTAGAAATATATCTTCTCATAACTCCCACTACAAATGCAATGTTTGGTCTCATAGCTACCATAGCACACATGACACTACCAACATTACACTAAAAAGGAATTTTGGTCATGAATTCTTTTTCCTCATTTGATTTGGGGCAATCATCCTTGCTCAATTTCCTAGAACATATCTATCAAGTGGATGTGCGACACATGAGTAGCCTCTCAATGGTTGTTGAATAGGAACATTTGAAGACTGATCTGATTGGACATTCCCTTAAATATCCATATGTGCAGCATTTTTATGCATGCTAATTGAAGGAATAGTATACTCAAACACCACTCTTCTCATTTAATATTGAATGTATTACCAAGAGAATGTACAAAGATAAGTAACATGTTAGGGTTTTAGGTGTATATACAAGTCGAGAAAAAAACCTACTAAAGAGGGAAAAAAGTGCCCCAACGGTCCTAGTGTGTTCACACACATCACTACCAAAATATATCAATAAATCACCCCTAGGATTGATGTGGTGAACAAAGGAGCTAGCACTCATGTACAAGGAAGTGCCAAGCTATGTGGAATCAATCCACAAAAGGAAGTAAGCCCAAAGCTTTGTGGAAAGCTTCAAACTTCTCCCTAGACAGAGCCTTTGTAAAAAGGTCTACAAATTCTCTTGTGTAGGCACATATGCCAAATTGATCTCTCCAACGGATAACCTCTCCCTGACATAATGATAGTGCACCTCAATGTGTTTAGTGCGAGCATGGAACAGAGGGTTCCTCGTAACTATATGAAATAATCAAGAATAGTGACATAGTGGAATATGATCGATAGGTAGAGTAGTGAGAAGAAGAACACACTAACATAAATATACACAAAAAGAGAGATAGAGAACTCAAATTCTCAAATTGTCAACAATAATGTATGTACAATGATGATACTATCCACCCATGTGCTCCCACTATGGAGCTTCAATGGCAATATAGATAGACTCTAGATGAAAGGCTTTATAGTGTGCACAATCGTGATTCCATCAGAGTAACTATGTCACCTAACCCAATGATTTAGGCATGATCACTAGGCTCACATGATGTTCTGATCTAGGCTTAACTATCAGGGTCATTTGTAATTTAAAACTACTGAATTACCTAACTATCAAACTGGGTAAACCATCGGAGTGAACCACCGAACTGACACCAGACTAAGCCATCAGACTTGACCACGGTAATTCCAGACTAGTTGACTACCATACTGTCATCCCTCTAGAATTCCGACGTGGCAAAAGTATATGCCCTGCCTAGCCTACTGATTAGACTCACATAGATCATTTAATACCTTTGTTGGTCTCATGCAGACCTCATCACAAATGTTTGAACTCTCACAATGGCTTCTCCTCATAATGGGGGCCATACAACTTAGAGTACCATGGATCATTTGCATTCATGTGTAGGTGGAGTATTGAGAATATCTAACACCCCCCCCTCAATGTCCACCTATGGTGAACTACCTTCTTGGTCCAATGCCAAGCTTCGAAAGATGTCGATAAAGCTGCTCTCTCCCCAGAGCCTTGGTGAAAATGTCTGCTCCATTTTCTTTTGTTCGACAATAACTCACCTCCATGAATCCATCCTCGATCAACTCTCGCACATAATGATACTAGATTTCTATATGCTTGCCATGGACACAAAGAAAACCATCTTGAACCTTAGATTCTATGTCAATTTATATATCTCATGATTGGCTTAGAGTTTGGAGAAACTAATGCTTTCATTGCGTCCGGAACGTGCCAAAACCCCAAGATCGATTGTCTATTTGCTGAATTCTGACACCCGGATGTCCTGATTCAAGTCGATGACATCATGATGACATCATCAAGATGCAACCGCCCTTGGGAACCGCCCTTGAAAACCTATATAAGGAGGGGTTGGCCACATTCATAATCAGTCTTGCCAACGCCAATCTTGGGAGCTCAAGGAGTCGTGATCACCAAGTAAGTACTTTCAAGTTCCAGTTCTAGTTCCTGTCTTGTTCCTTGTCCTAGTCCTGTCTAGTCTTGTTTCCTGGACATCCTGTCTTGTCCCCTTGTAATCTCGTAGTACGAGATCCTGTCGAGTTCTTTCATGTATCCAGTTCATCTCCCATAAGGGAGTTCTTGTAATCCAGATATATTGTCTCATACCTACGATCCCGGGTTGTTGGATCTCCTGTATCATCTGTAGTCCAATTTTCCATACCTATTGGTCCCGGGTTGTGGGACGTCTTGTATCGGTCACGTATTCTTGTATCGTTTTCCCTACGTGGGTGTTCTTGTAATCATAAGTGTATTTCGAAAATCTTGTCTACTGTAGTCAGAGAGCACAATCTAGTGCTCCCTTGACATTTTGGCAAGACTATCTTCATAAAGACCAGGCACCATGGATTCCCTATTCAAGGAGATTCAATCTACCATAAAGGACATGATCGAACATGTCCAAAAGATGAAAAGATTGCTACGACAAGATGATCGATCAGTTTCAAGTTATGCCTTGAATATCACGATGTTGTTTCATGGAACTACATATCAAGAAGACTACATGGTTAATCAATTTCGAAGTGGCCTCAATCCTGAAGTCAAGTATCTCTTGCAATCCATGCCTCAAGAAAATACCTTGGAGGATGTTATCAATCAAGCAGTCCAATGTGAGAATCAATTATTCAAAGAAATTCAAGCCCAAGAGCTAGAAGGGTCGAATAATCAAGACAATGTTCTTCAAGAATCCGAATCAAGAACCTTTGAAGCCCAAGGAGTCATTACAAATGATATGGAGTATGCATGTTATGAAGATATCAAGAAGGTAAAGGATAAGGATGAGTTCATGTTAAATCAAGGAGGTGGGCTCACTCAACACTCTTCATCAAAGATCTTGGAAATACCACACCATTACACTAAAAGCTCAAAGGACCTATATTGTCATGAAGCTAAGGAAGCTCAAGGGAGACCCAATCCTTCACCACCTTTCAAGATTAAGGATCATGAAGAATTCAAGGTTGACTGTGTCTTAGATTCAAGAATCTCTCAAGGAGGATTGGAACGCTTTAGTCATTGGAAAGCATATGACATCAGTGATCGTACTTGTGAACTTACAGAAAATCTTCAGAGAGAAAAAGTCAAGGTTCGAGAATTCCATAAGAAGAATCCAATGAAACCCAAGCTAGTGAACATGGCCGCTCCTCGTGGAACTCGTCGCTTGAGGGGGAGGTGATGTCATGGACACAAAGAAAACCCATCTTGAACCTTAGATTCTATGTCAATTTCTATATCTCATGATTGGCTTAGAGTTTGGAGAAACTAATGCTTTCATTGCGTCCGAAACGTACCAAAACCCCAAGATCGACTGTCTATTTGCTGAATTCTGACACCCGGATGTCCTGATTCAAGTCGATGACATCATGATGACATCATCAAGATGCAACCGCCCTTGAAAACCTATATAAGGAGGGGTTGGCCACATTCATAATCAGTCTTGCCAACGCCAGTCTTGGGAGCTCAAGGAGTCGTGATCACCAAGTAAGTACTTTCAAGTTCCAGTTCTAGTTCCTGTCTTGTTCCTTGTCCTAGTCCTGTCTAGTCTTGTTTCCTAGACATCCTGTCTTGTCCCCTTGTAATCTCGTAGTACGAGATCCTGTTGAGTTCTTTCATGTATCCAGTTCATCTCCCAGAAGGGAGTTCTTGTAATCCAGATATATTGTCTCATACCTACGATCCCGGGTTGTGGGATCTCCTGTATCATCTGTAGTCCAATTTTCCATACCTATTGGTCCCGGGTTGTGGGACGTCTTGTATCGGTCACGTATTCTTGTATCGTTTTCCCTACGTGGGTGTTCTTGTAATCATAAGTGTATTTCAGAAATCTTGTCTACTGTAGTCAGAGAGCACAATCTAGTGCTCCCGAACGTGCCAAAACCCCAAGATCGACTGTCTATTTGCTGAATTCTGACACCCGGAGGTGTTGATTCAAGTCGATGACATCATGATGACATCATCAAGTCGCAACCGCCCTTGGGAACCACCCTTGAAAACCTATATAAGGAGGGGTTGGCCACATTCATAATCAGTCTTGCAGATACCAGTCTTGGGAGCTCAAGGAGTCGTGACCGCCAAGTAAGTACTCTCCAGTTTCAGTTCCAATTCCCGTCTTGTTTCTTGTTCTAGTCCTGTCTAGTCTAGTTCTTGGACATCCGGTCTTGTCCTCTTGTAATCTCGTAGTACGAGATCTTGTCAAGTTCTTTCTTGTATCTAGTTCATCTCCTAGAAGGGAGTTCGTGTAACCCAGATATCTTGTCACATACCTACGATCCCGGATTGTGGGATCTCTTGTATCATCTCTAATCGAGTTTTCCATACCTATCGGTCCCGGGTTGTGGGACGTCTTGTATCAGTCACGTATTCTTGTGTCGTTTTTCATTCGTGGGTGACCTTGTAATCAAAATCGTATTTCCGAAATCTTATCTACTATAGTCAGAGAGCACAATCTAGTGCTCCCCTGACATTTTGGCAAGACTATCTTCATCAAGACCAAGCACCATGGATTCCTTATGCAAGGAGATTCAATCCACCATAAAGGACTTGATCGAACATGTTCAAGAGATGAAAAGATTGCTACGACAAGATGATCGATCCGTTTTAGACTATGCCTTGAATATCAAGATGTTGTTTCGTGGAACTACATATCAAGAAGACTACATGGTTAATCAGTTTCGAAGTGGCCTCAATCCTGAAGTCAAATATCTCTTGCTATCCATGCCTCAAGCAAACACCTTGGAGGATGTTATCAATCAAGCAATTCAGTGTGAGAATCAGTTGGTAAAAGAAAGCCAAGTCCAAGGGTCAGAAGTCAGACACTATTCCTCAAGAATCTAAATCAAGAATCTTTGAAGGCGAAGAAGTCATTACAAATGATATGGAGCATACAATTTATCAAGATAACAAGAAGATAAAGGAAAAGGAGGAGTTCATGTTCAATGAAGGAGGTGTGCTTACTCAAGGCACTCCATCAAAGATCTTGGAAACACTATAACACACCACTAAAAGCTCAAAGGACCTATCTTGTCATGAAGCTAAGGAAGTTCAAGGGAGACCCAGTCCTTCCTCACCTTTTAAGATTAAGGATCATGAAGGATTCGAGGTCGTGCATGCATTAGATTCAAGGATCTCTCAAGGAGGATTCGAATGCAATATTCATTGGAAAGCATACGAGACCAATGATCATACTATGGAACTTACAGAAAATCTTTTAAGAAAAAAAATCAAGGTTCGAGAATTGCATAAAAAGAATCCAATGAAACCCAAGCTAGAGAACATGGCTGCTCCTAATGGAACTCGTCGCTTGAGGGGGAGGTGATGTCATGGACACAAAGGAAACCATCTAAACCTTAGATTCCATGTCAAATTCTATATCTCATGATTGGATTAGATTTTTGAGAAATTAATGCTTCCATTGCGTCTGAAACATGCCAAAACCCCAAGATCGACTGTCTATTTGCTAAATTCTGACACCCGGAGGTCTTGATTCAAGTCGATGACATCATGATGACATCATCAAGTCGCAACCGCCCTTGGGAACCGCCCTTGAAAACCTATATAAGGAGGGGTTGGCCACATTCATAATCAGTCTTGCAGATACCAATCTTGGGAGCTCAAGGAGTCGTGACCGCCAAGTAAGTACTCTCCAGTTCCAGTTCCCGTCTTGTTTCTTGTTCTAGTCCTGTCTAGTCTAGTTCTTGGACATCCGGTCTTGTCCTCTTGTAATCTCGTAGTATGAGATCTTGTCAAGTTCTCTCTTGTATCTAGTTCATCTCCCAGAAGGGAGTTCTTGTAACCCAGATATCTTGTCACATACCTACGATCCCGGGTTGTGGGATCTCCTGTATCATCTCTAGTCGCGTTTTCCATACCTATCGGTCCCAGGTTGTGGGACGTCTTGTATCAGTCACGTATTCTTGTGTCATTTTTCATTCGTGGGTGACCTTGTAATCAAAATCATATTTCCGAAATCTTATCTATTGTAGTCAGAGAGCACAATCTAGTGCTCCCCTGATGTCATGGACACAAAGGAAACCATCCTAAATCTCAAACTCCAAATGACTTTAGATATCTCATGATTGGTTCAGATTTAAGAGAAACAAATGCTTCCATTGCATCCGGAATGTGCCAAAACCCTAAGATCGAGTGTTTACTTGCTCGATTCTGATATTCCGAGGTCCCATTTTGGATTGATGACATCATGCTGACATCATCATTTCGAAACCACCATACATAACCGCCCTTGGAAAACCTATATAAGGAGGGGTTGGCCACATTCATAATCAGTCTTGCCAATACCAGTCTTGGGAGCTCAAGGAGTTGTGACCTCCAAGTAAATACTTTCAAGTTCCAGTTCAAGTTCTAGTCTTGTTTCTTGCTCTAGTCTTGTCTAGTCTTGTATTGTGGACATCCTATCTTGTCCCCTTATAATCTCATAGTACGAGATCCTGTCGAGTTCTTTCGTGTATCCATTCCATCTCCCAGAAGGGAGTTCTTGTAACCCAAATATCTTGTCTCATACTTACGATCCCGGGTTGTGGGATCTCTTGTATCATCTCTAGTCCATTTTTCCATACCTATTGGTCCCGGGTTGTGGGACGTCTTGTATCGGCTACATCTTCCTGTATTATTTTCCCTACGTGGATGTTCTTGTAATCATAAGTGTATTTCCAAAATCTTGTCTACTATAGTCAGAGAGCACAATCTAGTGCTCCCCTGACATTTTGGCAAGACTATCTTCATCAAGATCAGGCACCATGGATTCCCTATGCAACGAGATTCAATGTACCATAAGGGACATGATCAAACATGTCCAAGAGATGAAAAGATTGCTACGACAAGATGATGGATCAGTTTCAAACTTGCCTTGAATATCAAGATGTTATTTCATGGAACTACATATCAAGAAGACTACAAGGTTAATCAATTTCAAAGTGGCCTCAATCCTGAAGTCAAATGTCTCTTGCTATCCATGCCTCAAGCAAATACCTTGGAGGATGTTATCAATCAAGCAACTCAGTGTGAGAATGAGTTGTTAAAAGAAAGCCAAGTCTAAGAGTCAGAAGTCTTGAATAATGAAGGCACTATTCCTCAAGAATCTGAATCAAGAATCTTTGAAGGCCAAGAAGTCATTACGAATGATATAGATCATAGAAATTATGAAGATAACAAGAAGATTAAGGATAAGGAGGAGTTCGTGTTCAATCAAGGAGGTGTGCTTACTCAAGGCACTCCATCAAAGATCTTGGAAACACAACATTCCACTAGAAGCTCAAAAGGTCTATCGCATGAAGAACCCAAGGAAGCTCAAGAGACACCCAATCCATCACCACCTATCATGATTAAGGATCATGAAGAATTCGAGTTTAATCATGTCTTAGATTCAAGAATCTCGCGACGACGATTGGAATGCTTTATTCATTGGAAAGCATATGACATCAGTGATCGTACTTGTAAACTTATAGAAAATCTTCAGAGAGCAAAAGTCAAGGTTCGTGAATTCCATGAGAAGAATCGAATGAAACCCAAGTTACAAAACATGCCCGCTCCTCGTGGAACTCGTTGCTTGAGGGGGAGGTGATGTCATGGACACAAAGGGAACCATCCTAAATCTCAGACTCCAAATGACTTTAGATATCTCATGATTGGTTCAGATTTAAGAGAAACGAATGCTTCAATTGCATCCGGAATGTGCCAAAACCCTAAGATCGAGTGTTTACTTGCTCGATTCTGATATTCCGAGGTCCCATTTTGGATTGATGACATCATGCTGACATCGTCATTTCGAAACCGCCATACATAACCGCCCTTGGAAAACCTATATAAGGAGGGGTTGGCCACATTCATAATCAATCTTGCCAATACCAGTCTTGGGAGCTCAATGAGTTGTGACCTCCAAGTAAGTACTTTCAAGTTCCAGTTCAAGTTCTAGTCTTGTTTCTTGCTCTAGTCTTGTCTAGTCTTGTATTGTGGACATCCTATCTTGTCCCCTTGTAATCTCATAGTACGAGATCCTGTCAAGTTCTTTCGTGTATCCATTCCATCTCCCAGAAGGGAGTTCTTGTAACCCAAATATCTTGTCTCATACTTACGATCCCGGATTGTGGGATCTCAGTGAAGAGGTGGGGCTTGCAGGTTAGGAATGGAGTAGGGGAGAGGGTATGCAGAGGAAGAGGGTGGGGCGGAGGGCGCGAGGAAGGCGGAGTGCGGCGGTGGGAAGGCGGCGGAGGGTGGAGGGCAGCGGAGGGCGGCGGAGGGTTTGGTGGCGCCTGCGGAGGGCTGCGGAGGGGGTGGGTGGGGATTGGTGATCGGGAGAGGGCGGAGGAGGGAGGAATGTGCGGGGGCGGAGGGGAGCGATTGAAGGCGGCGGAGGTGGGGGTGTTTGGAGGCGCCTGCGGGGGGCTGCGGAGGGGGTGGGTGGGGATTGGTGAGCGGGAGAGGGCGGAGGAGGGAGGTATGCGCGGTGCGGAGGGGGGCGGTTGAAGGCGGGCGGAGGTGGGTGGTGAGCGGGAGAGGGCGGAGGGGGGGCGGTTGAGGGCGGGGGGGGTGCTGCAGAGGGATGGATGCGGTGGGCGGGTGAGGGCGGGGAGGGCGGGTGCGGGCAGATGCGGGGGAGAGAGGGGGGTTTGGGGGCGCCTGCGGAGGGGGTGGGTGGGGATTGGTGAGCGGGAGAGGGCGGAGGAGGGAGGTATGTGTGGTGCGGAGGGGGGCGGGTGAAGGCGGGCGGAGGTGGGTGGTGAGCGGGAGAGGGCGGAGGGGGGGCGGTTGAGGGCGGGGGGGATGCTGCAGAGGGATGGATGCGGTGGGCGGGTGAGGGCGGGGAGGGCGGGTGCGGGCAGATGCGGGGGAGAGAGGGGGGTTTGGTGGCGCCTGCGGAGGGGGTGGGTGGGGATTGGTGAGCGGGAGAGGGCGGAGGAGGGAGGTATGTGCGGGGCGTAGGGGGGCGGTTGAAGGCGGGCGGAGGTGGGGGGTGTTTGGAGGCGCCTGCGGAGGGGGTGGGTGGGGATTGGTGAGCGGGAGGTATGTGCGGGGCGGAGGGGGCGGTGGAAGGCGGGCGGAGGTGGGGGGTGTTTGGAGGCGCCTGCGGAGGGCTGCGGAGGGGGTGGGTGGGGATTGGTGAGCGGGAGAGGGCGGAGGAGGGGGGGCGGGTGAGGGCGGGGGGGATGCTGCGGAGGGATGGATGCGGTGGGCGGGTGAGGGCGGGGAGGGCGGGTGCGGGCAGATGCGGGGGAGAGAGGGGGATTTGGTGGCGCCTGCGGAGGGGGTGGGTGGGGATAGGTGAGCGGGAGAGGGCGGAGGAGGGAGGTATGTGCGGGGCGTAGGGGGGCGGTTGAAGGCGGGCGGAGGTGGGGGGTGTTTGGAGGCGCCTGCGGAGGGGGTGGGTGGGGATTGGTGAGCGGGAGGTATGTGCGGGGCGGAGGGGGCGGTGGAAGGCGGGCGGAGGTGGGGGGTGTTTGGAGGCGCCTACGGAGGGCTGCGGAGGGGGTGGGTGGGGATTGGTGAGCGGGAGAGGGCGGAGGAGGGGGGGCGGGTGAGGGCGGGGGGGATGCTGCGGAGGGATGGATGCGGTGGGCGGGTGAGGGCGGGGAGGGCGGGTGCGGGCAGATGCGGGGGAGAGAGGGGGATTTGGTGGCGCCTGCGGAGGGGGTGGGTGGGGATAGGTGAGCGGGAGAGGGCGGAGGAGGGAGGTATGTGCGGGGCGTAGGGGGGCGGTTGAAGGCGGGCGGAGGTGGGGGGTGTTTGGAGGCACCTGCGGAGGGCTGCGGAGGAGGATAGGCGTGGGGGGGGCGGTGGGCGGGTGAGGGCGGGGGGTGGAGAGGGAGTGGTTGCGGAGGGGAGGATGGAGGGAGGGCGGAGGGGCAGAAGGAGAGGAAGAGAGGGTGGTGGAGAAGGGGTGGTTGAGGGCGGATGCGGGCGGAGGTGAGGGCGGAGGGGATTGGTGAGCGGGAGAGGGCGGAGGAGGGAGGTATGTGCGGGGGCGGAGGGGGGTGGTGGGATGAGGAGGCTGGAGGGTTGGGGGGCGGCGAGGGTGGAGGAGGGTGGAGGAGGGTGGAGGGGGGTGGCCGCCTTCGGGGTGGAGGAGGGGGATGGGATGAGGAGGATGGAGGGTTGGGGGCGGGCGAGGGTGGAGGAGGGGGGATGTGGGTGCCTGCGGGGCGGGGGGGACGGTGGGCAGGTGAGGGCGGGGGGTGGAGAGGGAGTGGTGGCGGAGGGGAGGATGGAGGGAGGGCGGAGGAGGGGGATCGCGGAGAGGAAGAGAGGGTGGTGGAGAAGGGGTGGGTGAGGGCGGATGCGGGCAGAGGCGGTGGAGAGAGGGGGGTTTGGTGGCGCCTGCGGAGGGCTGTGGAGGGGGTGGCTGGGGATTGGTGAGCGGGAGAGGGCGGAGGAGGGAGGTCGGTAAGGGCGGAGGCGAGGGGCGCCGGCGGCAGGCTGGGCGGGCAAGGGCGGAGGAGGGGGTGCCTGCGGGGGTGGGAGGGGGTTTGCGGAGGGTTGAGGAGGGTAGAGGAGGGGGTGGGTTGTGGGCGGTTCAGGGTGGAGGAAGGAGGAGGAGGGTGGTCGCTTTCGCGGTGGAGGAGGGGGGTGGGATGAGGAGGGTGGAGGGTGGGGGGCGGGCGAGGGTGGAGGAGGGTGGATGTGGGCGTAGAGGTCTCAGGAAGAGACCATCATTCTTGCTTGTTCATTTGTGTGCGAACGTCGAACTTCGATCTTTCTGAGTCATATACAGCTGAAACTGATGATGATAACCGTACTGATGCTGAGGGGAGCAAGAATGAAGGAGAAAGCACATTATATAGCAATGAGGAATGAAAGAGTGCCTCACAGGAATGGATGGTTCAACCCAAAAGAGAGCTCAAAAGAGAGGAGATGAAAGATCTAATCTCATCCATTCAAGAGTTAAACAAAAGAAGAGAGCATGATTGAAAGTTTTTGCGCTGAATTAAGAGCCATCCAAAAAAATGGCGCCCAATTTTATGAACTATGAAAATTTATTGATTTTATTGATGAAATAACAACCAAGAAAGAAAACTTGCGCCGAAAAAATGTTGATTAATACTACTTATTAAAACAATCCAAAATAATTAGGAAACAAAATAATTGAAAATGCAATGGTTATGACATTTTATGATAAACCTTGAGTCTGGAAATGTTTACCAAGGGTAGGGTGTCGCCATCCAGTGTTTCCAATTGCACAGCACCCCATTGCAACATTTTCAAAACTCGAAAAGGTCCTTCCCAATGAGGGATCCATTTTCCTTTTGCAGCCGTATGAGGGTTAGGTTTATGGAGAAGAACTAACATGCCTGCTTCAATGTTGTTTTTCCACAGATGTCGATCATGTGCCTCCTTCCGTTTTATCTGAGTCTCTATCAATTGTTTGGTCGCTAGTAGACGAATCTCCTCCACTTTATGTAGTGCTCCTAGCCTCTGAGAGATATCACAATCCTTCTTTCCCTGCATGAATGCTATCTTAGGTGATCCATGTAAAAATTCAAAGGGCTCGATAGGTAATACGCCATAGAACAATTGGAATGGGGAATATCCAGTGGCCTCTTTGTAGGCTAACCTGTATGCCCAAAGTGTACCTAGGTACGCAATGCCCCATGAAGTGGGTTGCAACATACACTCCTTTCTTAACATTGCAATTAAAACCTTATTTGTGGACTCAGCCTGTCCATTTGCTCGTGGATAGTAAGCACAAGAGGTCCTATGAAGAATTCTATACCTGTTGAAGATTTCTTGCAGGACTTTATTGACAAAATGGGTACCTTGATCAGTACAAATTTCAAGTGGACAACCAAACCTGCAAATGATGTTACTATAAATGAAATCAGCAACAGTTTGGGCAGTGCAATCGGAGGAGGCAATAGCTTCAGCCCACTTTGTGGCATAATCAGTAGCTATCAAGAGATATTTTTCTCTTTTTGGAAACGTGGGAGGGTAGATTGGCCCTACAAAATCTAACCCCCACTTCTCAAATGGTTGCCAGGAGGTGGAAATAACCAAGGGGTTATGTCTCTGCTTTGTTGGCTTAGGTCCACACCTCTGGCAAATGTCACATGCTTTTCCCCATTCATCTGCATCCCTAAATAGTGTAGGCCACCATAGACCCGCATCCAGTATCCTCTGACTCATAATATGTCCTGGGAGGTGCCCACCACCTGTACCTTCATGTGCAGAGTGAAGGACTTCCCTCACTTCTTCTTCTTCCAAACACTTCCTGAACCGGTCATCTTTGCCTTGTCTGTACAATTTATCTTCGATGAAGGTATATGGTCGACTCTTGATTAGCAGGCTCTTCTTTTGTACAGCACTAGCCTTTTCTGGATACAATCCTGTTTGAATGAAATTTTTAATGTCGTAATACCAGCTTTGAGCTTTTACAGCAAACAGATGAGCATCTGGAAAGTCATCATTGATTCCACTAGATTGATTCATCATATTTATTCTGGATAAGTGATCCGCCATAACATTGTCTTTTCCTGGTTTATGGACTATAGAAAAATCAAACTCTTGGAACAACAATAGCCACCTCCATATTCTACCGGTGGCCTGGGGTTTGTTGAGGAGGTATTTTAGTGGTTGGTGATCTGATATAATAATAAATTTTACCCCCAGTAAGTAATGACGGAATTTTTGGACGGCAAAGACCATTGCTAGTGCTTCCCTTTCAGTAGTACTGTAATTCCTTTCAGCCTTGGTCAAGATTCTACTGGCATATTGAATTGGCCTGTCCATTTTAAATTCTTCACTTGGTTGGGTCAGAACTGCCCCCACTGCATATGCACTGGCATCGACATGTATATGAAAGATTTTTGACCACTCCGGGGTGACCAAGATAGGAGCACACACTAACCGTGACCGTAATGTCTGATATGCTTTTTCCTCCTCTTCTTCCCATTTAAAAGGTACTTCCTTACCTGTAAGTCTAGTCAGAGGTCTAGCTATCTCTGCATACATTTTTATAAACCTTCTATGATAACCGGTATGCCCCAAGAAACTCTGGATCTCTTTAGGGGATTTAGGTTTAGGCAACTTTAATATAGAAATGATTTTGTCAGGATCTGGGGCCATACCTTTAGCCGACACCACATGTCCTAAGAGGGTTCCTTCTGTCACAAGGAAATGACATTTGTTTGGATTGAGCTTTAACTTAGTCTCCCTGCATCTTTTGAAAACATTCTGCAGCTGCCTCAAGTGGTGGTCCAAACAATCTAGAGGAGTTTCCTTGTGAGATCCTGAAAACGAAGAGAAGTCATCCATGAAGATTCTAAGTGATTCCAGCAATAGGGGGCCAAAAATGAGATTGACCGTTCTGTTAAAGGTGGCTGGAGCATTTCTGAGCCCAAATGGCATTTTTACATACACATATGTTCCCCAAGGTGTGATAAAAGCAGTCTTTTCCCGATCCTCTGGATGTATTGATATTTGATTATAGCCACTGAATCCATCCATAAAACTATATAAGGCATGCCCAGCCACTTCTTCAATGACCTGTTCTGCAAAAGGCATAGGGAACCCATCTGGAATGGTCACCTTGTTGAGAGCTCTAAAGTCAACACAAATTCTGATTTTGTTAGTATTCTTCTTCGGTACTATAACCATAGGTGAGAGCCACTCTGAGTGTTCTACAGGAATGATGATTCCTGCATCCTCCATCTTTTGGATTTCCACATAGATGGCTTCGGCATACTTTGGATTAAGTCTATAACTCCTTCCTCTGATGGGTCTGGCTCCATCAACCAGAGGGATTCTGTGCTCTCCATAAGATGCAGGCACTCCTTCTAAGTCTTTATAATGCCAGGCAAAAACATCTGCATACTGGGTCAAGAATGATTTTACCTTTTCCAGGAGCTCTGGGTGGCTCCACAACCAAGTGGCCACCAGAACTGGTTGATTAATGTTGTGAGTGCCTAAGTGTATTTCTTGGACCGGATTTCTTGTTACCATATTACCTCCGTGTGCATCTGCTTCCTTGTCTTCTTCTACTATCTTTTCGTGCATTGCTTCATAAGCAGGTGTATTTTGGACTTCGATGTGTTCCTCCTTGTCCTGCATCCATCCTGCAGGGATTTCTTGAATTGGGAAAGAACATTCAACCTCAGAATTTTTTACCTTGTTTTTAGCTTTAGAAACTTCGTTATCTGTGGTTGACACATCCTCCTCCAATTTGTATTTGAGGGGTATCTTCCTGCCCCTTCTGTGGTCAGTGATGGGCTCTCCCAATCCATCAACCTGGACCTTTTCCTTGTCTTCCTCATAACCTTCAGTCGTGCTAGGATTCTCAAGAAAAATTCCAAAACAAGAGGAAGAGTTGCCTGCTTGGAGCCAACTCAGAATATCCTCTTCTTCCTCAAAATCTATTTGGGGTTGATCCTCCGCTTCTGTTTCCATGCAAATGCTCACTGTTTGCATCATACTAGTGTTTCCTTGATTGTCTGGGCCTTCATCTAAATGAATTTGTGTCAGCTCCTGCCCTTTCTTTTGTACCCACATAGTGTCCTTACCCCAATCATGAATGACACTGGCATGCCTCAACCAAGGTCTTCCAATTAAGAGAGGAAATCCTCCTTCAACCTGGGGCAATCTTAAAACCACAAAATCCAGAATGAATAGATTACCTTGTACTTCAAGTGGAACTTTTGGGATTACCCCCAAGGGCCTTACTTTGCTCTGATCTTCCAAAGTAACCGTGAAATTTGCCGGTCTTGAAGGGTGGAGTCCAATCCTTTTCATGGTATGTTCAGGCATCAAGTTAATGCCAGAACCACCATCTACAATAACACCTTGAAATTCATGACCCTTGATTGATATTGTAAGCCGAGGACTTTTATAATCCGTAAGGGGTGCTTCCCCTCTAATTATCCCTTTATGTAAAATAGCAGTCTTGGCCACTAAGCTTGTAGTAGAAGCCTCATCAATTATCTGCAATAATTCTGACCTGAATTTCCCATCCATCTTTATTAAATCAAAAATACTAACCTCCTTCTTCATTGACTTGAGTAGTTTTGAAGCCTCTGACTCTTTAAGAGAGTGAGCTTCATTTGCTTTGCCAAACTCTTCTTGAGCCCTGTTGAAGGCATGCCCAATGGCATCACTGGTGCCTATGAGACATTCATTTTGGTTTGTGTCTGCTCTTGTGGTAGCTTTGTCTTCAAATGCAACTCTTTCTTTGTTCAATTCCTTAATTATCGATTCTTGATTTTCTACCACTTTTGTCGTTCCCTTGCTTCTTGTCTGTACTGCAAAAGATTCGAGTTCTTCTAATTGTACCACTCTGGTAGATGGTGAGGGTTCATCGACCTGAGGTAATTTTTCCTCCTTGTATACAGAGATCAATTGGAGATGGGGTCCGGAAGCAGAAGCTTGATTCTTAGGACATCCGTTGGTATAATGGTCCCTGGCTTCTGGACAGTTCCTGCAAGGAGGTGCATTTTCTGGGAGAGTGCACCTAGACTGGTAGTGCCCGCATTCTCCACATCTGAAGCAAATAATTGGCCTTCTAGGCCCATTTGCAAAGTTAGTTCTCGGTCTAGGATTATAGTTGATACCTTGGTTTGCTGCTGCTGCCATTACATTTGCTGGTGGCAAGAGTCCTCCTTGTGTCCAGTATGTCGTTGTCGGCATTCCCCTTACTTGGCATTCATGGGCCTCATGCCCAATCTTCCTGCATAATTGACAAGTCACATTTAGCAGAGGACATTCACTTACTATGTGCCCTTGCTTGCTGCACATGGAGCACCAGAGTCCGTTCTTAATGCCGCCTCCTTTGAGTTCTTGCAACTCCTGTCTCAGCTGAGCTAGTTCTTCCGCTTGGGCTTCCTCTTCCTTTTGGAGCTTGAGGGCTTCAATCTCTTTTCTCAGCTGAGCTACAGTAGTCTCCTCCTCTGTGTAGGGCTTATTCCTTTTCAAGCCCTCCAGTTCCCTTCTTAACTGGATCACTGGGTCCTCCAGTTCTGTACCATATGATGGTTGGGAAGAAGTTGCACCATACTGGTGCCTTAGTTCTGTACCATATGATGGTTGGGAAGAAGTTGCACCATACTGGTGCCTTATCTGTTCCAAGCGTGTGGCCGTATTGATGAACTCCTCAACAGAGGCCGTAGGTAACACTAACTCTTTTATTTTGCATTGGGTGACCACAGGTAGGGGTTTGGCTAACCACTTCTTGACAAAGAAGTCGTGTGGTGGATCCGGTAGTTTAGCCATTAGTGCTTTGGCCCTGGTCACAAACTCTGGGAACTTTTCTCCTGGACCCAATTTCAAGTTTTCCAACTCTTCTATAATGATCTCCGCCATGTTGCCATGCTGAAACTGATTTTTGAAAGCCTCTTTCATCAAATCCCAAGAGGTAAAGTGATTTTCAGCAAACTGGCTAAACCACTTGTCTGCCAGACCTTCCAATGTGGCGGGGAAGAGTATCAAGAAAGCATCTTCCCTACCCATTAGACCTCTAGTCTTGCATAGTGCAAGAAATCTTCGAATGTGCTCATCTGGATCCTCATGGGCTAAACCTCTGAAAGAGGGGAATTTTATGTTTAATCTGGAGAGTAAGGTTTCTAGGTCCACCTGTCCTGCCATGCTTCCTACCGATGAAGTCGATGAAAGTGGACTCGATGATCTTCTGTTCGTCTTTCTTCTTGTCTGCTTGCACTTGATCCTCAAGGTTTGTGACCGGGTCGCGGTCATGAGCTGTTCATAGTCCACTGAGACACTTGATAAAAGTATGTACCTGAAATATTGCTCTCCAATGGCAGTATATATTCTCCTATGCTCAAATCTCCTTGGATGTCCCACCGTGCGTGCCAAATTTGTTGGGGATTCGTGGACACGAAGGAGTTTGAGGGTTTGTAGGAGAAAAAGGAGATGATGGAAAATGGAATAACCTTAAAAACGTGAATGACTAAATACTCCTGGAAGCTTGAATGTTGATTACGTTGAAGCAATTACAGTGGCTAAATACAATCCAAGTCAATGACTAAATACAACTTCGGAGAATATTCAATTACAAAAGACCAATGATCTCAAGTCTTCTGGCAGTGACCTCTTCTGCACCGGGTGTGCCAAATTTGTTGGGGATTCGTGGACACGAAGGAGTTTGAGGGTTTGTAGGAGAAAAAGGAGATGATGGAAAATGGAATAACCTTAAAAACGTGAATGACTAAATACTCCTGGAAGCTTGAATGTTGATTACGTTGAAGCAATTACAATGGCTAAATACAATCCAAGTCAATGACTAAATACAACTTCGGAGCATATTCAATTACAAAAGACCAATGATCTCAAGTCTTCTGGCAGCGACCTCTTCTGCACCAGTCCTTCACTTGCTTTACGCTTCCCTTGTGCACACCTTGCACTAAGCTTCCACCAAGCTGAGGAATGGATACTTTCGCGGCGCGCACACACCACAGACCTTGGGACTCTTGGATTCTAACTCCGCCTTCTCTGCACACCTTCTTCTTTTCCTTCTTGCGCTCTTCACTTCTACTTCTAAGTGTCGTCGCACACTGGGGGCTCTTCACTTCCCTTTCTTGCTTTCTCTGAAGCTCTCCACTCTTCACTATCACTGTGTGTCGAGAATAGCCTTTGCCTTTCTTTTTGAATGCCCGGTCCCGTGACCTCTAACTGCCATGGGCTCTTGGGCTTCCTTTGATGTCCCAAGATTCTCTTTTTAGGTGGCGGCCAACGAACTGCTCCTTTGTCCTGTAGTGACTTTAGACCAAAGAAAAGTTTTGATTGGGTGGCCTTATTCCCACATGTGCATACCCGCCGCTTCACGTACCTTTACCTTTTCCCTTTTTAATTCGTCACTGTTGTACCTAAGAGGAGTTCACCTGGACCCTCCATATTACCTTAAAAACACCCTTTGTCCTTAAGGGAATTCAACAAATACTTCTGCAATCTTTGAACAATTAAAGGTCTTCATTTTTTGCCAATTGGGGGTGCACTACCTGTGCACTTTGACCCTTGATTTTAACTTTGATCGGTTTCGACCTTGCCAAGGCTCAACACAAACCAAGGTAGCTGCCATCTTAGCCATGCCCATTCCATGTACTCCCAAATAAGTGAAAAGCTTTTTGGGCCATGTAAAATACCACATGAGGTTTATTTGTATGTACTTAGAAATAGCCAAACCATTGTCAAGGCTCATGAGAAAGAAGATATCCTTTTCTTGGATCCCTAAAGTAGATCTCTACAGGAACACCATCAAGTATGCCAAAGAATGCAACATTTATCAAAGGTGTGCTCCTCGTCCAACAAGGCTAAATTTTCAGCCCTTTGTGATCTCAACCAGATGGAAACCTTTCGAGGGATGGGGTCTTGACATCATTGGGGCCATCAGCCTAACAAGACAACCCAGTAATAAGAGGTACATTTTTATGGCCACATGTTATTCAACAAAGTGGGTAAAGGTTAAGGCCACTTTGGATTGCACAACATCAACTATGGTTGATTTCATGTCTAACATATTTTTTCACTGTTTGGGTGCCCATGTGAAGTCACTAGTGATAGGGACACTCATTTTGTGAATCAATTGTTGCAACACATTATTGAAAAGACAAGATCTATCATAAGAATTCATGTGCCCAGTACCCTAGAGCTAATGAAAGGTGGAAATCTCCAAAAAAATCTTGATCGGGCTACTACAAAAGCTTTCTCTTGATCACCATAGCTCTTGGCCACAAGCTTTGATTGGGGCAATCTTGGCATTCCATATGACAAGAAGGGGTACTACTAGTGAAAGTCCCTTTCTATTGGTATATGTAAAGGAGACACTTGCTCCTTTTGAGTTCATCATAAGAAAAGAAATGGAAGAAAGATCTGTTAAAATTGACCCTCACATAAGAAGGCTAATAACATTGGAAGAATATAGGGAGGCAACAATGATAAGACTAGAGACTAAGCAAGAAGAGCACAAAAGATTTCACAACAAGCATCTAAGAACAAATGAGCTAAGGAAAGGATTTTTGGTTTTGGTACACCAGATCCCCCTAGTACCCGCTAAATTGGTGCCCAAGTGGGCTGGGCCTTACAAAGTGATGAAACCTCAAGGTGCGATATAGATTGAAGACTTGAGGGGTTAAAAGCTTCCTTTGTTAACATTTCTATGGTGAAGACCTATTTCAGTTCAAGCGATTATCATGAATAATCCTTCCATTGTATATACCATGGGTTCATTTTTTTATTGTAGTTCATTTCTATCAAAATAATGAATCCTTCCCTTGAAGAAAATAAAAGGGAATCTTGCATCAGGAGAGTGTAAAAGCTTGATATGGAGGTTTGTAGCACTATGGATGTGCTAAGGACATATGGTCTCCTTTTGATGTCTTGCACCTCAATGTATTATCTGCCTCCACCTCAACCACTCTCCCTCCAGCCTACAAAAACATTTGCCCCATTTTGCATTCTTGCCTTCCCCCATGGTCCTAAGTGTGTTCACACACATCACTACCAAAATATATCAACAAATCCCTCCTAGGAGTGATGTGGTGAACAAGCAGCTAGAACTCATGTATAAGGAAGTGCCAAGCTATGCGGAATCAATCCACAAAAGGAAGTAAGCCCAAAGCTTTGTGGAAAGCTTCAAATTTCTCCCTAGATAGAGGCTTTGTGAAAAGGTCTGCAACGTTCTCCTGTGTGGGCACATATGCCAAACTGATCTCTCCAACAGAGAACCTCTCCCTATAATAATGATGGTGCACCTCAATGTGCTTAGTGCGAGCATGGAACATAGGGTTCGTCGAAACTCCCAATGTGCTCTGATTGAAAATGAAGATGGTGATGGCAAAAGACTCGCCAACACCCAAATCATAGAAAATGCATTTGAGCCACACACACTCAATACTTGCTTTGAAAGGTGCCCTATACTCAACCTCATGACTAGAAGTGACCATAGTAGGCTGCTTCTTGCTCAACCAAGATATGCATGAGATACCAAGCATGAAACAAAGACCATTGGTGGACACACGAGTGTCATAGCAACCAACCCAGCCAGATTTAGAAAAAGCATGTAAATATAGGTAGTGATCCCCCCTTGGGATAAAACAATCCAAGTAGTCGAGTACCATTCAAGTAGTGAAAGATGTGCTTAACCGTCAACCAACGCTTAACACTTGGGCAATGCATAAACTTGCTCATTTGGGAGACAACAAACTCACTATCAAGCCAGGCAATGCATAAGTAAATCAAGCATCCAAAAGCCTATCGATAGAGAATAACATCAAATGCATCTCTAGCATCATGAAGACTTAACCGCAAACTTGTTGTTCCATAGGAGTGGTAATAGTTTTGTAATCTTCAAAGCCAAAATTTTGCAAAAATGTCTCAATATATTTTGTTCAATACAAATCTATTCCGCCATCAACCTGCATAAATTGAATGGCCATGATGCAAATGCCCCAAATTTGACATCTCAAAAGAGGTATGCAAATCAACCTTAAAATCAACAATATTCTTCTCATTTGGACTAGTGAGCAGCATGTCATCAACATAGACAACAATGAACAAAAGCACATAATTTGCATGCTTAACATATAAGGTGCTCTCAGTTGGACTCTTCTCAAAACCATGTGCAATCAAGTAGGCATGTATCCTTTCATACCAAACACATGGTGCTTGCTTCAAACCATATAATGACTTTTTCAACCTCCACACTTTGTTTTCAACCTTCACAAAACCATGGGGCTGAAATACATACACTTATTCATGAAAATCACCATTCAAAAATGCAGTTTTAATGTCCAAATGATGTACATTCCAACCATGATAATCTGGAAGTGCACAAATGCTATGAACAATAGTCATTTGGCATGTGGATGCAAAGGTCTCATCAAAATCAATGCCTCTTTCTTGAGCATAACCTTTTGCAACAAGCCTAGCCTCATACCCTGTAAACTATTCCATCATGCTTACATTTTAGCTTGTATATCCATTTAGTGCCAATGGCCTTTTTGCTTGGACGAAAATCGTAGAAAGACCAAGTAACATTCTTCATAATAGCATCATATTCTAATTGCTTGGCATCCATCTAATTTTTTGAATTTTGTGCTTCATTAAAAGAAACATGCCCATTCTCATCACAAAGAGTAGAGGCAGCCATAGCATAGCAATCTGATGCAAAAGAAGCACTATGAGAGCTTGAACGAGTACGATATGATAGAGGTGCATATAATTTTCTATCTCACAAAGTCTGCACCATCCATTTAGGCATAGTTTTTGCCTCTTCTATATCAGTCCTCTCATCAACAAGTCCATCACATAAATCTGCATCAGAAATGGAATGATCTACATCATCACGTGAAACCTATAAAGGCTGAGAAATTTCCTCATTTGGATGAGCACTTGACCATCCACCTATAAAAAGAGGCAAAAAGTGTCATAAACTTCTTTAAAAATAACTTATGTCTCCTTAGTACATGAAAGTAATGGCTGAATTGCATCGTCCACAAAAACAACATCACGACTAACCAAAATGCGTTTAATATGTGGACGATACAGCCGATAGCCTTTGCTTTTAGAATTGTACCCAAGAAAAATACATTTTATTGCTTTATCATCCAATTTTATGCATGTTGTTCAGGCACTAATGCATATGCCAGACAACTAAAGACATGTAGATGAGCAATAGATGGCTTGTGACCATGCCAAGCCTCATATGGAGTGAAAGATTGTTAGCCTCAAGCCAGAAGCTATGTGGTAAGCCCTAACTTTTGACCATACATCTTGCCATCTCCATGAGTGACATGTTCTTACTTTCAACAACTCCATTGTGTTGAGGTGTATATGGTAGTGTATACTGATGTTTTATCCCATGTTTAGTCTGAAATGCATTAAAATCAAAAGACATGTATTTCCCCCTTGATAAGAACGGAGGGTGCCCATTTTACATGCTGATAGATTTTCAACCAAAACCAAGAACTTTTTGAAGCACATAAACACTTCGGGCTTTGCTTTCGATGGATACACCCATGCATGCCTAGAAAAATCATCAATAAAAGTCATAAAGTAAATATAGTTACCAAGAAAGGGTGTCTACATAGGACACGGACATCACTATCAAAAAGTTGCAATTTGTGAGTAGCTCGAACTGAACCACCTTCAGGAAAGGAGGAATGCTGCATTTTTCCCAAAATATAGCCTTCACAAACATGTTTACAAGGTGCTTGCAGTTTGGGCAAAGAGGAAACCATTTTAGATTTTTGTAGGCATAGCAAACTAGCATAATTCAAATGACCAAAGTGTGCATGGAAAAGCTTTGCATATGACTTAGCTTGAGAATCTTGAACCACACATGTTGAATCATTCACAAATTTTGCATAATCTATGAGCTTATACAGCCCATGATATAAAATTCCAAAAATAACATTGCCACTTGAGAGATCATGAATTGTACATCTATCATCAACAAATTTCACAACCAAGCTGATTTGGCTAATGTTGAAACTGATCACAGATTTCTTTTTATCCCTGGCACAAACAAAGCATCTGACAATGTGAAATAACTACCATCAATAGTAGTCAGAATGATCTTACCAACTCTCACTACATGATAAGAGGAGTTTTTAGTGCATGTGATAGTATTCCCTACAGGGGCAAGCTCAATGGAACTGAACAAACTATGTTGTGAGGTAATATGTTTGGTTGCCCCACTATCAAAGTACAAAACATCTAAGTCTACTGGAGACATACATTGTTCATGAGAGGGAAAAAACCTCCTAAAGAGGGAAAAAAGTGCCCCGAAGGTCCTAAGTGTGTCCACACACATCACTACCAAAATATATCAACACTAGTGTGTGTAGGTAGCCTTACTATGTATTTTTGGAGTTT
Organism: Ceratopteris richardii; assembly: GCA_020310875.1. Lineage (NCBI taxonomy): Eukaryota > Viridiplantae > Streptophyta > Polypodiopsida > Polypodiales > Pteridaceae > Ceratopteris > Ceratopteris richardii. The sequence continues at coordinate 12,745,342 of CM035416.1, forward strand.
TGGGCTAGTCTTTGGCGTAGTCATGTAGTGCATTGTGAAGTTTCAGGCAAGTGTTTAGACTTCACTTGAATGTATAATGTTGTTTTCTAGGAGTATATCTGCCTAGTTTTGTACTATACATTGAATTGTTCTCTAGATCAATTATAATTTTTTCTTTTCACATTGTGTTGTCTGAAGTTATACATGGTTTGTGAGTGAAAGAAGTTGGAGATATTTGGAGAAGCTTGGAAGTATGGTTGTCAAGTGGTGAAGATGGTCCAACAAACCAGAATAAGAACTACCCTAGCTCTTTGGATATGTAAAATAGACCCTTTAGGTTTTTGTTTAGTGCAATAAAACCCAACAAGTACTTTGGAACATCAACAAGAATAAGTCGATGCAAACCAGATGACTTGTACCTTGACTAGCCCACAAAAACCTTCTAAATATGGATGGAAGTTATGACTTCAAAAACTTAGAGCAGCTGGCATAGTTACAATTGGGAAAATTCCTCTTAATGGAGTGTCATACATAGTTTTGGTTTGCTATAATGCATAAAATCCTTTATTTATAACAACCAATAAAGGATCAATAACCTTAACACTGATTGGACATCATCCCGATTTCTCTAGTATGTGCAGAAGATGACTCTGAGACTGTAAAACGAAGATTTATCTAAATTTACTGAACCAAATGACTTGAAAATTTGTAGCCATAAACTAGAAATTATACATTTCCAATGAATTCTTAATCACTAGATTTAGAGCTTTGTAGAGAGAGCAGCAACCTCTACAAGATGATTGCATCTTAGGAAGGAGCAGAGAAATGAAGGAGCAAGACAATTATGGCCAAGAGTGTATGTATATTGTTTCCATGTATTTTGCAAGTGATTGAGAGTCCTTATATAGAGTCTTGAGGATCTATTGTGTGTCTTTTCTTCATGAATTTGTATTTGAAATTAGGCACCTTTAGTAGTTTAAGTTGATTGGAATCTTTTCCTACAATCTAGGAAACAAGAAAGTTGGAGTTACCACTACCACTTGATTGATTGATTGAAAATCAATCTCAAAAAATCCAAACTCGTGGGTTTTTTGCCTTTTACTCTTCCCTTCTACAAAGATAAATACCTTGAACCTTATAGGAAATGATCATATGTGATCAACCAATCAATACAAAGAAATAATGTGCACATAAGTGATATTCTTCAAGGTACATATATGGCACCATCCAAATGATGGTTTTGATGTAGATCATATCCACCTCAAGAATAGTGCAATCTTGATGTTACAAGTTCCAAATCCCAGTACAAATCCTTGAGCCATATTGCTTCTTTAGTTGCAATAGTTAGACCTCTATACTCTGCTTCAATTGAAGATAATGCAACTATTGGTTGCTTCTTGGAGCTCCATGACACCAATTTTGAACCTACAAATGCTAAGTATCCAAAGGTACTTCTTTGATCATCCTTTGCTCATGCCCAATCTGCATCTAAATAGATTTTGATATCCAAATTTGAAGACTAAGGATAGTAGATGCCTTTATTAAGTGTCCCTTTGAGGTACTTGAGTACTCTCTTAGTAGCATCCATGTATGGTCTTTTGGGTGAGTGCATGAACTGATTAAGCACTCCCACACTATAGAATATGTTTGGTCTTGTGTGAGTAGCATATATCAAGATACCAACTAAGTTTTGATAATCTTTAGGGGTCATCAATTTTTTCACCTTCATAAACACTTAGTTTATGGTTCAATTCCAAAGGTGTACCTACAAGCTTGGTGTTCTCCATTTTGAACTTGAGAATTAAGCGTTGAATGTATCTTCTCTGAGTTAGATACATCCCTCCATCTGTATAAATCACTTTCATACCTAGGAAATATGTTAGCTCATCTAAGTCATTGATTTTGAACTCCTCTTGCATGTTTCTCTTGATCCTTTGAATCCCATTCAAGTAATCACCTATCACAATTTTATCATCTACATATACACACAGATAATTAACCTCGTTGTGATCCCTTTTGATGAATAAGGAAGGATTTGAGTTGCTAGGTCTAAACCCTTGATCTTGAAGGTATGTAACAACCTCTAATTCCAAGCTCTAGGAGCTTGTTTCAATCCATACAATTATTTCTTAAGTTTACAAACATGGGATGTATGATTAGGGTTTCAAATCCTAGAGGTTGTGACATGTATACATCTTCACTTATCCAACCATTTAGAAACGCAATTTTTACATAAAGTTGGAGGAGTCTCTAATTTCTTGAAAGAGTTACATTTATCAATGTTGTGATTGTATTCATCTTTGCAACTAGTAAGAAAGTTTCCTCATAGTCTATACCATGAGTTTGTGAGCATCCTTTGGAAACTAATCATGCCTTGTACCTACAAATTGATCCATTTGAGTTTCTTTTAAGTTTGTATACCTATTTGCAACCAATTACCTTTTGATTGGGTGGCATTGGAACCAAATCCCAAATATCCATCTCCCTCAATGCATCTGTTTATTCTTTCATGGCTTTTTCCCAATTAGGGTTTCTCTTTGCCTCTTCATAGGTTGAGGGTTATTGTCAAATATAGTCCTTTGCTAAGTAGATTGAATGCTTTGTAACAAATGTGGATCTTCTAGGTGCTTGCTTGGAGAATTCTCCACACTCTTGCATTTTTGCTTTGCCTCTTGAATTACATAGCAGTGTAGTCCTTTTCCCTATCATCTTGGTAATCATATGTATCACTTCTTGGATCCTGGACCTGTGTATCATGCTTGCTTCCTAATTGATGGAAATTAGAATCAAGATCATATAATAGAGTTACATTTTGTTTTTCTTCATCATACCAAGACATGTGTTCTTCAAACACAACATTTGTACTTGTAGTAAATCGCTTGGTTAAAGGATTGTCAAATATGTAACCCATCTATGTTAAATGATGTCCAATAAATACTAACCTTCTTGCCCTCCCATCTAGGTTACCTCTTATTTGTGATGGTACATGAACATAAACTAAACAACCAAACACCTTTCAATGTCCAAGACTAGGTTTTCTTCCATACCATGCTTCATAAGGAGTCATACCTTGGAGTGATTTGGATGGTAGTCTATTGACAAAGTACACAACAATTGAAATAGCCTCTCCCCATAGATAATGTGGCAACCTCTTCTCTTCAAGCATTGTTTTGGCTAATCCAGCCAATGTCTTGTTTCTTCTTTCTGCAATTCCATTCAATTGAGGAGAGTACCTGGCAGTCACTTCCCTCTTGATAACTTTATCTTGCAAGAACTCATCAGACTCTTTGGAGAAGTATTCTCCCCCTCCATCAAATATGAGCTTCTTGAGTGATCTACTTGTATGGTTCTCCACATGTGCTAGATAGTTATTGAGACAATCAAACACTTCATTCTTACCTTTGATAAATTACATAATAGTCCATCTACTATGGTCATCAATAAATGAGACATAATACCTTAATCCTACCAATCAAGGTTGTTGGCTTGGCCCCCGTACATCTATATCTACTAAGTCCAATAAGTCGTGGATGTAGCCTTTGTGGTTGAATGCTTGTCTTTGTGCCCTCCCAATTTGACATGCATCACATCTATTGATCATGTATTGCTTTGATATGTTTGGCAATCCTGGAAGACTTTGATCCCTGCGTATATCCTTCAAGGTTCTTTCATTCACATGAGCTAGCCTCTTATGCCACACTTCAAGATCACTTAGGGTTTTAGACCCAAAGTTGAATAGAGCTATGTTTTTGGTTTCTCCTACTTCAAAAGTAAGGAGCCTACCATGCTTCTCACCTCTAGCTATCTTCTTGACATGGATCTTCCACAAAAGTTGCATGTTGGGTGAACCTAACTTGCAAGTCTTTCTCAACTATTTGGCCTATACTTATTAGGTTTTTCGTAATAGTGCATAGAGTAACTTTCTCAGAATGTTTGCCCTACCATTGGAAGCTTTGACATTACCAATATATCTCCACGTTATGCTTTGTTTCATCCCCTTTTTGTGCTTCATGTCTATGCTTTGGACTTCCCAAGTTAGATAACACTATTGTAAGTACAATTTCCATTCTTTGTATATCATTTGAATTGTGTTATTTTCATTAATTAGCATACTCACACTTATTGATATGCACATATACACTTATGCATAAAGATGCATGTTCACACATATACACATGCACATACACACACATACATGTGCACATACACTTACACATACACACACATACACATATACACACACATACACATGCATATGCACAAACATTTCTACAAACACATAAAAAGACTTGCATGCATGCATTATTGCATATATACATACACATACACACATGAACACATACTTAAATACATGTATATGCACATCCACATGCATGCACATTCACATGCATGCATATACACATGGATGCAAATGGAAATGCATCCACGTGCACATGCATGTTTCATACATATACACATGCATATGCATACACCTGTATATGTTTATACACATACACATACATATGCACATATGTACATATACACACACATACACATATATACGCACATATACACACATGTATGCACATACACACACACATGCACATACATACTGTAGCTCAGTGATGAGTAGCACCTCCTTTAATGTCAATCGGGGAAGACATGAGGATGGTATGAAGACTTCGAGCAAGTGGAGGCACAAGTGCGTGAGTGAGAAGCACACAAGCATGCACACACATACACACACACGCGCACACACGGCAAGACAAAGAGTGAGAAGCAATGGAGTTCTTAGATTACTTTCAGAAAACTCTTACAGGTTCCTTTCAATTACAATCCAACCCAAAAATGAGCTCTCTAGCTCCTTTTATAGTTTTTAATAGCTTTGGCCCTGTCCAGACCTAGTGTTCGGCCTAGTTAAAAATTAGGTTCCAGGGCTTATTTGAGGGCTCAAACGAGATCTAAAAAATACAAAAATTGGCAGGTAGATACTTCTAAAGCTCCTCAAGCTCAAGGACTCCTTGGCTTGCACAAAATGGAGCTACAAAAATATGAAATGGTATTTACAATGGTGTTTAGTGATTAAAATCACTATTTGTGTAGGGATTTTCTCTGTTGATTTGTCATACACCTCTTTGAGCTCCCTACTTGCTCTTTCTTCTTGTGTGCTCAACTCCTTGATGTCTGAAAAATTTAGATGGCCTACTTGCCAGATCTTCTTTGACTGCCATGTCTGCTTGTGCTGTCCCTTCGCTTTGACTCTCTTCGTCTTGTGGCTCCTTCGGTTCCCTGACTGCTGCCAACACCCCCCCCACTCTCGCGTCTGTCGCCCCTGACAGACCCTTGTCTAGAGGGTTTTTGAACATAATATTGGACGACATCGGAGGCTAGGTGGTGTTCTTCGAGTCGTAAGCCGCGTGCTAGATCTGTGAGCAAATCATCCCAATTCACAGGTCCGGGAATATCTGGATGAGGCACCCTCAATTGTTCTGAGTGAATAGTTCTCTCCACAGCAAATAATTGGAGGAGATGTGATGGTCTAGGTATAAAGATTTCGGAGTGATATTCCCAGAATCTTGTGATGAACATCTCCTCAAATGTCTGTTTAAAGCAGGCTGGGAGGTACTTGATTCTGGCGTGCCAAGCATATATTACTTCAATTGAGGGGGTGGTACTCATATCGTACACCAGATCCTGGTTTCCTGTCACGAAGCCTGCTCCTGAGAAGTGGGGGTCCTTAATATTCTTAAACGTCCTGAAAGTGATCAGCATTAATTCAAATATTTTCATACACATCTGGGCCATCACATCGGGATTATTGCGTAGCCGAATGCTCCAGTGACGGATTGTAGAAATCATGGAGTTCACCATGGGGGGTCCTCGTGGAGGTGCTAGATAAACGTAGTTTAGCCATTTTGCGAAGGCTTTGATGTCTCTGACGGCAATAGTGAATTCAGGCCAGGTGCATCTTCGAAGAACTGGAACGTAACAAGGATTATATTTAATAAACAACGGCATATTATTTCAGGTTCGGACCATTTTAGGATATGTTTCCAAAAGCCTGATCCTCCAGGTGGGTTGATGGATGGACCCACGCTTAGCACTTTCCGGTATATCGTCTGGACCAAATTGTGTAGCAAATGTGGGAGGCTTGCCGCATTGTCGTTGAATCTCGGCGTTGTAATCAGCCAAAAGTATGCAGTATGGCACATATTGGTCATTATTGGTGCCGATCCATCTATGATGAGACATGCTTCTGAAATATTCTGACTTTATGACAGTTTCTTCTAGGTTTGCTAGTGATTGGATCTGAATTGCCACCCGTTCTTCGTGGGTGTTTGCTGTCTTTTCCAGTTTCTGAAGCCACTCGGGTGCTTCCACTTCCAAGGTGTCTAGTCCCTCTGAGGTTCGTTGCCCTCCTGGCATTGGCATAGGAACATATGGTTCCTCGTACGAATCATCTACCTCAATGGGAACCAAGTCTTCTGGCTCAGGTTCAATAACTAGAGAGGGTTGCCTTTCATACTCTAGTAACTTTTTCTCGAGCTCAACCACCTGCTCTGTCAATGCCTTCACTTCCTCTGAAGTCGAGGCCGACTCTATTACTTTGGTTGGAGCCTCCTGTTCCTTGAGCTGGCCACGCAGCTCATCACGTTCCTTTTCCAACTCATCATGAGCATCTAATAGATCTGCATAGCTTTCTAAGATGGTATTGTCTCTGAAGGTACGGCTTTAAACTGCTCTGGTTCAATTTCGTGGGGAGAGCCTTCCATTGCCGCTTCCAGATTCTCTTCATTTTGTTTCTGCAGTATCTTGTTCTCTTCAAGTGCTGTGGCCATATGTTTCCTGAGTAGCGCCAAGTTACGTCTGACTCGTAGGTTATCGGCCTGGTATACTTCGAGCAAGGCTTCTAGTTGTTTGACCCCTGATTCTTTCGATGGTTGGGGTGCCTCCAGTAGTGTTTGGTGAGCCTGCTCAAGCGTTGTATAACGTTGATTCACATCTGCATTTTCCTCTTCAAGACTTGTAAGTTGCCTTTGTAAGTTCTGGTGATTTGTTTTCAGTTGTTGATATCGGTCGTCAAGAGCTCTGTACTCATTCTGAAGCTGATATACACATTGATTTAATGCTAGAAATATACTATTTACATTAAATGATGCAGGCAGAGGTGAAGATGCAGGGGGACTCGGGGCGGGAAAGGGAGTTGTGAATGATGTGGCTGCAAGTGGAGATGTGGGTGGAGGGGGTATGGGAGACGGAGGTTGCATGGGGGGAGGGAGCGGTGCAGTGGAAGGAGATGTTTCCATAGTGTCAAATGTTTGAGTGACCGTGTAGATGGGAATCGTGGGTGGGGTAGAAGTGACGTTAGTGAAGAGAGTGGTGAAAGTGGGCATGGTGACGCCCCCGAATTGGATTCCCGGAGAGAGTGGAATTCCCATGACGATTGTGGTGGTAGTGGACGTGGTGGTGATAGTGTCATGTGGTGGAGCGAGTTGTGTAGTGAGAGGTGGGGAGGGTGGTGACAGTGGTGCTTCCTGATGTTCGTCTGCTTGCGTTGTATCTCCTGGTGCTGATACGTTGATATGAATTTGTTTCCCGGACCTCATGGGACAGGCGGGAACTCTTTTCTCAAATCGGTGAATGTAGGCCATTGCCTCATGAATGGCCTCATCCAATCCTACTGCATCTGCATGTAGGTTGATGGACTCGATGAACATATCATCCACACCTTCCTCTGCCAGCAATTGGTTCATGAGTTTCTTGCCTGCTTCAAGTGACATTTTATGTTGTTCTTGAACTAGCTGCATGGTTCGATATAGTCTTTTTATTTGTGCCGAATACGCGGGGGCACTTGCTAACTCTGAAAGTTCATCATACTCTTGTTCTTCGTAGGCTTCTTCCTCTTGTTTGGTCTCTTGTTCATCTACGTCGACTTCTACCACTTGCGGTTGGGTGGGGGCTGACGTTGTTGTATGGGTTTGTGGTTCCTGAGCTCGCTCTGTTTCCGTTTCGGGATTAGAGTCGTAGATTAGCCTAGCCACTTCTTCATCAGTGAGATCATTGAGAGTAAAGCCCTGTGGAAATTCCAAGTCCGATGGGACGGGTGGAAACACCAGATTGGGTCCCTCTGTACTTGGTCTTGGTAGCCGAATGGTGAATGGTCTAATGCGTCGTGTCTGGGGAGGGGTAATTTCTGGTGTAGTGGTGGCTCCCCTTGGTTGAGCGCAGGGTAATTGGACTCCCCCTCTCATCTTCTTTGATGGAGGACCTGCCGCTGATAGCCTTCTCTAGAACTCCTGGGCCCGGGACCATACGAGTGCCCGCTGAATAGGCACGACATAGGCTAGACATCGATAGATTATCTTGGTCAGAGCACAACATCCGTGGAGCACATTTTTCTACTTCTTGTTCCACCGTTGATGGGCTAGGTGAATCTGATCTATGATCCAATGTGGTACGTTGATAGGGAGGTTTTCTGTCTCTGCCAAATACAAGCTAAACCATATCTTCTTTGGTGGCATGGTGAATCTTTCCTGGGCTGGAAAAGCAAAATGCTGCATGACGGTCCGTAGGTGAAGAGCGATGGTCGGTGTCATTGCTACCATATCCTTCAGCTTATTGAGATCTTTATGTTTCATTCTGCCTGGAACCATTGTTTCCTTTTCAGTAGGAATGTGCATACCATACATGCCCAATGCTTCTCGTACCAGATTGAGGGTCAGTTTGAATCTTTTAAGTTCGTGGCCCGGCAATAGTGAGGGTAACACAAAAGTGTTGTCGCCTCCCTTGGCCCTACTAGGAGTGATGGTACTGATAAGATAAGAACAACGTAAGAAATCTGGCTTCGGTAAGTGGGCTCTGAAATAACTGTCCAGGCATTACTTCGGCACGCATTACTTCGGCATTCTGATAGCTCTCAAATTCGCGCGTGAAAAAATGGTAGCGTCCCCATTTACCATTAAACTCCAATTCAGCTTCCCAAAAATAGGTTCCATCACCCAATGGTCCTGCAACATCACTGAACCAATGAGCGTGTTTGCCCACTTGAGAGGTGTGCCCCTGGGGAGGATCCTAAACTGGGAGTACATGCACAGCTTGAAGTTCTTGCGGTCTTTCGGTGAGATGTGGTTCGAGGAGGAGTGTTTCTATATCCACAATCTGTGCGCTGGATCCGGCGTGAGAACTGACACCTCCGGCTTCTGCCATGGCCCTGCTTGCTTGTTGGTTCTGTGAGAATATAGAACCATGTGTTAACATTGTAATGGACAGAATAAACCCGTCGTTGCCTCGTTACAACATTAATATGAGGTAGATGATGAGTCAGTGGTCAGTGAGTGCACGATGACAGTGTGTGTAGTTAATGCCTGGATAGTCCTAGGAGCTAGATGGAAAGATGCACAGTCTGACTAGTGCAGTTAGTAAGTGGAGATGAATTCACAGATTGGGGTCGGGGGGTTTATTACAAGTCTTAGGTTGTCAAACACCGTGGATGGCTTTTGGTCTTGGTTTTGTGGAGATTCGGGAGGGTTGCATGAGTAGTTCTGCTGGGAGTTGTTGTGTCATTGGGACCCATTTACGAGTGAGTCTGTGCGTGCTTCTAGGTGGCAGCGTGTTCGAGTGTATCAGACAAGAGTGGGTGGCGGCTGCTTGAGCGAGTGAACCCTGTCGTGTATGATGTGAATTGTGTGGGGTTAGTTGAGCCCGCAAGCAAGCCTTAGGCATCCAAATTTGTCTTGATTGTGGGTCAGCCCTCATCGACTTCTTGGGTACCCAAATGGATTTCACTTTCTCAACCGAGGTTTTAGGAGTCCTCTTATTAGCATCAAGTCGTTGATTACTAATAGGAAGTTGAGACCGTTGTTGCGACTTAGTTACGGTCGACAGCTCGTCTTTCCGCACCCACATTTGTTTCATCGGCTGAGTTGTTCTGCTTCGCGCGTTCTTTTGTTCTCTCGCCTGGAGAGTCTTCAATGATTGATCTGCCCTTAGTTTCTGCCTCCTTCTGGCCTTTGGAAAAGAAGGGAGTTCCATTGTGGTTCTGACTCCTTCTTTGAGATCTTTGTTCTTCTGTATCACATAGCCTTGGACAAGAACAGCATGGTCAACTTCATGTGTACCCCTGGAGGGACCAGGAGTCTGTGCCTTTCCTAGTTCCTTGAGTGCTCCATTATTTAACTCAATTGTAATTCTAGTTTGATTCACCCATACCTGAAGAAGTCCACTCCTTAGGTTTAAGTTGACTGCTTGGTCATAGATCCAGTCTTGACCCAAGACAAGGGGTTCAGTGAGGTCCTCATCTTGACATACTAGTACTTTAACTGTCATTGCCTCATCATGAATATAGAGGGGAAGTTCCACCTCGCCCATGCAAGGGGTTTCCACGCCTCCCAATCCTATGAGATATGCTTCCACAGGATTGACAGTTAATTGCAACTCTTGACAATAGGACAATTTAACAGCACTAGTGGCTACACCTGAGTCAATCAAGGCTCTTACAGTCCTTGCACTCTTTCCTTGTCCTATATCTAAGGTTATGAAAGGACGTCGATCAGTTATCCTATGTGAGCTAATACCTGAAACTTCACACATAGCCACGTCATATCCTTGATCTGCATATGCATCTTGCCTAGGGTGCTCTCTACCTTGTCTTCTTAATTTCATTCTCCGTATGCGCTCTAGGGCTTCTGCTTGAGCTTCTTCTCGAATTTGCTTTTCTTCCTCTTTGCGTTTCTTAGCAGTATTGAGTCGACTTAGCATTTCCTCTGTGAGAGGTTCCTGATACAACTTGACTCTGCATCCGCTGATATAACTTGGGAGAACATCGCCTTCTAATGTGGCTAGTTGCACTGCTCCACTTGTTGAGATTCTGTTAATGATCATGGGTCCGTAGCCTCTCTTCTCCAGTTTCCTCGCATGTTGCTTCAATGTGTAGACTAAAACTAAGTCGCCTGCCTTTAAACCTTTATCCTTAACGTGGGCATCAAAGTATGCCTTCTGTCGTTTCTTTGCTGCATATATCCCTGCAGTTGCTCTCAGTCTTGTTTCTCCTAATCGTTCAAGGTCAAAAAGTCTAGAGGAGAGTTCATGACCCGTCCATTCATGCTCTTGTGCCACTTTCAATGTAGGTATCAAAAAGTCTAAAGGTAGCACAGCATTTTGACCAAACACCATTTGAAAGGGAGTGGCTTGGAGTACCGTTTTGTAGGCAACTCGGTATGCCCAAACAGCATGGTGTAGCTGTTTGTCCCAATCAGAGCGTTTATTGTTCACTAATTTCGTCAGTACATTGCATAAGATCTTGTTGGTGCTCTCAGCCTGGCCATTTGCTTGAGGGTGATAGGGGGCAGACTTCTTATGTACTACCAAGAATTCTTGGAGCAGATTTTCAATAACGTCATTCAAGAAGTGAGTGCCTCTATCACTAACTAGCTCTATAGATAGCCCATATCTGGTGAACACATTCTCAAACAAGAATTTAGCAGTTGTTTGAGCATCGTTCTTCATAGTGGCTTTTACCTCTACCCATTTTGTTAGATACTCTGTCGCAACAATGATATATTCTGCATGGGAACCCTTAGCTGGGGGATTAATAGGACCTACGAAGTCTATTCCCCACTTCATTTGAGATGTCTGATTTGGGGCATTTGCATCACTATTTGGGCATTCAGTTTATGCACGTTGATGGTGGAATGGCTTTGTGTCAAACGAAATATATTGACACATTATTGCAGCGTTTTGGCCTTGAAGAGTGTAAGCCTATTGCCACTCCTATGGAGACAGGTTTACGATTGAGTCTTCATGATGCTGGAGATGCATTTGATGCTGTTCTCTATCAGCAGGTTGTTGGATGCTTGATTTACTTATGCATTACTTGGCCAGATATTCAGTTTGCTGTCTCACAGATGAGCAGGTTTATGCATTGCCCAGGAGTCACGCATTGGAAAGTGGTTAAGCGCATCTTTCGCTACTTGAGTGGTACTCGGCTACTTGGGTTGTTTTATCCCAAGGGGGGATCACTACCGCCAGATTTGCATGCTTTTTCTGACTCAGATTGGGCTGGTTGCTATGACACTCGTGTGTCCACCAGTGGTTTTTGCTTCATGCTTGGTAGCTCATGTATATCTTGGTTGAGCAAGAAGCAGCCTACTATGGCCACTTCCAGTTGTGAGGCTGAGTACAGGGCAGCTTTCACAGTGACTGTTGAGTGTGTGTGGCTCAGACGCCTTATGGCTGATTTGGGTGTTGGCCAGTCTTCTGCCACCACCATCTTCACTGACAGTCAGAGCGCATTGGCAGTTGCGAGGAACCCTGTGTTCCATGCTCGCACTAAGAACATTGAGGTGCATTATCACTATGTCAGGGAGAGGTTCTCTACTGGGGAGATCAGCTTAGCATATGTGCCCACGCAGGAGAACATTGCAGACCTTTTCACGAAGGCTCTGCCTAGGGAGAAGTTTGAAGCTTTCCGCAAAGCTTTGGGCTTACTTCCTTTTGTGGAGTGATTTCCACATAGCTTGGCATTTCCTTATACATGAGTGCCAGCTCCTTGTTCACCGCATCACTCCCAGGGGGGATTTGTTGATATATTTAGGTAGTGATGTGTGTGAACACTATAGGACCGCCAGGGCACTTTTTTCCCTCTTTAGGAGGTTTTTTTCCCCCGGCTTGTATATACGCCTATTGCCCTAATGGGCTACTTATCTTTGTACATTCTCTAGTAATACATTCAATATTGTGTGTTTGTGCTCCAAGCTTCTTCTTCTTCCTTGTGTTGTTCGCGTGCTTCCGCAGACGTCTATCTCCAACAGATATGGAGGATGGAATAGAGGACCACTTCCTTTAGATGGAGAGGTTTTTAACTTTTGGGGGTATTTGCTATATGATTACTCCATCCACTATTACTAGTGTTGGTCATGGTCTCTTTATTATAGAGGATTTGTATGTGCCTTCGGACTTTGTATGTGGTCCTATATATGGATGGGGAGATTGGCATCGACTTGCATGTTATGTTCAAAGCATGAGTACTTATGGAATATGCTTGAATGCAGCATCCCTTACTAGTAGAGGGATTTCACATGCAGAAAATGAAAGATTATATAGTGACGGAAGACCTTACACTCATGGAAATATAGCAGGTTTAATAAATAGTAGTCTAGGGTTACATAATAGTTCAAGGACTAATTACACATTTGAGAAGCGTGAAAATAGTCATGAATCGCCATACATGAGTAGAGATGTAACAAGATACATAGTTGTCAATGTTATTACTTCATTACATGCTGGTGATGAACTATTAGTGAATTATGGATGGCATAGACCTCCAAGAGCACCTTTTAGCTAGAGAGAGAATGAAAACTTTCTATCCATATTTAATAACTTACATATTTAGTGTTATGTTTAAAGTTTACTTTTCATTCATTTATGAAATACTACTGATTTTTATTCATGTGTGTTGATTCCAACATATGATGTTGATAATATTCCACCACACCATTCATAGTTGCCAGTAAGACCTCATTTATCAGAAGCGTCTATGAGAAGGCTACACAAAAGTGATCCTATGGAATATGCAAGGTTGAAAGACCTGTATTCAAAAGAAGATAAAGTACAAGATTTGTGCGCCAATGATGAAGATGATGGCATGGCAGATTTTATTGAGGATTGGTATCAAAATGACAGTGAGAGCATTGATATTTTAAAAATGAGAAATATCTTCGAGCAGAATGTCTAAAGCATGTATATGAAGGAAGTCGTTTGATATGACTAAGTGCAAGCTTACTTATTCTCAATCTTCAAAATCGTTTTGGATGGAGTAATATATCTGTTTCGGCACTATTAAGGTATAATTTTTAATTTTCTATCTATATATATATATATATATATATATATATATATATATATATATATATATATATATATATATATATATATATATATATATATATATATATAATATATATATATATATATGATGTATATATATGCATACATATATACATATAAATACATACATAAATAGACATACATATATATATATATACATGAATGCATACACACATATAAACATACACACACATACACATGTTATGAGAGTAAGGTCAAATTATATCTACCTGTATCGGATGAAGATATTTTGTCCATCTAGCCTTTGGAATTATCCGCAGAGCCTTTAGAATCTTCCTAACATATCTCCTTCTCCTATTCTAGTCGACCTAATACCTTCGTTGCTAACTCTTTTATGAACTTTGTATACAAATATTAAGTATCAGTTAGCTATGGAGGTATTAGGTCATTTGGAAAATGGGAGAAGCAAATCTATCTGGAAGATTTTGAAGAATGGAAGAATAATTTTAAAGGATGGGCGGAAAGAAAGCGTCCATTTAATGCAGGTTCTTGTTCTTACCTTAGCTAAGGTAAGAACCTGCATTGAATGGACGCTTTCTTTCTGCCCATCCTTTAAAACTATTCATCCATCTTTCAAAATCTTCCAAATAAATTTGTTTCTCCTATTTTCCAAACCACCTAATACCTCCATAGCTAACTGATACTTTATATTTGTAAAGAAGTATGTAAGTCTTAGTTAGTAAGGGAGGTAATTGATTGACTATAAAACGGGAGAGAGCCAAATGATTCAATGGTCTAGATATCTATATGAAAGTCTGCAAATCACAATAAACAATAAGAAAATTAAAAACGAAATCAAATTAACATAGCTACACATGCATACATACACATACATACATACACATACATACATACACATACATACATAATGCATATACATACACAAACTGTTTTAACTTATGGAATATGTTGAACAATGCATTGTTGGAGTGTAACATGGAATATGTTGGCCAATGCATTGTTGGATTGTAACATGGAATATAACATATGGAATATGTTGAACAATGCATTGTTGGAGTGTAACATGGAATATATTGGCCAATGCATTGTTGGATTGTAACATGGAATATGTTGAACAATGCATTGTTGTTATAACTTATGGAATATGTTGAACAATGCATTGTTGGAGTGTAACATGGAATATGTTGGCCAATGCATTGTTGGATTGTAACATGGAATATAACATATGGAATATGTTGAACAATGCATTGTTGGAGTGTAACATGGAATACGTTGGCCAATGCATTGTTGGATTGTAACATGGAATATGTTGAACAATGCATTGTTGGAATGTTAAATTATTATTGAACAATGCATTGTTAAAGTGTTATATTATCAATGTATTAATGTGTTTTTGATGTTTTTGATATAGCAGCTGAAGTTTCGTGAGGAGCGTGCAAAGCGTGAAAGGGCGGATATCAATAATCCGAATAATTATTATGCATAGAAGGTTCTATTGTTAGAAACAGTTAGAAAAGTAATGGTTAGAATAAGGGTCATTGTAGACCACAGTTTCTGTTATTGAAAGCAATGGCTTTCTGTAAAAGTTACCAACTTTTAGTTTCACGCTTGCTTTTCGAAGCCGCTCTCATGTAACCACTCTTTTCGACGTAATCAAAAAGTCCTATATATACATGCACTCTGTGGATTGTCGGAACAGAGTGCATGGGGGGAGATTGCACCCAATCTGCGTTTGGTCTCGTCTCTTGTTGTCTCTATTTTTCTGTGTGTTTTCTACGTTCGTAATCTCTGTATGCGCATGAGCAAGATCTTGACAACAGTGGTATCAGAGCTCTGTACACGTCAATAGAGAGAGTTCAGTTCTCTGTTTGCGATTCCGATTCCGATTCCATCTCCATCTCCATCTTCATCTTCGTCTTCGGTTCCGGTTCTGTTCCTGTTCGTGTTCCAGAACCAGAACCTACGTTTGCTCCTCTGTTCGCGATTCCGATTCCGATTCCATCTCCATCTCCATCTTCATCTTCGTCTTTGATTCCGGTTCTTGTTCCTGTTCCTGTTCCTGTTCCAGAACCAGAACCTACGTTTTCACCTACGTTTGCTCCTTTGGCTTACTCCAAGGCATCGACTAAGGCAAAGAACTTAGGCAATAACTTAGGCAATACATTGGCAACACTGGCACCCAAGGCTCCCTTGGTGACCGTTGGCTATGCGCGAGGCAACTTTAATTTTTGAGTGGCAATAGAGAGGTTTAGATTTATTCGAGTTGTTACTCAAGTTCTTTCTCCTTAAATTTAACATAACTTTCAGTTTTTACTTTTGAAGGCGGCACGGTGCGACGCGACGCGGTGCGTCTCAAGGTACTCTCCTCAGGGTACACTTCTGAGGGTACACTTTCCAGGGTACACCAAGGTACATCTAGACAGGGTACATCCTATCAGGGTACATCAAGGTACATCCTGTCAGGGTACATCAGGGTGCATCCTGTTAGGGTACATCAGGGTACATCCAGATAGGGTACTTTTCTGTTAAGGTACATCCAGACAGGGTAATTTTTTGCTAGGGTACATTTCCTGAGGGTACATCCGAGAGGAAGCAGAAAAAGAATTCCAATCCATAACCAAGTCAATCCATCTACAACAACCATGCCAATGACCACTTTATGTTAAACCTACATTTCCTATGAAGCATACTTTTAATGCCTATCTTACCCTAGTTTTCCTCGTCCTCCACAATCCAATTACTCAACTCCACCTGTTGCTTCATCTCTCCAACCAACCAAACCACCTACCCTTCAAACCTCAGCGGTGGATGCTCAACAAAAGCAACCATGAATCACTTGCTGGAATTGTGGTAAACCTGGACATACAAAAATAAGGTGCAGATTGCGACCTCTTCACATGAAATCGGCTACAGCTCAATTGCACAACATGGAGGTCCATAATGAAGAAATTCCTCCTGTTTGGGCAGAGGAATCATTGGAGAAAGACTTAAGTACCTTGGGTAACGATATCTCTCTTCACTCTCTACTTTGCATGCAGGGTACAATAAATAATAAAGTAGTTAAAATTCTACATGACGATGGTAGTTCACATGACTTCATTTCACATTTATTAGTGCAGGAACTTAAATTACAAACATTTCCTTCCTTATATAAAGTGAAAGTTGCATTTCAGGGTAGTCGTTATAATGTAACACGAGAAGTGCAAGATGTTACGATTAGCATAGGCCCATATGTTGATTCACGAACATTTTTAATTGCACCTTTGCAATCTTACGATGTTATACTAGGTATGCCTTTTCGTCACCATTATAACCCATGTATTGACTACCATACGCATACTTTTAACTTTGAATTCAAAGGTCAAGTCATTAGTTTGTCTGCACGACATGATTTCCAACCATTTCCATTGATTAGTCACACTCAAGTAAAGCGTGGATTTAGGAAAGGATTCAATTCATGCATTGTTTTTGTCAATGTCATCAATGATTATACTCATACACTTCCTGATGCATATAAACCATTCATGAGTACTTATAAGGATTGTTTTATGTCTGAGTATCCCTCTGAACTACCACCATCTCGAAGATCCTTTGACCATAGCATAGACTTAGTCCCTGGTAGTTCTCCTCCTCATAAAGCACCTTATAGACATGGCCCACTACACCAAAAGGAAATAGAAAATCAAGTAAAAGACCTACTACAGAAAGGACTTATAAGGCCTAGTTCTTCCCCATTTGGAGCACCAGTTCTCTTAGTAGAAAAGAAGAATAAAACTTATCGAATGTGCATTGATTATAGAGCCCTTAACAAGATTAACATCAAGAATAGATACCCTATTCCTCGAATAGATGATCTCTTAGATAAGTTACGAGGAGCTTGTGTCTTTAGTAAAATTGATCTTAAATCGGGTTACCATCAGATTCGTATGACACAAAGTGATATTTTTAAGACTGCATTTAGAACTCAAACCGGCCATTATGAATTTATGGTAATGCCCTTTGGACTTACTAATGCCCCTACTACATTTGCACGAATGATGAACAATATTTTTCTTGATTATCAAGCTTTTGTTCTTGTCTTCTTTGATGATATACTTGTATACAGTAAGAATGATAGTGAACATGAAAAGCATCTTGAAACAGTTTTTCATTTGTTACGAGAGAACACACTTTATGCTAATCCTGAAAAGAGTTACTTCTATCAACGTAAGCTAGAATATTTAGGACATATTATTTCAAGTGAAGGTGTGCGTGCATGTGGATCCGAAAAAGATTAGAGTTATCGTAGAATGGCCTACACCACAATTAGTCAATGATGTTCGTTCTTTTCTTGGGTTGGCTAGTTTCTATAGGAAGTTTGTTCGAAATTTTTCTTATTTAGCATTGCCTCTTACCTTGTTGAAAAAGAAAATAAAATTTGCATGGGGACTTACCCAACAACAGTCTTTTGAAAAACTTAAACAAGCACTTTCATATGCACCTATTTTACAGTTACCTGATTTTTCACAACCCTTTCATGTCGTTACTGATGCTAGTGAATAGGTGTTGTTTTAATGCAAAATGATCATCCCATTGCATTTGAGAGTAGAAAGCTTAAGCCTTCATAACAGAATTATAGTACGTATGATAAAGAATTGTTAGCAGTTGTGCATGCTCTGCGAATTTGGAAACACTATCTTATGGGCTCTGAGGTCTTAATCAAAACCGATCAACAGGCTATTAAGCATTTATTAAATCAGCCCTTAATCTCTGATAGGCATCTTAAATGGGCATCATTCATTCAAAATTTCCAACCCATGATACAATATCAGCCTGGTAAAGCTAATGCTGTAGCTGATGCTCTTAGCCGTTTTCCTTCACATTCTGTTGTTTTGAATAATATTTCTGCCATCCAAATTCTTTTTTTTTCAAGAAATGGTTTCCACTTATGGATCTGATTTGTATTTTTCACGTGCATGGCATGACTTCAACAATGGTGCATCTTTATCCGATGAACATTATACATTTCATAATGGTTTTCTCTATTTTCAACATAGATTGTGCATAACCCAAGCTTTTAAAGAGTTTGTCATTAAAGAAATGCATGAACCATCTTACATGGGTCATAGAGGCATGCAGAGCACCATTTCTGCTTGCAAAGATTTCTTCTTTTGGCCACACATGGAAAAAGATCACATTATGTTTCTCAATGCATTGTATGTCAGCGTGTCAAACGTCATCATGGTAAACCATTTGGATTATTAATGCCACTTCTCATTCCAAATGAACCATGGGAACAGATCTCTATGGATTTTATCACAGGTCTTCCCATCACTTCATCACATAATGATATGATTTGGACAATAGTTGATAGGTTTAGTAAATATGCATATTTCATTCCATGTAGAAAAAAACTTTGACTGTACCTCAAGTTGCAAAATTATTCATTAAATGCATTTTTCCACATCAAGGATTTCCTAAAGTAATGTTATCTGATCGTGATGTTAGATTTTGTAATCATTTTTGGGTTGCCTTATTTCAACATTTTGGTTCTAAAATAGATTTTAGCTCTGCATTTCATCCTGAAAGTAATGGACAGAGTGAGGCTACAAATAGTACTATTCTTGATTTATTGTGTTGTTATTCATTTGATAATCATAATAACTGGGATGAAAAGTTGCCATTGCTTCGATTTGCTTACAATAACACTGCACACACCACTACTGGTCGTGCACCTTTTGAAATTGTTTTTTGTAAAAAGTAACAGCTCCATGAACATTTCCATGCATGTGTTTTTACATGGCACATGCCTATTTATTTTATTCAGTGATGAAACATGTGACTGGCCATCCATGTTTATTATTTTATCAACTGAGGTCAGTTGCTTTTTCAACTGAGGGGCATGTTATAACTTATGGAATATGTTGAACAATGCATTGTTGGAGTGTAACATGGAATATGTTGGCCAATGCATTGTTGGATTGTAACATGGAATATAACATATGGAATATGTTGAACAATGCATTGTTGGAGTGTAACATGGAATATGTTGGCCAATGCATTGTTGGATTGTAACATGGAATATGTTGAACAATGCATTGTTGTTATAACTTATGGAATATGTTGAACAATGCATTGTTGGAGTGTAACATGGAATATGTTGGCCAATGCATTGTTGGATTGTAACATGGAATATAGCATATGGAATATGTTGAACAATGCATTGTTGGAGTGTAACATGGAATACTTTGGCCAATGCATTGTTGGATTGTAACATGGAATATGTTGAACAATGCATTGTTGGAATGTTAAATTATTATTGAACAATGCATTGTTATAGTGTTATATTATTAATGTATTAATGTGTTTTTGATGTTTTTGATATAGCAGCTGAAGGTTTGTGAGGAGCGTGCAAAGCGTGAAAGGGCAGATATCAATAATCCGAATAATTATTATGCATAGAAGGTTCTATTGTTAGAAACAATTAGAAATGTAATGGTTAGAATAAGGGTCGTTGTAGACCACAGTTTCTATTATTGAAAGCAATGGCTTTCTGTAAAAGTTACCAACTTTTAGTTTCACGCTTGCTTTTTGAAGCTGATCTCATGTAACCACTCTTTTTGACGTAATCAAAAAGTCCTATAAATACATGCACTCTGTGGATTGTCGAAACAGAGTGCATGGGGGGAGATTGCACCCAATCTGCATTCTGTCTCATCTCTTGTTGTCTCTATTTTTTTGTGTGTTTTCTACGTTCGTAATCTCTGTATGCGTGTGAGCAAGATCTTGACAACACAAACATATACATACATACATATACACATATAAAACACATATAAAACACATATGAAACACATATACACATACACATACGAATACGCATGCACATGCATATACACATCCACATACACATAAGCATACACATATAAATACACATATGCATATATATATACATACACACACACATGCATGCACACACACACACACACACACACACACATATATATATATATATATATATATATATATATATATATATATATATATATATATATATATATATATATATATATATATATATATATATATATATATATATATATATATATATATATGATGGAGAGTGTTAATCTCCAAAAGAACAAGTTATCATTGATGTTAGAGCACCTCTCTATCAAGAACAACTCAAAATCTCAACCAATTTTGGAAGACCAATGCCAAATTATCAAACTTTGCACTAACTGTGAAGAAATTAATTATTCAGAAAAGTCTGCTACACTTAATTCACTCATCGACTAATCAAATGTGTAAAGTTTTCAATGAAACTTTATACAAAGTGTCTCCCAAAGTTTGGGCACCTTATCCAAGTTAAATCTCTCCAAAAGATTCAGTAGATCTTGAGATTTACTCCAGACAATGTACCTATGTCTGAAATTGTTCTTCTGTGTAGTCGACTTTGACACCTACAACTTCTAATGCATGGCTCTCCCAAATTAGACCCCATTTATTCAAATGCTTTTACCCACAAGGTGCTTACTTGCTCAAAAATTTACACTATGGAGGGAGATCTGATCAAAACATTGACCACCAAGATTGTGCATGTTTCTGTCTTCACTTCTTCACATTTACACATATAAATGTTCCTACTCACAATTCTCTCAGCCTGATTACAATTAAACTCTCAAGATTCATACAAATATGCATTAATTATAGATTTAGACATCTATAAAAGGATTTATGAAATGATCAAGCACAAAAGGAGAGATGGAGAAAAGATCGTAACTCAGATTTCAGAAGTCTTATTCTATTCTCATGAAAACAATTGATTTGATGAATCTCATTCATTCATCATGTACATTCGTCTTCTACTCATCTATACTTGGTCTATGTCTCTCTTCTCTCTTATGTCCCGACTCTATACTTGTATATATATAGGCGTATATGTATAAACTCGTAACCATTACAAGGTATAAGTAAACTAATTACAAGTTTAATACAAATCTGTGTGGGTGTGGGTCGATTCATCAGGTACTTCTTGGCGATCCAAATCTGTCGAGCGTTCATACTTGTAGAAGAAGGTCGAGGAGATGTCAAATATTGCCTCTGATTCTGCTAAAACTTCGTCTTATTATTGTCTGCATTGTTGGAAATTGTTGGTGCATTCTATCCTTTTTGAACCCATACTTGTTTCATGTTGCTTGCTTTGTGGTGTTGATACTGCTGCTTTCTTTGTGTCGCCTGGTATGGTCGTTGGTTTGGGTTCCTCAATCGTGGTTGACTCCTTCGTGGTTGAGGGTGAGAGGTTGGGTAGACACTCTGCTTTGGAAAAGAAGGGAGGTCCAACACTTGGGAAACTTGCCCAGAAGTGAAGCATTTTATACCACATATCTAGGCCAGTCCGCAATAAGTGTGGAAGGATGGGCACTAGAGGCTATTGTGCCCATTTGTTGATGCAGTCCACCTGACCGTTGATGTAACCCACCTGACCGCTGATGGTAGACCAAGGGAAGATCTCCTGACATCCTTTTGTCTGGAAACTATCCATCACCAAGATCTCATGGGTTGACTTTGGAAGGAGCGTGCTTAGCCAATGGATTTGTCCAAAGATCTTTTGATCCTCCTTCGTGTGCAGTTCATATGGTCTAGGGTTACATACCTCAGGTGGAATGTTGTTAGGGAAGTCAAGTGGTATCAATCGTTGCTAGTCTAAGGTTCCAATCTGCAAGGAGCCTTGTCTAATATTTAGGTCCACTGAGTGATCGTATAGCCAATCTTGGCCAAGGATTAGGTGTTCTATCATGTCATCGTCATGGCACACTAGGAGCTTCACTATCATGGTCACTTCCTGTATGAGGATAGGAAGGTCCACCTCACCCATGCAAGGGGTTTCCATGCCTCCATGCTTCGATTGGCCACATTTCTAGTCCTAAGTCCTTATAGTGGGACCATCTAATTGCACTAGTCGCAGCACCTGAATCAATTAAAGCCCTGAGCTCATGGCAAGGGTTGTCGTGCTCTAGCCTAACTGTAATGAATGGTCTCCTATCCACTATGCTAGGATGAGAAATTGACTTTGCTTGACACATGGCCATGGGGTATCTGGGTGTTGTTTCCAGATGGTTATAATGTTCTCTCCCCAGTCCTTGTCTTCTTAGCTTCATGCACTTAATGCGTTCGATAGCTTCTACCTGAGCTTCCGTGCATATTCTTTTTTCTTCCTCCTCATGCTTCTTTGCCAACGTGAGTCGTCTAAGCATATCCTCTGTAAGATGTTCCTGATAAAGCTTGACTCTACAACCACTAATGTAATTAGGCATTATCTCTCCTTCTAGGGTGGCTAATTGTACCGCTCCACTTGTCGAGAGTCTGTTAATGATCATAGGTCCATAATCTCACTTTTCTAATTTCCCTCCATGTTGTTTCACTGTATACACTAGGAATAAATCACCTTCTTTTAAGCCTTTGTCTTTCACATGTGCATCGAAATAGGCTTTTTGTCATTTTTTTGCTGCATATATGCCTGCTGCTGCTTTCAGTCTGGTTTCTCCTAATCATTCCAAGTCCATTATCCTTGATGATAATTCATGGTCGGTCCATTGGTGTTCTTGTGCAACTTTAAGGGTGGGTATCAAAAAGTCCAAAGGAAGCACAACGTTCTGACCAAAAACCATCTGAAAGGGATTTGCATTGAGTACGGTCTTGTAGGCCACTCGATATGCCTAAACAGCGTGGTGTAACTATTTGTCCCAATCTGAACGTTTGTTGTTCATGAGTTTCCTCAATACAATACAAAGGATCTTGTTAGTACTTTCTACTTGACCATTGGCCTGAGGATGATATGGTGCGAATTTCTTGTGAATCACCATAAAATCTTGTAACAAATATTTAATGACTTGATTTAGAAAGTGAGTTCCTCGATCCCTCACTAGCTCTATAGGCAATCCATATCTTGTAAAGACATTTTCAAATAAGAATTTTGAAGTCGTGTGTGCATCATTCTTCCTTGTGACCTTGACCTCTACCCATTTTGTAAGATAATCTATCGCAACGATGATGTAATCCACATGAGTACCTTTAGGGGGGCTAATGGGTCCTACAAAATCTATACCCCACTTAGAAAATGCACGTCCTCCCATCATGGGTTTTAGTGGCATTTCATATATGCAAGTGGGAAACTGTGCAAAGAGTATGGCTTTGATTATCCTATCGAGGCCAAAATGACCTCCTGCAACACCTTGGTGTGTAGTGTCTAGTACGCTCAAATAATCATTCTCATGAACACATTGTCATAGGTATCCGCCTTGTCCTCGTTTGTATAGATTGTCGCCAATAAGTGCGGTCTTGAGCTTCCTACTCTAGACCACGTTGTCTTGCTAAATTCATTCCTTGAGGGAATGTTTTCATCCTCAAGTACGTCACTAAAGGTTCACTCCATTCTCGTGTGAGAGACATGTGATATAACGTGGCATGTTCTACCAGTGGTCTTTCACAACATACAGGGCATTCTCTACACAACTTATAGACATCTGCTTCCATAGAAGGCCAATATACTCCTAGTCTATGCAGAGTCTACAATGTATGATGTTTTGAATGGTGTTGCTTTAATGCACCTACATGTGCTAATTGCAACCAATTCGCGTGTTCTGATTCGTCTACACAACAAGCAATAATTTTTTTATTATCTTGTTTATATATACTTCTTGCTATTATTTGATATCTTTGTGACTTTGTGATTTCTCCTTCTTTGATCCTTATACTTGGATTCTTGGGTCCATATGTGAGAATAGGGACAATCGGCTTAGCCCATTCTAGTACTATCTCAAGGTTAAACAGGTATGCGTTGAGTAGTTCATCTGCTATTCCTTGAGGAGCTTCTCTCAAAGTTAATCTTGAGAGGTGGTCAACTCTAAGGTGTGTCTTTCCCTTCCTGACTATGACTTCAAAGTCATACTCCATGAGCAATAGAAACCATCCTATCAATCGTCCAGTATTACAAGGCTTATTGACTAAGTACAATAACACTTGATGATCCATGAAGAACTTGAACTTATTTGCCAACAAGTAATGCGTGAATTTCTTTACTACATAGATCATTCCTAATCCTTTTCGTTCTGTAGTGGTGTAATTTGTTTCTATTGCATTCAATTGCCTACTTGCATAAGCTATAGGGAGATCTATATTACCTTCACTCGCCAGTTGTGCCAACACACATCCTATTGCATAGTTGGATGCATCCACATGTACATGGAATGGCTTATTCCAATCTGGGGTTGTTAATATTGGTGCTAAACACAAGCGTCGTTTAAGTTCATTGAATGAATTTTCACATTCATTTGTCCATTCAAACTTGGTCAAAAGAGAGTACGGAGGCTTGGCTATGATAGCATACTTACGTATGAATCGTCTGTAATAACCATAATGACCCATGAAGGCCTGTACCTCCTTTACGTTATTTGACCTAGGTAGGTCTACAATTACTTTCACCTTTTCTTCATCTATCAAAATTTCGTTCTTTGACACGTGTCCTAGAATCTTGTCTTGTCTGACCATGAAAACGCACTTCTCTGGGTTCAGACAAACTTGATATTCTCGACACTTGTCAAATACTTGCCTTAGTTCTGGGATATGTGTCTGCCTCATATTTGAATGAGTACATATATCGTCGCTAACCGAGACACACTTCTATCAAAACTGATAAATGCCCAGTAATCAATGGTTCCACCTTCAATTAAGAATGACTCATTCATGTTCCATGAGCCAAACATGGGAACAAGTTCTTTCTCTCTCTCTTTTTTTTTTTGGAAGAATGTCACCAAACAAGAAGATAGATGTTAGTATCAGAAAAAATAGGTGACATATGTCAATGTGCTCTTGTGCATGGGACTCTCAAATGTGCCTATGCACGACCATGTAATGTGGCCCTATATTAATGCATACTTTGGAAATGCATGACCTGAATGGTGCAAAAGACAGGGTCGTGCAAGGAGCACATGGTTGTCGCTCGTCGAGGCTTTCGATGTTATTTGCGTACATTGATGCCATCTTTCTTGGAGGTATCCATTGGATCTCGAGATGACAACTGATCCTTCCTCCTTATAGGGATCCATTTGAGAATGGTCTTTGACTGTTTAGTAATCTCCTTTGGCTGCTTCATATTTGGATGGTTCCTTGAGGGTTTGATCCTTCGTGGTTGGCTTTTTGGTTCTATGGGGCCTACCGGTGCTTTTGGTTTCCATAGCCATACCATTGTTGATGGTCTTCTAACTCTTGTTGAAGAGGTGAGTTGGTCTACTTTTGTTTTTGGTGTTGGGTTTTGACCCTTGCCTTGCCTTGGCTTCTTTGTTGAGACTTTTCTCATGTGGGAGAGCATAGGTTGTTGTGTATATAAGAGCTTCTTAGGTGCCCATATTTGTAACTGTCCTTGTTGAGCTGCAACTAATTTCTTAGGCACCCAAACTTGTCGGATATCTTGTGGTTGAAACTGTCCTAACTGCTTGGTACTTGTTTTGGCATGGTTGGTCTGCCCAGATGGGGATTGTTGTGGCAAGGCTTGTGGTTGCTCTACTTTTCGTACCCAGATCTGCTTCATGCCCCGAACTGCTTTCTTGTTAAATGGTGTCCTTCGATTTGACATAGCAGTTGTCATGCACTGTTTCGCTTGCCTTTTTGGTAGAGGAGTTGTGACCGCCTTAGTATTGGCACAAGAGGAGGATGTCGCTTGCCTTTGAGCATCTTCTTCCATGATTGAGATCTTCTGGAACATAGAACTGTGGCCACAATATTTTTTGCAAAAATTAGTCCAAGAAGAACTAAGAGAATGTGTGGCATTTGGATTTGTGAGCATGCAATTCTCTAGTTCTAATGTAATATATTGTTCCTGTATCCAAACTTGAAGAATTCGACTTCTTAGGTTCAAGTTGACTGCATGGTCATAAATCCAATCTTGACCCAAGACAAGTGGTTATGTAAGGTCCTCATTGTGACGTACTAGCATTTTGACTTTCATTGGAACATCTTGAAGGTAGATGGGAAGTTCCACCTCACCCAAACAAGGGGTTTCCACACCTCCCATCCCTATGAGATAGGCTTCTATTGGATTGATGTTCAATTGCAAGTCCTTGCAGTATGAAAGTCTAACTGCACTAGTTGTTGCACCTAAGTCAATCAATGCTCTCACGGTCCTCACATTCTCTCTGTGTCTTACCTCTAAGGTCACAAAGGGACTTCTGTCGATTATTCCAGAAGTAACTATGCCCAATTTTTGGCACATGTCCATGTGATATTTTGGGGCTTTTGAGTTGACCTCTAGGCCTAGTCGCCTTAACTTATTTTTCCTAATACGCTCTCTGGCCTCTGCCTGTGTTTCTTCTCTCACCCTTAACTCTTCTTCTTTTCGCTTCTTAGCAGTGTTGAGTCTCATTAGCATATCCTCAGTAAGAGGTTCTTGATACAGCTTGACTCTACATCCACTAATATAGTTTGGCAAGATATCTCCTTCTAGAGTGGCTAACTGAACCGCACCACTCATGGAATTTCTATTTATGATCATAGGTCCATATCCTCTTTTTTCCAACTTGTGGGCATGCTACTTTAGTGTATACACCAACAGTAGATCTCCCTCTTTCAGTCCCTTATCCTTGATGTGTGCATCGAAGTATGCCTTGTGCCTTTTCTTTGCAGCGTAGATACCTGCTGCTGCTCGTAGCTCATCTCACCTAAGCGTTCTAAATCAAAGATCCTGGAAGACAACTCATGTCCATTCCACTCATGCTCTTGTGTGACCTTTAAAGCTGGGATTAGGAAATCTAGTGGTAGCACAGTGTTTTGGCCAAAGACCATCTGAAATGGGGTGGCATTGAGTATCGTTTTGTAGGCAACTCGATAATCCCAAACAGCATGATGAAGTTGTTTATCCCAATTAGAGCATTTATTGTTTACCAGTTTTGTCAATACATTACATAGGATCTTATTTGTGCTCTCGGCTTGTCCATTAGCTTGGGGATGATAGGGGGCAGACTTCCTATGTATCACCAAGAATTCTTGGAGAAGATTTTCAATGACTTCGTTCAAGAAGTGCGTACCTCTATCACTAACTAACTCTATTGGTAATCCATATCTGGCGAACACGTTCTCAAATAAGAACTTAGCCGTAGTCTGAGCATCATTCTTTGTTGTGGCTTTCACTTCTACCCACTTGGTCAGGTACTCTGTGGCTACAATAATGTACTCTGCATGGGAGTTTCTAGTTGGGGGGTTAATAGGACCTACAAAGTCTATACCCCACTTTGAAAATGCACGTCCTCCCATCATTGGCCTCAAAGGCATCTCATCTTTTCCAATTGGATACTGTGCACCTTGGCATGTGTCACACGTCTTCACATAGGTATGTGCATCCATATGAAGAGTTGGCCACCAAAGTCCTGAGAATAGAATGGTCTTGATTACTCGGTCAGGACCAAAATGTCCACCTACAACACCACTGTGTGCAGTTTCTAAAACTTTAAAATAGTCTGATTCATGAACGCACAGTCTTAGGTAACCATCTTTGCCTCTTCGGTATAGGTTGTCTCCTACTACGGCATAGTCCTGAGCCTCTTGCTCCATACTTCTTCTTCATGCTAAGCTAGCCTCTTTGGGCAATGTCCCTGATCTCATGAATTCTACCAATGGAGCACTCCAATCTGGAACTAACGATATGTGATAAAGAGTCGCATGCTCCACTGGGGGTTTTTCTTGGCCACTTGACAATTCTTTATCCACTCATGTACTTCTTATCCATGCTAGGCCAATACACTCCTAAATTTTTCAAATTCTACAATGTTTGTTGTTTTGAATAGTGATTTCCTAGCAATCCTTCATGGGCTTGTTGCAACAAATTGCTATGTTCGTCATCCTCAACACAACAAGCTAGTACACCTTCTGTATCTTGTTTGTACATGCTTCCTGCCATTATGTGATATTTTTGTGATTTTACAATTTCTTCCTTATTTGTTTTCACATTCTTATTTGAGGGTCCAAAGGTTAGTACAGGTACCAACTTATTTGCCCATTTAGGAACAACTTCTAAATTGAACAGATAAGCATCCGGTAGGTCATCAGACACTCCTTGCGGTGACTCTCCTGAAGTGATGCGAGAAAGGTGATCTACCCTAAGGTGGGTCCTACCTTTCCTAACAACAACTTCAAAGTCATATTCCATTAGTAAGAGGAACCATCTTACTAGTCATCTTGTATTCCAAGGTTTATTGCCCAAATATAACAAAGCTTGATGATCAGTGAAAAACTTGAACTTATTGGCGAATAGGTAGAGCCTAAACTTCTTCACGGCATATACCATGCCTAAACCTTCTCTCTTTGTTGTTGTATAATTTCGCTCAGCTGTAGTGAGCTGTCTACTAGCATATGCTATGGGTAAATCTAAATTTCCTTCACCTGTGGGTTGTGCAAGCACACATCCTATTGTATGAAAATCATGTTCATCTCTTCGTTGACTATGTGTTTGATGTCTCTCTCTTTCAGATCTTTCATTTTCAAATCTTGATCTATTTCTACCCATATTGTGTGCAAAACTTACCTTAGGTCTCTCTCTAGTTCTTTCTCTCTGGGCCTCATGAGCGTGGGATGATCCTACTCCTTAGAGGCCATGGGAAACATTGGATATTGGTGGAGGGAAAATCAATTCACTCTTCTAAGTATATGCATGTCTATCATGTTCTGTTACCAAGAACATTTTCTCTGATGTGTTATCGAGGTAGACAACTTTGCCTGGTATCTCTGGATCCTTGAACTCGTAGATGATGACTATACTCAATTGGCTAGGTTGATCTGGCTTGAATCTCCAAAAGGATTCCTCTATTTCTCTATTCAAGAATAGTTCTATGCGTTTGTTGTCTTGCGGGATCCAATTTGGAGTGATCACTCTGGTCAAAACCAACTTACCTGTAGGAGTCTGGGGTCCTTGTCCTACATTTAATCGGTTGGTCCGAATATATTCCAACTCTGTCTTATAGGGATCTTCTGGTGTTTGTAGATAGGCAGTTCCTGAGCCCCCTGCAGGTTTCCCCATGCTAAAAGACATTTCTAAATCACTTGTGTCTGAACTTAGTATGTACGGATAACCACTCGTGATTTTCATGTCAAAAACACGATTTTGAGAAAACACGATTTTCATTCAAAATCGCGATTTTCATGTCAAAAATACGATTTTGAGAAAACACGATTTTGAGAAACACAATTTTGAGAAAACATGATTTTGAGAAAACACGATTTTCATTCAAAATCGCGATTTTGTGATCATTCTCAAAATCGCGTTTTTCACGATTCTCACTCAAAATCGCAATTTTCATGACTTTCAGCCCAAATCACATTTTTCACGA
Source organism: Ceratopteris richardii (assembly GCA_020310875.1). Lineage (NCBI taxonomy): Eukaryota > Viridiplantae > Streptophyta > Polypodiopsida > Polypodiales > Pteridaceae > Ceratopteris > Ceratopteris richardii. Next base: position 12,775,521 of record CM035416.1, read on the forward strand.
CTTTCAGCCAAAATCGCATTTTTGGGGATTACTCCAAATCGTGATTTTCATAAGTGCTCAGCATCGCAATTTTCATGATTTCACCAAAATCGTGATTTTTGTGGTTGCTCAACATCGCAATTTTCATGATCTCTCAGAATCGCGATTTTCATAAGTGCTCAGCATCATGATCTTCAAACCTCCCAAAATCGCGATTTTCACACAAAATCGTGATTTTTCCAAAAGGTCCTGTTGCCTATTTTGACCCCCAGGAGCCTGATTTGACATAACTTTTTCATCAAAAGTCCATTTTTTGAGCTCTATAGCTCGTTGGAAAGCTCGTTTCGAATGATAGCTCCATGATAGAATATGGACAAACATATGAACCTTACGCATATGGCATGGAAGCACTAGATAATTCTTATGGATATGAGCAGGATTATGTGTCATTGATGTACACAGCTCCTATAGCACCCATACCCCCCGACCTATGAACAGACCACCTGTACCCAGAGGCCATGTTATAGATGCGGAGGTGACCATTATATCAGAGAATGTACACTACCAAACCCACCACCACCACAGCGAGTTTGGGAAGGATACTGTAGCGATTGTGGTAAAGAACATCTTTTCAGAGATTGCCCCAAAAATCCTAACAAAGTTAACTCTAACGTGTAGATTAATGTAATAGAAGTGATAGAGTCGTCAGGGAGTGATAAGGAGTACACCATGCCACTAAAAGCAATAACAAGAGCTAAAGCTAGAGAGACACCAGAAAAAACTAGGGAGAATGACCAAAGTGACAGAGAGGTGAACCCACCCACACCTCAAAGAGTTTAAGACTCGGAAGAGCCTGGAAAAAGTATCACAAGTAAACGAACCCAGAGATGGAAGAATCGTAGAGATAGGATAAAGAAAAGAAACGATAGCAACAGATGGAGAAGGAAAAAAACGAACAAGATCAAAAAGAAAAACAGAAACTTGAAGAAGAAAATAAAAAAGGAAAGTATAAAAAAGAAGAGGTAGGATCAATTTTAGCAGATCCCATGCCAGAAGAGTTAGCCATGTGGATTCAGGCATACCAGGCATGAATCAGAGCAGGACCGACCATTGAACAACATGAAAAAGAATATCATAGAGGTGACTTAGAGAAAGAAAGGTTGGAGATTTGCAAGAAATTAATCGAAGTAGCTCAACAGACCTTAGAAAAACCTATCTGTAGATTACCCAATTCACGAATTCCTGAAAAGGAATTCCAAGAGCATGTCATCCTTAATGACCCTGAGAAAACCAAAGAAGGTGAGACACATAATGAAAATCACTGTGAGGGTAAAAGGGAAGGATCCATTGTTCCCGAAGTAGATGGAGAATGGCCTAAAGACTTGTGGGCAAAGGTCCAAGAAGACAGATGGAAGAAAGTGGAAGGAATAGAGCCACCCTTTGAAGAGCTAGAAGCAAAAGGTGAATTAGAACACTCAATATCTGAGCTGAATTCAGAAGGATTATTACCCTTTGATCAAAGTGAAAAGGAAAATGACAGTGAAAAGGTCTTGCCCAATTACACAGGAGAATACGAACATAATTCGGAATTATACTGCATTCCCTCAATAAGAAAAAAAGAACAGAACCCATCAGTCCAAACATCGGACATCATACAACACCTTAAAAAGGTAAAAATCCCTTGCACTCTGACATTGGAAGAACTCTTGAAGGTCAAACCACATTTGAGGGAGAAATTAACCAGTCAATTGGAGATCAAAACGGAAGAGAAGGAGATGCCTGATGAAGTAAACACAGTGAAAATCCAATCGATAAGGTTGGAGATTTTAGTGAGGGAGATGAAGGAAACACGTGTCTTCCAATTACCTATAGGGGTTATACCACTAAAGCCATCTTGGATTCTGGAGCTGGCGTAGGAATCGCAACTAAAGAAATCTGAGAGAAATGGGGAAAACCAGCTCTAAGACCAACCCGCATGAAGATACAAATGGCAGACGGACACACAGAACTGTTGGAGAAACAATCACTAACTGGACATATATTTGAAGGTCAAATCTTAGGAAGAAAACCCCATGCCTATGTGAAGGGACAAATTCACAAATGTATTATACTTGTAAAGTTAGTTCACTTTAGTTCTAGAAGTTTTTCAAAAGTTACGAGAATGAGAAAGTCTATATAAGTTAGTTAGTATTAACGGACGCGGAGAGAAGAAGTAGGAGGAAGACAATGAGAAAGAGAGAAGAACTCATTTTTGTATGACTGAGTATAGTCGGGCTTCTCTGAGTGAGAAAGCATTTGTAAAACTTCTGAGTTTTTTTATAGTTATGAGAAGAACTGAGTAAAGTTCTGTGTATGAGCCTCTCTCCATCATCTCCATGATTACCTACTGTGTGATGAGTTACAAAGATCAAGTTTTCCAAGCAACTCGATGCCTGGCATCGAATCTCTGTTGATAAGTCATATTTTCTTTTATATTTTTCATTCAGTACTGAAGTGTTTGAAAAACATGATGTTGTTGGAGCAACTCGATGCCTGGCATCGAATTCCAGTTGATAAGTCATATTCTAAGTGTGCATGAAATCACCTATAGTTTTGGTGTCCAAAAGATCAAGACTTTATGCGGGAAGTCGATGCCCGGCATCGAATCCCTGCTGAAAAGTGGCCAAAAACACTCCAAGTCGATGCCCGGCATCGAATTCTCGTTGCAAGTCGATGCTAGGCATCGAATTCTAATTTTAAACAGGCGCTCTTACTAAAACAGGTAAAATTTCCAGTTTTGGAAAGTCATACAGGGTCATCTTGTGAGAGCCATAACTTGAGTTCTAGAGATCCGTTTGATGCATATGATAGCTTGTTGGAAAGCTCTACTCTTCTAGTTTCAGCCTATAAAGTTTCATGGAGAAATAATACTTGAGCTAGGAGAAATTAGCAAAATACTGAAGGTATGTCATTTCAGTGACTAGGAATTTCTGTAGAAGCAAAGTTCTCACTTTAGGCTATCATTTCTCAAAGTTTGGAGTGGCAATGAGTTAATGGTGACCATAGAGGTGTTCTAGTGTCACCTTAATTCATTTCTTGTGGTGTTTCATACATCAACAAGTGGTATCAGAGCAGAAAGATTCTCGAGAGCAGAAGACGACAAAGGTACGAGAAGTTTTGTAAAGTTTTCCATTAAAGTTTGAGAGGTGAAGCATTTGAAGACACAAGGCATCAAAAGGTTACTTCAAAAGTATCCTCATACACAAAGAACTTCAAAAGGTATTATTCTTTATCCTTTAAGCTCACAGGTTGCAGCAGAAGGAAAGAACTATGGCAGATCATATCTCCATTGACAAACTGGACAGAGATAATTACCCCGCATGGGTAATGAGAATGGAAGCCTTACTTATGAGTAAGGATCTCATGATATATGTTACAGGTGAAGAAGAGAAGCCAGTATTTGAAGATGAAAGCCGACCAAAGAAAGAAGAACTTGATGCTTTAAAGCATTGGCAGAAGAAGGATGCAAGTGCAAAAGCCTACATCTACAATACAATCTCAGATCATTTGCTACCACACATCAGAGGATTGGAATCATCAGAAGATATATGGAATGCATTGGAATATCATTTCCAAAGCACTACTAAAGCACGGAAAGCAAGTCTATGGTCAGAGTTTACAACATTCAAGAAGAAGCCAAGTCAAACCATTAGTGATTATGTCACTAAGATGAAGGATCTAGCAGATAGTCTTGGATCCATAGATGAAGATGTTGAAGATCACAGATTGATTGCTCAACTACTTGCAGGCTTGAGAGGGGATGAAAGGTGGAAACCTTTTGTCTTATCAACAAAACTTTCATTAAATCATTATGTTCCAGATTTGAACCAGTTGCTTGGTTTGATGCTCACATATGAGAAAGACTTGAAGGGAGATGGAGATAAAGGACAAAGTTCTGCAATGTACATGAAAAACAAGAAGAAAGGAGATAAAGGTAAAGCAAAGGATGAAGAGGAGTCTAGTTCTCAAGCTTATTATGCAAGAGGTAAAGGCACTGGCAGAGGAAGAGCAAGAGGTTTTGGAAGAGGAAGAGGTAATCAAAATAACAACAAAAAGGCTTGCTGGATCTGTGGATTGAGTAATCATTTGGCTCATGACTGTTGGCACAACCAACAAGGATCAAACCAGAATCAAAACAACAATAGCAGAGGCCGAGGTGGAAGATATCAAAGTAATTTCCAAAGAGGTAGACAAAGTCAAAGAGGAGGCTATGGTAGAGGTGGAGGAAGAAGTTGGGGACAGAATCAATCCTACAACACCACCTACTACAACTATGCAAATGACACACAGAATGAAAGTCATACATCATTGATGATGAACTCAATCAACACATCAGATAAAGAAGATCTAAAGGTATTCTACATTGACTCTGGATGTTCTAATCATTTGTCAGGAAACATAGAATTGATGTCAGAATTGGAAAAAGGCATTTCTAGTCACACAGTTCAAACTGGTGATAATACAAGACATAGTGTACATTCAATTGGAAAAGTGAAATGCAAGAGTGGAGCAGATTTGCTAACCAATGTTTTGTATGTTCCTACAATACCTAAAAACTTGATTAGTGTGGGACAGATAGTTGAAAAAGGTTTTCAAGTCAGGTTTACAAATGAAGGAGTATTTGTGGAAGATCCAGAGAATGGATATAATCAGATTGTCTCTGGTAAGAAAGAAGGTAGACTCTTTACTTTAAGAGTGCAAGGGAACATTGGTCAAGCTTTGCTCACACATGGTGAAGGAGTGATTACAGAACTTGATCTCTGGCATAAGAGATTAGGTCACTTTAATGAAAGAGGAATTAAAGCTATGGTTGCTAATCAGTCTGTACTAGGATTACCAAATGTGCAAAGTCAACATATGGTTTATAAATGTGAAGCATGTCAAATGGGTAAAGCACACAGGTTACCATTTCAGAAGAAAGGATTCAAACATGATGGAGTACTTGAGCTCATTCATACAGATGTATGGGGACCAACAAAAGAAGGATCTATCAGTGGCTCAAGGTATTATGTTCTTTTCATTGATGATGCTACAAGATGGATAACATTATATGTTTTGAAGGAAAGATCAGAAGTGTTTGGAGCTTTCAAGCATTTTCATGCATATGCAGAGAGAGTCACAGGTCAAAAGCTTAAAAGACTGAGGTCTGATGGAGGGGGAGAATACTTCTCCCAAGAGTTCAATGATTATCTTTGGAATGCAGGTATTAAGAGAGAAATAACTTGCAGGTATACACCACAACAAAATGGTGTAGCAGAAAGAAGGAATAGGACTTTGGTTGAGTTTGCTAGAGCTATGCTAAAGGAGAAGAACTGTCCAAATTATCTTTGGGCTGAGGCTGTAAATACAGCCACATATCTTGTGAATAGATTACCATGTGCAGCTCTGAATGGAATGACTCCATATGAAGCTTGGTGGGGTAAGAAACCAACACTAGATCATTGTAGAGTGTTTGGATCAATTGCATATGCTTATGTGCCATCACAACTTAGGCATAAACTTGAACCAAAGGCAGAAAAATATGTGTTCATTGGTTATGATGAAAAGCAGATGGGTTACAAATTGTGGAATCCTCTAACCAAACAATTTATTGTTTCTAGAGATGTTACATTTGATGAACAGAAAAGTTGGTATGCAGATCAAAGTCATACAGCTGAAGAATTTGAAGAAGAGGTAAGAAGATGTGAGAAAGGAAAATCAATTGTGCAGGTAAATAGAGATGAAGACTATATGCAAGCAAGTACATCCACAAGTGGATTAACAAGAAGAAATGAAGAAGCTCCTATATTTGATGAAGAAGTGTATCCAGAAACCTATAAAGAATGTGAACCAAGAAGGTCAAGCAGGACTAGAAGACAACCAGAAAGGTATTCTTATGATACTTCTTACATAACTCAGAAGAACTATGCATATATGGTCAAAGATGATGAAGAACCCCAGAACTATGATGAAGCTAAAGGTAAGAAGCAATGGGAAGAAGCAATGAAGGAAGAGTTCAATGCACTGGAGGAGAACAAGACATGGGAACTTGTTCCTAAACCAAATGGTAAGAAAGTAATTGGAAATAAATGGGTTTATAAAGTGAAGAAGCTTGCAGATGGAAGTATAGCCAGATACAAAGCTAGATTGGTGGTGAAAGGCTATGCCCAGACCTATGGCATAGATTATGATGAGACATTCAGTCCTGTAGCTAAGATGTCAACTATAAGGACAATCATTGCTATTGCAGCTTCAAAAGGATGGACTCTAAGTCAATTGGATATAAAGAATGCATTCTTGAATGGATACATATCAGATGAGGTATACATGGAACAACCTCAAGGGTTTATAGATTCCAGGTATCCAAATTTTGTTTGCAGGTTGAGAAGAGCATTGTATGGATTGAAGCAAGCTCCAAGAGCTTGGAACTATAGACTGGTGAAGTATCTCAATGATCTTGGATATCAAAGTTCAAAAGCAGATTCAAGTCTACTTATCAAAAGAACAGAGGAAGGTACAATCTACATTTGTATTTATGTAGATGACATTATAATCACAGGTACTTCAGATGAAGGAATCAAGGAGGTAAAGAGATTACTTGAGAAAGAGTTCAAGATCAGTGACCTAGGAAAGTTGTCATACTTTCTTGGAATGGAAGTCACTTATACAGATCATGGCATATATGTATCACAAGAAAGGTATCTTCTGAATCTATTGAAGAAGTTTGATATGGAAAATTGCAGAGAAGCTTCAACTCCACTTGAAGTTAATCACAAGCTCAGTAAATATGATGGTGCAGACTACAAAGATATGAGGAAGTATCAATCTCTTGTGGGTAGTTTGATTTATGCTACACTAACAAGACCTGATCTTAGTTATGCAGTGGGAGTTTTGTCACAATTCATGCATTGTCCAAAGGACCCACATTGGATTGCAGGTCAAAGAGTTCTCAGATATATCAAAGGAACTATAAAGGAAGGATTATATTATCCTTTTACATCAGATTTGAAGTTGAGAGCCTATAGTGATTCAGATTGGGCAGGTAATCAAGATGACAGAAGATCAACTCATGGTTACATGATATATATTGGTGATAAGCTTGTAAGTTGGTGTTCAAAGAAACAACATACAGTAGCATTATCATCAACTGAAGCACAGTACAAAGGACTTGTGGAAGCAGCTAAGGAAGTCATATGGATGCAGACATTGTTCAAGAGCTTAGGCATTGATCAAGGTACACCTACAATACATGGAGATAATATGAGTTCACTTTATCTTGCAGCAAATCCAGTATTTCATGCAAGGACAAAGCACATAGAGATACAGTATCATTTTCTCAGAGAAAAGGTAATGGAGAAGGAGATTGAAGTGGAGTACATTTCTACTAAAGATCAGTTAGCAGACATAATGACAAAGAGCTTAGATGGTGTGAAGACCAGCAGATTCAAAAGCATGGCAGGAGTAAAAGAAAAGAAGATGATATGAAGAAACAAGGAATGTCAATTAGTGATTGAGGGGGAGCTGTTGGAGAAACAATCACTAACTGGACATATATTTGAAGGTCAAATCTTAGGAAGAAAACCCCATGCCTATGTGAAGGGACAAATTCACAAATGTATTATACTTGTAAAGTTAGTTCACTTTAGTTCTAGAAGTTTTTCAAAAGTTACGAGAATGAGAAAGTCTATATAAGTTAGTTAGTATTAACTGACGCGGAGAGAAGAAGTAGGAGGAAGACAATGAGAAAGAGCGAAGAACTCATTTTTGTATGACTGAGTATAGCCGGGCTTCTCTGAGTGAGAAAGCATTTGTAAAACTTCTGAGTTTTTTTATAGTTATGAGAAGAACTGAGTAAAGTTCTGTGTATGAGCCTCTCTCCATCATCTCCATGATTACCTACTGTGTGATGAGTTACAAAGATCAAGTTTTCCAAGCAACTCGATGCCTGACATCGAATCTCTGTTGATAAGTCATATTTTCTTTTATATTTTTCATTCAGTACTGAAGTGTTTGAAAAACATGATGTTGTTGGAGCAACTCGATGCCTGGCATCGAATTCCAGTTGATAAGTCATATTCTAAGTGTGCATGAAATCACCTATAGTTTTGGTGTCCAAAAGATCAAGACTTTATGCAGGAAGTCGATGCCCGGCATCGAATCCCTGCTGAAAAGTGGCCAAAAACACTCCAAGTCGATGCCCGGCATCGAATTCTCGTTGCAAGTCGATGCTAGGCATCGAATTCTAATTTTAAACAGGCGCTCTTACTAAAACAGGTAAAATTTCCAGTTTTGGAAAGTCATATAGGGTCATCTTGTGAGAGCCATAACTTGAGTTCTAGAGATCCGTTTGATGCATATAATAGCTTGTTGGAAAGCTCTACTCTTCTAGTTTCAGCCTATAAAGTTTCATGGAGAAATAATACTTGAGCTAGGAGAAATTAGCAAAATACTGAAGGTATGTCATTTCAGTGACTAGGAATTTCTGTAGAAGCAAAGTTCTCACTTTAGGCTATCATTTCTCAAAGTTTGGAGTGGCAATGAGTTAATGGTGACCATAGAGGTGTTCTAGTGTCACCTTAATTCATTTCTTGTGGTGTTTCATACATCAACAAGAACGACCCTTAGGATTATTGGAACGGGTAATTTTTACCACTTGCGGAGTTGAATTCGAGCACACCTTAGCGATATGTCAATTTGAAAGGGCTAGCAATTATGAAATGATACTTGGAAGACCCTTCATGAGACAACTAAAGGTAGTGCAAGATTGGGGAAAAGACGCAGTATACTTACAACATGAAGGAACTACAACAAGAATAAACCTCCACACATACAAGTATCAAGATGTTCCCCCCTTGCAATGGAATCAGATTCATAAAGAAGAAGATGAGCAGTCCATTCACAGTATAGGTTCAAGTGATGAGTCGTGGATGAATGAAGACACTCATCTATGGATATGCCAAACTGCGAAAAAGGAAGAGGATAGGAGGAAAGGATGGCAGCACAGGCAAAGAGTTGCTAGATCTGTACAAGATCCAGCTTACATGCCTCAAATACTCCTAGACGAAGAATTCGAACCTCATAGTTGGATGGAAATTTTAGCCACTCTCGATGTGTGTGTAAACGAAGAAGTGATAACCATGAATGAATGCATTGACGAGGAAGGCTATGACGTTAGTCTATATGTGGTAGTTCTTCAAGAGGCTGAAGAAGGGGAATTAATTGAAACAGAATGGAAGGAGGATTACGAGAGAATTGAAATGGAACATGAATATATGGAAACGGAAAATGAAACTCAAGAAGTAAGTGTCATAGCTAATGAAATAAATCAAGAACCAACAAAGGAAGAAGGGCTTGGATTAGATAGAGCAAAAAATGATGAAGACAACAAGCCTCAAGACCAATTTGAAGTGCCTGCCCACTTCAAAAAATATGAAGTAGAAGAGAGGAAAATTGCTATTCAAATGCCAAAACGAGAAGCACAACCAGGAATAGCATATGACAATAAAGAGCAAACCAAGAAAATAGTAGTAACCTTGGAGGAAGGAGAAGAAAGATGTACTTTTATAGGTCAAGATGTCTCAATGGAGGAAGAACAAGAGCTGATATGACTCATTCGAGAATATAGGGATGTCTTTGCTTGGACCTATAAGGATTTGAAAGGAGTAGATCCTTCTATATGTGCACATAGAATCCCTATGACATCTGAAGCAAAACCTTCCAAACAAAGACCATACACATATAACGATGTTTACTCAGCAAAGATCAAAGAAGAAATAGATAAGCTGTTAGATGCTGGGTTCATTTATGAGATTGAACACACAGAATGGGTGTCACCTTTGGTGGTTGTACCGAAAAAGAATGGTAAGCTAAGGGTATGCATTAATTTGAAAAAGGTAAATGCTGCCACCATAAGAGATAGCTACCCATTACCCATCACGGATCATCTTTTGGAAAGAGTGGCAGGGAAAGAAGTTTATAGTTTTTTGGACGGCTTTTCAGGATATAATTAGGTAGCCATCACTCCTGAGAACCAACATAAAACAACCTTTGCAACTGAATGGGGAGTATACGCCTTTAGGGTTATGCCTTTTGGCCTAACAAATGCCCGAGCCACTTTCCAAAGATTGATGTGCCATGTATTCAAGGAGTTCCTGAGAAAGAGTATGGAGGTATACGTGGATGATTTATGCACTTATTCAGCTATGCGATCAGAACATATCCCTGAACTAGGAAAGATCTTTGCCAAATGTCAATATAGAGTATGCCTTAATCCAGAAAAGTGTGTCTTCATGGTTCGACAAGGAAAGATATTAGGACATATTGTCTCTAAGAATGGAATCTCAACGGATGAAGACAAAGTCAAAGTAATTCTGGATTTACTGAGACCAAAGACTGCTAAAGAAGTACAAGCATTTATGGGACATTGTGGATACTACCGAAGATTTATACACATGTATGCCATAATTGCTAGACCTCTTTATGCATTATTGTCTCAGTTTAATTGGATGGAAGAATGTGAAAAGGCCTTTAACGAATTAAAGAGTCGATTAAGTTCAGCCCCAATCCTTTGAGTACCAAATTGGAATAAACCATTTCACATTCACGTAGATGCTTCCAAGTTTCCCATTGGTTGCATCCTAGCTCAACCTGCCGTTACAAGAAAGTTGGATCACCTCATAGCCTATGCCAGTAGACAATTGAATCAAGCAGAATGCAATTATACTATGACTGAAAGAGAAGGTATAGGAATGGTGTACGCAGTGAAGAAGTTTCGACACTACTTATTGGCAAACAAATTCAAATTCTTCATTGATCATCAAGCCCTACTGTACTTAGTCAATAAGCCTTGTAATACAGGACGACTAGTACGATGGTTTCTATTATTGATGGAATTTGATTTTGAAGTAGTTGCCCAGAAAGGGAATACCCACATTAGAGCAGATCACCTATCGAGAATGACACATGGAGAACCGCCCATAGGAGTACCAGATGATCTGCCTGACACGTACCTGTTCAACCTCGAAGTATGTCCCCAATGGGCAGAAAAGTTTATCCCAATACTCACATATGGACCTAAACATGGGATCTCACCAAACCAAAATCAAGATTTATGGAAGACTAAAGACCTTCATATCATTGCTGGAAGCCTATATCACCAAGACTCAAGTGGATTACTCATGAGATGCGTGGAAGAGGAGGAACAAGAAATGTGGCTTCAAAAAGCACATGTAAATCAATGGAAAACTCATTTAAATGCAAACGGAACATGGCAAACATTGAAGAGATTAGGCATATATTGGCCAACCATGCAAAGGGATACACATAATTATGTATCAGCCTACCCAACTTGTCAGGAACGGAATCCAGAAGAGAACTCTAATTTATGCTACTCCATTGTAGCACCAAGATGGAGCATGCCTCTAGTAAAGTTCTTGAAGACCCAAGAATACCCAGAAGGAGCCATGCTAGCTAGGAAACGTGCACTTGTAGAACAAAGCAAGGACTATGTTCTCATAGGAAAACAACTTTTTAAGCGAGGAAGAGATAATCATTTACGAATGTGCATTCATGAAGACGAGTATCTTGCTGTTTTAGAGATGGCACATACAGGAGCTGCAGGAGGACATTTTTTTGCAGATAAAACAGCAAAAATGATTCGTTTTGCAGGCATGTGGTGGCCAACTCTACATCAAGATGCAGCCACATATGTTCAACATTGTGATACCTGTCAACGAACAAAATATCCAATTAGAAGAGATGAAATGCCACTGAAATCCATGATGAGTGCCAGAGCCTTTACTAAATGGGGAATAGACTTCATAGGACCTATTAGCCCACCAGCTAAAGGATCTCATGTTGAGTACATAATTGTAGCCACAGAATATTTGAACAAATGGGTTGAAGCAAAAGCAACTAAGAAAAATGATGCAAGAACTACGGTCAAGTTTCTGTTTGAGAACGTTTTCACTAGATTTGGACTACTGCCGATAGAAATTGTGAGTGATAGAGGCACACATTTTGTGAATGAAGTAATAGAAGCCTTACTGAATGAATTCTTGGTAATTCATAAGAAATCAGCCCCATATCACCCACAAGCCAATGGAAAGGCCGAAAGTTCAAATAAAATCTTGTGCACAGTTCTCACTAAAATTGTTAACAATAGAAGATCTGATTGGGATAAACAATTACATCATGCTTTATGGGCATTCCGAGTAGCCTACGAGACCGCCATAGGAACTACTCCTTTTAACTTAGTGTACGGACAGAATGTTATTTTGCCAATTGATTTCTTAATACCCACTCTTAGAGTAGCAACAACTTATGAGTGGACGGGAAATGAACTCTCAGCTCAATTGGAGCAAATAGAAAAGTTACATGAAACTAGGTTACAAGCGGTAGCAGGGATTTATGCTGCAAAAAGACGACAAAAGGCATATTTTGATGCTCATATCAAAGATAAAAACTTGAAGGAAGGAGATTCAGTTTTGGTATATACTCTGAAACAACATGCTAAGAAACTGTAAAAAAGGGGATATGGCCCATTAATCATCAATCGCATATCCACAAGCGGAGCCATCAGTTTAGCAACTCTAGATGGAGAAGTATTACCAAACTATATCAGTGGATGCCGAGTAAAAAAATATTTAGAGCCATTGACAGAAGAGATAATGTCACGATTAATAATGGGTAAAAGCAGGCGCATAGAGGAAGAAAGAATACGAGAAGAAGCTAGGCAAGAAGCACTAGAACGAATCAGAAAACGAAAAGAATGGATGAGAGAGAGAGATGAGAGATATCGACTAGGAGAGGAACTCGTCAATATGGCTAATTTTAGAGCCACCGAAAACCTAGGTCAGCAAATGACGCAACCTTATTTGAATTTGGGTGCGGGAACAAAAGAGTACCACTTAGTGGATGCTCTCATTGATACAGGAGCCGCTATAAGCCGTAACAAATTTTCATTGACTCAGAAACTCAAGGAAGAATTACGTCCATCTAAGGCACAACTGATAGGAATGGGAGGAACAGTTATTCAATGCATCTGAGAGATCACATTACTTCTACATCTTGGAAACAACACAATGGAACAAAAACTCTTAGTATGTCATGACCAGGACTCATTAGAAGAGCTTGTGTTAGGCCAAGATTGGATATATGAATACGAAGTGACTATTCAATTGGCCTTAGGATACATCTCGGCCAAGATAGGACATCATGAAGTATGCTAGACAAACGACCAATCAAAGCCAAAAGTGTAGAACCGAGAACTCACTTAAGTGAGCACAATTATGAATGTATGTTCACTCACACTATGGAAACCCCTTCATCGAATACTTCATGTGAGGACACAACGAACCTCGAGTGCACACAATCTTCTGATCCATTAAATCACATGGTTAGTGTTCTAGCCAATAATAGCCTCAGTGAGGAGCCAAGCACCAGAGAGACAAGTCAGCGAGACCACGACGAATATTCACACATAAGGATATACCCCCGTTCCTTACACTAGACAGGCTTGGATCCGAAAAGATCAAGTCAAAGCGTATCTTCAACAACAGAACTACTCACGACATCAGAAGGAACGACAAAATAAAAATATACATCATTATGCACACCTAGTTCCACAAACAATTGCTCGAGTATGGATTCCTAAGAAGGTGGTAGCTGCTCAGCCGGCCCGAACACAAATATGGATTCCCAAGTCATGTACTCAAATGACAATCATCAAAAAGGAAGTGTCAAGTCACAAGGAGAATCAGTATGATCTAAAGGCAAAACGACAGAAGATAAACCGCTACAGGATAGAGCAAGAGTCTACATACGATTCACACATCATTCCAAGATTCAAAAAGCAAACAAAGCAGAAGCACCATATGAGAAGCACCGCATTCACCTGGAATGTTGGGAACACAATCATGTTGGAGATAGACGTCTGCGGAAGCACGCGAATAGCACAAGGAAGAAGAAGAAGCTTGGAGCACAAACACACAATACTGAATGTATTACTAGAGAATGTACAAAGAAAAGTAGCCCATTAGGGCAATAGGCGTATATACAAGCCGGGGAAAAAAAACCTCCTAAAGAGGGAAAAAAGTGCCTTGGCGGTCCTAGTGTGTTCACACACATCACTACCTAAATAGATCAACAAATCCCCCCTGGGAGTGATGCGGTGAACAAGGAGCTGGCACTCATGTATAAGGAAGTGCCAAGCTATGTGGAAATCAGTCCACAAAAGGAAGTAAGCCCAAAGCTTTGCGGAAAGCTTCAAACTTCTCCCTAGGCAGAGCCTTCGTGAAAAGGTCTGCAATGTTCTCCTGCGTGGGCACATATGCCAAGCTGATCTCCCCAGCAGAGAACCTCTCCCTGACATATTGATAATGCACCTCAATGTGCTTAGTGCGAGCATGGAACACAGGGTTCCTCGCAAATGCCAATGCGCTCTGACTGTCAGTGAAGATGGTGGTGGTAGAAGACTGGCCAACACCCAAATCAGCCATAAGGCGTCTGAGCCACACACACTCAACAGTCGCTGTGAAAGCTGCCCTATACTCAGCCTCACAATTGGAAGTGGCCACAGTAGGCTGCTTCTTGCTCAACCAAGATATACATGAGCTACCAAGCATGAAGCAAAAACCACTGGTGGACACACGAGTGTCATAGCAACCAGCCCAATCTGAGTTAGAAAAAGCATGCAAATCTGGCGGTAGTGATCCCCCCTTGGGATAAAACAACCCAAGTAGCCGAGTACCACTCAAGTAGCGAAAGATGCGCTTAACCGCCTTCCAATGCGTGACTCCTGGGCAATGCATAAACCTGCTCATCTATGAGACAACAAACTGAATATCTGGCCGAGTAATGCATAAGTAAATCAAGCATCCAACAGCGTGCTGATAGAGAACATCATCAAATGCATCTCTTGCATCAGGAAGACTCAATCGTAAACGTGTCTCCATAGGAGTGGCAATAGGCTTACAGTCTTCAAGGCCAAAACGCTGCAATAATGTGTCAATATATTTCGTTTGACACAAAGCCATTCCACCATCAACTTGCATAAACTGAATGCCCAAATAGGATGCAAATGCCCCAAATTAGACATCTCAAATGAGGCATGCAAATCAGCCTTGAAATCAACAATATGATTCTCAATAGGACCAGTGAGCAGCATGTCATCAACATAGACAACAATGATCAGAAGCACATCATTAGCACGCTTAACATATAAGGTGCTTTCAGTTGGACTGTTCACAAAACCATGTGCAACTAGATAGGCATGTATCTTCTCATACCAAGCACGTGGTTCTCAACCATATAATGCCTTCTTTAACCTGCACACCTGGTTTTCATGCCCTTTCTGCACAAAGCCACGGGGCTGAAAAACATACACTTCTTCATGTAAGTCACCATTCAGAAATGTTGTTTTAATGTCCAACTAATGTACATTCCAACCATGATGGGCTGCAAGTGCACAAATGCTCCGAACAGTAGTCATACGGCATGTAGGTGCAAAGGTCTCATCAAAATCAATGCCTCTTTCCGGCGCATAACCCTTTGCAACAAGCCTAGCCTTATACCTGTCAACTGTACCATCAGGTTTACGCTTCAGCTTGTATACACACTTAGTGCCAATGGCCTTCTTGCCAGGAGGCAAGTCACATAAAGACCATGTACCATTCTTCATTATAGCATCATATTCAGATTGCATGGCAGCCATCCAATTTTCTGAATTCTGTGCTTCATCAAAAGAAACAGGCTCATTCTCATCACAAAGACTAGACGCAGCCATAGCATAGCAATCTGATGCAAAGGAGGCACTATGAGAGCCTGAAAGAGTACGATATGACAAAGGTGCATCTAATTTGTTGTCACGCAAAGTCTGCACCAGCCATTTTGGCATAGTTTTTGCCTGCTCAATATCAGCTCTCTCATCAACAAGTGCATCATGTAAATCTGCATCAGAAATAGAATGATCTGCATCATCATATGAAACCTGCAAGGGCTGAGAAGTTGCCTCATTAGGACCAGCACTAGATTGTCCACCTATAAAAAGAGGCATCAACGTATCATACATGTCTTTGGAGCTAACAGATGTCTCCTTAGTACATGAAAGCAATGGCTGAATAGCATCTTCCACAAAGACAACATCACGGCTAACCAGAATGCGTTTAGTATGTGGATGATACAGACGATAGCCTTTACTTTCAGAACTGTACCCAACAAAAATACATTTTACTGCCTTATCATCCAATTTTCTGTGATGTTGTTCAGGCAGTAATGCATATGCCAAACAACCAAAAACACGCAGATGAGCAACAGATGGCTTGCGGTCATGCCAAGCCTCATGTGGAGTGATAGACTGCAACGCTTTAGTGGGACACCTGTTCAGTACATATGCTGCACACATGACAGCCTCAAGCCAGAAACTATGTGGTAAAGCCTGACTTTTGACCATGCACCTCGCCATCTCCATGAGTGACCTGTTCTTTCGTTCAGCAACTCCATTCTGTTGAGGTGTATACAGCACTGTACACTGGTGTTTTATCCCACGTTCAACCAGAAATGCATTAAAATCTGAAGACATATATTCCCCCCCTTGATCAGAACGGAGGGTGCCCATTTTACATGCTGACAGATTTTCAACCAAAACCAAAAACTGTTTGAAGCACATGAACACTTCGGACTTTGCTTTGAGTGGATATACCCATGCATGCCTGGAAAAATCATCAATGAAAGTCACAAAGTAAAGGTAATTTCCAAAAGAGGGTGTCTGCATAGGACCACAAACATCACTATGTACAAGCTGCAATTTCTGCGTAGCCCGAACTGAACCATCTTTTGGAAAGGAAGAACGCTGCATTTTGCCCAAAATACAGCTTTCACAAACATGTTTTCCAGGAGCCTCAAGTTTGGGCAAAGAGGAAACCATTTCAGATTTCTGCAGGCGTAGCAAACTAGCAAAATTCAGATGACCAAAGCGTGCATGCCAAAGCTTTGCATCTGACATAGCCTGAGAATCATGAACTGCACATGCCGAATCATTCACAGATCTTTCATAGTCTATGAGCTTATACAGCCCACGACATAAAATGCCAGAAGCAATAATCACATCACCATTTGAGAGATCATGGACTGTACACCTGTCATCAACGAATTTCACAACCAAGCCAATCTTGGCTAATGCAGAAACTGATAACAGGTTCTTTTTGATCCCTGGCACAAATAAAGCATCTGACAAAGTGAAAGAACTACCATCAGCAGTAGTCAGAATGATCTTACCAACTCCCATAACAGGATAAGACGAGTTATTGGCGCATGTGATAGTATTCCCTGTAGGGGCAGGCTCGAGTGAAGAGAAGAAACTGCGCTGCGAGGTAATATGTTTGGTCGCCCCACTGTCAAAGTACCAAACATCTGAGTCTACTGCAGACATGCACTGATCATGAGAAGATGGGTCAAAACTGCAGACAATAGTAAACGCCCATTCTTCTTCCTGCACAAGATTTGCAGACTCTGTTTTTGGTGTAGAGGCCTCTACAACAACCATTCCAGCCTCTTTCTTCTTTGCCTCTTTAGCAGCTAGTTTTGGACAGTTCTTTATGATATGATCATTTCCTTTACAGTACTTGCAAAACAATTTCTGCTTTTCTGATTTCTTCTCATCTTTATCCTGGTTCTTCGATTGTGCAGCATTTGCAGATTTCTGCTTACTAGTAGAAGAGCTCCATTTTCCTTTGCCCTTTTGACTAGCCAGGAAAGCTTGATCTGCAACACGCATAATGGACCTGTTCTGCCTGGACTGATCTTCCTGCAACAGAACAGAGACTAACTCCTCAAATGACAAGGCATTTGGATTGCCTTTCATCATCAACCGAAGAGTAGAAGCAAAACTCTGATATGAATCAGGAAGACCATTCAGAACGGTCTGCACAAGTGAGCTATCTGGTATAACCTCATCAACAGAAATCAACTGTTCCTTCAAATCTTTGATCTTCGTTAAGAAACTGTCCATAGAATCACCTTCATTCATGTGCTCACTCTCCAACTGTTTTCGGAGGTAAGCAACACCAGCCTCATTCCTAGCCTGGTACAAAGTGGTAAGTGTATCCAAGCATCCTTTGCTGTTCTGCAAGAGCGAATGTGAGGAATAATGGCACGTTTGACAGACAAAGCTATCAATGCATGTGCCTGGGCATCTCTGCCATCCTAGCGAATCTGCTCTGCAGTAGGTGCAACAGAAACAACAGCACGAACAGGAATCTACGGAATATCATCTTCGACACCATCTTCATCAGCTCCAGCACCTGTATTTGCAGTACCTGTCGTTACAGGTGTAACAGGACGTCTTTCAACACCCTGCACAATGTTCCACAATCCTTTTGCAACCAGTACATGTCGCATCATATAAGCCCATAATGGGTAGTTGGTACCATCCAACTTATCCTCAACAGCCAACATACGGAATACATCACTGCTTTCATCCATGGCCGGTGACTAAAATACCTTGATGGAGAAAATTGACTGTATCTCAAAAGGTTGAACGGAACTGCGTAGACGAGTTCTGCTAGACCTGTAGCAGACTTCAAGATGCTTAAACTGGTGAATAGAAACTGGTATATACCTTTGGCACAAAAGGACGAAATAGCCTGCATAAGCACTGCGATAGTGCATTCGGAGGCCGAAACAAGCTCAGATTGCGATTTTGGCACCACATAGCGAAGCTGTTTTGATCTTGGAAACACCCTGAGTATGCTCACCAAATTTCGTGCGAATCTGAGACTGCAAACGGAGGAGTGTCGATGGCGCCCTAGAAGAAGCGACAACCTGCTTTGATACCAATTGTTGGAGATAGACGTCTACGGAAGCACGCGAACAACACAAGGAAGAAGAAGAAGCTTGGAGCACAAACACACAATACTGAATGTATTACTAGAGAATGTACAAAGATAAGTAGCCCATTAGGGCAATAGGCGTATATACAAGCCGGGGGAAAAAAACCTCCTAAAGAGGGAAAAAAGTGCCCCGGTGGTCCTAGTGTGTTCACACACATCACTACCTAAATATATCAACAAATCAGGCCCAACAGAATAAAGCAGATTTGGATGTCGAAAGACCAGACAAGCTGTATACTTCTACCAAATAATTCGAGTTGCACACATTTGGAGTTACCAGAACCCAAAGTATGCATGATAGGGCCACATTACAAGGCCAAGCATTCGGCACAGTTTTCTTCTATTACAGGATAGTGAAGCATATTTGCCCTCGAGAAATAGGAGAGCACTTGTACATAATCAAAGAAAATCAATCAAACATTAATAACCGCTTCGGCTATGAACTAACTTTTTTGTTTTGCTTTCAGACAAACACATAAAAATATATCAAAGTATGAAAAATTCCAGGTATTACCTTTCTCACACCCACGGGGATCAAGATTATGGATAGGGGTCACTACTTCCCTATCATGTCACAAGATTTCAAGATTATCATACAAGGATTACCACGCATGACGGATGTCTGGACACAAGCAGGAATTGACGCATTCCTAAGACTGCCAATCTATATGCCAGATTTCTAGAGATGTACACAAGTGATGAATACACTACAGTCCGCATCGAATAAAGCATCAGTCCCGGAAGCAAGGGTACTTGACAAAGTTGGTACTTGGAAAACAATTCAATTCACTCATGAGCTAATTAACAGAGCTTCGGATGGAACCAAGAGGGACTCACGAATGTCAAAAATGAATTTCATGACCCGAAAAAGAGAACATTTTTGGAAATCAACCAAACGGATATTGAAGACTCTATTCGCCTAGTCCACCAGCATTTTTGCTTTCCGAGTATGCATAGATACACAACACCTCAAAAGATTGTTGTGCAACTACTCTCACACGCTATGAGACAAGTGGGAAATAAAATAAACATGACTCCATATGTTCAAGACCGCCTATTTGAAGCAAAGAAAAATTGGGGACACAAAAAGTTTCTGAATGGTAGTTCGGCCTTGACCCTACTCATTTATGAGGCACTTGACATGAAGAATTGCCTTACGCTTGATGCCGACGTCAACAGAGCTAGCGAAATATGCCAAGTCAGCAACTATTCCAAAGAAAAAGAAAATAGCCATATCTATTGAAGAAGTGGGAACCAGTTCGAAGAAACCCATGAGGGGGACTAAATGCTTAAGAGAGGAAGAAGCTCAAGAGACACCACAATCAAAGAGGACCCACACACTGCCAAAGATTTCTATGATGCAGTAGCCAATCACCAAGAGAGACCTCTCTGCAGCCTTGGAAGAAACGCATCAGTATATGCGAGGACAAGTAAATTTGAACATTCAAGGTCACCATTACAGACAGGCAAGCCAGGAGAAGAAACACAAAGATAAAGGACATACTCCAGAACAATCGGCCCGATACAAAGAATTAGGGTTAGAAGATTCGAGCTCTGAGGAAGAATCCAGCCCAGAGAAGGACACCTTAGACACTGATATACGAACTGAATTGAACAACGAAGAATGGACAGAAATAAGTCAGGTGGAAGTCACACTTGACAATCAACAACAAAAAGCACAAGAACACTCGATTCAATTAAATGATCATTCAAAGATAAGCATCAAGGAAGTACCAATAACTAATAAAGATGTAGTGCCACTTATCAAAGAAGAAATACAAACTCTAGTGGACAAGGACTCATACCTGCTACAAAATAAGGAGCCAATTGTGATTGAGGTACCTGATGATACACCTCAAGGTAAAATTGACCATAGGGAGGCTGAGCCAAGGATCCAACTTCATATTAAGCAGCCTCATGACACTAATTTACATGTGGCGAAAGGAAAAGATATCACAACATGTGAAGAACCTAGCATCCCCTACCACATGGTTAAATCTTGATGTTACTCAATTGAAACCTGTGGTAAAGCAAATGATACAAACAGCCATGGACACGCAACAGCAAATGATGGACATAGATGCAGATTACGACCAGGCCATGCAAGAAAAGAATCAGTTTCAAATCATTAGTGAACAATTATCCGCACAGCTCATCCAGGCCCAACAAGAAATTTCAGCTAAGGATACGGAAATAACCGCAGTCCAAAAGCAATGTAATACATTGATGAAACATCATCAGCAACTCCAAGCACAATTGACAAATTTACAAAGACAACATGAAGCTAGTGAAGCAGACAAGGAGAGAATGAAAGCTCGAAGCAACTTGCTCGAAACACAACTAAAAGTCTACATGGAGGAAAATGATAGTTTACGCAGCCGAAATAAAGAGTTGATGAAGGCATTACTATATGACCAGCCTATAGAAAAACAGGAAACATCAGTCACTGAACAAAAGGAATTGAAAGATCAGAATGAGAAATATGCAGAATTGCTGAAGCAAGAGCAAGCCCTAAGGCAAGAATGGGAACGAAGATATGTCAACGAGACCAATGAACTGAAATAGGTCAGAAGGAACGGGCACTAATGGTGTCCCGGTTGACAACGAATTTTGAAAATAAAGTGATCAAAGTCATGAAGGAAGCAAAAATAAAGGGCAAAGACTTGGAAACCATATTGAAGCCATTCAACATTCCGTATGGATTATTGAAAGAGAAAACGAGGTAATATATAAAGAAGATTACACAGAAAAATCCAGACGAGCAGTTGCACTTCAAACATAACACATTTGCTTATACTCAAGAAGAATTTGAAGCTGCACAGCCTGTATGGAGAAGAAAATTCTTGGAGAAAAATCCTACATAACGGGTGCACTGGCAAGAAACACCATATTTATTACAGGTAAACCCTTCCTTTTGCCCAACACCATGTCGCCGAGACGCCAGGGAATTTTTGGACATGCAAAAGAATGGTGCTATCAATAAACAGTGGCTGAATTATCCGCTACTTCCAAGCCCACCCCATAATTATCTACCAATGGAAGATTACATGGTAAAAACCATCGAATTTTGGCTACATGTTTACGCAACAGTACCCGACTTAACTATCAAAATGACGAATAAAATTCTCAGCATGATCCTTACAGTTTTGAAGGTGTTCAAGCATGCGGCCTATACATTTTTGAATTTCATTGGCATTAATCAGGGAACAGATATTCTCGTTTTTGACTTGTTTGTTATGCCTAGCCAACCCACAATCATGGCATATTATTCTTGGCTGATGTTTTTACCAAGTACATATATGCAAACATTCGAAGAAGCCTTTTTCACAGGGTTTTTTGAAATTGATTCAGAAATCTTTTTAAGGATGTCATCCAATTTGAATGCCAGACTGGTGGCATATGAGCTAAGCTTCTTCGCTGACCATAGACAGCCGCCACATGATGGTGTGAAAGCAGAACAGTGGAAGCAATTCATGATACATGAAGCAAATTTTCTTAAAGAAACAGAGCAAAAAATATATAGAACATACTCCCGTCGACTTCCAAAGCCTGTCGGGGATGACAGAGTTCAGGAGCGGGGCAGTGTTGAGGGAGAGTCAAGCAAAAAGAAGAAAAGAAGAAGACAAAGCAAGAAGCTTCATTAAAAAGATCATATCTGAAGATACATCTCTGCAAGAAGCCCCGCAGGGGCACAAGACCCATCTCTGCACAGAGCCCCTCAGGGGAACATATCAAGGAAAAGCACGTAGGTGGAAGGAGGAACCAGGGCCAAGAAAGTATCCATGAAGAAGTGCAAGAAGATATCCAATGGTTCCGAAACCATAAGAAGGTCCTTCAACATCTGGGTCTTCGGAAGGTCCAGATCGAAGGCTGAAGGATCACATCCTCATACCTTCCACTGGTGGCGTGCGTGGCAACCCGACTTAACAGGCAACATAAATGCATCAGGCCTAGAGGATGTAAAAGAAGAATCAAGAAGAGGCCATCAAAACTGAACACCTGTTTAACAAACAGGCAGAACTGACCAAAAGATGCATGCGGACAACAAACTGAAGACAAGAAGTAAAGCCTGTCAAGGGACGACAGAGACAAAGAGGGGGAGAGTGTTGCAGAGCAAAGAAGAGCACAAGGGAGAGAAAAAGACGGGCCCCTAAATTTTTCCGATTTGGACACCTTATTTTTGTATCATAATCATTTTGTAATATAATTTCCGATGTAAAAGCACTAGAGGAGTCCTCTAGATGCATCCCCACAGAAGATTAGTAGTTTACCCATGTAAATTAGTAGGAAATTAGTCTTTTAGTGAATAAAGTGCCGGTCTCTTGTGTGAAAGGACTATTTTTAGGGCACATGTATATAAGTCAATTTGTGACTGTTTGTAAAGACTTTTTGCCATTGTGAGAATCAAGAGCACATAATTTCGAATTTGTGTTTTCTCCTCTCTGTATCATCCTCTTTATGAGCTTGTATGCATGTGTGTTGCTTGAAAAGAGTGTTAGGAAGTGTTATCTATCCATGAAAGTGTTTGTTTGTTGTGGTTAAGGTGTGTGTGAAGTGTAGGAAGTGCTGAAGTGTAGGAAGGTCATTCCTGTGACTCAGTATTTTGCTCATAACTTGAAGCAAAAGTTTCAGAATTGAGTGAAAACACCACCATTGGATGTGTCTTCTCGAGAGCTTCGAAACGCATATGCTGTTTGCTATATTCAGAGTTTGGAGCTGAGAGAAAAGCTCTATTTACTGTTGGCTGCTGCTCCAAGTATCGTGACACCATGACTGACAGTTGAAGCTTGTTTGGATTAGTCTTTGCCTTGTTTGCACTCTTTGGGAAGCTCATTTGCATTGATCATCATTTGAATGCATGTCCTCATACACTCGGCTAGGTTTTGATACTCCTTGGATTGATAAATAAAGCGTGAATCCCCACTATACGCACTTGAGGGGGATTGAGGTATAGTCTCTTTCTCCACAAGTCCCTAGGTTGGAACTTAGGTACACACACCCCCACCAGCTAACGTCATCCCTGTCAAATATGCTGCTACATAAGAGAACCTCAAAAGGGCTTTAGTGCCTTCTTCACCCTTGATCACTGAAAGTGACCCTAATTCTAACAGTTTTGACTCTACCCATGTAGATAGTCCACCCGCATATTACACAAAGTCACCAGAATATATGGAAACATATCAATATGATAGTCCACCATTGGAACCCAATTGGGAGCCCGATTATGCTAATGTGATGTATACGAACCCTAATCCGCGACCCCAATTAAGATAGCAAAGACCACAGGTCCCTAGAGGACCATGTTTTAGGTGCCAAGGAGATCCTTTCATTAAGGATTGTCCACATCCTCCGATAGTAGGACAGTCACAATACTATAACATACAAGGTTTTTGTGTCGAGTGTGGTAAAGAACATGTCATCAGAGATTGTCCCAAGAACCCTACTAATAATTCAAAAGTAACACCCATTAACGTGATATGTATTGTGCATAACCCAGATGGATCCAACCCTACATATGTGCCTATCCAAGCCATAACAAGAGCCCAGGCGCTCTTACGGAACCAACAACTTAATCCTGACAAAGTAGTCGGAACTAGTGAAGTTGGAGAGTTTAGTAATAAAAAGACAAAATCTTGGAAAGATTTCAGAGACAGAATTAAGAGGAAGTGGAGTAAAAAGATAACTGAGTTGGAAGGAAGCTTAAAGGAATCTAGAGCCAAAATCCTAGAATTGACTTCTCAAGAATCTAATCAGGAGAACCTAGCTCAGAGATCAGGATCAGTTCTAGATGAACCCATACCAGAAAACCTAGACATGATGTTTCAAGCATATCAAGCGAGATTAAAAGAAGGACCCCAGATAGCTGAAATGAGTAAGAACTATCCACGAGCAGATTTAGAAATTGAGAGGACTAAACTTTGCATGAAGATGGTAGAATTAGCACAAGCTATGTTCGAAGCCTCTAGTTATATTAATTGGAACAACATGACAAAACCTGAATTACACTTTCAAGGACTACTGGAGAGGTTAGAATACTTGATCAATAGCAACGAGAAAAAGAATCTGCATAGGAACCTTAATGTTTCTAAGACACAGGAAAGGAATGCACCATCCCTGTCTCATGTGCCAAATACCGAAGCTGAAGACAACCTATCTTCCATATACAAATATTCACACAATCTTTTAAGAGAAAACCAAGATCCTCCTATTCAAGAAATAGACGACTTGCAGGAACATTTTCCCCAAGACAATTCCCTCTATCTATGATGTTGTAGAGGAAGAACAACTGAGTGAACAAACGGGTTTTGAATCCAATTCTTTGCAAGAATTACCTCAGTTCATAGGACCTTGGGAAGCAAAGTCTATTAGCATGAGAGCACCCACTATAATAGTGAGGAATGAAGAATCAATAATTCCTAGGAACACGGAAGTAATCAAGAACACTAAAGTGCAGTGCCATCTCACTCTAGAGGAGTTGTTGAAGGTTAAACCAGAATTATGGAAGCACGTAGCAAATCAATTTCCTGAGCTTGTTATTGCTCCCTCTCAGATAGGATCACACAAGAAGGTACCAGAAATACCCATAGAACGAATTGGAGATGTGAGTGAGGGAGAGGAAGGTAACACGTATCTTCCAATAACCCACAAGGGCTACACCACCAAAGCCATCTTAGAGTCAGGAGCCGGAGTAGCCATCGCTACCACTGCTTTATGGAAACGTTGGGGTAAGCCAACACTAATACAAATGGCTGATGGACATATTGAGAAACCATTGGTTTTACTAGAAGGCATATCTCTCACCACGTGTGGTGTGGAGTTTGAGCATACTTTTGCCATTTGCGATTTTGGGAAAAATCATGTTTACGAGATGATTTTAGGACAACCATTCATTTGTCAGTTTCAAATCGTACAAGATTGGGAAACTAATTCTTTGTACTTGCAACACTTAGGAGTGACTACTAAAGCCAATCTTAAAGACTATCCCCATCGAGATGTACCCCTAATACAATGGAATACCATCCATAAGACACAAGAAGAAATAGAGTCCATACACTCATTGGAATCTGACCCCTCATGGTTGCACAATGTTGGAACTCAAGGTCAAGCACAAAGCATGGAAGTGCATCAAAGAAGTGGACATACAAGAAGAAGGAGCAAGTAAGGAGCTCCAAGAAGTACATGTCAAATTTTCAGAAGAATCCCCTACAAAAATAGTGATTTTCATAACTAAAAACCATTGTAAATACCATTTTCTATTTTTGTAACTCCATTTTGTTCAAGACGAGGAGTCCTTGAGCTTGAGGAGTATTAGAAGTATCATCCTACCAATTTTCATAATTTTTAGACTTCGTTTGAGCCCTCAAATAAGCCCTGGAACCTAATTTTTAACTAGGCCGAACACTAGGTCTGGACAGGGGCAAAACTAGTCCAAAAACTATAAAAAGAGCTGGAGAGCTCATTTTTGAGGTTAACTTGTTAGAGAATAGAGCTTTTGTAAGAGAACTCTTTTGCAATCGAAGCTTTCCATTGTTCCTCTCTTTGATCTTACCTTGTGCACGTGTGTGTGTATGTGTGTGCATGTTTGTGTGCTTTCACTCACGCACTTGTGCCTTCACTTGCTCGTGGTCTTCATACCGGTCCTCACGTCTCTACAGATTGACAAGTAAAGGAGGTGGTGCTTACGCTTGAGCTACACCAAATTTTGGTGCCGTTGCCGGGGAGAGAGCTTCGAGGACGAGCATTGTGATGGTAAGATCGTAGATTTGCGACGTTGGAAGGTTAAAAAACTATCATTTCTGTTCATTTTCTGATTTTTCTTCTTCATCTTCATCATCATCATCCTCACCATCTTCATCCATCTTCTTTTTCATAGAAATTTCTTGTTTTTAAGTGCATTTTCACCACTTTCATACCATTTTTCATGCATTATTGTGCGAGAAGGAGTTAGGAAGTGCAAGGGAGAGCAAGCGCCTGTGTTTTTTCATGATTTTCTGCACATACGGAGCTCGCCATTGCTCGACGCTCAGAAATTTGAATTTCCCACCAAAAAAACACGATTCTCACTGAAAATCGCGATTTTCATAAAATTCAAAAAAAAAAACGATTTTTTATTTCCCGCCTAAAGAATTTTTGCAAAGAACACGATTATGGGGTCATTCTGAGAATCACGATTCTCTAATTGTGCTCAAAATTGCGATTCTCTAAATTTCTTAAAAACACGATTCTGAGAAGACACGATTTTTTGTGGGCTCAAAATCGCGATTTTCACAAATCACAATTTTCAGCCAAAAACACGATTTTGTGAAAACACGCTTCTCTGTGGCTCCAAAATCGCGATTTTCAAAAACACGATTTTCATCCAAAATAATGATTTTCACTAAGGTACAAAATCGCGATTTTCAGAACACGAATTTCAATCAAAATTGCGATTTTCTGGTCATTCTCAAAATCGTGATTTTCATGCCAAAAACACGATTTTGACCAAAGACGATTTTCATTCAAACTCGTGATTTTCATGTCAAAAACACGATTTTGAGAAAACACGATTTTCATTCAAAATCGCGATTTTCATGTCAAAAATACGATTGTGAGAAAACACGATTTTGAGAAAACACAATTTTGAGAAAACATGATTTTGAGAAAACACGATTTTCATTCAAAATCGCGATTTTGTGATCATTCTCAAAATCGCGTTTTTCATGATTCTCACTCAAAATCGCAATTTTCATGACTTTCAGCCAAAATCACATTTTTCACGACTTTCAGCCAAAATTGCATTTTTGGGGATTACTCCAAATCGTGATTTTCATAAGTGCTCAGCATCGCAATTTTCATGATTTCACCAAAATCGTGATTTTTGTGGTTGCTCAACATCGCAATTTTCATGATCTCTCAGAATCGCGATTTTCATAAGTGCTCAGCATCGTGATCTTCAAACCTCCCAAAATCGCGATTTTCACATAAAATCGTGATTTTTCCAAAAGGTCCTGTTGCCTATTTTGACCCCCAGGAGCCTGATTTGACATAACTTTTTCATCAAAAGTCCATTTTTTGAGCTCTATAGCTCGTTGGAAAGATCGTTTCGAATTCCACATGGCCTCAACTGTTTTTTATAAGAATAATGCATTGATTTTCAGATAGGATAATTTGAATTTGAAGTTGACCCTCAGATGGGATTAGGAACCAAGGGGAGTCCGAAGGATTTTGAAGCAACACAAAGGGGAATTTTGGGACTAGAAGACAAAGCTTATGAACCTGAGGTCTGGTAGACATCTAGGCAAGGATAAACAAAGCATTAGATCTTCTGAGGCTAGTGTCAACCATACAACTCACAACAACTAAAATCGTCTTTGGTCAAAATCGTGTTTTTGGCATGAAAATCACGATTTTGAGAATGACCAGAAAATCGCAATTTTGATTGAAATTCGTGTTCTGAAAATCGTGATTTTGTACCTTAGTGAAAATCATTATTTTGGATGAAAATCGTGTTTTTGAAAATCGCGATTTTGGAGCCACAGAGAAGCGTGTTTTCACAAAATCGTGTTTTTGGCTGAAAATTGTGATTTGTGAAAATCGCGATTTTGAGCCCACAAAAAATCGTGTCTTCTCAGAATCGTGTTTTTAAGAAATTTAGAGAATCGCAATTTTGAGCACAATTAGAGAATCGTGATTCTGAGAATGACCCCATAATCGTGTTCTTTGCAAAAAGTCTTTAGGCGGGAAATAAAAAATCGTTTTTTTTTTATTATTTTATGAAATTCGCGATTTTAAGTGAGAATCGTGTTTTTTTTGTGGGAAATTCAAATTTCTGAGCGTCGAGCAATGGCGAGCTCCGTATGTGCAGAAAATCATGAAAAAACACAGGCGCTTGCTCTCCCTTGCACTTCCTAACTCCTTCTCGCACAATAATGCATGAAAAATGGTATGAAAGTGGTGAAAATGCACTTAAAAACAAGAAATTTCTATGAAAAAGAAGATGGATGAAGATGGTGAGGATGATGATGATGAAGATGAAGAAGAAAAATCAGAAAATGAACAGAAATGACAGTTTTTTTACCTTCCAATGTCGCAAATCTACGATCTTACCATCACAATGCTCGTCCTCGAAGCTCTCTCCCCGGCAACGGCACCAAAATTTGGTGTAGCTCAAGCGTAAGCACCACCTCCTTTACTTGTCAATCTGTAGAGACGTGAGGACCGGTATGAAGACCACGAGCAAGTGAAGGCACAAGTGCGTGAGTGAAAGCACACAAACATGCACACACATACACACACACGTGCACAAGGTAATATCAAAGAGAGGAACAATGGAAAGCTTCGATTGCAAAAGAGTTCTCTTACAAAAGCTCTATTCTCTAACAAGTTAACCTCAAAAATGAGCTCTCTAGCTCTTTTTATAGTTTTTGGACTAGTTTTGGCCCTGTCCAGACCTAGTGTTCGGCCTAGTTAAAAATTAGGTTCCAGGGCTTATTTGAGGGCTCAAACGAAGTCTAAAAATTATGAAAATTGGTAGGATGATACTTCTAATACTCCTCAAGTTCAAGGACTCCTCGTCATGGAGTTACAAAAATAGAAAATGGTATTTACAATGGTTTTTAGTTATGAAAATCACTATTTTTGTAGGGGATTCTTCTGAAAATTTGACATGTACTTCTTGGAGCTCCTTACTTGCTCCTTCTTCTTGTATGTCCACTTCTTTGATGCACTTCCATGCTTTGTGCTTGACCTTGAGTTCCAACATTGTGCAACCATGAGGGGTCGGATTCCAATGAGTGTATGGACTCTATTTCTTCTTGTGTCTTATGGATGGTATTCCATTGTATTAGGGGTACATCTCGATGGGGATAGTCTTTAAGATTGGCTTTAGTAGTCACTCCTAAGTGTTGCAAGTACAAAGAATTAGTTTCCCAATCTTGTCCGATTTGAAACTGACAAATGAATGGTTGTCCTAAAATCATCTCGTAAACATGATTTTTCCCAAAATCGCAAATGGCAAAAGTATGCTCAAACTCCACACCACACGTGGTGAGAGATATGCCTTCTAGTAAGCCCAATGGTTTCTCAATATGTCCATCAGCCATTTGTATTAGTGTTGGCTTACCCCAACGTTTCCATAAAGCAGTGGTAGCGATGGCTACTCCGGCTCCTGACTCTAAGATGGCTTTGGTGGTGTAGCCCTTGTGGGTTATTGGAAGATACGTGTTACCTTCCTCTCCCTCACTCACATCTCCAATTCGTTCTATGGGTATTTCTAGTACCTTCTTGTGTGATCCTATCTGAGAGGGAGCAATAACAAGCTCAGGAAATTGATTTGCTACGTGCTTCCATAATTCTGGTTTCACCTTCAACAACTCCTCTAGAGTGAGATGGCACTGCACTTTAGTGTTCTTGATTACTTCCGTGTTCCCAGGAATTATTGATTCTTCATTCCTCACTATTATAGTGGGTGCTCTCATGCTAATAGACTTTGCTTCCCAAGGTCCTATGAACTGAGGTAATTCTTGCAAAGAATTGGATTCAAAACCTGTTTGTTCACTCAGTTGTTCTTCCTCTACAACATCATAGATAGAGGGAATGTCTTGGGGAAAATGTTCCTGCAAGTCGTCTATTTCTTGAATAGGAGGATCTTGGATTTCTCTTAAAAGATTGTGTGAATATTTGTATATGGAAGATAGGTTGTCTTCAGCTTCGGTATTTGGCACATGAGACAGGGATGGTGCATTCCTTTCCTGTGTCTTAGAAACATTAAGGTTCCTATGCAGATTCTTTTTCTCGTTGCTATTGATCAAGTATTCTAACCTCTCCAGTAGTCCTTGAAAGTGTAATTCAGGTTTTGTCATGTTGTTCCAATTAATATAACTAGAGGCTTCGAACATAGCTTGTGCTAATTCTACCATCTTCATGCAAAGTTTAGTCCTCTCAATTTCTAAATCTGCTCGTGGATAGTTCTTACTCATTTCAGCTATCTGGGGTCCTTCTTTTAATCTCGCTTGATATGCTTGAAACATCATGTCTAGGTTTTCTGGTATGGGTTCATCTAGAACTGATCCTGATCTCTGAGCTAGGTTCTCCTGATTAGATTCTTGAGAAGTCAATTCTAGGATTTTGGCTCTAGATTCCTTTAAGCTTCCTTCCAACTCAGTTATCTTTTTACTCCACTTCCTCTTAATTCTTTCTCTGAAATCTTTCCAAGATTTTGTCCTTTTATTACTAAACTCTCCAACTTCACTAGTTCCGACTACTTTGTCAGGATTAAGTTGTTGGTTCCGTAAGAGCGCCTGGGCTCTTGTTATGGCTTGGATAGGCACATATGTAGGGTTGGATCCATCTGGGTTATGCACAATACATATCACGTTAATGGGTGTTACTTTTGAATTATTAGTAGGGTTCTTGGGACAATCTCTGATGACATGTTCTTTACCACACTCGACACAAAAACCTTGTATGTTATAGTATTGTGACTGTCCTACTATCGGAGGATGTGGACAATCCTTAATGAAATGATCTCCTTGGCACCTAAAACATGGTCCTCTAGGGACCTGTGGTCTTTGCTATCTTAATTGGGGTCGCGGATTAGGGTTCGTATACATCACATTAGCATAATCGGGCTCCCAATTGGGTTCCAATGGTGGACTATCATATTGATATGTTTCCATATATTCTGGTGACTTTGTGTAATATGCGGGTGGACTATCTACATGGGTAGAGTCAAAACTGTTAGAATTAGGGTCACTTTCAGTGATCAAGGGTGAAGAAGGCACTAAAGCCCTTTTGAGGTTCTCTTATGTAGCAGCATATTTGACAGGGATGACGTTAGCTGGTGGGGGTGTGTGTACCTAAGTTCCAACCTAGGGACTTGTGGAGAAAGAGACTATACCTCAATCCCCCTCAAGTGCGTATAGTGGGGATTCACGCTTTATTTATCAATCCAAGGAGTATCAAAAGCTACCCGAGTGTATGAGGACATGCATTCAAATGATGATCAATGCAAATGAGCTTCCCAAAGAGTGCAAACAAGGCAAAGACTAATCCAAACAAGCTTCAACTGTCAGTCATGGTGTCACGATACTTGGAGCAGCAGCCAACAGTAAATTGAGCTTTTTTCTCAGCTCCAAACTCTAAATATAGCAAACAGCATATGCGTTTCGAAGCTCTCGAGAAGACACATCCAATGGTGGTGTTTTCACTCAATTCTGAAACTTTTGCTTCAAGTTATGAGCAAAATACTGAGTCACAGGAATGACCTTCCTACACTTCACCACTTCCTACACTTCACACACACCTTAACCACAACAAACAAACACTTTCATGGATAGACAACACTTCCTAACACTCTTTTCAAGCAACACACATGCATACAAGCTCATAAAGAGGATGATACAGAGAGGAGAAAACACAAATTCGAAATTATGTGCTCTTGATTCTCACAATGGCAAAAAGTCTTTACAAACAGTCACAAATTGACTTATATACATGTGCCCTAAAAATAGTCCTTACACACAAGAGACCGGCACTTTATTCACTAAAAGACTAATTTCCTACTAATTTACATGGGTAAACTACTAATCTTCTGTGGGGATGCATCTAGAGGACTCCTCTAGTGCTTTTACATCGGAAATTATATTACAAAATGATTATGATACAAAAATAAGGTGTCCAAATCGGAAAAATTTAGGGGCCCGTCTTTTTCTCTCCCTTGTGCTCTTCTTCGCTCTGCAACACTCTCCCCCTCTTTGTCTCTGTCGTCCCTTGACAGGCTTTACTTCTTGTCTTCAGTTTGTTGTCCGCATGCATCTTCTGGTCAGTTCTGCCTGTTTGTTAAACAGGTGTTCAGTTTTGATGGCCTCTTCTTGATTCTTCTTTTACATCCTCTAGGCCTGATGCATTTATGTTGCCTGTTAAGTCGGGTTGCCACGCACGCCACCAGTGGAAGGTATGAGGATGTGATCCTTCAGCCTTCGATCTGGACCTTCCAAAGACCCAGATGTTGAAGGACCTTCTTGTGGTTTCGGAACCATTGGATATCTTCTTGCACTTCTTCACGGATACTTTCCTCGCCCTGGTTCCTCCTTCCACCTACGTGCTTTTCCTTGATATGTGCCCCTGTGGGGCTCTGTGCAGAGATGGGTCTTGTGCCCCTGCGAGGCTTCTTGCAGAGATGTATCTTCAGATATGATCTTTTTAATGAAGCTTCTTTGTTTGTCTTCTTCTTTTCTTCTTTTTGCTTGACTCTCCCTCAACACTGCCCCGCTCCTGAACTCTGTCATCCCCGACAGGCTTTGGAAGTTGACAGGAGTATGTTCTATATATTTTTTGCTCTGTTTCTTTAAGCAAATTAGCTTCATGTATCATGAATTGCTTCCACTGTTCTGCTTTCACACCATCATGTGGCGGCTGTCTATGGTCAGCGAAGAAGCTTAGCTCATATGCCACCAGTCTGGCATTCAAATTGGATGACATCCTTAAAAAGATTTCTGAATCAATTTCAAAAAACCCTGTGAAAAAGGCTTCTTCGAATGTTTGCATATATGTACTTGGTAAAAACATCAGCCAAGAATAATATGCCATGATTGTGGGTCGGCTAGGCATAACAAACAAGTCAAAAACGAGAATATATGTTCCCTGATTAATGCCAATGAAATTCAAAAATGTATAGGCCGCATGCTTGAACACCTTCAAAACTGTAAGGACCATGCTGAGAATTTTATTCATCATTTTGATAGTTAAGTCGGGTACTGTTGCGTAAACATGTAGCCAAAATTCGATGGTTTTTACCATGTAATCTTCCATTGGTAGATAATTATGGGGTGGGCTTGGAAGTAGCGGATAATTCAGCCACTGTTTATTGATAGCACCATTCTTTTGCATGTCCAAAAATTCCCTGGCGTCTCGGTGACGTGGTGTTGGGCAAAAGGAAGGGTTTACCTGTAATAAATATGGTGTTGCTTGCCAGTGCACCCGTTATGTAGGATTTTTCTCCAAGAATTTTCTTCTCCATATAGGCTGTGCAGCTTCAAATTCTTCTTGAGTATAAGCAAATGTGTTATGTTTGAAGTGCAGCTGCTCGTCTGGATTTTTCTGTGTAATCTTCTTTATATATTACCTTGTTTTCTCTTTCAATAATCCATACGGAATGTTGAATGGCTTCAATATGGTTTCCAAGTCTTTGCCCTTTATTTTTGCTTCCTTCATGACTTTGATCACTTTATTTTCAAAATTCGCTGTCAACCGGGACACCATTAGTGCCCGTTCCTTCTGACCTATTTCTGCAGTATACGGCATGGGATGATCATCATGTGGTTCCGCCATCTGTTCTTTTATTGGAGAATTATAAATCGGCGGAGATAGAGGACATACCTCTACCTCGTCAGTAGGATTTTCTTTTGTCGGCTCTACTGGTGTCCCGATTGGTGCTTTCTCTTCTGCT
This sequence comes from Ceratopteris richardii, assembly GCA_020310875.1. Classification (NCBI taxonomy): domain Eukaryota; kingdom Viridiplantae; phylum Streptophyta; class Polypodiopsida; order Polypodiales; family Pteridaceae; genus Ceratopteris; species Ceratopteris richardii. Next base: position 12,809,832 of record CM035416.1, read on the forward strand.
TTAGTCTCTAATTGTGCTATGCGTTCAGTCTTCTCTTTAATTTCTTGCATAGCTACTCTGAGTGCTTCTTTAACCGTAAGGAGCTCATTACCAATTTCTGCTACATGATCCATGTTTTCACTGTAACTCACTGCAAGTTTTCCATGGGCAGTGTTCAGTTGTTTCTTAAGTTCATTGGTCTCGTTGACATATCTTCGTTCCCATTCTTCCCTTAGGGCTTGCTCTTGCTTCAGCAATTCTGCATATTTCTCATTCTGATCTTTCAATTCCTTTTGTTCAGTGATTGATGTTTCCTGTTTTTCTATAGGCTGGTCATATAGTAATGCCTTCATCAACTCTTTATTTCGGCTGCGTAAACTATCATTTTCCTCCATGTAGACTTTTAGTTGTGTTTCGAGCAAGTTGCTTCGAGCTTTCATTCTCTCCTTGTCTGCTTCACTAGCTTCATGTTGTCTTTGTAAATTTGTCAATTGTGCTTGGAGTTGCTGATGATGTTTCATCAATGTATTACATTGCTTTTGGACTGCGGTTATCTCCGTATCCTTAGCTTAAATTTCTTGTTGGGCCTGGATGAGCTGTGCGGATAATTGTTCACTCATGATTTGAAACTGATTCTTTTCTCGCATGGCCTGGTCGTAATCCGCATCTGTGTCCATCATTTGCTGTTGCGTGTCCATGGCTGTTTGTATCATTTGCTTTACCACAGGTTTCAATTGAGTAACATCAACATTTAACCATGTGGTAGGGGATGCTAGGTTCTTCACATGTTGTGATATCTTTTCCTTTCGCCACATGTAAATTAGTGCCATGAGGCTGCTTAATATGAAGTTGGATCCTTGGCTCAGCCTCCCTATGGTCAATTTTACCTTGAGGTGTATCATCAGGTACCTCAATCACAATTGGCTCCTTATTTTGTAGCAGGTATGAGTCCTTGTCCACTGGAGTTTGTATTTCTTCTTTGATAAGTGGCACTACATCTTTATTAGTTATTGGTACTTCCTTGATGCTTATCTTTGAATGATCATTTAATTGAATCAAGTGTTCTTGTGCTTTTTGTTGTTGATTGTCAAGTGTGACTTCCACCTGACTTATTTCTGTCCATTCTTCGTTGTTCAATTCAGTTCGTATATCAGTGTCTAAGGTGTCCTTCTCTGGGCTGGATTCTTCCTCAGAGCTCGAATCTTCTAACCCTAATTCTTTGTATCGGGCCGATTGTTCTGGAGTATGTTCTTTATCTTTGTGTTTCTTCTCCTGGCTTGCCTGTCTGTAATGTGGTGACCTTGAATGTTCAAATTTACTTGTCCCCGCATATACTGATGCGTTTCTTCCAAGGCTGTAGAGAGGTCTCTCTTGGTGATTAGCTACTGCATCATAGAAATCTTTGGCAGTGTGTGGGTCCTCTTTGATTGTGGTGTCTCTTGAGCTTCTTCCTCTCTTAAGCATTTAGTCCCCCTCATGGGTTTCTTCGAACTGGTTCCCACTTCTTCAATAGATATGGCTATTTTCTTTTTCTTTGGAATAGTTGCTGACTTGGCATATTTCGCTAGCTCTATTGACGTCGGCATCAAGTGTAAGGCAATTCTTCATGTCAAGTGCCTCATAAATGAGTAGGGTCAAGGCTGAACTACCATTCAGAAACTTTTTGTGTCCCCAATTTTTCTTTGCTTCAAATAGGCGGTCTTGAACATATGGAGTCATGTTTATTTTATTTCCCACTTGTCTCATAGCGTGTGAGAGTAGTTGCACAACAATCGTTTGAGGTGTTGTGTATCTATGCATACTCGGAAAGCAAAAATGCTGGTGGACTAGGCGAATAGAGTCTTCAATATCAGTTCGGTTGATTTCCAAAAATGTTCTCTTTTTCGGGTCATGAAATTCATCTTTGACATTCGTGAGTCCCTCTTGGTTCCATCCGAAGCTCTGTTAATTAGCTCATGAGTGAATTGAATTGTTTTCCAGGTACCAACTTTGTCAAGTACCCTTGCTTCCGGGACTGATGCTTTATTCGATGCGGACTGTAGTGTATTCATCACTTGTGTACATCTCTGGAAATCTGGCATATAGATTGGCAGTCTTAGGAATGCGTCAATTCCTGCTTGTGTCCAGACATCCGTCATGCGTGGTAATCCTTGTATGATAGTCTTGAAATCTTGTGACATGATAGGGAAGTAGTGACCCCTATCCATAATCTTGATCCCCGTGGGTGTGAGAAAGGTAATACCTGGAATTTTTCATACTTTGATATATTTTTATGTGTTTGTCTGAAAGCAAAACAAAAAAGTTAGTTCATAGCCGAAGCGGTTATTAATGTTTGATTGATTTTCTTTGATTATGTACAAGTGCTCTCCTATTTCCCGAGGGCAAATGTGCTTCACTATCCTGTAATAGAAGAAAACTGTGCCGAATGCTTGGCCTTGTAATGTGGCCCTATCATGCATACTTTGGGTTTTGGTAACTCCAAATGTGTGCAACTCGAATTATTTGGTAGCAGTATACAGCTTGTCTAGTCTTTCGGCATCCAAATATGCTTTATTCTGTTGGGCCTGATTTGTTGATATATTTAGGTAGTGATGTGTGTGAACACACTAGGACGCCGGGGCACTTTTTTCCCTCTTTAGGAGGTTTTTTTCCCCCGGCTTGTATATACGCCTATTGCCCTAATGGGCTACTTATCTTTGTACATTCTCTAGTAATACATTCAGTATTGTGTGTTTGTGCTCCAAGCTTCTTCTTCTTCCTTGTGCTGTTCGCGTGCTTCCGCAGACGTCTATCTCCAACAATTGGTATCAGAGCAGGTTGTCGCTTCTTCTAGGGCGCCATCGACACTCCTCCGTTTGCAGTCTCAGATTCGCACGAAATTTGGTGAGCATACTCAGGGTGTTTCCAAGATCAAAACAGCTTCGCTATGTGGTGCCAAAATCGCAATCTGAGCTCGTTTCGGCCTCCGAACGCACTATCGCAGTGCTTGTGCAGGCTATTTCGTCCTTTTGTGCCAAAGGTATATACCAGTTTCAATTCACCAGTTTAAGCGTCTCGAAGTCTGCTACAGGTCTAGCAGAACTCGTCTACGCAGTTCCGTTCAACTTTTTGAGATACAGTCAATTTTCTCCATCAAGGTATTTTAGTCACCGGCCATGGCTGAAAGCAGTGATGTATTCCGTATGTTGGTTGTTGAGGATAAGTTGGATGGTACCAACTACCCATTATGGGCTTATATGATGCGACATGTACTGGTTGCAAAAGGATTGTGGAACATTGTGCGGGGTGTTGAAAGACGTCCTGTTACACCTGTAACGACAGGTACTGCAAATACAGGTGCTGGAGCTGATGAAGATGGTGTCGAAGATGATATTCCGTAGATTCTTGTTCGTGCTGTTGTTTCTGTTGCACCTACTGCAGAGAAGATTCGCTGGGATGGTAGAGATGCCCAGGCACATGCATTGATAGCTTTGTCTGTCAAACGTGCCATTATTCCTCACATTCGCTCTTGCAGAACAACAAAGGATGCTTGGATACACTTACCACTTTGTACCAGGCTAGGAATGAGGCTCGTGTTGCTTACCTCCGAAAACAGTTGGAGAGTGAGCACATGAATGAAGGTGATTCTATGGACAGTTTCTTAACAAAGATCAAAGATTTGAAGGAACAGTTGATTTCTGCTGATGAGGTTATACCAGATAGCTCACTTGTGCAGACCGTTCTGAATGGTCTTCCTGATTCATATCAGAGTTTTGCTTCTACTCTTCGGTTGATGATGAAAGGCAATCCAAATGCCTTGTCATTTGAGGAGTTAGTCTCTGTTCTGTTGCAGGAAGATCAGTCCAGGCAGAACAGGTCCATTATGCGTGTTGCAGATCAAGCTTTCCTGGCTAGTCAAAAGGGCAAAGGAAAATGGAGCTCTTCTACTAGTAAGCAGAAATCTGCAAATGTTGCACAATCGAAGAACCAGGATAAAGATGAGAAGAAATCAGAAAAGCAGAAATTGTTTTGCAAGTACTGTAAAGGAAATGATCATATCATAAAGAACTGTCCAAAACTAGCTGCTAAAGAGGCAAAGAAGAAAGAGGCTGGAATGGTTGTTGTAGAGGCCTCTACACCAAAAACAGAGTCTGCAAATCTTGTGCAGGAAGAAGAATGGGCGTTTACTATTGTCTGCAGTTTTGACCCATCTTCTCATGATCAGTGCATGTCTGCAGTAGACTCAGATGTTTGGTACTTTGACAGTGGGGCGACCAAACATATTACCTCGCAGCGCAGTTTCTTCTCTTCACTCGAGCCTGCCCCTACAGGGAATACTATCACATGCGCCAATAACTCCTCTTATCCTATTATGGGAGTTGGTAAGATCATTCTGACTACTGCTGATGGTAGTTCTTTCACTTTGTCAGATGCTTTATTTGTGCCAGGGATCAAAAAGAACCTGTTATCAGTTTCTGCATTAGCCAAGATTGGCTTGGTTGTGAAATTCGTTGATGACAGGTGTACAGTCCATGATCTCTCAAATGGTGATGTGATTATTGCTTCTGGCATTTTATGTCGTGGGCTGTATAAGCTCATAGACTATGAAAGATCTGTGAATGATTCGGCATGTGCAGTTCATGATTCTCAGGCTATGTCAGATGCAAAGCTTTGGCATGCACGCTTTGGTCATCTGAATTTTGCTAGTTTGCTACGCCTGCAGAAATCTGAAATGGTTTCCTCTTTGCCCAAACTTGAGGCTCCTGGAAAACATGTTTGTGAAGGCTGTATTTTGGGCAAAATGCAGCGTTCTTCCTTTCCAAAAGATGGTTCAGTTCGGGCTATGCAGAAATTGCAGCTTGTACATAGTGATGTTTGTGGTCCTATGCAGACACCCTCTTTTGGAAATTACCTTTACTTTGTGACTTTCATTGATGATTTTTCCATGCATGCATGGGTATATCCACTCAAAGCAAAGTCCGAAGTGTTCATGTGCTTCAAACAGTTTTTGGTTTTGGCTGAAAATCTGTCAGCATGTAAAATGGGCACCCTCCGTTCTGATCGAGGGGGGGAATATATGTCTTCAGATTTTAATGCATTTCTGGTTGAACGTGGGATAAAACACCAGTGTACAGTGTTGTATACACCTCAACAGAATGGAGTTGCTGAACGAAAGAACAGGTCACTCATGGGGATGGCGAGGTGCATGGTCAAAAGTCAGGCTTTACCACATAGTTTCTGGCTTGAGGCTGTCATGTGTGCAACATATGTACTGAACATGTGTCCCACTAAAGCGTTGCAGTCTATCACTCCACATGAGGCTTGGCATGACCGCAAGCCATCTGTTGCTCATCTGCGTGTTTTTGGTTGTTTGGCATATGCATTACTGCCTGAACAACATCACAGAAAATTGGATGATAAGGCAGTAAAATGTATTTTTGTTGGGTACAGTTCTGAAAGTAAAGGCTATCGTCTGTATCATCCACATACTAAACGCATTCTGGTTAGCTGTGATGTTGTCTTTGTGGAAGATGCTATTCAGCCATTGCTTTCATGTACTAAGGAGACATCTGTTAGCTCCAAAGACATGTATGATACGTTGATGCCTCTTTGGACAATCTAGTGCTGGTCCTAATGAGGCAACTTCTCAGCCCTTGCAGGTTTCATATGATGATGCAGATCATTCTATTTCTGATGCAGATTTACATGATGCACTTGTTGATGAGAGAGCTAATATTGAGCAGGCAAAAACTATGCCAAAATGGCTGGTGCAGACTTTGCGTGACAACAAATTAGATGCACCTTTGTCATATCGTACTCTTTCAGGCTCTCATAGTGCCTCCTTTGCATCAGATTGCTATGCTATGGCTGCGTCTAGTCTTTGTGATGAGAATGAGCCTGTTTCTTTTGATGAAGCACAGAATTCAGAAAATTGGATGGCTGCCATGCAATCTGAATATGATGCTATAATGAAGAATGGTACATGGTCTTTATGTGACTTGCCTCCTGGCAAGAAGGCCATTGGCACTAAGTGTGTATACAAGCTGAAGCGTAAACCTGATGGTACAGTTGACAGGTATAAGGCTAGGCTTGTTGCAAAGGGTTATGCGCCGGAAAGAGGCATTGATTTTGATGAGACCTTTGCACCTACATGCCGTATGACTACTGTTCGGAGCATTTGTGCACTTGCAGCCCATCATGGTTGGAATGTACATCAGTTGGACATTAAAACAGCATTTCTGAATGGTGACTTACATGAAGAAGTGTATGTTTTTCAGCCCCGTGGCTTTGTGCAGAAAGGGCATGAAAACCAGGTGTGCAGGTTAAAGAAGGCATTATATGGTTGAGAACCACGTGCTTGGTATGAGAAGATACATGCCTATCTAGTTGCACATGGTTTTGTGAACAGTCCAACTGAAAGCACCTTATATGTTAAGCGTGCTAATGATGTGCTTCTGATCATTGTTGTCTATGTTGATGACATGCTGCTCACTGGTCATATTGAGAATCATATTGTTGATTTCAAGGCTGATTTGCATGCCTCATTTGAGATGTCTGATTTGGGGCATTTGCATCCTATTTGGGCATTCAGTTTATGCAAGTTGATGGTGGAATGGCTTTGTGTCAAACGAAATATATTGACACATTATTGCAGCGTTTTGGCCTTGAAGACTGTAAGCCTATTGCCACTCCTATGGAGACAGGTTTACGATTGAGTCTTCATGATGCTAGAGATGCATTTGATGATGTTCTCTATCAGCACGTTGTTGGATGCTTGATTTACTTATGCATTACTCGGCCAGATATTCAGTTTGTTGTCTCATAGATGAGCAGGTTTATGCATTGCCCAGGAGTCACGCATTGGAAGGCGGTTAAGCGCATCTTTCGCTACTTGAGTGGTACTCGGCTACTTGGGTTGTTTTATCCCAAGGGGGGATCACTACCGCCAGATTTGCATGCTTTTTTTGACTCAGATTGGGCTGGTTGCTATGACACTCGTGTGTCCACCAGTGGTTTTTGCTTCATGCTTCACGCTTTGACTTGATCTTTTCAGATCCAAGCCTGTCTAGTGTAAGGAACGGGGGTATATCCTTATGTGTGCATATTCGTCGTGGTCTCGCTGACTTGTCTCTCTGGTGCTTGGCTCCTCACTGAGGCTATTATTGGCTAGAACACTAACCATGTGATTTAATGGATCAGAAGATTGTGTGCACTCGAGGTTCGTTGTGTCCTCACATGAAGTATTCGATGAAGGGGTTTCCATAGTGTGAGTGAACATACATTCATAATTGTGCTCACTTAAGTGAGTTCTCGGTTCTACACTTTTGGCTTTGATTGGTCGTTTGTCTAGCATACTTCATGATGTCCTATCTTGGCCGAGATGTATCCTAAGGCCAATTGAATAGTCACTTCATATTCATATATCCAATCTTGGCCTAACACAAGCTCTTCTAATGAGTCCTAGTCATGACATACTAAGAGTTTTTGTTCCATTGTGTTGTTTCCAAGATGTAGAAGTAATGTGATCTCTCAGATGCATTGAATAACTGTTCCTCCCATTCCTATCAGTTGTGCCTTAGATGGACGTAATTCTTCCTTGAGTTTCTGAGTCGATGAAAATTTGTTACGGCTTATAGCGGCTCCTGTATCAATGAGAGCATCCACTAAGTGGTACTCTTTTGTTCCCGCACCCAAATTCAAATAAGGTTGCGTCATTTGCTGACCTAGGTTTTCAGTGGCTCTAAAATTAGCCATATTGACGAGTTCCTCTCCTAGTCGATATCTCTCATCTCTCTCTCTCATCCATTCTTTTCGTTTTCTGATTCGTTCTAGTGTCGTATTCTTTCTTCCTCTATGCGCCTGTTTTTACCCATTATTAATCGTGACATTATCTCTTCTGTCAATGGCTCTAAATATTTTTCTACTCGGCATCCACTGATATAGTTTGGTAATACTTCTCCATCTAAAGTTGCTAAACTGATGGCTTCGCTTGTGGATATGCGATTGGTGATTAATGGGCCATATCCCCTTTTTTGCAGTTTCTTAGCATGTTGTTTCAGAGTATATATCAAAACTGAATCTCCTTCCTTCAAGTTTTTATCTTTGATATGAGCATCAAAATATGCCTTTTGTCGTCTTTTTGCAGCATAAATCCCTGCTACCGCTTGTAACCTAGTTTCATGTAACTTTTCTATTTGCTAATTGAGCTGAGAGTTCATGTCCCGTCCACTCATAAGTTGTTGCTACTCTAAGAGTGGGTATTAAGAAATCAATTGGCAAAATAGCATTCTGTCCGTACACTAAGTTAAAAGGAGTAGTTCCAATGGCAGTCTTGTAGGCTACTCGGAATGCCCATAAAGCATGATGTAATTGTTTATCCCAATCAGATCTTCTATTGTTAACAATTTTAGTGAGAACTGTGCACAAGATTTTATTTGAACTTTCGGCCTTTCCATTGGCTTGTGGGTGATATGGGGCTGATTTCTTATGAATTACCAAGAATTCATTCAGTAAGGCTTCTATTACTTCATTCACAAAATGTGTGCCTCTATCACTCACAATTTCTATCGGCAGCAGTCCAAATCTAGTGAAAACGTTCTCAAACAGAAACTTGATCGTAGTTCTTGCATCATTTTTCTTAGTTGCTTTTGCTTCAACCCATTTGTTCAAATATTCTGTGGCTACAATTATGTACTCAGCATGAGATCCTTTAGCTGGTGGGCTAATAGGTCCTATGAAGTCTATTCCCCATTTAGTAAAGGCTCTAGCACTCATCATGGATTTCAGTGGCATTTCATCTCTTCTAATTGGATATTTTGTTCGTTGACAGGTATCACAATGTTGAACATATGTGGCTGCATCTTGATGTAGAGTTGGCCACCACATGCCTGCAAAACGAATCATTTTTGCTGTTTTATCTGCAAAAAAATGTCCTCCTGCAGCTCCTGTATGTGCCATCTCTAAAACAGCAAAATACTCGTCTTCATGAATGCACATTCGTAAATGATTATCTCTTCCTCGCTTAAAAAGTTGTTTTCCTATGAGAACATAGTCCTTGCTTTGTTCTACAAGTGCACGTTTCCTAGCTAGCATGGCTCCTTCTGGGTATTCTTGGGTCTTCAAGAACTTTACTAGAGGCATGCTCCATCTTGGTGCTATAGTGGAGGAGCATAAATTAGAGTTCTCTTCTGGATTCCGTTCCTGACAAGTTGGGTAGGCTGATACATAATTATGTGTATCCCTTTGCATGGTTGGCCAATATATGCCTAATCTCTTCAATGTTTGCCATGTTCCGTTTGCATTTAAATGAGTTTTCCATTGATTTACATGTGCTTTTTGAAGCCACATTTCTTGTTCCTCCTCTTCCACGCATCTCATGAGTAATCCACTTGAGTCTTGGTGATATAGGCTTCCAGCAATGATATGAAGGTCTTTAGTCTTCCATAAATCTTGATTTTGGTTTGGTGAGATCCCATGTTGAGGTCCATATGTGAGTATTGGGATCAACTTTTCTGCCCATTGGGGACATACTTCGAGGTTGAACAGGTACGTGTCAGGCAGATCATCTGGTACTCCTATGGGTGGTTCTCCATGTGTCATTCTCGATAGGTGATCTGCTCTAATGTGGGTATTCCCTTTCTTGGCAACTACTTCAAAATCAAATTCCATCAATAATAGAAACCATCGTACTAGTCGTCCTGTATTACAAGGCTTATTGACTAAGTACAGTAGGGCTTGATGATCAATGAAGAATTTGAATTTGTTTGCCAATAAGTAGTGTCGAAACTTCTTCACTGCGTACACCATTCCTATACCTTCTCTTTCAGTCATAGTATAATTGCATTCTGCTTGATTCAATTGTCTACTGGCATAGGCTATAAGGTGATCCAACTTTCTTGTATCGATAGGTTGAGCTAGGATGCAACCAATGGGAAACTTGGAAGCATCTACGTGAATGTGAAATGGTTTATTCCAATTTGGTACTCGAAGGATTGGGGCTGAACTTAATCGACTCTTTAATTCATTAAAGGCCTTTTCACATTCTTCCATCCAATTAAACTGAGACAATAATGCATAAAGAGGTCTAGCAATTATGGCATACATGTGTATAAATCTTCGGTAGTATCCGCAATGTCCCATAAATGCTTGTACTTCTTTAGCAGTCTTTGGTCTCAGTAAATCCAGAATTACTTTGATTTTGTCTTCATCCGTTGAGATTCCATTCTTAGAGACAATATGTCCTAATATCTTTCCTTGTCGAACCATGAAGACACACTTTTCTGGATTAAGGCATACTCTATATTGACATTTGGCAAAGATCTTTCCTAGTTCAGGGATATGTTCTGATCGCATAGCTGAATAAGTGCATAAATCATCCACGTATACCTCCATACTCTTTCTCAGGAACTCCTTGAATACATGGCACATCAATCTTTGGAAAGTGGCTCGGGCATTTGTTAGGCCAAAAGGCATAACCCTAAAGGCATATACTCCCCATTCAGTTGCAAAGGTTGTTTTATGTTGGTCCTCAGGAGTGATGGCTACCTAATTATATCCTGAAAAGCCGTCCAAAAAACTATAAACTTCTTTCCCTGCCACTCTTTCCAAAAGATGATCCGTGATGGGTAATGGGTAGCTATCTCTTATGGTGGCAGCATTTACCTTTTTCAAATTAATACATACCCTTAGCTTACCATTCTTTTTCGGTACAACCACCAAAGGTGACACCCATTCCGTGTGTTCAATCTCATAAATGAACCCAGCATCTAACAGCTTATCTATTTCTTCTTTGATCTTTGCTGAGTAAACATTGTTATATGTGTATGGTCTTTGTTTGGAAGGTTTTGCTTCAGATGTCATAGGGATTCTATGTGCACATATAGAAGGATCTACTCCTTTCAAATCCTTATAGGTCCAAGCAAAGACATCCCTATATTCTCGAATGAGTCATATCAGCTCTTGTTCTTCCTCCATTGAGACATCTTGACCTATAAAAGTACATCTTTCTTCTCCTTCCTCCAAGGTTACTACTATTTTCTTGGTTTGCTCTTTATTGTCATATGCTATTCCTGGTTGTGCTTCTCGTTTTGGCATTTGAATAGCAATTTTCCTCTCTTCTACTTCATATTTTTTGAAGTGGGCAGGCACTTCAAATTGGTCTTGAGGCTTGTTGTCTTCATCATTTTTTGCTCTATCTAATCCAAGCCCTTCTTCCTTTGTTGGTTCTTGATTTATTTCATTAGCTATGACACTTACTTCTTGAGTTTCATTTTCCATTTCCATATATTCATGTTCCATTTCAATTCTCTCGTAATCCTCCTTCCATTCTGTTTCAATTAATTCCCCTTCTTCAGCCTCTTGAAGAACTACCACATATAGACTAACGTCATAGCCTTCCTCGTCAATGCATTCACTCATGGTTATCACTTCTTCGTTTACACACACATCGAGAGTGGCTAAAATTTCCATCCAACTATGAGGTTCGAATTCTTCGTCTAGGAGTATTTGAGGCATGTAAGCTGGATCTTGTACAGATCTAGCAACTCCTTGCCTGTGCTGCCATCCTTTCCTCCTATCCTCTTCCTTTTTCGCAGTTTGTCATATCCATAGATGAGTGTCTTCATTCATCCACGACTCATCACTTGAACCTATACTGTGAATGGACTGCTCATCTTCTTCTTTATGAATCTGATTCCATTGCAAGGGGGGAACATCTTGATACTTGTATGTGTGGAGGTTTATTCTTGTTGTAGTTCCTTCATGTTGTAAGTATACTGCGTCTTTTCCCCAATCTTGCACTACCTTTAGTTGTCTCATGAAGGGTCTTCCAAGTATCATTTCATAATTGCTAGCCCTTTCAAATTGACATATCGCTAAGGTGTGCTCGAATTCAACTCCGCAAGTGGTAAAAATTACCCGTTCCAATAATCCTAAGGGTCGTTCTGTGTGTCCGTCTGCCATTTGTATCTTCATGCGGGTTGGTCTTAGAGCTGGTTTTCCCCATTTCTCTCAGATTTCTTTAGTTGCGATTCCTACTCCAGCTCCAGAATCCAAGATGGCTTTAGTGGTATAACCCCTATAGGTAATTGGAAGACACGTGTTTCCTTCATCTCCCTCACTAAAATCTCCAACCTTATCGACTGGATTTTCACTGTGTTTACTTCATCAGGCATCTCCTTCTCTTCCGTTTTGATCTCCAATTGACTGGTTAATTTCTCCCTCAAATGTGGTTTGACCTTCAAGAGTTCTTCCAATGTCAGAGTGCAAGGGATTTTTACCTTTTTAAGGTGTTGTATGATGTCCGATGTTTGGACTGATGGGTTCTGTTCTTTTTTTCTTATTGAGGGAACGCAGTATAATTCCGAATTATGTTCGTATTCTCCTGTGTAATTGGGCAAGACCTTTTCACTGTCATTTTCCTTTTCACTTTGATCAAAGGGTAATAATCCTTCTGAATTCAGCTCAGATATTGAGTGTTCTAATTCACCTTCTGCTTCTAGCTCTTCAAAGGGTGGCTCTATTCCTTCCACTTTCTTCCATCTGTCTTCTTGGACCTTTTCCCACAAGTCTTTAGGCCATTCTCCATCTACTTCAGGAACAATGGATCCTTCCCTTTTACCCTCACAGTGATTTTCATTATGTGTCTCACCTTCTTTGGTTTTCTCAGGGTCATTAAGGATGACATGCTCTTGGAATTCCTTTTCAGGAATTCGTGAATTGGGTAATCTACAGATAGGTTTTTCTAAGGTCTGTTGAGCTACTTCGATTAATTTCGTGCAAATCTCCAACCTTTCTTTCTCTAAGTCACCTCTATGATATTCTTTTTCATGTTGTTCAATGGTCGGTCCTGCTCTGATTCATGCCTGGTATGCCTGAATCCACATGGCTAACTCTTCTGGCATGGGATCTGCTAAAATTGATCCTACCTCTTCTTTTTTATACTTTCCTTTTTTATTTTCTTCTTCAAGTTTCTGTTTTTCTTTTTGATCTTGTTCGTTTTTTTCCTTCTCCATCTGTTGCTATCGTTTCTTTTCCTTTATCCTATCTCTACGATTCTTCCATCTCTGGGTTCGTTTACTTGTGATACTTTTTCCAGGCTCTTCCGAGTCTTAAACTCTTTGAGGTGTGGGTGGGTTCACCTCTCTGTCACTTTGGTCATTCTCCCTAGTTTTTTCTGGTGTCTCTCTAGCTTTAGCTCTTGTTATTGCTTTTAGTGGCATGGTGTACTCCTTATCACTCCCTGACGACTCTATCACTTCTATTACATTAATCTACACGTTAGAGTTAACTTTGTTAGGATTTTTGGGGCAATCTCTGAAAAGATGTTCTTTACCACAATCGCTACAGTATCCTTCCCAAACTCGCTGTGGTGGTGGTGGGTTTGGTAGTGTACATTCTCTGATATAATGGTCACCTCCGCATCTATAACATGGCCTCTGGGTACAGGTGGTCTGTTCATAGGTCGGGGGGTATGGGTGCTATAGGAGCTGTGTACATCAATGACACATAATCCTGCTCATATCCATAAGAATTATCTAGTGCTTCCATGCCATATGCGTAAGGTTCATATGTTTGTCCATATTCTATCATGGAGCTCTCATATGTGGAATAATCTCCTTGATTATGGTCATAGGATGAATCATATGGTTTGCTACTAGTCAAAGGCGTGGCTGGAACTATTGCTCTCTCAAGGTTCTCTTCATGTCTAGCTACTTTCACTGAGACTACATTTTGAGGATGGGGCGGTTGTTGTCCTAACACTGGTTGTGGTTGAGTGTAACTTTGATAAGCATAGGGTCTTGGTGCTGGTGCCTGCGGCTGATATGTAGGATATCTAAAGACTTCTCCTCCTTGATCTCTCTGTGGGTATCCATAAGGTCTCATGAGTGGTTGTACCGGTCTTGACTATCTATTGTAAGGACAATTTTCTGCACTGTGATTTGTGTATTTTTGTCCTATGCTGCAATATTGTAGAGGCCCCGGGACGGGTGGTCTAGTGTAAGCATAAGCAGGTGGTGGGACTACTCCCCTAGTGCACAAATGAGAGGGATGATCACCTCCACAATGCATACATCTTCTAAGCATGGGAACTCTCATTGGGTTGTTGGGGTAGTTCCTCTGTCCTTGAACGTTCAACTTCTTTGCGGCTATTTCCTCTACATTGTTCTTAGGGTTTGATGCGTTGCTGACTGAATCTTCACTTTTTACACTACCTTGAGGTATTTTCAGATCTTCCGCAAGGTTGTCCTCTAAATCAATGCATTCTTTCATACACTCTTGCAAAGTTTGAACTCTTTTCACACACACCAGAGATCTTAATGATCCATTCACTAACCCTTCCAAAAACAATGATACCGTGCTTTAGAGGTGGTCGGATTCACTGCTCTCATGGTATCTAGCAAATGGAGATCGACCGATTGAAGAACAAACGAAAAGAGGGGGAAAAAGCAACACAGTTCCCGTGAATCCACCACATCATGACTTTATTAAACGACACAATATGTCAATATAAGTAAAACATCCCTAGGCACGGCAGACAACAAAATACTCCAACAAACTGGAGGCCCTGGCGAAGGCGAGAAGTCCTGCACAGTCGTAGCTCTGAGAAACTGGAGAGCTGAAGACCGGAGGCCTTTGAAATCGTGGCTGTTTCTGTGAGTGGTCCTGTCGTAGTGGCTTGTTTTCTGTAACCCCATTCCTCGTGGCGTACTCGTGACCGACTCCCCCTCCCCTTTGGGTTGAGGGGTGAGTCGTCGACACGATCGAACGCCCTTGGGGTTCGTGCCGCGTATATCGCGCCGCGCCCGATCGTTTCAATCGGGTATCGCATGTTTCGCGACCGCTCGTCTCGTCTACCGGTGTGTCGCTTGTCGCTTCTCGGATCCCACGTGTTTCGCGTGCTGCCTGCTGCCGCCCAGTATCGCGATCGCTACATTGGTTGCAGCGCGTGTATCGCGATCGCCAGATCAGACTTCCGCGTGTATCGCGTATCGCCGCCGGCAGCCCTATCTAGTTAGAGTGTGTACCGCGGTCGCTTGCTGTCCTGTATCGTTTTGTGGGTATCGTGTGGGGCCGCAACTATACCTCTGACCCTGCGAGGTGACGACCGCATTACTTGGGGCCTCAAGTGATTTGTAACCTTGCTAGTCTTCAGCGAAAAAGAAAAGGAAAGAAGAAAAAGAAGAAGAAAAAGGGAAAAAAAAAAAAAAGAGAGAAAAAAAGAGAAAGAAGAAAAAAAAAATATATATATAATAATAAAAAAAGAGAAGAAAAAAAGAGAAAAGAAGAAAAAAAAAGAAGAAGAAAAAAGAAAAAAAAGAAGTGCTTTCTTTGGGGGCGGGGTGCTTCCTTCTCCCGTTGGTTCTTGGGCTTTGCCAGTTTTCTCTTCGCTCAGAGTGCTAGACTTTCTCTCTATGGTGGCGGGTCCTGCCGCTGGGTATTGAAAATAAAAGTGGTGCGAGTTCCCTCGCCCATGGACGTGGCTTCGTCCTCTCTCGTGAAAAGTAATCGGGCCACACCCCCTGGGGAGACCGGCACTCTGGCCGCTCTGCTGGAGGGGGGGTCATGTGCCGCCCCTTGGGTATCCGAAAGTCCTGAATCCCCCACCGTGTCCCTCAGTAGACCCGCAGTTCTGTCTGCTCAGGAGGAGCTCAAGAAAGTTTGCCTCGTCGGCCAAGTGTTTGGCCCTAGGCCCCCGCTCGAAATCGTGCGACAATGGCTTCGAAAAGAGTGGTTCCCTCGAGGACTAATTGTCAGCAAATGTCAGTTCTTACCAGCAAACCACATGCTGCTAGTCTTTGAAAATGAAGAGATGGCGTTCCAAGCCCTAAGCGTTGGCACATGGCAGCTCGGTCGGGCGACCCTGTGTTTATTCAGATGGTCCCCGGACTTTACCCCTGACAAATCGAAATCTCTTCGGTACCCTCTTTGGGTTGAGCTCCCTAACCTCCCATACTTCTTGTACAACTTCGTGTGGGACATAGTCTCCCCTATCGGCAAGCCGTTGGCCTCACGAGAAGACATTGGTGGTCTCATCTATGAGGGCGCAAGACACTCGTTCAATGCTAGATGGCACCCACAAATCTGCGTCGAGGCCGACCTCTCCTCGCCGCTTCCATCAATGATCAAAGTGGACATGGGCGAAGGTGATGTTTGGGAGCAGGATATCACCTACAAAAACCTCCCCAACGCGTGCTTTCGTTGTGGTCAACAAGGTCACAGGATTAAAGACTGCCCTCTCAGGCAAAAAAACAAGCGCTCGCATGAAGCTGCCAAAACTGCTCAAGACAACAACGGCGATGTGACCCACTTGTCCAAGGAAGGGGCAGGCAAGGGCCCCCTCAATCCACAAGCTGATGCTGATGGCTTTACTGAAGTTAGAAGAAGAAGGAAAAGAAGTCCGAGGGCCAACGGTGAGAGGAACAACCTGCCAATTACCCCTCATAGCAATTTGTACTGCAATCTTGGAAAGGAGATCAACGAGCTCGACTACCCAGGTGGAATGCCACCTGAGGTAGACAACTACAACGAAGCCCTAGAGATCCCTGACAACAAAGAAACCCCCCAGGAGGGATACACTACAAGCAAAGAAGATGGCTTCACCACTAGTAATGAAGACAACATGGATAGTGAAAGTTCCATCATTGGATCGACGATACCGGAAACAGTGCCGAACACGGGGCCTAATTCTCCCCAGCAAGGGACTTCCCGCAAAGGAAAGCAGCCTATGGAGTTACCCTGGAAAAGCCCCCACAAGAACCGACTTCTAAGTCGGGATCAAATCCCAGCGAAAAAGAAAGATGAAGCCAAGAGAAGAAAGGACAAGGCTCCCTCCCGCAAAGAGGGATCAATACAAAAATGATTGTCATCTCGCTAAATGCTAGAGGGCTAACCGACCCCGCAAGAGCGGCCATCATTGGTCAATGGCTCCGCGACATCAGCTTAAACCCAGACATTATATGTATTCAAGAGATTAAAATTGACGGAGAAGACCTCCAGAAACGACTCAGACAGGTTTCCTCGGCCCATGTGTGGATCCCAACGAAGCACCAGCGGGGGTCCGGAGGAACGGCTATCGGCGTAAAACAACTCTGGCTTGAAAAGCTGGAGAACTACATTGAAGATGTAAATCACCGCTGGATTGCGGTTTCTTTTGGTGCCCCCCTCTGTGTTACTATGGTTTCTTTGTACGCCCCTAACGGGGACTTGGAGAGGCTGAACACTTGGGCGTCATTAGACTCGCTTCCCCACAATGTGCTTATTTGTGGAGACTTCAACATGGTGGAGGACCCTATGGACAGATGGATGGGCAAGGGCAGGGTCATCGACAATCGGGAGAAAGAAACGTGGGACATGACCAAACTCCATTTGGACCTGGTCGAATTCAAAGACTCGAATGGCTTTTCCTGGTCGAATCTCCAAGCGGGCGAGGATCTGAGGAAAGCTAGACTTGATAGATGCTACATTTCTCAAAGCTTTACTCGTCAGTGGGGCCACCCTACCATCACGCAACGCACTGACCTCACCATCTCTGATCACTATCCGATCGTTATCACTTTTCAACCTTCCAACAGGACTCACAAGGCTCCGTGGTTCCATGCCAGCGCTTCCTCCTTCTCTCTCCCCTCCGTCCATCAAGCGATTGCCGAGGTGTGGAAGGTGGAGTTCGCCTCTGGCCTGGCCCCAGCCAAGTGCTGGAGAAGTGCGGTCGATAAGTCTCGCAAGATCATGATCAGAACTAAGAAGATGCTCGAGACTGTACGGCGGACTCGTAGGGAAGCTCTTTACCGCAGACTCTGGCGGCTCGAGGAGGAAGTGAACAAAGGAAAACTCCAAGCCCAGAAAGGTCTCCGAAAAATCAGAGCAATGTTGAGATACGAGGAAGAAATACAAAGGAAGAACTTGCAAATCTTCTTCAAGGAGTGGTGGGCTGGCAAAGCTGACAAACCCACCAAAGAGATGTGCAGTATCCTTAAAAGGAAACACAACAGAGAGGTAATTCCTCTACTGCTAGACCCACATGGAAATGTATGCAACTCGGAAGAAGATAATTTTGGCATCATCGAAGGGCACTTCACGGGACTCCTGGGAACCTCGAACCCCCTCTCCCACCATAGAAGGGACTGCATGGCTGCCATTTCTAGGGTTTCCCCCCGAAGAATACCACCCAACCTCCTCTCCCTACTTCATGCCCCTATCTCTGAATCAGAAATCATTGAAGTCATTGATGCCCTCCCCCTCGGTAAAAGCCCGGGACCCGACGGACTCACTAACGAGTTCTTTAAATCCTTCAAGCTGGTGGTTGCCACCCCTCTCCGGCTGGTTTGGCAAGAAGCGCTAAAGTTTGGTGCTCTTCCCTCTTGTCTAAATAATGGAATTATCAAGTTGATTCACAAGAAGGGGGAAAAAAACAGAATCGAGAACTGGCGGCCTATTACGATGCTCCAAACAGGATACAAGATCGTCGCCAAAGTCATTGCCAACAGACTCTCGTGCCACCTGAGAGCTTGGCTTAGTGAGGACCAAAAAGGTTTCATCAAAGGCAGGTCCATACTGGAAACCATTATGGATATTTGGGAAGGTATTCATTTTACAAATGAGTCTAATCAAGATGTGGTTTTCCTCAAGATCGACTTTGACAAAGCCTACGATAGGCTAGAATGGGACTATATTCTACAGTCGCTCCAAGATCTCGGATGTAGTCAGAAATTCACCAAGATGATCGCGACACTTCTCGGCAACGCAACGACCCAAATTAACGTTAACGGCAAACTTTCGAAGCCGATCCATCTTAAAAGATCTATTAGACAAGGGTGCCCGCTTGCCCCCCTTCTTTTCGCCATCGCCACTGAGGGGCTGAGCAGACTTGTGGCTCACCAGGTGGAGGCCGGCAATATCAAAGGCCTCCGGCTGCCCCACGACCACAGTCAAATCATCATGAGACTTTTTGCCGACGATATGAACGCGTTCGTTCACAATGATAATACCAGCCTGGAGACTTTCTGGAGGTGTCTTGATACCTTTTGTGAGGCCTCTGGATCCAAAATCAACCACAGTAAGACCGCTTTTAGGGCTATTGTCGGACATCAACCTGGCCTCCTCATTGATCATGGCTGTCAACTCATCCCGCAGGGCCAAATCTTTCGGCTGCTGGGTATCCCCTTGGGGTTTGGCGTCTCGATGGAGCAGAGATGGAACTGGGTGCTGGCCAAACTTGAAAACAAGCTTAATTACTGGAGAGGCATGCAAATCAATCTCGCTGGACGTGCGATGGTTATCAACACGTTCCTCCTCTCGTCTACCATCTATTTCCTTTCTTGCTGGAGACCGAATGAGCATGCCCTGTCCAAGCTGAATAGCATCTGCAGAAACTTTCTTTGGACGGGTGACCATAACAGAAGGGGGGTGCCTAAAATTAAATGGGCCATCTGCACCAGCCCTAGAGATTGCGGGGGGCTTGGTATCCTGGACATTGGGTGTATGGCCAACAAACTAGCTGCCAAATGGATGATTAAGGCTTGGTGCAATGGGGAGGCTTCGTGGGCCAAGCTGATCTTCAGGAACAAGAATGAGCTGGCCCTCTCGGGGTCCCCGAACTGGAAGAATCTTGACATCATGACCCTGCTATTCTCCCCGATACCTGTCTTCCCGAAAGGCTCCAATCTCGTGCGCTCTCTTTGGAAGGGCTGGAATATAGTCAAAAGCTTCATAAGAGTCAGCGAGGACTGGAAGTGGGCGGCCGGAATCAGACAAAACGACTCTATCTGGTTCCCGATACATGGCATCCGGAGCGTGGAGTCGTGGAACATTCAAAATGCCAAGAAGTTATGGAACAAAGGATTCAAAAAATGGAAACACCTCTGGAAACAGGACACCAACAACTGGATCAACTTCGAGGATATCGACCCTCGCATAAACATCTCCTACGAAGAATGGAACACTTTGCAAAGCAGATGCCTCGCTTGGGATCGTCACAAGACTCGCGTCCTCATGGGACACGACACACCGAACCCGCTTGGCCTAAAATGGCACAATGGAAATAGCTTACTCAAAATCCCGAACATCAAAGAAACGGCTGACCTCCAGTTCAGTCTCAACAAGAAGTGGTGCCTGTCCTGGACGCGGCTCCGATGGGACATGAAATTCATGGGTATCTGGCACCCCCTAATAGAGATTAAGAAATCGGTCCTCTTATGGCAAATCCTTCATCGAGGAATCTGGACCAACCATAAGGCTAGCAAGATCTGTGGAATCCCTCCTTGGTGCAAACGATGCCACCGTGCTATCGAAGATGTCCCACACATCTTCCTTACTTGCCCCAACTCCTACAAAATCTGGCAGACGGTTGGAATGAAAATCAGACTTCAAAAACAACCTAGCTGGAAACAAGTCCTTTTGGGAGAAGCGATCGGCTGCTCCGCATCTCTCTGGAACGCCATCAGAGGGGAAGTCCTGTGGAAAATCTGGCGGGAGAGGTGTGCTCTCAACTTCGGAGATACCCCCAGGGAGTGGTCGATTGAGAAAACACTATTCCTCCTTGGCAAAAGGATTGTTAACAGTAAGAAATCCCCCCCCTTCAGACACCATCAAGTCCTCACTTTGATCAACAACAAGCTCAAACCCAAGTGGGCCCCCCACGAGGGCGATGAGAGGGTGATTAACCTTCTATGTAATGCAACCTAGAACTCTTTCAAGCTTCCCCTGCTTTGTGGGATATGGGGGGTCCCGAGGGCACTAGTCCCCTTCTATTGTAACTTTGTTTCTTTATTTAATTCAAGTCCGGGAGAGTAGGCTATTGCCGAACTTCCTTTATAAAAAAAAAAAAAAAAAAAAAAACAATGATACCATCTTGTTTTGAGTGGGTCTCTCTTCCACTGGACATCTATCCACATATTGCTTGAATCTTCTTGCTGTCAATCTCACTGATTCTGTAGGAGCCTGCTTAAAACTATGGATCAATGAGGAAGAGTTATTTTTAATCCCAGATTTAGTGAATTCCTCAATCATTTCTTGATAGACTTGTTTCATGTTTTGAAAATTATTAGGATCTAATGGCTGGAACCAAGCTAAAGTTGTGTCTGTCAAAGTTAGACCAAAGGATTCATATTGGATCAAAAAATCTTCCACTTGTTCAGCTCTGATAACTTGCTTGAATCCCGCTATATGATTGTAAGGTTCACTAGAGCCATCATATTGGTTTCTTATGCATTTAACGACTTGGATGGGTCTTAATCTTCTTCCTACCTCAGGTGGTCTAGGCATCACAGGGAAAACTGGTCTTCCTATCGGTATACCAGGTCCTCTTACCACAGGTGGTCTATTTGGGACAGGGATTCTATTCCTTGGGTCAACAGGTGGCTGAGGCCGATAGTTAGGATTATTTGCAGGCATAGCAAACTGCACATGGGGTCTCATCGGGTTTTGTGTTTGTTGTGTTTGTCCTGACTGTTGATATGAATTATCTTGAAAGGTTCCTTGAGTGTTCTGAGAAGTAGTAGCTTGATCCCTAGGAGGGAACACCGGAATGTTCTGATATTTCAACCCTGCTCTTTCTAACTCTGTTAGAGGCCAGTATCTCCTTTGATTTTTGTCCAAATATGTGATGATGGTGGGGAATTCAGGATCTTGTAACTCATAGACAGTAACTGGGTTAGGGGCTACTTCCCATAATGAAGAGTGGCCTCTAAGGAGATGCTCCATTCCATTGATCAAATACACGTCCATCAAGGAGTCATCTTGGGGAACCAGGTCTCCTCTCCAAACCTAACAATAGTAGATCTCCCTCTGGGAGTGGTCACTTGGTCTTCATGTCCCTCTGCATTAGGGTTATGAGCATTATCTTCTTCCCCGTGTTCGTTGATACTTTCAGGATGTTCTGTAACTACATACTGGATGTCTCTCTTGTCCATATATATTCCTCCTGCATACTTAACTGTTGGCCTAGGCACTATGTACGCATCTGGAGCTTTCTTCAATCTGGCTACTGATCGGTTTAGCCCATCTAGGTAGATAGGTATCTCATTTTGGTTGGTGTTCACATATTCCAAAGATGTCTGATATTCTCCCTCAATAATTGACATCATACCAATCATTGGTGCAGTGTTTTGCATGTCCTCGGAAGCCATGGGAATTTCTTCCTCTGACTCACTAGAGGTTTCAGAATAATCTGAGTGGCTATTGGGTTCAGCTACACTTCCCACTGAAGAGATTACACTTCTTCGGCTTCCTAGGGTTCTTCCAGACCTTAGGTTCATTCACTTAAAAGCTCTAATTACCCTTAGCCAACCTCCAGCTCCTAGAGTTCCTTACTGAGAGTCAGAATTCTAAAGAAACTTTGGTTGGAAAAGGACTGACAGTGAATCCACAATTCACGATACTTGACCCCAAAAAATTCCACGATACACGATATTTCACCCTAAAAAGAGTCTGTTACGATATTCGATATTTGAACATGACGATACTCGATAGTCGACTACTTAACTGGACACGATACATGATACTCACTGAAGACGACACACGATATCTGAAAAAACACGATACACGATACCTCAGGAAACATGATACATGATACTTGCCCAATATCGCGTGTTCAATCACGATACTTGATACTTCACAGGTATCGCAATCAAAAATCTACGATACATGATACACGATACTCCACCACAAAAATTCCACGATACTCGATACTCGACCTTGTTGTGTAACTCACGATACACGATAGTCCACAAGTGTCGCGAGAAAATTCCCGACGATACTCGATATTTGTCAGATATCGGGAAAACCACCTTCGCGATACATGATATCAGACTAGTATCGCGATCAGGAACTTCACGATACACGATATGCGATATCCGACGAGTATCGTGAGGACTTTTCAATGATACCTGATACTTGACAGGTATCGTGAAAAAGAGTTCCACAATACACGATACTCAGCAAGGCCAGGTATCGCGATACTCGACCACAGGAGATCACGATACTCAGGTATCGCAATACTCAACCGCAGGAGAACACGATACTTGACATTTTTTTCATTTTTTTGGCAAATGTTTTTGGATTTTGAATGCAGACAAAGGTTTCTTAAGGTTATCTACCCTCTCTTAACCATCTGTCTCCTCAAAAATAAGCTTTCTCCCCCTTGAAAGACCCCCACGATACATACCGCATATCGTTTTCCTAAAAACTTAGGACAGTTTTTTGATTTTTATACTCTTTTGAAAAATTCACTTAACTACAAAAACTCAACAAGACTAAGATTAACAATTACACTAGCCTCCTAACCTTCTCCCTTACTCCTCCTACTCTACTCACTCCACTCACTTCCCAAGACTAACAACTCATTACACACACTCCAAGAGTGAGAAGTAATAAGTGCGGATGAATGTGACTTACCAAAGAAGAGAAATTCACAACTCCTCTACTCGCCTCAATGCTAAAAGCTACTTACCATCACACGAATGCCTCGGTTTGATTCGACATTCTCCGGCAACGGTGCCAAAAACGTGTGTACCTAAGTTCCACCTAGGGACTTGTGGAGAAAGAGACTATACCTCAATCCCCCTCAAGTGCATATAGTGGGGATTCACGCTTTATTTATCAATCCAAGGAGTATCAAAACCTAGTCGAGTGTATGAGGATATGCATTCAAATGATGATCAATGCAAATGAGCTTCCCAAAGAGTGCAAACGAGGCAAAGACTAATCCAAACAAGCTTCAACTGTCAGTCATGGTGTCACGATACTTGGAGCAGCAGCCAACAGTAAATTGAGCTTTTCTCTCAGCTCCGAACTCCGAATATAGGAAATAGCATATGCCTTTCAAAGCTCTCAAGAAGACGCATCCAATGGTTGTATTTTCACTCAATTCTGACACTTCTGCTTCAAGTTATGAGCAAAATACTGAGTCACAGGAATGACCTTCCTACACTTCAGCACTTCCTACACTTCAGCACTTCCTACACTTCACACACACCTTAACCACAACAAACAAACACTTTCATGGATAGACAACACTCCTACCTCACTAGGTTGTTCCATTCGGTACTTCCAAAATGCTTCATTAGTTTCCTTATTGAGGAACAATTTTATAGTTCTATTGTCCTGAGGGATCCATTCTAGGTTTAATACTCTTGTCAGTATAGATTTCCCTCTAGATGTCCTGGGTTCTTCTCATAGTGGTTCTTTTCCTTGGGTTTTTGCTTTTGTATCGGGACTTACTATACCAAACTCATTGGTATGATTAGGTTGAGACTTATGATGTACATTGTTCCTTCTTTGTCTATGTGTCTCTCTCAAATTTCACCACTGGACGTTCCAATCCAATGGGTTGGTAAGGGTTGTGCAATTGCACCACTGATCTTTGCAAAACATCCTCATAGATGTGAGCACCTAAGTGGTTGGTTCGAACATATTCTAATTGGGTTTTGTAAGGTCCTTCGGGTCTTTCCAAATATGCTATGTTTAACCCTCCTTTTGGTCTTTCCATGCTAAAAGCCATTTTCGATTCACTGGTATCTCAGCCCAACTCGTAAGGATAACTATTCAATTGTTGTGCCCACGAACGTGCAGTAGTTCCTACACTTGCTTTTGATGATCTAAGGCTTCATCGGTCTGACTTACCTATATGCTTGCCCGATCTAAGGTTCATGAATTTACTTCCTGAATCACTCAATACACACTCTGATTGTCGATGTTTCTTTGTTCTTAATTGCTTGTTTCATTTTTAATTCCTTTAAATTCTTATCTTGTCTCATTGCATATGTCAGGAGTCGACTTTGCATTGTACTTTTGAGTTCTCATTCCGTCATACTTTAATTCTTTCCTTTAGGTTCTCATATCACACACTTTTATCTTAGTCTTGGACTTGAAAAAATAAGTCTCTTGGACTTGATGCATTCCTATCGTCGTCCTAATTTAATCCACAATGCTAGACGTTTAGCCTAAGCAAATAATTGACTGAGGGGGTTGAGTATTCTTCCAACTTGAAGTCAGCTTTGTTGATTGCTCTGTTGCCCAAGAAGTTGCACTTCCCAAGCCTTTCTTTCTTCTCCTACCTTGCTTTGATTGCCCTTGGATAGCTCTTGCTAGAGCTGTCAAAATCCAATGTTTACACCAATTCTTAAATTGATGATCAAGCACTTTGATATATGCACCTTTAAGGGTTCCTTTTTCCTTTGGCCAAATTTCCCAAATGCCCCCTTTCTTTTCTAGTCCCACCAATGAGTCAACCTCCAATTATCTTATCTAAAGATCAATATGTCCTTCTTAAAAAAAATAGAATCTCAGGTAGCACTCATAAAGAGCTTTCTAACGAGCTATAAATCTCAAAAAATGGACTTCGAATGAAAAAGATATGAACGTTCAGGCCCTCGGGGGTAAAATTTGACAAACAGGTTTTTCTTCAATTATGAGCTAAGGGATCTCCAATAAGCTTAATCACCCAAAAATTCATTCAAAATAGCCTCAAAATAGCCCAAAAATCAAACCCTAATTTTGGCATTCTAGGTGGACAATCGCGATGGTCTGGGACTGTCGCGATGGCACAAATGAACCATCGGGATGGTCAAAGGTGAAGCATCATGATGGTCTGTCTAGTGAGCAATTGCAATGGGGTGAGCCCGTTGCGATGGTCAATAGCCAACGCAACTGTCATGATGGCATGATCCCATCATGATGGTCATGAGGCGCGATGGCTTGAGCCAATCGCGATGGTCCGAACTTGAAGCGTCACGATGGCGTACCTGGTATCGTTGCGATGGTCTCGTTTGACACGTGGCAAGTGAGTCATCGTGATGGCATGGGCCAATCGCGATGGCATGGGGTCGAGGGGATCATCATGATGGTCAATGATCGTCACGATGGTGTGAGACTGTCGCGATGGTGTGAGACTATCGCGATGGTCCGACCGAGCCATCGCGATGGCGTGATCCCTTCGCGATGGTCCACCAAAATGCAAATTTCCAAAATGCATTTTTGGATTCGTGAGTGTGCAAAGATCACCTACACCGTGGTGTACTCGCTTACCAAAAAAGTCGACTTTGTCAGACCATCGCGATGGTCTGACACATACGGCAAATTCTAATAGAAAGTGGATTTCTCACCTTTTGGAATCTCTCCTGCTGCTCTGGAGCACTGTACCTGCAAGAAAACTCAAAAACACACATATCACAACAAGCACCACTCTCTCTCTCACATGCGCAAATGAGGGAAATGAGGGGAATAGGTGGATATGGTGAAATTTTTGATTTTTTTGGAGGAAGAAGATGATGTGGTGGTGAAAGAGAAGTGTAGAGGAGATGAAAAACACAAAAAACTACTTTAAAAAAAACAACAAAACCGAAATTTTTACCTTCCAATGGCACTTCTTGCTATACTCTTACCATCACATATTTGTCCTAGACTTGATCCCCGACAACGACGCCAAATTTGGTGTTGCTCTAGTACGATGGTAAGCACCACGTTAAGAAGCTCCACCTCCTTAATGTCAATCCGTGGAAGATATAGGAGTGATATGAAGATCGTGAATGCGAGATGTAGTGAGAGTGAAGGTGAGAAGCATAGAGATGCACACACACATACACACACACAAGGAAGAGACAAGCAAGACACAATGGAAGGTTGCAGGTAGATTCTATTACTCAAGAACACTCTTACAAGCTCAAGCTCTCACAAGTCTACACTAGCTCATACTATCTAACACTATCTTACCTCAAAAATGAGCTCTCTAGCTCTGTTTATAGTTTTTTGACTAGTTTTGACTTGTTTCACATCTAGTGTCCGGCATAGTTAAAAAATAGGTTCTAGGTACTATTTGGAGGTCTAAATGAGATCTAAAAATAGCCAAAATTGGTAAGCTCATTCTACCTAAGCTCCTCAAGCTCGAGGACTCCTCGGCTTGCACAAAATGGAGCTACTAATTACAAAGGTGGTTGTTCCATGATACATATGGTACAAGAGTGATGAAAATCACTATTGGGAGTTTTGCCAAATATATTTCTTAGAGAAAAAATGATTGCTTGGCTCCCCACTAATTTGTCATGATCTGCCTTCACATGATTCCTTGTCATTTGTGCCTTTGGCTACTGCCAACAGTCTATGTGTGTATATGTGTGTGTCTATGTGTGTATATATGTGCATGTGTATGCATGTGAATGTGTCTGTGTAAATCTGTGTATGTGTGTGTGTATGTGTGTGTGTCTCTATGTGTGTATGTGGGTGTCTATGCTTGTATATATGTGTGTGTATGCATGTGTATGTGTGTGTGTAAATCTATTTGTATGTGTGTGTATGTGTGTGTGTGTACCTATCTTTGTATGTGTGTGTATCTATGTGTGTATGTGTGTATATACGTGTATGTGTATATATGTGTGTGTATGCATGTGTATGTGTGTGTATAAATGTGTGTGGATGTGTGTATGTGTGTGTGTAAGTGTGAATGTGTCTATGTGTGTCTATGTGTGTGTGTGTCTATGTGTGTATGTTTTTCTATGTGTGTATATATGTGTGTGTGTATGCATGTGTATGTGTGTGTGAAAATCTGTGTGTATGTGTGTGTGTATGTGTCTATGTGTGTGTGTCTATGTGTGTATGTGTGTGAGTCTATGTGTGTATGTGTGTGTTTATGTGTGTGTCTATGTGTGTATATACATGTGCTGTCTATGTGTGTATATACATGTGCATGTGTATATATGTGTGTGTATGCATCTGTATGTGTGTGTGTAAATCTGTGTGTATGTGGTTATGTGTGTATGTGTGTGTATGTGTATATACATGTGCATGTATATATGTGTGTCTATGTGTGTATGCATGTGTGTGTGTCTATGTGTGTATATACATGTGTACGTGTATATATGTGTGTGTACGCATGTGTGTGTACGTGTGTGTGTATGTGTGTGTGTATGTGTGTGTGTATGTGTGTGTGTGTCTGTGTGTATGTGTGTGTGTGTGTATGTGTGTGTGTGTGTATATATGTGTGTATGCATGTGTATGTGTGTGTGTAAATCAGTGTGTATGTGTGTGTGTAAATCTGTGTGTATGTGTCTATGTGTGTGTATGTGTGTATGTGTGTATGTGTGTGTGTGTATGTGTGTATATACATGTGCATGTGTATGTATGTGTGTGCATGCATGTGTATGTGTGTGTGTAAATCTGTGTGTATGTGTGTCTATGTGTTTGTGTGTGTATGTGTGTGTGTGTGTGTGTCTATGTGTGTATGTATGTGTGTCTATGTGTGTATATACATGTGTATGTGTATATATGTGTGCATGCATGTGTATGTGTGCATGTAAAACTATGTGTATGTGTGTGTATGTGTGTGTGTGTCTATGTGTGTATATACATGTGTGTGTATGCACGTGTATGTGTGTGTAAATGTGTGTGCATGTGTGTGTGTATGTGTGTATGTGTCTATGTGTGTGTGTATGTGTGTGTGTCTATGTGTATGAGTGTGTGTCTATGTGTGTATGTGTGACTATGTGTGTATATATGTGTGTGTATGCATGTGTATGTGTGTGTGTAAATCTGTGTGTATGTGTGTGTGTATGTGTGTGTGTATGTGTCTATGTGTGTGTGTATGCATGTGTATGTGTGTGTGTAAATCTATGTGTATGTGTGTGTGTCTATGTGTGTATATATGTGTGTATGTGTGTGTATGCATGTGTATGTGCGTGTGTAAATCTGTGTGTATGTGTGTCTATGTGTCTATGTACGCATGTGTGTGTATGTGTGTGTGTGTCTATGTGGGTACGTGTGTGTGTGTGTCTATGTGTGTATATATGTGTGTGTATGCATGTGTGTAAATGTGTGTGTGTGTATGTGTGTGTGTATGTGTGTATGTGTGTGTGTCTATGTGTGTATATGTGTGTATATATGTATGTGTGTATGCATGTGTATGTGTTTGTGTAAATTTGTGTGTGTATGTGTGTGTGTGCACGTACCTTTGCCTCTCTCTTCGATCATCCTGCTAGCTGTGCATGTGCGTGCTTTCTCTCTCTCTCTCTCTCTCTCTCTCCCTCTCTCTCTCATGTCTCAATCCTAGCACAAATGTGCCGGGAGAAATCGATTTCTTTTTAACATTCCAGAGCGTCATTTATGTGATGCTCAACCATCACAAGCAATGTGCCAACATCGCTAATTAGCGAGGCTATTTGCGACAGTGCCCACTAGCGTCGCATAAGCGACACTGATGCATCATTTATGTGATGGTCCTTCCTTTTTTTATAATAAAAATAGTCTTATCGCTTATGCAACGCTCTGTGGATTAAGTGGGGGGTGTCGCTACGCCCCCCACTCCCCCCCCCCCATTTCTAGTAGTGCTAACTCACTGTTTTCTTGCTAACTACTTGTGTTGTCAAGTGGAAAGGGAGCCCTACTAGTAAGAGGATTGAGCAGATAAACTCAAGGGAGACAAGTGACAGTAGATGAAATAGTTGTGGCTATTTGGGTTGTGTGTCTTTTCACATGGTGAAGTATACTTCCTACTTTCTATGTGATTTTGATGATGTAATTTTGAGTTGTGTTATTTTTGTGAACCCTTCTTGTACTCTTTGTATTGCTTATACCCTCTTGAGGATTTAGGCATTTGTGAAGTGTCTCTCTACAAATGCATGTTATAGGGTATACTTCTCTAAGGAGAACCTCCCTTGAGTAGAAGGTGTCCTGGGATGTGCCTCTACTCTTCTTCCTAAGAAGAGGTCTTGGTCTCTCGTACAAGCAATAAACATATTCAAATTTGGATACCTTTGAACCCTCCAAAGTTTGCGTAAAAGATCGTATAGAAAGCACATTTGTGTTTGTTTGTAAAGGGGAAATAAAGGTAGTTTTGAAAGATTGAGAGCTACAAGCGTTTTGTGAACTTGTGAGCTTTAGTAATTTTTGAGCTAACCTTTGAGAAATCATTTGTGAGAAACCTCTTTTGGATCCTTTGATTCATTGATCTCGTATACAAATCCATAGTTGGTCATTAACATAAATATTCTTCTTTGAGTAGATATGGCATTATTGAAAAGTTTATGAAGGCGTTGAATTCAACTAGATGTGTGGTGAGCTTCTTCTCCAAATTGTGTCGATTTCTAAATCAAACTACATGCAATTCAACCTTGATTGTGGGTTTTTTATCAAAAGTAATTCAAGGTAAGAATTCTATTTCATGATTCATTCTTATTTGCATAAGCTTTGATTGTAAACTTTACAAATTTAATTGATTTTGATCATCAAATGATGTGCATTTCTCATAAACTATTGAAAATTCCACAAGGGCTCTTTGTGAGCAAGCATTCATTCCTTTCATTTCTCCCATAATGTATATCTTCAATTATCTGCATGGAAGAAATAAGAATATGCTTAGAATTATGTGAAGTGGTGTGATCGCAATGCACCATAGTGGATTCCCCTTCATGTGAGCTTCATGATGATACCTCACACTACAAAACCAAGCTTCGGATCCCACATACAGTACTCTGACCTACAGAATAAACCACACAATATATACAAAGTGCGGACACATATTTCCTAGCTTTTACAAATGTGATCGACCTCGAGTCTTTGATTGACCAAGCCACTAGAACAGAACATATACAAAAGTGTTTGAGGGCCATTTGGCCTTTCACATGGAAACTAATGGTAACAATATCCCACTAAAAGCCAACATGGCCAAAGTGACTATGGGAGAAAAATAAAGAATGATAAAGAATACCTGATTGTAAGTATACAAACTATACCTCCCACTTGATGGACATGTTACATAGTGTACAAGTAATTGTATAAGATAAGGAATGAAGTAACCCTCATCAAGTGACAACAATGTTGAAAGTTATCTTATGGTAGAGCTTTAGTCAAAGCATCTGCAACATTATCTCGAGTATGAACCTTCTTAAGAGTAATGCACTTAATGGCTAAGCAACCTCTAATGAAGTGATATTTCACCTCAATGTGCTTGGTCTTTGCATGATAGATCGAGTTCTTAGCCAAAGCGATGGCACTTTGACTATCACTAAGCAAACGAGGTACATGCTGAGCTAGACCCATATCACTCGCAATACGAGAAAGCCAAAATGCTTCCTTACATGCCTCACTTGCTATAACATACTCTACTTCTATAGTGGAAACAATTGTACATTCTTGAAGATGAGATCAACAAGAGATATCACCTCCAACACAGTGAAAAATGTACCTTGATGTAGACTTCTGATTGTCTACACAACCAACATAAATAGAACCTATATGTCTTGACACTTCTTATGTAGTGGGTTTTCTTAGTTAGTTATCTCATAAGGCTCACTAAACACATTGTCAAGTAACTCAAAGATTGCTTCAATATCCATCACTTACTCAAGATCATGATCTTTGGCATAGAGAGGGCATAGGCTTCACTTAGGATAGAAATTTATACTCTTCTCACTCTACATTAGTATACATGTTCATGATCCATTTCTTGAGCAAGTAAGAAGTAGCCTATTATGGCTCTTTCATCTACAAAGGTGAAGTTAGCTTAGCTCATGGTCCATTTCTTGAGCAAGTAATAAGTAGCCTATTATGGCTCTTTCATCTACAAAGGTGAAGTATCGAGCATCATGTTTTGCAACATGTCAGACCATTGGGTTTCGGTCTTTATAATTTGACATTAGTATTTTGGAGGAATCTCTTGCTTGCATCCACATGGACAATCAATTTGCCCTAGCCATTTCTAGCAAACTAACCTTTCATGTGTACTCTCTATACATCCACCTCCACTTTCCCTCGTTCTAACATACACTATCATTTCACACACAAATACTCTTTATCTCTCTACATCTTGATCATCATTGTTGTAGACGAATATTAAACAAATTTTTGCCAAATCTCTTTCTATCACATGCGGTCATTTAGAGAAGCCG
>CM035416.1:12846660-12849160 GCA_020310875.1 Ceratopteris richardii
TATATAGTTTTTTTTTTTTTTTGAATAATATAAATGTGAAAGGAAATTTCATGTTGGAACATCTCCATTTGATTGTTATCAGATTGTTTGGTCACCAGAATTGTTTTCCAAGCATTTAACCATTTTATTCTATTGATAGGGCGCACTTATTCAGAACCCAGGAAGTGGATGCGTGGAAAGGGTCGAGTAACTCTGCAGTTTGGATGCTGCTACAACTATGCTATTGTGAGTTTCTGCCAAAAGGATTTGTAAATTTTGATTTTTCAGGTGTTGTCACCAGTCTAACAGGTCTTTAATGCAGGACAAGGATGGAAATCCTCCAGGAATAATAAGGGAAGAAGAGGTGGATGCGATACCACAGAAGTTTCGGATGGTGATCAAACGGCTAGTGGAGTGGCATGTTCTACCGGCTGGCTGTATCCCTGACAGTTGCATTGTCAACATTTATGATGTTGGAGATTGCATACCTCCTCATATTGATCACCATGATTTTGTTCGACCATTTTGTACTCTTTCTCTTCTAAGTGAGTGCAACATTATATTTGGGACCGAGTTGAAGATTGCTGGGCCTGGTGAATTCATAGGGTCATACAGCATTCCATTACCCACAGGGTTTGTCTCTGAATTTCTTTTTGTTTCATTGCTGTTAATGTTTTTCTATGCTGTATAAGCCGAGTGTGTGACAATTTCTTGTGTAATTACAGATCAGTACTGATTCTCAATGGCAATGGCGCAGATGTTGCTAAACATGCTGTTCCTGCTGTCCCAACAAAGAGGTTTGCTTCCTATTTCTTGCTCTCTGTATATGTGTGTATCTGCAAGTGTTATTGACTTAAAATAATTGAAAAGGAAATGCATAAAGATGCAACTTCCTATGCAGCAAAAACTGTATCTATGCAAATTATGATCTTGATTTAACCTTTTTCCCTTTTTTGCTGAATAACAGAATTTCTATCACCTTTAGGAAGATGGATCCCACAAAAGTTCCAGAGTCATTTAAACCTGACAAAGAGCTTCTTTCTACAAAACCTCTTGCAAATGGAGGCAGTAGCAAGTTAAACCTATCAACTGGTTCTACAGGACAGATCCCAGATGTAG
Organism: Ceratopteris richardii; assembly: GCA_020310875.1. NCBI lineage: Eukaryota > Viridiplantae > Streptophyta > Polypodiopsida > Polypodiales > Pteridaceae > Ceratopteris > Ceratopteris richardii. The sequence continues at coordinate 12,847,759 of CM035416.1, forward strand.
GCCATCTGAAGCTAAATGCAATGTCTTTAAATTCTGCAAATGGTACAAATGCTCAAGGCAGGATCTCAGAAAAACCACAGTTTTCTTTAGAAAATGATTTCCCTGCACTCCAAATCAGCAAGACACCTAGCATGCCTGCAGTGAAGGGCCGTCTTAGAAGCTCAAGAACTTAGCTCAAGCTGAAACAAATTGATCTGCTGGTAGTTGTAACTTGTACCATGACTGTATTTTTCATTCAAATGATTGCAACACCTTACCTGTACTTGTTGGTGTTTCAACTTCAGATTTTACCATTCCTACACATTTGGGGAATTTTTCATCATTATAATGTCCTTGAATTCTGGCAGGGACAAGTTGTTAAAAATTTAATAGCAGTTTTATAAAGCTGCTATATTGTATGCTTAGAAATATAGTCTTTGCTATTCTGCCATGAAGGGCTGTCTTAGAAGCTCAAGAACTTAATTCAAGCTGAAACAAATCTACACATTTGGGAATGTTTCATCATTATAATGTCGAGTTCTGCCAGGGATAATGTTAAAAATTAGACAGAAGTTTTATAAAGTTGCTATATTGAATGCCTGGAAATATGGTCTCTGCTATTACATTCTTTAAATCCATTAAGCAATTGCAACTTTGTTTGGCTTAGCCTTCTGAGGTACTGTATGCATTTATTGCAGGAAAGCTTCTCTCTCTTCGTGTTGCAACTGAACATGATGTTTAAATTTGCGTTCACTTTTCTCATTGTATGGGGACTTGAGACCATGGGTTGTCTTTTTGATTCTTTGATGAAGGTGATTTTCATTAGTCTATGGCTGTGTGACGAGGATGCTCTATAATTGATATAGCTGGTCAATGTGGTTACAGATGCATTAAATATGTAGGACCGCAAGGGTTGTGGAAAAAATTATTTGTCGAGGGGAAGTAGTCTAATGGTGATTCACTTGAATGACTGTATGAAGCTCTAGAGCTCAAGTTCGGCTTGTTACTCGATGTTGTGCCCATTTTTGAATATAAAAGGAAGGGAAAAAACAATCTATACTGGAAAAATCAGAAAACTGAAAAGAATTGCTACAACAAAATAATATAAGCCTAATTAAAGATGATATTTTTAGAGCTTCGTCTCGGGCTTGCGATTTGATGGGCTCTTACAGGTGTAATGTTGTTGGATTAATATTCGTTAATGGTTTCATAGGTGCTATTCCTAAACAACCATTTTCCTGGGGCTGTCAGGAGCTTTTGATTCTCTTCAACATGTGAAAGAGAGGATCCAGGCCCCTTTTTCATCATCAGTCTTTGAGCGAGGTCTGAGATTCAGAAGAAGAGTTTAAGCCTGAAAATGGCTACTAAATCCATACATGTTAATGATATGTATTTTGCTTTACAGGTTTTGAAACCTGATTTT
>CM035416.1:12859160-12881660 GCA_020310875.1 Ceratopteris richardii
GTGCTCCACATATGTCATAATACACGAGTTTACAACTAGGTGCATTATTGCTAATAGCTGTGCAAAACGTATCCCATGATGATGGCAAGGTGCATAACAACAATATTGCGTTCATTTCATTATCCATATCCATTTTATGACCCTGTAACGAGGAGAATACAACATCAAACTCATTTAGATGAGCAACAACACTATCTGTGTCCTTCATGTGAAGGTCATATAATTTTCTCATCAGATACAGTTTATTTGATGCTATCTCTTTTTCATATGTATTGCATAACTTCTTCCAAAGCTCCTCTGCACTTTCATAGTCTAATATGGTAAAGTAAACATTATCTACTAGGTGCAAGTGAATGGTAGACTTGGATATTTCATCTAACTCATCCCAATCATCTTCATCCATGTCAGCGGGCTTCTTTGAAATGCCATTTACTAGCTTCCATTGCCTCCTTTGAATTAACACATCTTTAATCTGGTTCTTCTATAGAGCAAAGTTTGTGCCATCAAATTTTTGGATCTCAAAATGTTCTTTGCACTACAAGTTATAGCTCCTCCTTGAAACATTGGCACTAGACCTTGATCCACCAGATGTGCCTAAGACCTCCGATGCCATGATGGTAGAGAAGTGAATAGAATGATAATGGAGCTAGAAGAGTCCAAACACCGATGAATAAGTGTATCAATGGAGTAAATCGACCACTGTATAGTTGAGGAAACCAAAAATCTGGAAAGATTTTTCCAGAGTATCCTCTACAAAATGAGCATATGAACAGTGTCAAAATATCATAAAACTGCAAGTACTGACATGTTTACCTATATAGTGAATCATTGACTCCACTGCATATAATTAGTTACCCAATAGAAGCCAACTAGGCTTATCGAGCACCTATGAACAACTATCATACATCTCCTATGGCGAGGCTGGGTAAGTCTTCGATCTGCATCAGCAAAGAGACCCCAACATTTGGGTGTCTCCGAGCTAAGAAAACCTCACCACGACCCTCTTTATCAAACATAAAAGGCTTTATGCAAAAAGCGTAACCGCTATATCAATGACCACATGGACTTACATAAGCAGTATCCATAAAAGTGTACATGGGGTGTACGTGCTCAATATATGTAGTAAAATGACACTAAAAGGCTGAATGCACAACCCAAAAACTAGCCAACAACACTTGCAAGTGTCTGTGAACTCTGATGTTTTATGCTTAAAAACCTGCATAAATTTGTAGCTGCTGCTCCCACCAAAACTGAAAACCTTTTGAGAAACCTGTAGTTTTATGAATGTGGCTGAAAACACAGCCCCAAAGGTTGATAGTTATTGTTAAAGAAGTACAAAGAATACTCTTCTTGATCTTCTTGGACCTATGTGAAGAGAACTATGTGTGAAAGTACTCCAAAATGGCTCCGAAAGACACCCCAAAAATGCTTCAGAAACAGGCTTTGAAAGCAAAGAATGAAGCTTTGAGGGACCAAAACATGTTCAAGGTAATGTTAACCTTAGTCTTTCCCCTTCTTCAGACACCACAAGAGTGCAGCTTAGTGGCAAGAGATTGCCAGGGTTAAGCGAGCTCCGAGGGGAACAATACTAGGATGGGTGACCTCCCTGAAAGTACGAGGAACCTCTATCTTCTTTGATCATTAAGGTCCTCCCTCACGCGCAACCAATGGTGCCAACGGTGACTTTGGTGACTCAGATGCCAAGGTCTATGGCGTGGTGATTGCCTTAGTCATAAGCCTTGGAGAAAGCCGGGGGGGTCATCGCTTCGCTCGCACAAAAGGAACAAAGCTTTTGCATCGAACTGTTCTGACACTAGTGAAGTAATTCGATGCACCACAGTGCGCTCTCCTTCTCGAGAGATGCACGACTATATCCTCAGAGTAGAAAACTGAGCTCCTAGGGCTGCACACAATACTCGGCACAAAGGCTACAGAATACGTAGGAAAAACACAGTACACAGGGAGCACAAAGACATACTTCTTAAGTCTTACAAATGCGGTCGAACTTATAGTATGTGGCTGACCAGACCACTATATGTTTTATTAAAGAACATATACAAAGAAGTGTCCGGTGGCCATTTGGCCTTTCACATGGACACTAACGATAACAATTTGTTGAATGAATCTATAAGGAGATTTGCTTGAATCCCACAAGCTAATTGAGATTCCCTAAACATGGGTCTCATACTTATTTTTCTCAAGATTTGAAGTCTTGAAGATAGGGTTAATGTGAAGAGGAGAATGGAAGAAATTGGTGAGAGATTTGGTTGAGGCACTTGCTCAAATGAGGCAATATCAGTGTATCCTTTATGATACACCAATGCAACCAATTCCAATGCAGCCTAGAGAGACACTTGTACCGATGGGTCTAAATGTATCTACAATAGGGGCTACGGTTAATATGGCATCTACATCTCAAACGACCGTTAGCAGCCAATGTGGACGACCACTTTCTTTGTAAAAATATCATTCTAATGTAATGGGACAGGAATTTATGGAGATACTAAGAGTTTTTGGAGAAGTGTAATTTTGGTGATTTTGTATTCTGGAAGTTCGGAACGGTCTGTATTGATTACGAAGAAGTATGGTGATGTCCAATAAAGTGTGCATTTTGAAAGTGACGAGTACAAAGAACGAAGATATGCAGAGTGCAAATACTGGTGAGGTCCATAGAATATGAAGGAATCATTTATAAGAAGATGCTGTATCACAATGTTATACTCATTCTGTAATCAAAGATTCCACTTTTTGTTGCAGTGTTATGATTCTGTCTATACTGTGTTGGTGAAAAGAAGTGTGGTGTATAATGATTATTTGATTTCACTATAACGAACATAAATGCATGTTTATGAATACTGTTGTATTTGTAAATCCCCATTCCCGAAGCTAGCATTGGGTATTGTGAACTATATTGAATAGTAACGCCCAAACATTATGGCGACCACGATGGGATGGGGTAACAAAACACAACACAAAGTGGATTGATGCTGGTGTGAAGTGGCAAGGAGTACTTGAAAAAGACCTATCATCATGATTATTTAGATGAATTCGTGCAGCAGACCCTAGCAACATTGAAACTTGAAAATATTCCTCTTGAAGATGGAACTACCATTTTGGAGGAAGTACAGTATTGGGTGGAAACCAGAGTTTTACCTCCCAGGCTTTTGAAGGCCTTACTCTTTGAGTGGAGGGACGGTAAGCTAACCAAAGTATTGTGGCAAGGGGAATTTAGTGGAACCAACTAGCAGAGGCACTTGCAGGAAGAAAAATACTGTGTTGAAGTAGGCGAAAGCGACGACAACGAACCCGTGCCAGAGTTGCAGTTAGCCCTAGTAACTTCGACTCAAACCAGTACCTTACAGACACTTGGAAATTCGATGGTGAATAGACATCCATTGCTAGGGCTAAATTATACTCATTTTCATGGATGAGTGGAGAAGGACCCGGATGTGCATGTATGCACATTCGAAAATCACTGCATACGTAATCATCATAACTTACATGGTGATAGGCATAAGTTCCAGGTATTCCAAGCCACGTTGGCAGGTGATGTAGTGAAATGGCTTATCGAGTACCCTTCATATTATTTTTCAACTTATACTGACTTGAAGGAGGCTTCCTTAGAGAGATTCTGGATTGCTAAAAGCATTTTGGAGCTATACTCTTCACTCCAATATATGATGCAGAAAGGTATGGTTGAACAATATGCATCAGATTTTAGATCCACAATGCGACATTTCCCGACAGATAAATGTCCTTCTGAAGAAATGTTAACAGAATTTTTTGTCGATGGACTTCAACCACCTATCAAAGAGAAGATTTATATGTACATGTTGGACCAATCATGCACACTTGATCAGATCATTGAGTTAGCTACAAGGATGGATCAAAAAATGCAATTTGCCAATTTGGGCTATGAGAAGACTAATTTGGTGATGAAGAAAGGCACGACTCTAGAGAAGTAGTTGTATTGTTATGGTGCAAGAATGCGAGTCATATTGTGACCGATTGTGCATTGAACTAGGTGTTTTACCCAATTTGGAACAATACTAATCAAAGCTTAGAGGAATGCCATTTTAATGCAAGAAACACACTCGTCCCTACTGCACAAGTAGATTTACCTTCGTGGAAAGGGAATGTAGTCAGATATAAGCCCCAAGTCTCCTTTAGAGAGTGGAAGATAGTTAAGATGTTAGATTTTCAAGACCATCCCAGTATCCGAATTCACAACAATTTTTAGAGCAGTGGCACGATTTCTGACAAAATAGGCAAGAATTTGACAGAGGTTGAAAGTTTTAAAAACCTGGGCCAAGAACTTTGGGTAATCAACCAATTTAATGTCAGTTTTATTTGCAATATGGCCATAGACGATGGGAATGCAAGGAGGCCAAAGAGTATGATTAGCGGAAAATAAGAAGCTAAGCTTAAGGTGCCAGTGGTTAATGTGGTGACCTTGGAGTATTTGGAGCCTTCAACATCAGTGGTACCAGGTCCCAGAAAGTATCCGAGTGGACGAAAATTGGATTACATAGCACATGTGGAGCAAAAGCAAACACTTAAGAAAGTAGTACAGAGGGCTATGGAGTATCCACTGCACTATGTAGAGCCTCCCTTAGCTCCAGCAGAACCCTCTAGAAAGAAGCAACATAACACAGTTGGTAAGAAAACTAAGGAAATTCTTCAAGAGACAAAGGAGAATGCTGGGTCCTTAACGGATGCACTTGTATCTAAAGTATTGTAGGCTGTGTCTATTGATCAAGAGATTACTAGTAGATTTTAGAGTCAGCAGGCCTGGATGGAATAGAAATAAGGGAATACAGACGGAACATATTAGGAAACTTACTAGAGCTCGTTCTAGCTTTCCAGAAGCAGTTATTATGAAAACTATAGGAAAGATATTCACCCTCTCTAAGTCTGGAACCCTCAGTCTCAATGGTAAGGGATGTACCTGACAAGATAGTAGACTATGCGGTCCCTATGATCACAGTGTGGTATAAAAATAAATCCATTCCAAAGGTTTTTATTGATGGTGGGTCCAGCATCAACATCACATCTACCACCACATGTAAGAAAATGGGCTGGAACAGAATAGATCCAGCTCCCTTCTTTGTTTGAATGGCGGATCAATCACAGCTATAGCTATTGGGCTTGGTTAAGGACATCCCTACCCATATTTCGCACGTCCTATTCAACATTATCTTTGTTGTGTTGGAAATGAAGGGACAAAATTTGGATTATAACTTGTTGTTGGCTCGTTCGTGGTTACGAAATGCTAAAGTCCGGCAGAACTGGGATGAAAAGACAATTACGTTCCGAAGAGGCATGCAAAATTTTTTGTTTCATTAGAAGAAGAGCAACATTGTCTTCTCGAACATAAACCAGTCCTAGTAGAGCCTCTGCATATGTTGGATGGGCTCGAGGATGACAAAGAACAATAGTTCTTAGAATCAAATAGGGACTTGCTACCTTTTGGAGTGGTCGATGTGAATTCAGTCATCAGCCCCGACTGGGACAGTATGACGACCGCAATCTATACGGAACCTTTGGAGGTAAAGTATGAAGATAGTGGCAATCCACTGATAAAAGACCCCATGGAGAATGGGAAGATACAAATAGAAGAATATTCTTTGGAAGTGGTAAATCTTGGTGCTACTGAAGAGCCAAAATCAATCCGAATCTATTCTGAGCTTGCTCCAGAATTTTGAATGGCACTAATAGCCTTATTGCAACAGTGCAAAGATGTGTTTGCTTGGACATATGCAAACATGAAAGGCATTGATCCGAAGCTTTATCATCATCGTATTTTGCATAAGCCAGATGCTACCCCAGTTATGCAGCAGAGGTACAGAATGAACCCCAACTTTGGAGAGCAGGTTAAATATGAGCTGGATCGATTGATAAAAGTGGGATATATTGTCCCTATTGAGAATCCGAAATGGGTCTCACCTATTATTATTGTCTCGAAGAAAAACAAGCAATTACGGATCTGTGTCCATTATAGGAAATTAAATGCGGCTACTATACTGGATCCTTTTCCCTTACCGTTCTTGGAAAATATGCTTGATGAGATCGCAGTTAGGGAAATGTATTTGTTTCTTGATGGATTTAGTCGATATAACCAAGTCAGAATGATGGAAGCATATATACCAAAAACAACATTTATCACGAAATGGGGAGTCTTTGCTTGTATAGTTATGTGGCTCGGGTTATGAAATGCACCAAGCACCTTCCAGCGGTGCATGCAGCAAATATTTGCTCCATACTTAACATCATTCATGTGCATTTTCCTAGACGACTTTTCAATTTCTAGCAAAATGGCCGCACACATGGACCATTTACGGGCTTGTTTCGATTCTTGTAGACAGGTACAACTGTATCTGAATCCAAATAAATCTACTTTTGCGATCAAATGCAGAAAGTTGCTGGGCCACGTGATCTTTGAAAAGGGTATTGTAGTGGATCCATACAAAGTGAAAGTGATCTTGGAGACCCCAACACCCCAGAATCTGAAGGGGGTTTTAAGACTTTTGGGGCAGGTTTTGTGGCATGGCCGGCATTTATGTGGGTTAGCACATATTTCCATTCCATTGGACAAAATTGTACATGTCCGCTGGACAAAATTTGTGTGGATGAACGAAGCTCAAACTGCCTTTGAGCAATTGTAGAAAACGCTAGCTACTGCATCGGTGTTGAAAGCCCTGGACTCGATGCAGCAGTTCCATCTATTTGTGGACGCTTTTGATAAAGCTATCGGAAGTGTCAAAAGGAAGATCACAGTTGGTTCCGCCTGGTTTACTACAATAGCCGACAATTAATAGCTGCATAGCAAAATTATTCAACTACAGAAAGGGAGTGCTTAGGCTCATTTATTCAATAAAGAAGTTTTTCCATTATTTGTTGGGATGAGCATTCACTTTTCATGTGGATCATAATGTGCTGCTATATTTGGTGAAACAACAAAATTTGGTAAGTCCTCTTTCTTGGTGGGTCCTGTTGTTACAAGAATTCAAATATGACATTGTCCATCACCGAGGAGCCAGTCATGCTATCATAGATTTCCTATCATGTATTGATCATGGAGAACCCACCGAAGGTGTCGATGACACTCTTTCGGATGTAGAAGTTTTTTTGATGGTCAAAGTTGAGAATCCTCCTCAGACCTACCCTACTTGGTACGAGGAAATGTTAAGCTTTCTCGAAAATGGTATTGCTCCATCGTACTTATGTTTAGCAGCAGAGAAAAAAATAGGACTCCGTAGTCGTAGGTTTATAGTTATTATGGGAGAACTGTACCATAAGGATCCAATTGACATTTTGTTGCATTGCATGCCTCCACACGAGGTGCAGATAGTCATTTCGGAGGCTCATGTAGGTGAAGCTGGTGGGCACTTTAGTCATCTCATTACAGTCAGAAAGATTTAGCAGTTCTGCTTATGGTGTCCAACTACGTACTCAGATGTTCAACATGCGGTACAGAATTGTGATCCATGCCAACACACAGGTGAACCTCATGACAGTCAACATTTTCCGTTGCAACCAATTCTTCCACTAGAACTGTTCCAAAAATGGGGTTTGGACTTTATAGGTCCAATCAAACCACCTACAGCTCGCACAGGAGATTTGTACATCTTGACGTGTATGGATTATTGCATGTGATGAGCCAAAGCATGGGTGACCAAGCAAGCTACTGCATGAACAGTCGCGAGGAAATTGTAGAATGACATTTTTCCGTGCTATGGTTTACCCTTGGAATCAGCCTCAGATAGAGGAACTCATTTTTTGAATCAGTTAATTGTAGAACTTACTTCGGCATATTAGATTAAGCATAAATTTAGCTCCCCCTATTACCCATGAGCAAATGTCTTGGCGGAGAGTACTAACAAAGTTTTACTTCATATGCTATAAAAGATGCTACTGGATTTGACGGATCAGTGGGAAATAATGCTCCCATTGTACTTTGGGCATACAAGACCTCATACAAAGTCTCCGTTGGCAGTACACCTTTTAAATTGCTCTACAGATAGGAGGCTATCCTCCCATTTGAATTTGTGGTACCTAGTCTCCGGATTGCAGTGCGGAATAGATTGGTTTCAGAGGAGTCATTTTCCTACCAAATGGATCATTTGTGGCATCTACATGAACAACACTATCATAACTTTTTATTGTTACAGGAAGTCAAGAATAGGCAGAAAAAGTGGCATGACCGGAATCTACGAACAAAGATTTTTGGCTTGGAGATTTGATGCTATACTTTCACTCAAAAATGAAGGGAAAGATGGGCAAATTAAAATTACGTCGGCCCTTGGTCCGTTCCAGATTCACGAGATGTGCGGCCTAGGGTCTTTTTGATTGGCCACATTAATTGGTGATGTTCTCCCGATCATAATTAATGGGTCCAAATTACGACCCTATCAAACTTCCAGAGGTTGATGCATTAAATATATATATATATATATATATATATATATATATATATATATATATATATATATATATATATATATATATATATATATATATATATATATATATATATATATATATATATATATATATATATATAAATGCAACATAAATAAAATTCGATGATGAGTATGCAGTTTGAGTATATGCGGATCGTGGAATATCAGTAATCATGCGTGGTGTAACTACTTGACATGCAATAATACATGCAACGAATGAGCGGCGATGGCCACAATGTTTCAAATATGAGAAGTGTTCCTTAATAAGTTCAGATTCGAGAGTTAAGATTCCATAATCAGCAATCATGGCTCAGACTCGCAGCTCTCTACACAGGCACACCGGGCATAAAAGGTTACACACTTTGTTGAATTTGGTTTATTTGATGAGTGTGCGCACAAAACGACTATAGCGATCAGCATGTCAGACTTCTATAGCAGTAAATCAGCAAAATAAAAGCACAACAATGGCCGTCTTGTTCTCTCATTGCCACCTGCTATACATCCCAGAGAAGCTTTCTCAGGAGCAAAAGGATTGGTTTGAATGCAAAGGCCTATTGCAATGCGCCATGCTGGATTGGAAGAGCATACGACCTCACCCGCAAGCAAAAGAGATTGCAATGGAGATAGCTCGGCAGACTGATGGTAATGATGTAAATGCAGTAGAAATCAATATCAGAATAGGGCAAGAAAGGTTCCAACTTTCCTCTACATTGATAGCTAGGTGGTTTAATGTTGCTAATGATGGGATTACATCAAGCATGGAGTCTGTAAAATCAATAGAGATTTTCGCATTACTCGAAGCCCTATTCGAGTGAATACCGATTTGCACAACTCCGTGATGACAACACATACAAATGCTTATGCACATACACATACACATGCACATACACACATATACACACATACATATACACATGCACATACACACACATACATATGCACATACACTTACACATACACATGCATATACACACATATACATCATACACACAGATACACCATACACACATGCATGCACATTCACAAACATATCTACATGCACATGCACATGCATGCATGCATGCACATACACATACACATAGCCATACACACACAACCACATACACATACACATAAACATACATATGAAGTATCACAATACTCTATGCATTGGTAAAGGAATCTACAAAAACACAGGTTAATTGGGCAGAGATTATTTTTTGGAGATTGAAGAAGGAGGTTTGCAGACTATTCCAACAATCCGGACGAGTAGTGAATGCAATATTAGACTCTAGAATGGGTGTTGTGTTTACTTTACTTTTTACAGAAACACTGGCATACGTACCTCGAGAATACAGTGTGCTCGGTAAAAGTCTTTCTGTAGATCCTTAAGAAGAGAGAGGTAGAGCTGAAGCTAGTGGGTGATGCTTCTCACAACCAGACAAAAACAGAGAGAGATGAAGAGGAAGAGTCTCGGAGGCAACAAGTGGAGGAAAAGCAATGATGAGAAGCCCAAAGGAAGGCCAAGGAAGAAGCTGAAAGGAAGGCTAGAGAAGAAGCCGAGAGGAGGGCAAGAGAGGAAGATGTAGCACGAAAGCACGAGGAAGAAGAAAGGCAATGACAAAAAGAGGAAGAAGAAGCCCAGAGAAGAGAAGGGGAAGAAAGGAAAAAAGGGCCACTGAGGAGGAAATATGCAGAAAGCAACAACAAGAATAAGGAGATTGTTCGGGAGGATCATCCCATAAAATTCTGGTGTTACACACATTTACTTCATGCAGACTTACAGACAAATGGAAGATTGATGGAGGAAAAATAAAGTTGCTTGTAGTTCGGTGTAGTGACCTCATTTATCCTTAGATGTACAATAATGAAACAATTAGACCGGAACTACTTGGTGACTTGGCCAGAGGATTATCATGGAGTGCAGTAAAGCTAGAGGACTTTCAGAATAAGTATAACTCGATGATTTTGCAGAAGGACAGATGGTTCACGAAAAGGGCTCAGATGCTGGAAGAAATCAACTGACTCCGGACTGAGGTAGAAGCTGCCAGAATAGAGAATGCTGCTAGAGACAGTGTAGTTCATGAAGAAATCATGGACGATCTAAATGAAGATGTTACGGAGAATAACACTCTGAAGGTAACAATTAAAGAAAAATAAAAAATTCTTGCCAGATTACAAGTGGAAGTTGGACAGACACAGGAGGCCCAACATAAGCTGAAGAGAACTAATAAAGAGTTAGCTGCTAAGTTACAGAAGATGGAGCAAGAAGTGCAGAAATTGAAGGAAAAAGTCAAGGAGTAGAGCGGTGAGATGAAGCACCAAAGTATATCGATTGCATAAGTGGAAGAGGGACTGGCAATATAGAACTCGGAGTTCATAGATTTAGAAGAAAAGCTCCGTACTGTTCAGGAAAGTTTAGATACGGTTATGACACAGGTTGCAGGAAACTCGGAGTTGGAGAAGCAAGTAAATCAGTGGAAGCAACACTGTGATGATGAAAATAAAGTTTTGGCGGATAAAGAAGTGGAGGTGGAGCAGCTTCGGGAAGATGCAATAGTTTTGGACTTAACCCGTAAAGTGAAGTTAGAGGAAGTGGCAAAGAAAACAATGGAGTACATAACTCAGTTATTGGATGTTACTATAGATTTTGATAATTTATGAGAGGGATTTCAATAGCATATCCCTGAATTAGAAGCCTCTGTAATTGGCTATAGAAGTTAATTTGAACTTAAGGATATGTAATTAATTAGCATATGTAATACATATGCACATACACTTACACATACATATGTGCATACATACATATACACACACATACGCACATACATACACATATGCATATACACTTACACATACACATGCACATACATACATATACACACACATACACATACACATGCACATACACACATATGCATATAAACGTACACATACACATGCACATACATGCATATACACAGTCATATATATACACATACACACATATACACACATATACACACATATAAACATGCATATATATGTACACATACACATACTCACACTTATTCATATGCACATATATGCATATACATGAACATGCACGCTCACACTTATACACACACATATGCACATATGCACACATACATATGCACATACACACACATATACACATATAGAAATGCACATGCACATGCACATACACACACATACAGTTACACATACATATACACATACACATACACATACATACAGATGCACACACATACACATGCACATACATACATATGCACATACACGTACACATACATATGCACATACATAGATATACACACACATACATAAATACATACACATACACACATACACTTACACGTACACATGCACATACATACATATACACACACATACATATACACATGCACATGCACATACACATATATATGCATATACACTTACACATACCCATGCACATACATACATATACACACTCATAGACATACACATACCCACATATACACATGCATATATACCTACACATACACATACACATACATACATTATACACTTATACACATACACATATACACATACACATATACACATACACATATACACATACACATCTACACATACACACATATACACACACATACACATACATATGCACACACACATATGCACATACACGTCATATGATTCTTCGATGGCCCCTTGATCCTTCACGTCAGCCTTCTTTCCTTCTTCTTTTTCCTTGAATCTATGTTGCTCCTCTGTGTGTGTTGCCACAGATTCATTGGCTCTTGCCATCATAGGTACTATGGATGATGAAATAGCATAGGATTGTGTAGTCACATCTTCTATTTCTAAAGAGACAGCAATCATGTAGATTGGAGTAGGGCGCTTTCATGGGAAGTCTCTTGTATAAGCATCTGGGCTATGTTGATAGGGAGGTGTGACCTATGGTAAAGGGCTTCTATTTTGCATGTGACCATATTCTCCACAGTAGTAACTCATTATAGGTCTATTATATCTAGATCGAGTTGGACCATTCTCCTAATCTCTGTCATGCACATTTGAAGTACTAGCATAAAATGAAACAGGAACTTGAGTGCTACCTCTCTTTTAGGCTCCCTTGAGGTATTAACAAGCATGCACCTCATGGCCACCATTGCCACAAAATTGGTAGTTCACTCTGTTAGGACAATTCACATTGGAGTGTCCATTGTTATTGCATATAGTACATGAAACCTTCCTATGTAGTCCTATGTGGTCAGCAACTCCTCCATTTAACAAAAAATTTGAGCCATGACATCCTCATTGCACCACATGGGTGGCAACACTACCTACTCCTCGCTCTGACTTTGTTGCATTTTTAGCACTTGCAATTCCCTCCTAAGTTGCTCCATGGTGTATGGGTTTGATGCAAAGTTTGTTTGAGTCCCTCCTTCAAAATGTAATCTAGCCTCCTCTATCCGAGAGGCGACTATCACAGACTCATTGAATGTGTTATCAAAACTGAGAGATTACTTAAGCTTTTGTTGGGATGGCCTAGGAAGATCCCTTCTCTATCCATTTTCTTAATTAGGAAATCAACTAGAGCATGAGCAATCGGTGGACAAGTATTTTAGTACGAGTATGTAATTCATGAAAAGATTTATGTGGCCTTAGTTTTAGGTTCTTGAGTTGATCTAGGGCTCTCTCTCTCTCTCTCAAGAGTTGGTAGGTCTAAATGTTTGCGAGAAAAAAGTCTTCAAAGCATCGAAGTGGTGAAGTGGCTATCGGCATACTGGTTGTACCACTTATTTGCAAGTCCTTCTAATGTAGAAGGAAACAATACAAGCATCCTATCCACTTGATTTTGAAGCTCATGACCATGGAATAAGGAGATGAATCTCCTTACATGATCATCTGCATCTTCATAAGCCGATCCCTCAAAAGTAGGGAACGTAATGCTCAACCTTGAGAGTAGATTTGAAAGGTCATTCATTGGTGCTTGAGCTTCCTCAAAGATATCCAAAGGGACATCCAAATTCCTCCTAGGTTTCTCTTTTGAGAGCAGTGTATCGACCAATTCAATAGACAAATTCAAAGGAAGACGAATGTCAAGTTTGACTGGTATTTTGACTAGAAGAATGTCAAGCTGAACCCTTGGATCTCTTATGTGTACAATAAGGCTCTCGGTTTGCTCGAGTATGGGTCATGTACCCTTCCCAATACTCAAACACTCAAGAAGAAAATATAGTAAATAACGACTGCGTTTTTGCACTATATACATATATACCTTACACACTACATGCAAGGTTCCCACCGTGCATGCCAATACATAATTACCTCTCCTTTGAGATCCCTTGAGGTAGTAACACGCATACACCTCATGGCCACCATTGCCACAAAACTGGTAGCTCACTCTCCTAAGACAATTCACATTGGAGTGTCCATTGTTATTGCATATAGTACACGAATTTTTCCTATGTATATCCTATGTGGTCTGCAACTCCTCCATTTAACAACAGAAGTTGAGCCACAATATCCTCATTGCAGCGCATGGGTGGTGACACTACCTACTCCTCGCTCTGACTTTGTTGCATTTTTAGTGCTTCCAATTCCCTCCTAAGTTGCTCGATGGGGTATGGGTTTGATGCATATTTTGTTTGAGTCCCTCCTTCAAAATGTAATCTAGCCTCCTCTATGCGAGAGGCGGCTACCACAAAATCATTGAGTGTGGCATCAAAACTGAGAGATTACCTAAGCTTTTGTTGGGATGGCCTAGGAAGAGCCTTCTCTATCCATTCTGGAATTAGGAAATCAACAGGTTTATGCAGCAATCGAGAGACAAGTGTTTTAGTATGAGTATGTAAATTCATGAAAATAGTTACTTGGCCTTAGTTTCAGGTTCTCAAGCTGATCTAAGGCTCTCTAGAGTTGCTAGGTCTAAATGTTTGCAAGAATAAAGTCTTCAAAGCATTGAAGTGGCATTTGTCATACTGGCTATACCACTTATTTGCAAGTCCTTCTAAATATAAATATCATAATGATAATAACAAGTAGAAAGCACTTCAATGAACAATACAATGGCCTAGTAAATCTTGATTATGCATAATAATAAAAACAATAAGAGATCTTTGCAAAAGCGCTCCAAACTCAAATTCAGATAGGCTAGCCATGGATGCTCAATCACACTATCATGCCAATTACCGACTCGGATGCACACTCTGTATAACCATCATAGAGAGTCCTCAATGCATAGTGGACAAGCTTGCAACAGGGACCAAAGAGCAACCTAGAAATAGCTAGATAGAGAGAGTACAACTAAACAAAAACCAACAAATTACGAGATGAACAAAATGATAAAGATGATTCCCGACTGAGTTGTGAGCTTCAAACAAGTGCCAAGACTCTTTTTATATAGACGTCAAGGCCAAGAGAGTGGCCTCTACTGAATTCAAGCATTTACTGTGCCTTTACTGAAGGGCTTTGGTGTGCAGAACAAGAGGAGGAAGGAGGAGATGGAGGGAGAGAGAAGAGAGGAAAGACACGCAGACATGCATGGGAGCCTCGAAACCCACATAATGATCTCTCTTGAGGCGATGCTCTATATATGATGTATATATATGAATATGGGGGTAAGGTCACATGACCCTTACATCCCCAACAATCTCCCACTTAAGGATCAATGTGACCGTAAGTGGTAACATATACAAAGAATGATGTAGGACTATACAATAATGTACAAGAAGAGTCCGGATCTCTACCCATACCAGATCAGCCTACACCAACTGCCTCGAACAAGGTGTATCCATGCACCTCAAACTGCTCTAGACTCATATAGACAAGAGTCGAGCTCACATATGACTGATGCAAGAATTGATGAAGTTCTTGCAAAGCTCCCACTCGCTCTATGCCTACGTCAATCATCGAACGACTGACAACTCCAAGTGCAAATGCTCCAATAGCAACTGCAATGTCTGGTCTCGAGCCTAACAACTCGTACATCAGACTCCCAAATGCTGACGAAACATGTGCTACCCTGGCTAACCTAAGTATGTCGGCCATGCCTATATCCAAGGCATCCAAAGCACTATCATCAAGACTAACATGTCCTGATATATCTGTGTCAACATCTGGCATGAGCGAATCCAAGAATGACTGCATAATAGCTGACTCCTCAGCATCTAAATCAGTCATCCTATCAACCAAGGATGTGTCTAGGTGTGCATCCTGAGAGCTAATATGCTCTACCATACACTGTGTATCATGAGAGCTATCCTGCTCTACCACACCAAGTGTATCATCATGCTCCACATCAGCTAACTGCACAACATCAACACCAAGGTCAAACTGATGATCACTCTCTAACTGAGTATCATCATAATGCTCTACATGAGCATCCACATCATGCTCTAAAGCATCCAAGTGATCATCCAAAGTGTGCTCCAAATGAGCATCCACATGATCAACAAAACCATGCTCCATAGAAGCATCATGAGCATCCAAAACATGATCTACATGTGCATCCATCTGAGCATCTGAATCCTGCGATACATGTGCATCATGAATGTCAATAGACCTATCTGTAGGTAGACAAAATGAGACATGACGAGTCTCACACCGCACATAAGGCTGACCTCCCACTGAGACGAGACTGTCTCTCACATGAAGTACCTGCAGTGGATACTTGTGCCCAATCCTAGCACCTTTGACAAGTGTAAGTTGTCCCAACTGCAACTGAAAATGATGCTCACCAAGGAATGCATAACATCTGCTCTCCTGTAACTGGCTAACTGAAATCAAGCTCATAGGGAATGAAGGTACATAACGTACATGTCTAAGCATAAGTGATGCTCCACTAGGTAGCATAAGGCATATATCTTCTGCACCCTCAATGTCATATATCATACCATCAGGCATGTGCACACATCCACGACTCTCACCTGAGAATCGACAAAACCACTCACGATGTGGAGTAACATGAAAAATGGCTAATGCATCAAGCAACCAAGCCATATGTGTGCTATCCAATGAACAAGAGGAATCATGAGATGAACTATAGGAGAAAGTGATATCACCATCACTGGCATAATCAACTGCCATAGACTCTCCTGAAACCACTACCTGACCTGCATCACGTGCATATCTCTGACATCGTCATCGCATCCGCCTGAAGCAATGTCGTCGAATATGGCCCTCATGACCACAATGCCAACATCGAAGTCGTCGATGTGATGTATGTCTCACATGAGTCAATGGACTCTCATACATATCATGTAGTCTCTGCCATAATGCACTACTAGTCTCCTCATACATAACAGACTCATATATAGAATCCACAAGCTGTAATCGGATAGTGGAGCTGGCCAATGCATCCATATCCATCCATACGTGGTCGGGCATGTCACGAGGCCTCTGTGCATCTCTATGCACATACATGTGTAACCTTGCATGAACCAATGTATGCCACATCTGAGCTTTCCATCTCGGAAAGTCAGTACCATCGAATCGAGAAGACACCATGCTAGCAATCCAAGACTAGCAATGTAATAAGAGACTAGAAACGATACTCTATCCTCAATAGGATCACGCATGCATATCCATATGCATAACTCACATCATAAATGTCTCGATGGAGAAGGAACCATGTGAACCACTTGTCACATAACCATGCATCTAGCGTGCATATAAAACCATGAGCATAAGCCTGCTCACCAAGTCTTCAAAGTGACCAAGAAGATGTGAAATAATCCTGAGAAAATTTTGACAGAGTATCCCCTATAAACTGAGCAATCAAACAAGATAACCAATAGCAAAAGAATAATGATTAATCTGTCACCACCTGTCACTGATCCAACCAAAGACAATGGCAACTACATATGCGAAAAACTAATAGCAATACATGCCAATATAATGATGATGTATCTCCCACTCAAGAATTAATCCTGCAAGATGGTCCAACCTATCACAAATAACTTGTGACCAAGTCCAAATGAATGGAGATAAATAATGATCCAAAGCTATCACACAAGCTTCAAGATCCACTAGAGCTCCTTTCTAGCATAAAAGCTGGTGAAATTTCGGCAGCATCTTCTTTGTAAAATGGACTCTAGAACCAAAATAACCATGTGGGAATCACCATCCACATATGCCAAGAATCACACTGGCAAATACATATCAATCAATGACCAAATGCTAATAACGGTGACAAACAAACGTGTAACTGAGGCTCCAATCTGGATCTTGTACCTGTAAAGAAAACAAAAGATACAAGTACCAACCAAGATCCACAATCAACTCTCATAAAAGTATGTGCAACCGGAAAGTAAATCCATAATCAAGTGGCATAAGCAAGCTATAGAACACAATGCCACTATACATCTATGATCGAACTCATGATGACATAAACCTCAAAAAGAGTATACCACAATGTCATCTTACATGCCAAACAAGTGACAAGATCATGCTCTACTCTCATATGGAGGAGCTACCACAATGATCATACATGTACAATGCTTTGAAGCTCTGAAAATAAGAGCTTGCACACCATAAATTCTCTCTCGAAGAAGTTCCAAAGCAAATTCAACCTCCAAGAGTAATTAGGGTTCGTTTGATAAAAAATTGCTGCTCTGTGTTTTGCTGTTTCAATGGTGATAGCCTCTGAATCTGAACTTTTGCCCTTCAGCAAACTTCAAGATCTAACTCTTGGCTATGTAACGAGATAAAAAACACCTCAATCGGAGGTGCGTAGCTCAAGATATGCTCAAAACAAGCACCTGCTGTCAATTTCACTTTCACTTGCAACAATACTGCTCTGTATTCTGCAATTTCGGCAATCTAAAACTCAGAATCTGGATCTGACTTCTTCTACAAAGTTGTAGCTATCTTTCCAAGCTACGAGCAGCAAGTTGAATCATCGCATTCTGAGCTGTAGAACTCAAATTATGACAAAAAAACCGACCTGCTGTCCTACTCAATGTAGATTCGCCTTCTACAATTCTCTGCGTTTTTCGAATTTTCGGCACTTCAGAAGTTCGAACCAGGTTCTGCGCCCTTGTGAAGTTGTAGCTCTCTGTGTTAGCTACACACAGAACTTTAAAACGCATCAATCCAAGCTTCCTAGCTCGAGTTATGACTGAAATACTGAACTGCTGTTGAGAGATGCCGACCTGCACTTCTACCCCTTCTGACCTAAACTTCCATTGAAGCTTCTTGCACACCAGCCTTCAACATGCTCTGATACCAATGAAGGGCTTTGGTATGTAGAACAAGAGGAGGAAGGAGGAGATGGAGGGAGAGAGAAGAGAGGAAAGACGCGCACACATGCGTGGGAGCCTCGAAACCCACATAATGTTCTCTCTTGAGGCGATGCTCTATATATGATGTATATATATGAATATGGGGGTAAGGTCACATGACCCTTACATCCCCAACATTTACTATTGTACCCGTGCCAAACCTAACAAGAGTTCTCGAAGAGTGGGCTAACTTTGTGAGAGTGGTTTAATTCTGGTACTATTGCCACCTGATTTTAACTTGCTTGATGAAAACTTTTGTTCTCGCAACAACTTGTGACAGCTTTCTATAAAATGATTTCCTTGAGTGATAGCCTTGAGCCATATTCATGGTCATACTTAGTGATAATTAGATCTTGAAAATTGACTCGCAACATGACTTTGAAATACAACTTTTCATAGGGCAACTTTTGAGGATGAATTTGATGAGTATAGCTGAGAGCAAAATTTTGCTGAAGACAAGGGGCGAATTTTACAAGGCTCAAAATCTAGTCAAACTCGATTCGTCGAATTTGATAATTTGATGGAGAGGACGAATTCTAGGGTTCATTGCACATGGGACGAATTTGGGTTCACTGCACATGGGATGAGTTTAGGTTGGTTGAGTATGGATAGCATCAAGGACAAATTAGTTATGGGATGAGAACTAGCAGATAAATGACTATAATCGCAAATTTGGTCCAGGGCAGTCTTAGGAATAGACGTGAATGGGAATTTTGGGTTTGTGCAAGCAAAGGAACATGGCAAATTATGAAGATGTGAGCGAAGTTTTTATGGTGAATAATGATGGGAACGAATTCTGTTGTGATGGAGGCGCTTGAGTGCACATACGATGACTTGAAAAGATATAGAGAAGGAGAAGTCTAAGTGTTCGGGACACTGAATTGTGGCACTTTGTGAGATAAGGCAAATTTGCAGATTATCTTTGAGGACTGCGAGTAGGACTAGGATGAATATAAGGGCTCTAGGGTGAATTTTGATTGGTGCAGATCGGAAAAATTTGGCCAAAGGAAGAGATGATGTTATGATCACAACATTTAGATGTTCGCAAAAGGACGAATGTAGAGAAGCAAACATCCCTAGACATCCCTAGGCAATTGACTCTCTTATATCTTTATTTCTATATATTTGTTGTCTATGCATGTGAACATTCGAGTGAACGACGAAGCAATTGACTCTCTTATTTGTGAGTATTTACTACTGATTGCACAACTATAGGTATGCTCATTTCTTGCATTTAACTAGATTACTTTTACCATATGCACTCCATAGGCCACTAGTATATATGCAAGCACTTCACTCAACATTATTTCCATGTCGCTTATCCTAAAGTGAGACAACAAACACCCTGCATATAGTCACATAGTGCGACCCATAGAAAGCCACAATTGATCCACCTAGTGGTCTCCATTTGTGCCCTGAAAGTGGGCGGGTTGGTCCTTTAGTGAAGTTCTCACCATGTCATAGGCTTCTTCAATGGCCCCTTGATCCTTCACGTCAATCTTCTTTCCTTCTTCTTTTTGCTTGAATCCATGTTGCTCCTCTGTGTGGCTTGCCACAAATTCATTGGCTCTAGACATCATAGGTACTATGGATGATTAAAATAGCATAGGATCGCATAGTCATATCTTCTATTTCTGGAGAGACCGCAATCATGTAGATTGGATACAAAGAAGTGTCCAGTGGCCATTTGGCCTTTCACATGGACACTAATGGTAACAATCTCCCACTAAAGGCCAATATGGCCAAAGTAACTATGGGAGAAAAAATAAAGAATGATAAAGAATACCTGAGTGTAAGTATACAAACTATACCTCCCACCTGATGGGCATGTTACACAGTAGACAAGTGACTATGTAAGATCATGAATCAAGTAACCCCCATCAAGCCACAACAGTGTTGAAAGCTATCTTGTGGTAGAGCTTTAGTCAAAGCATCTGCAGCATTATCTCGAGTGTGAACCTTCTCAAGAATAATGCACTCAGTGTCTAAGCAATCTCTAATGAAGTGATATTCACCTCAATGTGCTTGATCTTTGCATGATAGACCGGATTCTTAGCCAAAGCAATGGCACTCTGACTATCACTAAGCAAACGAGGTACATGCTGAGGTAAACCCATATCACAAGCAAGACGACAAAGCCACAACACTTCCTTACATGCCTCACTTGCTGCAACATACTCTGCTTCTGTGGTGGAAACAGCTGTACATTCTTGAAGACGAGATCTCCAAGAGATAGCACCTCCAGCAAAATGAAAAATGTACCCTAATGTAGACTTACAATTGTCTACACAACCAGCATAGTCAGAA
Organism: Ceratopteris richardii; assembly: GCA_020310875.1. Lineage (NCBI taxonomy): Eukaryota > Viridiplantae > Streptophyta > Polypodiopsida > Polypodiales > Pteridaceae > Ceratopteris > Ceratopteris richardii. The sequence continues at coordinate 12,880,180 of CM035416.1, forward strand.
TCTGTGTAACCAATAATGGATGCTTTCCCTCTACCTAAGCATAGACACTTGTCCTTAGTGCCACTCAGATATCTTAGAATCATCTTGACCGCTTCCCAATGTTTCTTGCGAGGATTAGACATATATCTGCTCACAACTCCCACTGCAAATGCAATGTCTGTTCTTGTAGCTACCATAGCATACATGAGACTACCAACAGCAGACTGATAGGGAATTTTGGTCATGAATTCCTTTTCCTCATCTGATTTGGGGCAATCATCCTTGCTCAATTTCACATATGTGGGTAAAGGTATACTCAATGCCTTTCCACCCTGCATATTGAGGTGCATGCTTGTTACAACCTCAAGGGAACCCAAAAGAGAGGTAACACTCAAGTTCCTGGTTCATTTTATGGTAGTACTTAAAATGTGCATGATAGAGATCAAGAGAATAGTCCAACTTGATCTAGATATAATAGACCTATAATGAGTTACTACTGCAAGGAATATGGCCACATGCAAAAAAAAAGCTCTCTCCCATAGGGCACACCTCCCTATCAACATTGCCTAGATGCTTATACAAGAGACTTCCCACAAAAGTGCATTTGTGAGACCTAAGAAGTCTGTCTTCCTGCTCCCTATGTACTGTGTTTTCTGTGTATTCTACAACATCTATGCGAAGTACTGTGTGCGGCCTCAGGAGCTCGATTTTCTACTCCGAGCATATCATCGTGGAGTTCTCAAGAAGGAGAGCGCACTGTGGTGCATCCTCATCCAAATACTTCATTGATGAGGTAGAATTACTCCTAACTTCTTTTAATGTTTTGAATATTTTTCTCAATTTTTTTGTAGTGTTTTCTTTTTGCAAATAATTTAATTAAAATGCAAAAAGAATATAAAGAACAATTTTAAAAACTATGTATAGGGTAATGTGAGACATCAAACCATTTTCCTCGATTATCTCGATCAATAATGGCTTCTAAAAACAAAATTAATCGAAATACACCCATATTCGCTCACCACTGCACCATCATCACGCACTCGATCATAAGAGCTTATGTGGGTTTTCCTTAGATTCTTCCTATTTTTTGCATGATTTCGAGGAGATTTCATGACTTGCAAGGAATGCGAACCACATCTCAAACAAATTGTTGCATAATCAATTCCATCATCCATCACTTTCATTTCCATTTGCATTTCAACTATGAATTGTTCCCAAGAATAGCTTCATACGAATAGTTATCCTCGACAAAAAACTCGAAAGGAAGCTTGAGACATCATATAATATTCAGGAATGTTTGGCATGGGTATCAAATTTCTTTGTATTGGATCTACAAAATTCATAATTGGATAAGAAGAAACAAGGTCTTGAAAACCCATAGAGTACACCTAGTTATAAAAGCGAGCCATCTCTTTGGATAGAGACGCTTGCATCCGCATAGCATTCTCAATTTGTTTACTCAAATTTCTAAGCATGATTCTAATGTTGTGTTTGGGTGTTAC
>CM035416.1:12886660-12969160 GCA_020310875.1 Ceratopteris richardii
TTTTTGTCTTTTATCAAACTTTACCATCACATACACGATGTAGAAGCATCGTGTATGCGATAATGCAATAACATCGATGCCAAGTAGTGTCACATATGCGGTGAAAATTAGCATCGCATATGCGATGCTTCCTTTTTAATCGCATAAGCGACGCTCTTGTTGTGACACTCTCGTGAACGCCAGTGGAAACATCGGAATTAATGTCGGGAATAGCATCCTGTAAACAATGGTGCACACTCGATGCCCCATCCGAGGAAATTCACGATCATGTAGCGGTGAAAATATGTCACGTTAAGCGTCATCTATGTCCCCGTATTCCTTGTAGTGGTTCTTGGGAGCTATGAATCATAGGAATTGCTATCCCATTATGTAGATGTCTTGAGTGATCATGAGGAGTAAAAGAGTAAGAACATAATCTTAGACTGCATAATTAAGTATACTCAAAGCTCCCCCAAAATGAGATTGCAAGAAGGATACAAAGGGTCTCACTTGAACTTGAAGCTAAGTTTGCCTAATGAGGGCAAGAACCCATCACCTCATCTCCACAATTCATCCATCACACCCCTTATCACCCCGATTCACCCTCTTTTCCTTCCATAATTTGTCTCATCTATGCCCATTGAAATTTCTCCATTAAACATCCTAAAACTCGTCATCTTCCTCTTAGAACACCCTTTTTTTTGCCTTCCCCCATCAATTTTTGTCTCCCCTTCACCCATTTCTTTTTGCATTTCCCCCCTTAAAATGTTCGTCTCCCCTTCACCCCTAAAATCGTCCAAGAAACTCATACTAGCAAGATCATCCAAGAAACTCATCCTAGACCTCAAAGCATCCATGAACGTCCTCAATTCAACTTAGCACTCTCAAAAGACCTTCCCCAATCTCCCCTCAAAGTTCAAATTTGCCCTTACACTCAAAGTCGCATGTCTCATTCTTCCATGAAAACTCCATCGAATTCGCTTTATCATGCAAAATTTGTCCAAGGAATTAGCCTTCGTGTATTCATCCTTGAGCCTTATGCAAGCTTGTCTCTAGTACAAATTTGTCTCCAATAGTCCTCAAGTTCATCCTTAAGTTCAAATTACTCTACCATTTCCCTGATCTACATCAATTTGTCATATTCCCCACATCCATAATGATGGTTTTCCAAAGTTCTCCCTGATTTTGCTCTTCATTAAAGTCCGAGTTCCTGAAAATTCATTCTAGTCCTACTGGCAGTCCTTAAAGATAATCCTAGTCATGTATATGTGTGTATGTGCATATATATGAGTGTGTATATGCATGTATGTGCATGTGTATGTGTAAGTGTATATGCATATGTGTGTGTATGTGCATGTGTATGTGTGTGTATATGTATGTATGTGCATGTGTATGTGTAAGTGTATATGCATATGTGTATGTATGTGCGTATGTGTGTGTATATGTATGTATGTGCATATGTATGTGTAAGTGTATGTGCATATGTGTATGTATGTGCATGTGTATGTGTGTGCATGTGTATGTATGTGTATGTGTATATGTATGTGTAAGTGTATGTGCGTGTTTGTGTGTGTATGTGCATGTGCATGTGTATGTGTGTATGTGTGTATGTGTGTGTGTATGTGCATATGTATGTGTGTGTATGTGTGAGTGTGCATGTTCATGTATATGTGTATATGTGCATATGAGTAAGTGTGAGCATGTGTATGTGTATGTGTACGTATATATGCATGTGTATATGTGTGTATGTGTGTATATATGAGTGTGTATATGCATGTATGTGCATGTGTATATGTAAGTGTACATGCATATGTGTGTGTATGTGCATGTGTATGTGTACATGTGTGTATATGTATGTTTGTGCATGTGTATGTGTAAGTGTATATGCGTATGTGTATGTATGTGGATATGTGTGTGTATATGTATGTATGTGCATATGTATGTGTAAGTGTATGTGCGTATGTGTATGTATGTGCATGTGTATGTGTGTGCATGTGTATGTATGTGCATGTGTATGTATGTGCATGTGTATGTATGCATATGTATGTATATGCATGTGTATATGTATGAGCATGAATGTGCATGTGCATGCATCTCCATTTGCATCCATGTGTACGTGCATGCATGTGAATGTGGATATGCATGTGTATAATTAGTATGTATTTAATGTGTGTATGTGTATATGCAATAATGCATGCATGTGGTTATATGTGTTTGTAGATATGTTTGTGCATATGCATATGTTCATGTGTGCATGTATGTGTGTGTATGTGTATGTGTATGTGTAAGTGTATGTGCATGTTTGTGCGTATGTGCATGTGTATGTGTGTGTGTATGTGGGGATGCATGTGTGGGTATAAGTGTGAGCATGCATGTTCATATGTATGCATATATGTGCATATGAATGAGTAAGTGTGATTATGTTAGTTGATGAAAATAAAATACCTTAAATGATATACAAACAATGAAAATTGTACTTACAACAATTAGCCATATTTTATGCTTGATGAACTTCTTGAATAACCTACAAGAGAGAGAGAGAGAGAAAGAGAGAGAGAGAGTGAGAGAGAGAGTAAGTGTACATGAACATCCTCAATTCACCTTAGCACTCTCAAAAAACCTTCCCCAATCTCCCCTCAACCTGCTCCAATTGATTTCCTAATTAAGAAAATGGATAGAGACAATTCTTCCTAGGCCATCCCAACAAAAGCTTAGGTAATCTCTCAATTTTGATGCCACATTCAATGAGTTTGTGGTAGCCGCCTCTTGCATAGAGGAGGCTAGATTACATTTTGAAGGAGGGAGTCAAACAACTTAGGAGAGATTTGGAAGCGCTAAAAATGCAACAAAGTCAGAGCGAGGAGTAGATAGTGTCGCCATCCATGCACTGCAATGAGGATGTCGTGGCTCAACTTTGTTGTTAAATAGAGGAGTTGTAGACCACATCGTATGTACATAGGAAAGTTTGTGTACTATATGTAATAACAATGGACAATCCAATGTGAATTGTCCTAACAAAGTAAGCTACCAGTTATGTGCTAATGGTGGCCATGAGGTGCGTACTTGTCAAGGGAGCTCAAAAGAGAGGTAACACTCAAGTTCCTGATTCATTTTATGCTAAGTACTTCAAATGTGCATGATAGAGAGGAGAATACTCCAACTCGATCTAGATATAATAGACCTATAATGAGTTACTACTGTGGAGAATATGGTCACATGAAAAAAAGAACCTCTTTACTGTAGGGCACACCTCCCTATCAACATTGCCAAGATGCTTATACAAGAGACTTCCCACGAAAGCACCCTACTTCAATCTACACGATTGTAGTCTCTCTACAAATAGAAGATATGACTACACAATCCTATGCTGTTTCATCATCCATGGTACCTATGATGGCTAGAGCTAGTGAATCTATGGCAAACCACATAGAGGAGCAACATGGATTCAAGGAAAAAGAAGAAGGAAAGAAGGATGACATAAAGGATCAAGGGGCCATTGAAGAAGCCTATGACATGGTGAGAACTTCACTAAAGGACCAACCTGCCCGCTGTCAGGGCACAAATGTAGACCATCGGGTGGATCAATTGTGTCTTTCTATGGGTCTCACTATGTGACTACATGCGGGGTGTTTGTTGTCTCACTTTAGGATGTGCCACACGGAAACAATGCTGAGTGAAATGTTTGCATATATACTAGTGACCTATGGAGTGCATATGGTAAAATTAATGTAATTAAGTGCAAGAAATGAGTGGACCTATAATTGTGCCATCGATAGTAAATATTCACAAATAAGAGAGTCAATTGTTTCTTTGTTCACTTAAATGTTCACATGCGGGGTGTTTGTTGTCTCACTTTAGGATGTGCCACATGGAAACAATGTTGAGTGAAATGTTTGCATATATACTAGTGGCCTATGGAGTGCATATGGTAAAATTAATGTAATTAAATGCAAGAAACGAGTGGACCTATAACTGTGCCATCGATAGTAAATATTCACAAATAAGAGAGTCAATTGTTTCTTTGTTCACTCGAATGTTCACATGCATAGGCAACAAATACATAGAAATAAAGATAGAAATCAAAGACTAATCTACAAGTATATTTTCAGCTCGATTTGAAATTCTTCTAGAAGATGTCTTTGGTTTAGAAGAAGTACTTACATCCATGAATACAAAACTAATGAGAAACTAGTACAAAACATAAAGCCTATACATGTTATATGATCATAAGAAAGTTCTAAAGACTTTAAGTTCTAATGTATTTCATCCACAAAGAGGAAGATAGATGAAAAGAATGGAACCTTCTTGCCAAGAGGCAAGTCACATAAAGACTAGGCACTATTTTTCATGATAGCATCATATTCAGATTGCATTGCATCCATCCAATGTTCAGAATTTTGTGCTTCATCAAATGAAACAGGTTCAGTCTCATCACAAAGACTAGATGTAGCCATAACATAGCAATCTAATGCAAAAGAGGCACTATGAGAGCCAAAACGAGTACGATATGATAGAGGACCATCTAATTTGTTGTCACGCAAAGTCTGCACTAGCCATTTTAGCATAATTTTTGCCTCCTCAATATCATCTCTCTCATCAAGAAGTGCATCATGTAAATGTGTATCAGAAATGGAATATTCGGCATCATCACATGAAACCTCTAAAGGCTGAGAAGTTGCCCATTAGGACAAGCACTAGATTGTCCAACTATAAAAAGAGGCAGCAAAGTATCATACATGTCTTTGGAGCTAACATATGTCTCTTTCGTACATGAAAGTAAAGGATGAATAACATCTTCCACAAAAACAACATCATGGCTAACCAGAATGCGTGTAGTCTATGGATGATATAGACGATAGCCTTTGCTTTCATAACTGTACCCAACAAAAATACATTTTACTGCTTTATCATCCAATTTCCTACGATATTGTTTAGGCACTAATGCATACACCAGACAACCAAAAACACGCAGGTGAGCAACAGATGACTTATGAACATGCCAAGCCTCATATGGAGTGATAGACTGCAGTCCTTTAGTGGGGCACCTGTTAAGTACATATGCTATATAGCCTCAAGCTAGAAACTATGTGGTAGAGCTTGACTCTTGGCCATACACCTCGCCATTTCCATGAGTGACTTGTTCTTCCATTCAGCAAATCCATTTTGTTGAGGTGTATATGACACTATACACTAATGTTTTATCCCACGTTCATTCAGAAATGCATTAAAGTCAGAAGACATATATTCCCCCCTCGATCAGAACAGAGGGTGCCCATTTTACATGCTGATAGATTTTCAGTGAAAACCAAAAACTATTTGAAGCACATGAACACTTCGAACTTTTCTTTCAATGGATATACCCATGCATGGCTAGAAAAATCATCAATGACGAAGTAAAGATAGTTTCCAAAAGAAGGTGTCTACATAGGACCACAGACATCACTATGTACAAGCTGCAATTTCTGAGTAGCCTAAACTGAACCATCTTTTGGAAAGGAGGAATGCTTCAATTTGCCCAAAATAAAGCCTTTACACACATGTTTTTTGGGTGCCTCAAGTTTGGGCAAAGAGGACATCATTTCAGATTTCTACACGTGTAGCAAACTAGCAAAATTCAGATGACCAAAGCATGCATGCTCTCTACATCTAACGTAGCCTGAGAATCATGTACTGCACATGCCGAATCATTCACAGATCATTCATAGTCGATGAGCTTATACAACCCATGACATAAAATGCCAGAAGCAATAATCATGTCACCATTTGACAGATCATGAATTCTGTCATCAACAAAATTCACAACCAAGCCAATCTTGGCTAATGCAGAAACTGATAACATATTTTTCTTGATCCCTGGCACAAATAAAGCATCCGACAAAGTGAAAGAACTACCATCAGTAGTAGTCAGAATGATCTTACCAACTCCCATGACAGGATAAGAGGATTTGTTGGCACATATTATAGTATTCCCTATACAGGTAGGCTCAAGTGAAGTGAAGAAGCTGCACTGCGAGGTAATATGTTTGGTTGCCCCACTATCAAAATACCAAACATCTGAGTCTACTGCAGACATACACGACTCAAGAAGATGGGTCAAAACTATAAACAATAGTAAATGCCCATTCTTCAATCTGCACAAGATTAGCAGAATCTGTTTTCGGTGTAGAGGCCTCTGCAACAACCATTCCAACCTCTTTTTTCTTTGCCTCTTTAGTAGCCAGCTTTGGACAGCTCTTAATGACATGATCATTTTTTTTATAGTATTTGCAAAACAATTTCTGCCTTTTTGATTTCTTCTCATCTTTGTCTTCCTTCTTTGAATGTGCAACATTTGTAGATTTTTGCTTCCTAGTAGAAGAGCTCCATTTTCCTTTGCCCTTCTAACTAGCCAGGAAAGGTTGATCTGCAACATGCATAATGGACCTATTCTGCCTAGACTGATCTTCTTGCAACAGAATAGAAACTAACTCTTCAAATGACAGGTCATTTGGATTGCTTTTCATTATCAAACGAAGAGTAGAAGAGAAACTTTGATATGAGTCAGGAAGACCATTCAAAACGGTCTACACAAGTGAGCTATCTGGTATAGCTTCATCAGCAAAAATCAACTCTTCCTTCAAGTCTTTGATCTTTGTCAAAAAACTATCCATAGAATTACCTTCATTCATGTGCTCACTCTCGAATTGTTTTCAGAGGTAAGCAACACGAGCCTCATTCCTAGCCTGATACAATGTGGTAAGTGTATCCCAAGCATCCTTTGCTATTCTGCAAGAGCGAATGTGAGAAATAATGACATGTTTGATAGACAAAGCTATCAATACATGTGCTTGAGCATCTCTGCCATCCCAATGAATTTGCTCTACAGTAGGTGCAACAAAAACTACAACATGAATAGGAATCTGTAGAATATCACCATCTTTGACACCATCTTTATCAGCTCCAATACCTGTATTTGCAGTACCTCTATTCGCAGGTGTAATAGGACGTCTTTCAACACCCTGGACAATATTCCATCGTCCTCTTGCAACCAATACATGACACATCATATAAGCCCACAATGGATAATTGGTACCATCCAACTTATCCTCAACAGCCAACATACAAAATACATCACCGCTTTCAGTCATGGCCACTGACTAAAATACCTTGATGCAAAAAAATGAATGTACATAAAAACGTTGAACAGAACTACCCAAATGAGTTTTTCTAGACCTGTAGCAGACTTCGAGACACTTATACTGGAGAACCAAAATTGGTATATATCTTTGACATCATACAGAACAAGATGAATTGCAAAAGAGGAAGTGCTAGACATTGAACATAATTATGGAGACATAGAATTTGTTTGAAAACTAATATAAAGGCAAATGAAAATCATAGTGGCGTCCTTCTTAGCAAGAATTCCATCTTGAGGATATTTTGTAAGTTATACAGTTGATTATATGGGTGATGAACTTGATTATATGGGTGATGAACTGATTCAACTATGCATGTTTTGCATTCTCTTTTATGCACTGGATTAACAATTTTGAAATATCATCGGATTAGCCTACTATTAGAATTCTCAAATTTTCATCACTGCTTCTTTACAATGCATCCATGCTCTGAAGTGAAAAGATATATGACTATTCATATGACCAATGATCAAATCTAGTTGTCTGGTCTATTCTAGCAAGTCCAATTTGCATTTTATTGGAATTCTAAGTGATAAATGCCTTTGGAATTAATGATTCAAGAACGGTCTTTTGAATAAGGATTCATTTGCTTGAGGATAGCATAAAGAAAAGGTTCTCTAAAGCAATTGATTGTTCTTTAGTCATATCAATTCATACATCTTTCGTTATATCGTTTTTCGCTTTAAGTGGTCTTTTTAGAATTCACGAGATATTTCATACAACTTCAATGCATTGACAAACGATATTTTTGAGAAAAGACTAAGTGATTGAGTTTCTATATCTTTTGAAGGATACTACTAAGCGATTGAGTTTCTATATCTTTTTGAAGGATATTTGAACATACTTTGCTTCTGCTTTTTTAAAGCTCTTTCGGTAAATTGTAATCAAATTCAATTCTATGATGCAGTTTGTTCTTGTGCCAATCCACTATTGGAGTGTCTTGAAATATTGAAAAGTTATTGGTCTTGCATGCACCGTCAAAGGGAAAATTAGCAGTTGACACAATCCACCAACTAAGCCCTTCACTCGGACACTTGCCAACCCAATGTAAAGTTGCATGGCTCGATGACTCAGGTGATCTCTTTTCCCATGTTGCGTATGCATTCCGAAACTGGTTATGAGTAATGGAGAAGGTTCTTCATCCTTGAAGCAAGTGTTGGATTGCAATCATAAGAACTCCTTAGTGTTGAGGACTCGTCAGTTTGATTTAAGGAGTCTTACAAGTGGCTGTACTTCCTCACTTCTACCCTTTCCATCAACAAAAAGAAGCAGCTATGTTTGCTCACACAACATACGCTTAGATTTTCTTGTATTTAGGCTTTGAAAAATGAGAAATGTATCAATGATCGCACTTGCACACACGTTGAACCTCGACTACGAGCCAAGTAAGGTATATGTACTTTTAAGTTCTTGTTTGTTTTCATTATAAGCGTATAAAAGGAATCTTTTCACATACATATTTTCATATTGTTTGAGTTGCTTTTACACTTTTGCATATGTGCATAGCAAGCACACAAAATAAACATTTCACGAAAGATGAGGTAGAAAGGATTCTTCACGAACTACATTCTTACACTTCTGTTTTATCAATTGTATATGAATTAAAACTAAATAACATGATATCACAATTTGAGGAACAAAGAATTTGGAAAGTAATAGATTTAATCAAAACGGATAGAGGGGAATTTAACGGAATTAATGCTATGTCTTGAGCAATATGGATTTCCAAAAGATCAAAAGAAAGATATGTTCATTTGTATTTATCATGGCTTTACTAGGCAATGTATTTAGCTTAAGGTAGTTATCCCAGACATGACTTAGGCTAATTTTAAGACCTAGCTCCTTGCAGATTTATCTCATAAGAACTATAGCAAAAATAAAAGGGCCACATTTTTAAGGTGGGTAGATACCTCTAGAGCTGATAAACATATTACACAATGGTTAATTAAGTTCGAAGTCAAATTCAATCAATTTCTTAAAATCGATCGTACAGCTTTAGAACCAAATAAGCTTCATAATCTCGTAGGAATGTTTTATATGCCTTTACAATGAGAATTAGAGCCAATGTTAGAAGACAAAATAGCTACAATTGGTCTTACTGACACTTGGGAGAATGTTTGTGGAGCTATTCACAAAATAACTCGAAGATAGGAATGAAATTTAAGCCAAGCCCCGAGAATGAATGACAGAGAGACTCAACCTAAGATTGAAGTTGAACATACCTTGTTAGGAAGAGAGGATCCAAAGATATTGTTAGAAAAACATTAGCAAAATTTAATTGACTCAAGATCCAAAATTAATGTAGTATCAAGAGAATTATATAATGAAGGAAAATGGTCAATCGATTGTGACTATGGTTGGAAAATGAAGGTAGAAAATAATGCCCCTAAATAACTGGTTGGTGCATGTGCAAATATTCCAATTACTATTGGTGATGTTAAAGAAGAACATAATTTATTCATTCATGATGATTGTTCATATCCAATTATCTTGGGTCAACCATTTTTCTATGAAACAAGAATGGAAATGAAGGTGCTAGATCACGATAGTGCGTATGATAGGATTCATTCTTGCAATGGCTTGAAGTGTGTGCAATCTATGATAATTTGCATACATCACCCACAAAATCGATGGTCATTTAGGAAATGTCCTCTGATGCCACTATTGAGTGGGATAATAATGGATCTTGGATTGATGTCTCACAAAGCCTTCTACAAAATACTGAAAGTTTTTTGTTTATTTTCCTTCGCCAACATTGAATGTCTTGCATAATAAAAACATACCTAAAAAATCATTAAAACCCATGAAAAATACCTAAAAAAGCAAAGGATACATGTTACAAGATGAGAACATTGGGCATGTGATTGAGACATCTCATTGTTTCTCTATTCTCGAGGAGTTAGAATTATGTGTTCAACACAATTTTAATTCCCATATTCTTCTTTCTTCCCTTGATGAGTATGCTCTAATCCAAAAGTATGCTCTCAGTATTGACAAATGCACAAAATTGAACCAAACACATGATGCTTTAGTTGAAACAAGATACAAAATAGTAAACAAGAAAGTGAAGCCAATAGCACAACCACTTCATAAAATTAGGAATGAAATCATTAGAAAAGTAATTCATGACCCAATTCTTGGAGATCCATAAAAAATTGGACATGAATTTACTGACAAACACTAAATTTAGTCAAAATAGATTCAAGTGGCTTTCTTCTTTCTGCAGAAAAAGAATATTTTTTGAAGATCATACAAGAACATGGAAAAGCTTTCTGAAATAGGTTGTGCAGATCCTAGGATTATTTCTCCAATGATCATTTTCACAATTCCACATATCCCATGGAACTTGCGGCCTATTTGTGTGCCTAAAGCTCATCTTTCTGAATCGATGTGATTGCTTAAAGAAAAGATAAATATGCATGTTTTTGAGTCCTCATCTGCACCTTATTCAAACTACTTGTTCGTTGTGCCTAAGAAGAATGAAAAACTTTGGTTTATCCAAGATCTTCAATCAGTCAACAAAGTAACCATTAGAAATGTTGGTAGTGGACTAATTATTGATGAATTTGTGGAAGCATTTGCAGGGCTTTCTATTTACTCGATGGGAGATCTCTATTTGGCTATGACCAATTCGAATTGGTGATGGAAAGTAGAGATATAACCACTATGAGAACACCTCTTGCTTTGGTTAGAATGTTTATGCTACATCAAGCTACAACCAATTCTGTTGCTCAAATGATGAACACAATGAATTTGGTATTGCATTATTTTATTCAATACATTTCTATGCCTTTCATTGATGATATTCCCAGCAAGGATTATCGAGAAACAGAAAAAGACCATACCTTGCATAAAGATGGATGTCGATAGTTTGTTAAAGCCCACATTCTTGATTGCCAAAAGATTCTTTAATGATTTATTGAAGTAGGCTTAACTTTGTCAATAGAGAAATCTATTTTTGGTATCAATGAAGTTCTCATTGTTGGACACCTTTTTGGTCACTATGGTCGAAAGCCATACCTACAAAAAGTTGATGTCGTTAGCAAGATTTCAAAAACATGTCATAACGTTAGTGAGGTACACAAATTTCTAGGTGCTTGCATCTTTTATGTTTTTTGGATCCCACATTTTGCTCATGTTACTGATTCTCTCTATTACTTTTTGAGAAAGAAATGAAAATTTATTTAGACTAAAAAACACACACAAGCTATGTGAAAATTCAAGAGAGTGTTGCTTGAAGCTCCCATGCTTAAGCATGTAGACTAATGCGTAAACAAACCTATCATATTGATGGCATGTTCTAATTGTTGCAATCTCATGCATAATAAATCCTCACTTGACATGTTATCCATAAGGAATTGAACTCACAACCTCGGTCAAGAATGTGATAGGCTAACCACTTGCCCCAAAAGCCATGGTTGAGGATTACTTCTTAATCCTCCCTCTTAGGGTGTAGTTCAACCATCTCCTACCTATCCAGGATGTGGTTCAACCATCTCCAACCTATCACTTTATTACATTATCATTCCAAGGAAGTGTTGTTCGAGTCAAAATTTGAGTCTAAATGGGAAAAATTGGCTTTTGACAATACATCAGTTCAGCAGGCATATACCCTATGGAACAGGTGCACGTCCTTCTATCTGCCCAAAGTGCAAAAGGTAAGTACCTAAGTCATTGTTTAATATCACCATTACATGCTTTAGCTATGGCTTCCACAATAGATGGATGTCCTCTCAATTTATCATTGACCTCTCGATTATATGCAATAGTGAGAAATAAACGAATACCATGATGTTCAAAGAATTTTATAGCTTCTTTCACATCTAACTCTCCATGATCGGCAACTATTTTCTCTGTATATCCAAAGTGACTTATGATGTTTTCGAGCAAAAATTTGCAAACATTGGAAGTGTTGTTAGAGCGTAGTGCACATCCCTCTACATGATTAGTTAAGTCCTCCCTTGCATGTAGAATGTAATGCATTTTGTCAATTCATTTAGGCATAGTTACAAGATCTACTACCCACTTATATGTAGCATGTAAAGGATCTCTATATTTGAATAATGAATGAATTTGATATAAACTAACTCGGGATTTATGTACTTAGGAGATCCATCTAAGCATGTCTATATCAAGAGATGAACAATCGACTATTAGTATAATGAGAGGCAAACAATCAGTCTCAAGAGGGGCTAGGTTAGATGTAGAGAATCATCAAATGGGCTACATGGATTCACATGCCATCTTAAGAGAGATTCAAGAAGAAAGATGGAGGCAGGAACAAGAATCACGACCACCTATGTAGAAGATGGATGACTTAGGAGAACAGTTCCCTATAGATATCCCATCTATTTATGGAGATCAAGTGGATGATTGGCTCAGTGAGCACACTAGTTTTGAGTCTAACTCTTTGCAAGAATTACCTCACCTCACGAGACCTTGGGAAGACTGGTCAATTCAGGTGAAAACCCCCATTATTCTAGTAAGGGGAGAGAACTCAGTTCTTCTTAGGAACACAGAGGCCATCAGGAACACCAAGGCTCAATGCCATTTGACTCTGGAAGAGCTATTGAAGATCAAAATAGAACTATGGAAACATGTAGCAAATCAGTTCCAAGAGATAGCTACAACTTCTTCTAGACCAAGTGTATGAGGAAAGGTACTTGAAATACCCCTAGAAAAAGTGGGAGATGCGAGTGAAGGAGAGGAGGGTAATGCTTATTTACCTATTACTTACAAAGGTTATACTACCAAAGACATCCTAGACACGAGTGCAAGAGTAGCTATTGCAACCACTTCTCTGTGGAAGTGTTGGGGAAAACTAGCCCTTAGACCTACTAGGATGAAGTTGCAGATGGCAAATGGGCATATAGAAAGACCCTTAGGACTATTGGAAGGCATTACCATGTCCACTTGTGGAGTAGAATTTGATCACACCTTTACAATATGTGATTTTGGGAAGAATCAAGCATATGAGATGCTTCTAGGTAGACCTTTCATGCGACAATTACAAGTAGTACAAGATTGGGGAACCAACTGTTTGTAATTACAACACCTAGGAGTGACCACAAAAGTGAACCTCACAAACTATTCACATAGGGATGTACTACTCTTGCAATGGAATAATGTACATAGGAACGAAGATGAGAAGGAATCGGTACATTCCTTAACATCAGATCCATCACGGCTGCATGAGAGCACACACCTTTGGATGTGTAAGGTTGCATCAAAGGAAGAGGAGCGAGTGACAACAAGAACATTAGGAGTAGGAAACACCTCTAGACCCATTGAGGACCCAGTGTATGTGCCAGTAGTGTTCCCAGACGAGGAATTCGAACCCTATGGCTGGGCACAGATTCTTGCAATTATGGATATAGCGATTAATGAAGAACAATGGACCCCCCATTGTGATGAAGACAGTTATGATATATCCATCTTCATTGTAAACCCTATAGGACAATAAACTGAACAAGAAGAGGATAAACTTGAAGGTGAGATATCAGAAAGTAGTAAGCTAGTGAACAAGGAAGAATGGGAAGTAGACTTGGATAGACCCGAATGTTCATCAAAAGATGAATTGTTTTGTTAGGTAGAAGCCATGTCCCCATAACTCACCACCCCTAGAAAGGAAAAGGAAAATTCAAGTCCTAGTCAACGAAATCAAAAGATGAGAAAGGAAAAAAACATGAAACCAGGGGAAGAAGAACAATTGATGGAAGTGCCAGAAAATTTAAGAAAATATGTAGTGGAAGAACGAAAAATCATGATAAGAATGCCAAAGAGAGACAAAAATTCAGGAGAGGCTTATGATAATAAGGAGACCACAAAGAAAGTTGTAGTAGCAATCGAGGGTGGAGAAGAACGATGCATGTACATAGGACATGATTTGACTGACGAAGAGGAAGAAAGTCTAATTGCTCTACTGAAAAGGTATAGGGATGTGTTTGCATGGAGTTACAAGGCCTTGAAAGGGGTTGATCCGGATATATGCTCTCATAGGATACCCATGACCACCGAGGCTAAACCCACCAAGCAAAATCCCTATACGTATAACGAAAACTATGCATTGAAGATCAAGGAGGAAATAAATAGACTCATAGAAGCGAGATTCATTTACGAAATAGAACACACAAAATGGGTATCACCCATCATAGTTGTGCCTAAGAAGAGAAGTAACATGAGAGTGTGCATCAACTTAAAGAAAGTCAATGTTGCTACCATCAAGGATAGTTACCCTTTGCCTATTACACAACACGTGCTGGAAAGAGTCACGGATAAGGAAGTGTATAGTTTCCTTGATGGATTTCAGGCTATAACCAAGTTGCAATTGCCCTTGAGGATCAACACAAGACAGCCTTTGCCACTGAATGGGGTATCTTTGCATTTCATGCGATACCATTTGGGCTCAGCAATGCACCTGCAACTTTCCAAAGGTTGATGTGCCACATGTTCAAAGAATTTGTGAGAAAGGATCTAGAAGTGTATGTAGATGATCTATGTGCTCACTTAGTGCTTAGACCACATCATTTCCCCGAGTTGGAACACATCTTCGATAAGTGTTCGGAATATCAAGTCTGTTTAAACCCTAGGAAGTGTGTTTTTATGGTAAGACAAGGTAAGATACTTGGTCATATAGTTTCAAAAAAATGGAATTTCCACGGACGAAGATAAGGTACACATAATCACTAAATTGCCTAGGCCAAAGAACATAAAGGAAGTACAAGCATTTATGGGCCATTGCGGTTATTATCAATGCTTCATACACATGTATGCAATCATCGCTAAACCACTCTACAACCTGCTAATAAACTTTGAGTGGACAGAAGAATGTGAGAGTTTCTTTAGTGAACTAAAATGATGATTGTGTTCTGCACCTATTCTAGTTGTGCCTAATTGGAACAAACCTTTTCATGTACATGTAGATGCTTCTAATCATGCCATAGGATGTGTGCTAGCACAACCCACGGATGAGGGAAATATAGATTTATTGATTGCATATGCCAATAGGCAATTGAATGCCGTTGAGAGGAATTACACCACTACTGAGAGAGAGGGCCTAGGAATGGTCTATGCCATTAAGAAATTTTGCCACTATTTACTGGCAAATAAGTTTAAGTTTTTTTACAGACCATCAGGCTCTCTTGTATTTAGTAAACAAACCATGCAACACAGGTATGTTAATACATTTGTTGTCAGGATCTTGCTCACGTGCACACAAAGGTTACGAATGCAGAAAATGCACAGAAAAATAGAGACAACAAAAGACGAGACCGAACGCAGTATTGGGTGCAATCTCCCCCCATGCACTCTGTTTCCACAGTCCACAGAGTGCATGTATTTATAGGAATTCTGATTACGTCGAAAAGAGTGGTTACATGAGAGCGGCTTCGAAAAGCAAGCATGAAACTAAAAGTTGATAACTTTTACAAAAAGCCATTGCTTTCAATAACAGAAACTGCAGTCTACAACGAACCTTATTCTAACCATTACTTTTCTAACTGTTTCTAACAATAGAACCTTCTACGCGGGTTTATTTACAAGCTAAATAATAATTATTCGGATTATTGATATCCGCCCTTCCACGCCTTGCACGCTCCTCACGAACCTTCAGCTGCTATATCGAAAACATCAAAAACACATTAATACATTAATAGTTTAACGCATTGTTGGAGTGTTAAATTATTAATGTATTAATGTGTTTTTGATGTTTTCGATATAGCAGCTGAAGGTTCGTGAGGAGCGTGCAAGGCGTGGAAGGGCGGATATCAATAATCCAAATAATTATTATTTAGCTTGTAAATAAACCCGCGTAGAAGGTTCTATTGTTAGAAACAGTTAGAAAAGTAATGGTTAGAATAAGGGTCGTTGTAGACTGCAGTTTCTGTTATTGAAAGCAATGGCTTTTTGTAAAAGTTATCAACTTTTAGTTTCATGCTTGCTTTTCGAAGCCGCTCTCATGTAACCACTCTTTTCGACGTAATCAGAATTCCTATAAATACATGCACTCTGTGGACTGTGGAAACAGAGTGCATGGGGGGAGATTGCACCCAATATTGCATTCGGTCTCGTCTTTTGTTGTCTCTATTTTTCTGTGCGTTTTTTGCATTCGTAACCTCTGTGTGCGCGTGAGCAAGATCGTGACAACAACATTGGTTTCTATTATTGATGGAATACGACTTTGAAGTTGTAGTCAAGAAGGGTAAGACACACTTGAGAGTAGACCACCTCTCGAGGATAACTTCAAGAGAAGCCGCTACTAGGGTAGCAGATGAGCTACCAAATGCCTAACTCTTCAATGTTGAGATTGTCCCTGAATGGGCCAAGCCATTAGTTCCAATATTGACATATGGACCTAAGAATCCTCAAGTGAGAAACCAAGAAAAAGAGGTAGTGATAGCACAAAGATACCAAATCCTCGTAGGAAGCATCTATAGGCAAGACCATCAAAATATCCTTGCTTGTTGTGTAGAAGAATAGGATTATAACAATTGGTTGCAACTAGCACATGTAGGTGCACTAGAGAAATATCATTCGAGACAAGCGATGTTATTGAACTTGAAATGACTAGGTGTATATTGGCCATCAATGGAAAAGATGTCTGATGACTTTGTGATGAATGCCCAAAGTGTTATAATAGACCACCGATAGAATATGCCACTCTATACCAAGTGACCTTAACGCTAGACTCGAGTGAACCTTTGGTCACTTATCTGAGGATGAAGACTTTTTCGGAGGACATGACTTTGGCACGTCAACAGATCCTAGAGCAAGAGGCTCTTGACCA
Organism: Ceratopteris richardii; assembly: GCA_020310875.1. Lineage (NCBI taxonomy): Eukaryota > Viridiplantae > Streptophyta > Polypodiopsida > Polypodiales > Pteridaceae > Ceratopteris > Ceratopteris richardii. Next base: position 12,903,599 of record CM035416.1, read on the forward strand.
CAAGCTCAATACTTTTATTGTTTTTAATGTAAAATATTAGCCCCAAACCTAATTGCATATCTATTCCCTTCACTATCATCTTGACCTATGATCCAACCTATACCAATAGGACTAGTGTCAACAGTCAATATGATAGGTTTGTTCATAGATTATTCTACACGTTTAAGGATGGGAGCTTCAAGCAACAATCCCTTTAATTTTTGCATAGCTTGTGTGTGTTTTCGAGTTCAGATAAATTTTCATTTTTTTCTCAACAAGTCATAGAGACAATCAATAACATGAGCAAAGTTTGGGATCCAAATAACATAAAAGATGCAAGCACATAGAAATCTGCTTACCTCACTAATGTTATGACATGTTTTTGAAATCTTGCTAATGGAATCAACTTTTTGTAGGTATGGCTTTGGACCATAGTGACCACAAAGGTCCAAGAATGAGACTCAACCCACAAATAATTAGGGCAATTTTTCTCGTTCATCATTGACCTTGCAAACTCAACAAGATTTCTATTTCTCCTTTCTGCTACACCATTTTGTTGGGGAGAGTACCTGCAAGTAACTTCCATTTTTATACCTACATTCCATAAGTAATCACTGAACTCATTAGAGAAATACTCTCCCGCTCCATCTGACCTTAGTCTCTTCAGTTTTTGCTCTGTGATTCTCTTGCATACACATGATAATGTTTAAATGTATTAAACACCTCTGATTTATCTTTGATCACATATATAGTGATCCACCTGGTAGCATCATCAACATAAATCACATAATGTCTCAAACCATTAATGCGAAAGTCCTTTGATGGACCCCACACATCCGTATGCACCAATGAAAGCTTTTTTGAATACATAAACCCTTTCTTATCATAAGTCTTCTTGTGAGCTTTACCCAATTGACATGCTTCACACTTGTATGTCATGTGTTGACCTGCAATATTGAGAAATCCAAGCACTAAACCATTGTTAATCATATCCTTGATACCTCTTTGATTAAAATGTCCAAGCCTTTCGTGCCAAAGATCTAACTCAGAGATCTTATGTTCTCCATAAGTGAACAAGGCATGACCAACATTGCCTTGAATCTTCAATGTGAAGAGCCTTCCTTCTTTCTTCCCTGAAACAATTTGTTTATACCCATGGCTAGGGTCTCCAACATAAACTCCATCATTATTGAACCTTACTTCATATCCTTTCTCTACAATTTTCCCTACACTTATCAAATTCTTTGGAATTGTAGGGACATACAAAACCTTGCTCAAAAGAGTGCTTCCATCCTTGGCCTTCACTGATCCAATGGACTTCACATTGTGCTTTGTGTTATCACATATTTGGACTATATGATTACTCACCTTATTCTCCAAATCAGTCATCAAAGCTATGTTGCCACTCAGGTGATTGCTACACCCTGTGTCAATGTAGAAAATTCTTTGATCTTCACTTGGTCTTTCACATGTTGCATTCATAATTAAGGTTGAATCCTCTTTCTCATATGAAGCATAATTGTAGTAGGTATTATTGTAGAATTGACTTTGAAAGCCTCTTCCTGCATTTCTTTCAAAGAAACCTCTACCACCTCTACCTCTGAAATTACTTCTCTGATTTCTACCACCTCTTCCTCTTGAATTAGAGTTCTGATTATATCCTCCACCATTCTAATTATTATACCAACATTCATGATCTAAATGATTAGTCTTACCACATATCCAGCAAGCTTTGACACCATCTTTATTACTCCTGCCTCTTCCTCTTCATTTGCCACCTCCTCTTCCTCTTAGGAAGTTAGCTTGACTCATAGTGCCTTCATCTTCATTCAATTTTTGCTTGTCTTTTTTAATCTTCTTCTTATCCTTTGAATAAATTGCTTGACCTATACTCTTATCAACATCACCTTTGATATGCTGCTCAAAGGTTAGCATATGTCCTAGCAATTGATTCAAATCATGAGGGAAATGATCTAGTGACAATTCAGTGGATAGAATGAATGGCTTCGACTTATCATCTCCTCTCAAACCTGTGAGAATTTGTCTTACCAATTTGTCCTCTTCAATGTCTTCATCAACTGCTCCTAATGCATCTGCAATATCCTTCATCTGTGCTACATAATCAGAAATGGATTGTTTCTTCTTGAATGTGGTGACTTCTGCTCATAAATATGCCTTCCTTGACTTTTTAGTGTTTTGGAAATGCTCCTCTGACTCCCATGTAGACAATGCTCCTTGCTTGAGCATCCTTCTTCATCCATGTCTTCAAAATCTGAGAGTTCTTCCCTAGTTGGAACATTATGATCCTTAAATTTTGGTTTCTCTTCTTCACCTGTGATGTATCCTATCAGATCTTTGCTCATAAGATGAGCTTCCATCCTCATTGACCAAGCAAGATAGTTTTCTCTATCCAATTTCTCTATCTGAAGAAGTCTCCCATCCTTTCTTCACCTGTGCAATAAATTCTTCAAGCTTTGTGAATAATGAATGTACCTTTAACTTGAATATAGTTCCTTTTGATCCTCTTGATATCTTTCAGGCCTCCTTCTCTAGCTTTCACTTCAAGTTTTCACCTTTTGAATCTTCAAAGATTGATTTTTGTATATCTTCAATAGTCCAGGTCCTCCTTTTTCTTCAAATTTGATGATTCTTGCTCTGATACCACTGATGGAGATGATTAATATCCAAGAGAATACGTTATCATTGATGTTAGAACACCTCTATATCAAGAAAAACTCATAAACACAACCAACTTTGGAAATCTATTGCCAAATTATCAAGACTTGAGTCAACTATGAAGAAACTCATTACATAGAAAAGTCTGTTGCACTTAATTCACTCATTGACTAATCAAATGTGTAAATTTTTCGATGAAACTTTATACAAGGTGTCTCCTAAAGTCTATGCATCTTCTCCAAGTTAAAGTTCTTCAAAAAGATAGTAGATCTTGAGATTTCCTCCAAACAATGTACCTATGTCTGAAATTGTTCTTCTATGTAGTCGACTTTGACACCTACAACTTCTAATGCATGGTTCTCCCAAGCTAGAGCCTGTTTATTTAAATTCTTTTAGCCACAATTAGATTACCTTTAAACTTAAAGAATGAGTGCTTACTTGCTCAAAATTGTACACTGTGGAGGGAGATTTGATCAAAACTTTGATCATCGAGATTGCACCTGTTTTAGAAGACACATCACTTCTTCACATAGAAATGTTCCTACTTACAATTCTCTTAGCCTAATTACAATTAGACTCTCAAATCTTAACCATAGATGCACTAACTATAGACTTAGAGATCTACAAAAGTATTTCTGAAATGATCAAGCACAGAAGGAGAGATGGAGAAAAGATCGCGACACAAATTTCAAAAGTTTTCTTCTATTCTCATGGAAAACATCTGATTGATGAATCTCATACATTCATCACACTTTTCCTTCTTCTACTCATCAATATTTGTTCTATGTCTCTTCTCTCATACATGTCTCAACCCTATACTAGTATATATAGGCATATATGTACAAACTCGTCAGCATTACAAAGACATAAGTGAACAAATTACAAGCTTAATGTACATATATATACAAGTCTTCATCTTCTTATCATGCACTCACCTTAAGGGCTCAGATTTTAATTTTTTTCTTTACTCTTTGACTTCAAACCTTGTCCAAATCATCAATTGGTGATTGTCCTGCACCAACAGAAATATTATACATATGAGTCCAAAACGCACTGTGTTGATCATCACCATCAAGTTTAAATGCATAAGTGTTCTAGCTCATTGAAGCTTCATAAAATTTTCTTAAACACCCTTTTCCAAAATTTTGTCTTAATGGTCTCTTGGTTGCATAGTCACAGATTTGTTGGTCTATTTTAGTGACCCAATTCCTATCCTTGGCTTCCTTAAAAGGATTGCATGTCCAATGTGGATGATCAAACTCATCACACCAAATGCATCTATGATGTTGATCATAAGGTCTTCTTCTTTGCTCTGGAATCCTAGGATCTTGCTCTTTCTCTCTTGGTTTAGACTCTTGAATACCTCTCAAAGTTTCTATCTCAATCACTAAAGTTTCAATGTGTTTTGCTAATGAGTCTACTTTGGTTTCTAACAATGTCATCTTTGGATCCTCTCTTCCGAACAAGATATGTTCAACTTCAATCTTAGGTTGGGTGTCTCTCTCATTCATTCTAGGGGCTTGGCTTAAATTTCATTCCCGTCTTTGAAGATCTTGGATAAACCGAAGTTTTCCATTCTTCTAAGGCACAGTGAACCAACGGTTTGAATAAGGAGTAGATGAGGACTCAAAGTAGAGATTATGGAAAGGATGGCAAGGGTCAAACATGTAATGGAAGGGAGAAAAGAAGAGGGAGTTAAAGGATTCTTGTTGAGGAAATGGATCATAATAGGCATGAATGTGTAAGGAAAGGTGACGAAGAAATTGATGAAGGAGATGCTTTCACAATGGATCAACATATTGTGAGGGAAGATAAATTTATAAAACAAATGAATGCATTGTACGAGAAGATAGAGAGGGAACGTAAGGGTGTAGCAAAGTGTGAACAAAAATGTTAGGATTTGCATGATGGGGTTAGCGACTTAGAGAAGAAGACATTGGGAACTATGTGGTTGTGTTGTATGAACCCATGTTTTGAAGAAGATGATCATTTTGAAAAAGATGCACATTTGTAGGGAGTTATGCACTAGGGAAGGTGAAGTGATATGATTGTTAGAATGTCAAGTGCAATTAAAGGGGGGATGAAGGATATTGATGTTAAATGTAATTGTGTCTTTTCCTCAGTGGCATGTTGGTGTTGCAGCACTAGAGGAGGATGGATCGAGGTTGTAAGGCATAGACATAAGAGGTCTTGTGAGACCAGGATTCTTTGGTTATGGGTGGTTTTAGGGGGGTTTAGAATGGGGTGGATTTGAGAAAAAGTTATGGCAAAGGGTGGTTTCTAATTAAGGGAGAGATGAAGTTTGAAAGGGTTGGGATCCTATCTAGTGTTTGTAAGCCAATGGTTTGTCAAGAGGGATGAATGAGGAAGTCGATCGAAACAATGAAGAGAGTAAAAGAAGATGAGATTATAATTAAGGAGGTGTTGAAGAGATGGTTTGGGGTAGTGGTTATGATCAAGAGAGAGAAAGAAAAAAGAGGATGAGGTGGATAAAAAAAAAGGGGGTTGACCAAAGGTAGAACAACGGGTGAGTGAAAAATAGAATGGATGTGACTAGTGGTAAAGGAGTGGGAATGGGTAGATTCAAAAGATAACTGGTAACCTTGAGTGGAGGTGCTGGTCAAAGAGGTCAGATGAGACTCCAAGAAGTGAGGGTAGGTGAGACAAGAAGATGAAGAACGAGAAATAAAAAGAATGGGAATGAATACAAATGGAGGGGAGAGTTAGTTTAGGGAGTGAAAAGTTTTAGCATTGGAAAGGTTGAGAGAAGAAACATTGGCACGAAAAGATTGTGGAAGGAAAGAATGAGTAGAAATGAAGTCCAAAGAATGGTTCATGCTTTCAATCTTCATTGACACTAAATAAAGAGGTGGATGAACGATAGAATCCATCATGAGCAAAGTGTCTTAGCATGTGATTATGATATCGATGATCAGGTGTGTCATTGGCAAGGATAGGTTAGGTCTGACTAGGGTTGACTTCATTAAAATTGTGAGTCTGAGGTGTGAGGATGGATGGATCGAGTTGTGTTGCAAACGTAGGAGATCAAGTGATACTTTCAAAGGTTTCAAATTGATGAGATGGTTAGTATGTGTGGGTCTTAAGGGAAAGAGTTGACTATGGGTGTAGTGGCTGAATTTTAGCTCGAGTGGTGGCAGAGAGATGATATGCTTCATCGGAATGTCTAGATGGGGGGTTATATGTATGTATGTGATGTGTTGGGATGGTTGGGAAACAAATCCCTTTCTTCTATCTCCTAATTCTCGAGACTTTGGAGTTGAAAAAAAGAAAGAAATAGTTGTGTATATGTGTGTTGTCAGTGCATTGCAATGGGCTAGTAGGCAGGTGGAACAACCTTGATCGGGTGATCGAGGCCACGAGCTGATGCTAGTTTCACTATAGGCCCGACCTATATGTGGCTATGTGCCTATGTGGGATGATAGGCAGGTGGAGTCACTTTGGCCGGGTGGTCAAAGTCATGAGCTGACATTGGTTTCACGTAGGGCTAGCGCTGTGCATCGTACGTAAATAAATAAATAAAAAGAAAAAAAAAGAAGAAAAAGAAGATTCCTCTCTCGAGGGGGGACAGAGAGAGAGGAGAGGAAATGATGTCTAGATGGGAATATGTGTTTATGTGTCATGGGGATATGGGCTGATGTGGACTCCTGATGAACATGTCGAATCGAAGCTCAAGCTCACATGAAATTTAGCTCGTTACGCATCTATGGAAGACTTGGACTTGATAGATCTAATCATGCTAGTTATTTTGTTTATTTGCGAGCTTTTGAAGGTCGTGCACTTCGACTCTTAGGTTGTGCAACAACTTGTGAAGTCTTAAATCACATTGACGATGAGTAGTTTTATTGAGGTAGACCAAGGTTAGACTTGAGAGATCCTTGTAGATGTGTGTGCATGGTCAAGACATCTTGACAGATGTTGGAATTTGGGGCCTCAGGATCGTTCCAATACTAAAACCTTTTGAGCATACACACTTAATTAATTAAGATGATAAGTGAGAGATAGAAAGAAAGATCTTGAGACAATGATAGAGAACGTAAGCCAAAGCTTACTTACTAAAAAATAGATGTCCAAATTACAACATGGGAGTACTACTCAACCATATAAAGTGGTGCACTCACTAATGGAAGAATATCCAAGAAGATGATGATACAAAATTTAGTAAGTGTGTGAAGTGAATGAGCAACAAAGCTAACCTTATTCTCACAAAATAGTGTAACAAAATTGTAAATCAACCCACCCTAATTTTGAGATTAGGGTAGAGAAACCCTAAAAACAAAATATAAGGTTAACTCACAAAAGATAGTTACCACCACCTTGTAGAAGACTTCTTGCTCCAAGAGAGTAGCCTCTCCTTCACCAAATCTTCACCTCCAAAGCTTCAGAATCGTCAAAATCTAGCTTGAGATCTTTGAGTGATGATGCATAATGAGCTAAGGGCTCTTCTTATATAGTTTGTGTACTCCAATGAAAAGCACTCTAAAACTCTCTTACATTGTTTTTTAGCAAAAAACAACGACCGCAACCAAATCTATTAGGTGGGTGTTTTTCGAAAAGCTAAAGATAACTATCATCGTGCTTACGCGATCTCCGAAAATTAGCCGTTGCTTTGATTTTCGCACCACGAATAGTTTTGCTTTTCAAAAAGTAACTTGTTCTATTCCGTAAGCTAGATGAGAATTGAACTCGGGTCTTACGTATGAGAGCACACTCTTCTAACCAAGGCACCCACGCCTTTTTGTTGAGAGAAACTCTTTTTGAGCAACTTTTATGGCTGGCAAACTGAGCCTTTGGTACATTGTTTCCAACAATCCCCCCTTCAATGTCACAATGGTACAAGCTTCAGTAATCTGCAAATCTTCTCATGACTATCTCTAGTCAATGCTTTGGTAAATATATCTGCAACATTCTCACTAGAAGGAACATAAACCAGCTCAATGTGCTTCTTAGCTATCTGCTCTCGAATATAGTGGTCGTGTACCTCTATATGCTTTGTCCTTGCATGATCGAAAGCCATGAGATAAGACAATCTCCAAGATAAAAACAAAATCCACTAGTACTTCTTCTTGTGTCTCTATCACCTGCCCAATCAAAATCTGAAAAACCTTCTAGTAACAAATGTCTAGATTTCAAAAATACGATAGCATAATTTGAAGTTCCCTTCAAATATCGAAAGATCCGCTTTATTGCTTCCAATGTAACACTGTCGGATTCTACATGAACCTTGATACTTGAGAAACTGCAAATTGTATATCAGGATGTGTATTACACAGATATATCAAGCAACCAACTCCTTGACTATATAAAGTAGCATCAAATGACTCTGCATCTACTACCATTTGTAAAGATGTGTTCTGATCCATAGATGTTTGCATAGGTTTAGAATCAATCATCTGAAACCTCTCCAAAAGTTTCCCAATGTACTTCTGTTGTATCATATAGATACACTCATCTTGAAACAGAAACTAAATACCAAGCTAATAATGCAAAATGCCTAAATCATTCACATCAAATATATGCTTTAATTGTTCTTTGAACATCTGCAAATCTTCATCTCTGGGACCTATGACTATAATATCATCCACATAAACGATTGCTATAATCATCATACCTGGTTCAGCTTTAACATAAAGAGTTGGAGCTACATCTGAGTTATGGAAATCAATGGACAAAAGATATGTGTGTATCTTTTCATACCATGCTCTAGGTGCCTACTTAAATCCATATAAAGCTTTTATAAGCTTACACACTAAGTGTTCTTTACCTGTCTCTTCAAAACCTTCTGGTTGCTGAATATACACATCCTCATGTAAATCACCATTAAGAAAAGCAGTCTTAATGTCAAGTTGATATATATGCCAACCAAAATGTGCTGCTAGAGCAAGTATTGACCTAATAACAGTCATCCTAAACGTAGGAGCAAATGTCTCATCATAATTAATACCTTTTTGTTGTGCATATCCTTTGACAACCAATCTTGCTTTGTACCTATCAATGGTACCATCTGCTTTCCTTTTGATTTTGAAGATCCACTTTACACCTATAGCCTTCTTTCCCTCTGGTAACTCACATAGCTGCCAAGTTTGATTCTTATGAATAGAATCACTCTCTTCTTGCATAGCTTTTCTCCAAATAGGAATGTTAAGTTCATCTTTAACACATGTAGGTTCGTCTTCAACAGTCGTAAGTGCCAAAATATCATGAATTTCAAAGTCTTCAGCAAAACTTACATGATCTTTTTGTTGTTGATGTCTAGTCTGACTTCTTGTTCTTCCAGTAAAAGTCTTTATACCACTATCTTTCCAAGTATGATATAATCACGTAGGTGTATCTTTAAATAGTGGTGAAACTCATTCTGATCCTTCAGCTTCCACAGGTTCTGGAACATGTCCTGCCGAGGTACTAGGACTTTTTGGAACTTTAACTTCTTCCATTTTCGGAACCAAATTCTCTTCTGGAATTGACTCTGTAAAAGGTTGTGAAATTCCTCTTTCTTCAACTTTTTCTTGAATCCTAGGAATTTTAACTCCCTCCTGATATGGCTGAACATGTACATCCAGAATCTTTCTAAAAAATCCATAGTCATTTTCACTAATGAACTCTAGAATTTATGCTTCTTTATCATAAACCTTATTTTCAACAATATAAGCATTACGTGAAAGAATAACTTCACTTGTCTCTAGAACATAAAACCTGTATCCTTTACTCTCAACAAAATATCCAATAAAAACAGCTTTCTTTGCTTTTACATCTAGTTTGCATCGGTCCTTTTTCTCAACATGTACATAAGAAAGTGATCCAAACCCTCTGAAATAACTCATATTAGGCTTTCTACCATAATAAGCTTCATAAGGTGTGATTAGCTTTAAATCTTTTGTAGATGACTTGTTCAAAATGTGATTAGCTGTATGTACTGCATCAAACTAGAATTTCAGTGAAAGCCTCTTGGATGCCATCATGCTCCGCATCATCTCAACAAGTACTCTATTCTTTCTTTTTGTAACACCATTCTGCTGAGGAGTATAAGCAATACTAAGGTGTCGAGTAATACCTTTCTCATCAAGAAATGTCTGGAACTCATTTGACAAGTATTCTCCACCTCTATCACTTCTGAGAATATAGATAGTTTCCTAACTTTCATTTTCAACCATAGCTACAAACTTCTTGAACATAGGAAAGACTTCTGACTTCAACTTAAGACCATAGATCCATGAGTATCTTGTAAAATCATCAACGAATAGAACAAAATACCTGAAACCCTGAATAGAGTCTGCTCTCATAGGTCCATTCACATCTGAATGAATAATCTGCAATTTCCTGGTAGCTTTAATATGACCATGTTTCTTGAAAGGTAGTTTATGCATCTTACCTTCAAGACAACCTTCACATATATCTGAATCATCTGGTAGCTTGAATGAGGGTAAACTCTCAACCATACCTCTTTCTTTGATACTTTTGAGAGCTCCAAAACTAATATGTCCAAATCTTTCATGCCATAGCTTCATATCTTCTAACGATGACAAAGATTTGACTGCATATGCATGACTGATTTTTGACAAAACAAAGTTCCCTCCTCTATGCTCACCTTGTAAAATACACTTGTCGTCTTTGTGTGATAAGATCTTACAAAGATCTCTCTCAAATACAACTTTAAAACCATCACATAAAAATGCAGATATAGATAGCAGATTCTTCTTCATTTCCGGTACGTAAAGAACATCTGAAATCTAAAAATTACCACCTTCTCTTGACTTTAGGGTTAGTGTACCTATTCCCACAACATCCAAATCATTGCCATCTGCAATAGTAACTCTTCTACCTATAGAATAAGAAAGGGAAAAAAACACATCTCTGCAACCTGTCATATGCTTTGTAGCACTTGAGTCAAATATCCAAGGACTTGCTGAAAGAACTTGTAAAGCTGCCTGATCAAAAGCTACTTCCTCAATGGTGATACAGGCATAAGAATCACCTTGAGATTTCCCTTTTTTATCATCTTCTGTAACATTACCTGATGCCTTTTTCTTTTCTACTGCAATCCTTTTATAACATGCTGCTTTTAAATGTCCAGGTTTCTTGTAGTAAAAACATATTACTTCCTTCTTCTTAGAAGACTTCTCTTTAGATGCAATAGAAATAGAATCTGAAGTAGAAGGTGAGAAGGACCTACTTTCCTTCTTGGATTGCTTTTCCTTATTATCCTCCTTCTTCTTTTTACCCTTTGATGAAGATGAAAGTGCTTCTTCATTCTCTTCCATTCCCTTCAACTGATCTTCATCTTGAAGCAACAAGAACTCTAATTCTTCAAATGTAACATCTCTATCTCTTGTGGTAAGGGTAAAAGATTGATATGAAATAGGAAGTGAATTAATCAGCGTATTTACCATTTCTTCATCTGATATCTCAACTCCTACATTTAGAAGTTGATCTCTCAAGTCAACGAGTCTCGTAATGTGGGTTTGAATTGACTCACCAGCCTTCATCCTTGTATTTGCTAGTTGTCTCCTCAAGTGAGCTTTCCTAGCAGGATTTCTGCTCTAAAAAAGATTCTCAAGCTTCAACCAAGCTTGTCTAGAACTTCTGCAAGATCTGATTTGTGGTAGAATATGATTTTTAACACTCATTGCTATGAATGATAGTGCTAAAGCATCTCTAGCATCCCATCTTGTCTGATCTTCAGTAGGAGGAATTGTAGGTAAAGACCTACCTGTGACTCTGGATGTCGAAGTGGTTACCTCTTCTTCAGTTGGTTATGTAATAGTAATTCGAGTACCTCTTGAAGCTGTTGTGGCTCCTTCTTCGCCTTCTCGTCTAGGTCTTGTTAAGGATCCATTGACGATACTCCATAAATCCTTTGTCACTAAAATATTCATCATCATGAAACTCCACATGGGATAATTAGAAGATCCATCCAAGTTGTCTTCAATCTCAATTCTAATCTCACTCATCTTAACTAATTGTGTATGTCAATTATGCTCTGACACCAAGTGTTGGAATTTGGGGCCCCAAGATTGTTCAAATATTAAAACCTTTTGAGCATACACACTTAATTAATTAAGATGATAAGTGAGAGATAGAAAGAAAGATCTTGAGACAATGATAGAGAATGTAAGCCAAAGCTTACTTACTAAAAAATAGATGTCCAAATTACAACATGGGAGTACTACTCAACCATATAAAGTGGTGCACTCACTAATGGAAGAATATCCAAGAAGATGATGATACAAAATTTAGATTATGTTGAAATAATTTAAGTGTGTGAAGTGAATGAGCAAAGAAGCTAACCTTATTCTCATAAAATAGTGTAACAAAATTGTAAATCAACCAACCCTAATTTTGAGATTAGGGTAGAGAAACCCTGAAAACAAAATATAAGGTTAACTCACAAAAGATAGTTACCACCACCTTGTAGAAGACTTCTTGCTCCAAGAGAGTAGCCTCTCCTTCAGCGAATCTTCACCTCCAAAGCTTCAGAATCTTCAAACTCTAGCTTGAGATCTTTGAGTGATGATGCATAATAAGCCAAGGGCTCTTCTTATATAGTTTGTGTACTCCAATGAAAAGCACTCTAAAACTCTCTTACGTTGCTTTTTAGCAAAAAACAACGATCGCAATCAAATCTGTTAGGCGGGCATTTTTCGAAAAGCTAAAGATAACTACCATCGTGCTTACGCGATCTCCAAAAATTAGCTGTTGGTTTGATTTTCCCACCATGAATAGTTTTGCTTTTCAAAAAGTAACTTGTTGAGTTCCTTGAGCTAGACGGGAATTGAACTCGGGTCTTACGTATGAATGCAACTTTTTGAGGAACTTTTATCCCTAGCAAACTAAGCCTTTGGGACATTCTTTCCAACAAGAGAGAAGTGAATGAATTAGTGAAGATTGAAAAGTTGGATTTGATTGATGAATCAGAAGAAAGTGCAAAGTAGAGAAAAAGGAGAGCGCGAACACAAAAGCTGCACATATCGTGCATCAATGGTGAGCTCATAGTTTTGTTTTGTGATGATGTTTGAGTCAAACATAATGCTTCTATGTTTGTTAAATCATTATGTTTTGGATCCAAGCATATGCATACATTGCATTGTTCTTGTTTTTTAATTGCATGAGGGAATGGTATGAGAAGGGAAGGAGTCGGTCATGAGCATGGGACAATGTGATGGGTAGAATAATGGATATGTACTTGAGTGTACCGATGCATGTGATTGTGAATGCGGTTGGCAAGATGAAAAAGATCAATGAACAAAGGGGAACTTGCATGATGGTTGTGCATGACAAAAGATCATGATATAGATCTATTTGTGGTTGGTCGGGTCTCATCTCTTGATTGGTTGAATGGTTGTGTTTTATATATCTCCAAGAAAAAAATTTAACCGTTTGAATAAGCGACACATGAAAACAAAATTATAAGTCGCTCGTTGAGGAGGACTTCGCAAGGAGAAGGGGGGAGTATGTTAATTATAATTATTGATGTTTTGTTGCACTAACATGTCTTCTTTGTGTGGAGTGGATGTTTGATTGCAAGTACTTGAAGAGGAAAATGTGTGTTTCATGGAAGAGGAGCACTAGAATGGAGTGCTTAAATGGAGCTTGAAGGAGTTTTGCCAATGTCGTTACCTTTCTTTGCATCTTAAAGCTTGTGGTAGCATGGGAGCCATTGCTAAAGGCGGTTTTGGTGTATGCTGGGGTACAAGATGGGAGATGCCCCATGAAGATACACATGTGTTGGGATGTGTACGAGGATGTGAGAGGGAAAAGCCTTGAATTCTCAGGGAGGGTTTGTTGGCAATTCTGACACGGAATTAGGTGGAAAGAAATCGGAGGACATCAACGGGAAGAGGTGATGGCAAAAGGGGTCATCTGATGAACATTGGGAAAGGGCTCAGGGGAGGTTCTTTCATCCCTGGCAGCATTGATGGTGGAGAAGAAAGGGGACTGAAGGTGTCGGGGGGCTCGCATGCTGGGTGAGCACTGAGCATCAGGGCCTAAATTTCACGGTCAAGAAAAAATGTCATAAATTGGTAGGTAGCTGGTTCATGCATATGACGCAGACCAGGTGGTAATTAAATATGGCCATGGGGAAGTTTTTTGTTTATAGGTTGTGCATAAGAGCTTTCACAAGCCTGGAGTAAACTTCAGGTTGTGTCTAGGAGTATGTGCATGTGCCTCGACATCCTGGAGGAGGCCAACTAGACCTTAATCTATCCAGTAGTCTAATCTGCTAATCAGGTTCAAAGCTACAGTTAGGTGTAAAGATTCAGACAATAATTAGGTTTGATGGGGGGGCATCCAGCTGTAAGTTTCGGCATCAATGAGCCAGGCACTGTCGAGAGCAGGAATCAAGCTGGATGATGACAAGACAGAATCGTTTTTCTAGGGAGCCATTCTTGCCAGTCCAAGCAATGAAGGATCTCACGGAAAGGAGAGGTGTACATTTAGCAACTGAAGAGGAGGGGATTCATGATTTTCGAGGAGTTCTCTGGCAGGCATACGGGAGGGGAGAAACAAACACATCTTGATGGTGTGGCCTCTCTGTATGTCTGCTGAATCAAATATGTACTTTCTTGATAGTGTTGGACTATTTTCTCCTCCTTCTTTATCCATGCATTGATAGTCAGCAATCATTTTTCTCTTCAAGCTGATTTGTTGAATTGAGGAAAATGATTGTTGACTTCATGATGACAAGCAACAGAGATAACATATGGGAAGTGCTAAAATGTGGTAGATACTATCAAGCTGTGATTATTGAAAAAAAAAAAAACAGGTGTGGGAGTTTAGGAGTGAAAGTTGTGATTATCTGGCATGACCAGTGCATGCGGATTTTGGAAGGGTAAGGCTGTATAATGGACAAATGTGAAACTAAATCCTCCTGCACTGTGGAAATCAAGTGAGCTTCTTCCATCCAGGGCTAAGGGTTGAATATGCATTGGATCCTTATGTACAGTGAGAGTTCATAAGTTTAGTGAGCGGATTGTCCAGGAGATACTTATTAGTTGCAAACATTTTGGTAGCATTGACGATGGATTTTTCTGACTGGGTTTGTATCAATTAAAGCTATATAAACTGGGGCTCATTGTGTTCGTGTTTAGATACCACATCCTTCATTTAGGATGTATACATTGATGGACTATTTCATTTTTCATCCGATTGAATAACATTGTATTATGACAAGGACGTGGAGGATAAGGGAATGGTGGAATGAGAATAATATGCATGTATTGTTGGGTGAATGTGAAAGAATTTTCTTTCTTGAAGTGTGGGTAGAGTACTGAAAGGTTGTTTTAAATGGGTGTGGCCAACACAGACTAAGAGAACATAGAGATTCTTCTTGTGAGTCTTTCGTTTATTGTTGCCTCTCTCTCTCTATGATTATTTAAATTGCATATTGTCACCGAATTTTCATGCGCTCATTGTAAACAAGGATTGGCAATACCATCATTCATCTTGTATGCACTCTATTCTCCCACTTTAAGACCAAGGACAAGCCATGGTCTAACTTATGAAATCAATGGAATTTCTAAATCATGCCTTCATTGCAGTTATATTCATGTAAAAATAAGCGGGAAGGCACATGTGTTGATTATCAAAACAAATAGAGGGAAAGAAAAAGAGGGAAGGAGTGAGAAGTGTGAGAAAGAGTGAGAGAGAGAGAGAAAGAGTGAGAGAGAGAGAGAGATAGAGAGAAAAAAAAAATCATGTGCTTGAGTGCGTGTGAGCCATAGGTGTGAGTAAGTATAAGTGTAAGTGTGTGGGTATATGAGTGTAAAAGAGTGTGAGAGTAAGAGACAAAGAGAGGTAGAGAGTGAGATAGGACAAGGAAGAGGGTTTGAAAGGATGTAGGAGAAAGGTGGAGGTAGGTGAGGGGAGTGGGAGAACCCAATCGTGAGTGCATGTGTGTGTGAGAGAAAAAGGGAGGAAAAAGAGGAGAAGTGAGGGGAAGTGTGTGGAGAGTGCATGAGTAAGTGGGGAGGAGAAGAAGTGTGAGAGGAAGAAACGAAGTGAGAGAGAGAGTGGGGTAAGATAGAGAGAGAGAAAAGTGGAAGTAAGAGAACGAGTATGGGAGAGCAAGGGGAGAAATATCAAGGGGCAATCAGCAAAGCTCGGGTCCGTATTTACATACATGCAAAGTGGTTCCCTTCCCTATCTTTCACGAACATATAGGAGCACAATTTGTGGGTTTTAAGGAATTTGGATAGGTATCTATCTGCATCGTTTCCTTGGGCATAGGAGGGTATCCAGCATATAGAAGGAGGAAAAGATGAGAAGAATGAGATCCAACAATGGTTATTAAACACAAAATAATAGAATTTCAATGAAGCTAACTTTTAGAGGCATAGATTGATGCAGGGAATTCCTTGCTTGTTCCCTTCCAAATCAGTTGAAGGATGGAGTTCTTGATTTGAAACATAGATCTATATTATGTCCTTTCCCGATTCCACATACTACCAAGTGCGATGCGGTTACAATTATAGATTCTAAAGACATATTGCAAAGAAGGCCGATTCAATATACCTCCAATGGAAACACATGAATATTTGCATATAATGAAATGATAACAAGAGCATGTTGTCTAGATTGATGGAAGATGTAGCACAATACAAACAAAGGGAAATCAATTTGTGGTCCTTCGAGAAGAATTTAGAGAGCCAATACTGTTCTAGGGCACGTGAATCCCATCGTTAGAAAGGAGTAAAAGAATCTACAAATTGGTTTCTCAATAGAAACATAATAAATATAGTTTTATAGAAACATTGAAATTAAACTTCGAGGAGTTCATATAAAAAAGTGGAAAAGATCCTCTTTGATTTTCATGCAACAATTATGCGCTTACCATTCATGGGTGAAAGTAATAGCATTACTTTCTTGTGTTAGCACTCAAAAGATGAGGAAGAGAAAATTATGATATGGAAAACAAAGAAAGAATGAATCATCTTTTTATGCATGTTGGGGCAAGATATAGGTTATGGATGAAGATTTAATTATGAAGAAGAATTTACTTTCTCTACCATCGCAAGCGCAGATAAATAATCATATTGAAATCAAATTGAAGATGGTGCTATATTTTCATATCTTGGAATCAATCTTGAAACCTACATAAATATTCAATCAATACATAGTTCGTGTCGTTATGTATCTCTCTAGAATTCAACAATGCTACAAAGAAGTTGTTCAATGATACCAAAAAGCAATAGGCACTTGAAAAAAATTTAGAATTAATTTGGATTATACCAATATAGAGGATCAACATCAATCTATTGCAAGTTCAAGAAAAACAATGTTGGAGCCAATCAAGGAAGCAATGAATCAATCTAGGTCTAAGATTGAAGGTAAGGTCAAGAGATTTAGTGACGTGACAAGTAAAAGTGTGAAACATATTATGGATTCACAATCTTGTACTTCATCAACTATGAAATCTACTCTCCCTATGTGAATACATATGAATGCAAAATTAAACATGAAGCATATGCAAATAGACTAACGGTACATGATCATGTTATTAGGGAACAAGAAGATCCCAAAGATACAAGTAATGAAGCTTTCGACGTGATAATGTGACAAACACCTATAGTATTGATATATTTTGGTGATGTTGTGTGTGAACACACTTAGGACCACCGGGGCACTTTTTTCCCTCTTTAGGAGGTTTTTTCACCTGGCTTATATATACGCCTATAACCCTAACATGTTACTTATCTTTGTATATTAAATTGGTAATGCATTTAGTATTGTGTGTTGTGCTCCAAGTTTCTTTTTCTTCCTTGTGTTCATGTGCTTCCATGGACCTCAAACTCCAACAATTGGTATCATAGCAAGTTGCCACTTCATCTAGGGTGTCATCGACACCCCTCATGTCACAATCTCAAAATCGCATGAAAATTAGTGAGCATACTTAGGGCGATTGGGAGTTCAAAACATCTTCGCTCTATGGTGCCAAAATTTTGATCTGAGCTTGTTTGGGGCTCTGAAATGCATTATCCCAGTGCTTGTACAAGTAATTTTGTCCTTTTGTGTCAAACAACATATATACAAACTTTGGTTCTCCAGTGCAAGCACCTCAAAGTTTGCTATAGGCTTAGCAGAGCTTGAAAGGGTAGTTCTGTTCAACTTTTTGAGATACAATCATTTTTTTGCATCATGGTATTTTAGTTAGTGGCCATGGTTGAAAGCAATGATGTATTCCATATGTTGGTTGTTGAGGATTAGTTGGATGGTACCAATTATCCATTATGGGCATATATGATGCATCATGTAGTGGTGGAAAGTGTAGGGTGTTGAAAAATGACTTACTACACCTACAAATATAGTCATTGAAGGTGATGCAGATGGTGTTGAAGATGATGATCTTCAGGTTCTTGTTCATGTTGTGGTTCTCGTTGCACCTACTAGAGAGAAACTTTTCATTGGGATGGAATGGATGCTCGTGCACATGCATTGATAGCCTTGTCTATCAAACATGCCATTATCCCTCATATTCACTCTTGCAAAACAACAATGAATGCTTGGGATACACTTATCACTTTGTACCATGAAAAAAATGAGGATTGTGTTGCTTACCTCTGAAAACAGTTCGAGAGTGAGCATATGAATGATAGAGATTCTATGGACAGATTTTTGACAAAGGTCAAAGACTTGAAGGACTAGTTGATTTTTTCTAATGAAGTCTTGTCAAACAATTCACTTGTGCAGAGTGTTCTAAATGGTCTTCTATATTCATATCAAAGTTTTGCTTCTACTCCTCAGTTGATGGTGGAAGGCAATCTAAATGCCTTAACATTTGAGGAGTTAGTCTCTATTTTGTTGCAAGGAGATCAGTCTAAGAAAAATATGTCCATCATGCATGTCACAAATCAAGCTTTCTTAGCTATTCAGAAAGGCAAATGTAAATGGAGCCCATCTACTTGTAAGCAAAAATCTGCTAATTCTACATAGTCAAAAAAGGAAGACAAAGATGAGAAGAACAAAGGAATGTAAAAAATATTTTGCAAATACTGTAAAGGAAATGATCATGTCATAAAAAGTTGTCCAAAATTGACTACAAAAGAGGAAAAGAAAAAATAGGTCGCAATGGTTGTTGCAAATGCCTCTACACCTAAAATAGAGTCTCCTAATCTTGTGCAGAATGAAGAATGGATGTTTAGTACTATTTGCCATTATGGGCCATCTTCTTATGAATAGTGTATGTCTGTAGTAGACTCAAATGTTTGGTACTTTGATCCATATACAACTCAGTAGAATGGAGTTGTTGAAAGGAAGAATAGGTCACTCATTGAGATGGTGAGGTGTATGGTCAAAAGTCAGACTCTAACACATATCTTGTGGCTTGAGGTTGTTATGTGTGCAACATATGTACTTAACATGTGCCCAAACAAAGCATTGCAGTTTATCACTCCATATGAGGTACACATAAGAAGTATATGTATTTCAACCATGTGGTTTTGTGCAGAAATCACATGAAAACAGTGTGCAAGTTGAAAAAGGCATTGGATGGTTTGAAGCAAGCACCATGTGCCTGGTATGAAAAGATACATGCCTACTTGATTACACATGGTTTTGAGAATAGTCCAACGCAGAGCACCTTATATGTTAAGTGTGCAAATGATGTGCTTGTGATCATTGTTGTCTATGTTGATGACATGGTGCTCACTATTCCTAATGAGAAGCATATTGTTGATTTTAAGGCTGATTTTCATGCCTCTTTTGAGATGTGAAATTTGGGGCATTTGCATCATTATTTGGGCATTCAATTTATGCAGGTTGATGGAAAAATAGCTTTGTGCCAAACAAGATATATTGACATATTATTGTAGCATTTTGGGCTTGAAGACTACAAACCTATTGCCACTCCTATGCAAAAAGGTTTACAATTGAATATTCATGATGTTGGAGATGCATTTGATGTTGTTCTCTAGCAGCAGGTTATTGGATGCTTGATTTTCTTATGCATTATTTGGCCTTATATTCAATTTGTTGTCTCTGAGATGAGCATGTTTATGCATTACCCAGGTGTCAAGCATTGGTAGGCAATTAAGGGTATCTTTTGCTAATTGAGTGGTGCCCAAGTACTTGGATTCTTTTATCCCAAGGGGGGATCGTTACCACCAAATTTACATGCTTGTTTTTACTCTGATTGGGTTGTTTTCCACTAGTGGCTTTTGCTTCATGCTTGGTAGCTCATGTGTAGCTTGGTTGAGCAAGAAGCAGCCTACTATGACCACTTCTATTTGTGAGGCTGAGTATAGGGTAGCTTTCAGAATGATTGTTGAGTGTGTGTGGCTCAAACCCCTTTTGGCTGATTTGGGTGTTGGTCAATCTTTAGCCACCACCATCTTCACTGATAGTCAGAGTGCATTGGTGGTTGTGAGGAAACCCGTGTTCCATGCTTGCACTGAGCACATCGAGGCACACTATCATTATGTTAGGGAGAGGTTCTCTATTGGAGAGATCAATTTGGCATATGTACCCATGCTCTCGAGATGAAATCCCTCTAGGATTGTGTACCAAGATGAAATCCCTCTAGGATTGTAGCAAGATGAGTAGAGTTGGAAAGTTATGATGTATTAGTCTATTAGTCGATCATCCCTTTGATTGTATATATTTGATCTAGTTCTTGGGTATTGATGAGGGTGGTGTTTTCACATTGAGTGTTATATTTATACTTTCATTTCACGATCATGTACTTCTTCCACAACAACCCGCTTCTTCTACACCACCGAACTATGCACGAAAAGTGTTTTTTGCACCCTCCCGAAGCACACATGGTGAGTTTCACATCATACCATTCACCACGAAAGGCGCCTAGCATGCGAAATCTACCCATCGAACAAAAGCAATGCGACACCTTAGGACATGATCCAACCCTGGCTACTCGTTCTGCCACCATGATTGACTTGTCCCTGATAGAGTGAACTTGATGTGAAGTGAGGTGGTTGCCCTCAAGACAGAGATCCTCAACTCACCACCCACACCTTCAGTTGATAGAGAAAGCACTTTTCATGCACATTTAGAAATATTTGCATTTAGGTTTTTCAAAACATAAATGTAAAAATATTTTTCACTACATGAACCCAAAACTCGGCTTCAAATCAAATTTCCAGATATTTTCTTTTCAAGTTTTTTCAATATTTGCATTGTTTGCATGCACATGAAAAAGAAAGATTGATTTTACTGCTTGATTTTGATCACTCATATTCTACATTAGGTTAAACAAATCATCTTTAGCACTTCTTTTCAATTCTTATTTAGTTAGAAAACCTTCTATTGTTATAGTTTAGATTCTTTAAAAACAACAAAAACATCATAAAAATAAAGAAAAATCCTTGAAACTTATAAAAATTAAAAATAAAAGCACAACAACAACAAATAAATCAAAACAAAAGGGAAAAAAATCAAGAAAAGATGAATTTAGAGAGAAGAGTGAAATCAAGTCAAGAAAGAAAGAGATTAAAGCTAAAGACAAGTTAGCTAAAGCCAGATTAAAAGAAAGAAAAAGAAACCAAGTGGCTCAAGTCTTCAGACATCTAGAAATAGATTTTGACCTAGATAGTTGATCTACTAGAAATCTTTAAAGACGTACTTTCAGCTCCTAGCTCAAGACACATCTAGTCTTTTCACTGAACTCTACTCCTAGTTAAGAGAAATTGTCGAGTGGATTACTTTAGATATTGTCCTACATACTAGGAAAAGCTAGCGAAGAGAGATGGAAGGAGTATTTGAAGATGTAATGATAGAAAAAAAAGGGGCTCGATTGTTCCAAGCTATCTTAAGAGATAAAGGGAAGTTTATGGGGTTAAATGTGACTGAGTATTTGGACATATTTTATGACCAAGCTCAAATCCATGGATTACCAGAAGAGATGTTTACTCATTTCTTCACTCAGGTAGTATTAGGGTCAATCTTAGCATCCATCTCAATTCATAAAGAGAATCTTGGCGTGACTTTAGAAAAGAGTTACATGAATTGTTATATCTAGAAGATTTTAGTCAACACACTAGAGAGGGTTTCTTGCAGTGGTCCCTTCCCCGAAACCCAGTGCATCTTTGAGACATCTTCAAACAAGTTCCTAAGGATGTATGCTCAACTTCCTCAAGCTGGCCTAGACTCTCTAAAGCATGACTTGGTAATTTCATTTCTCAAGATTTTAAGTCCTGAGGACATGATTGAAGTTGAGAGAACAATTGAGGAGCTTGGGAAAAGATTTGGGCTGACTAAAGATTGGGCTATGGTTAGAAGATAAGTAGAGGCAGTTGCCTAGATGAGGCAATGATAGGCTATGTTGTATGATAGACCTACGTAGATTGCTCCATTACAATGGAGAGATACACATGTTCCAAAGATTCTGAATGTGTCTACAGCATCAACTACGGCTATGTTTCATCCACATCTCGCATGTCAGTGGAGTTGCAATTGGAAATCCTTACCAACCAGATAGAGAACATCATGATGATGTAGGCATCTCGTAGCATTTGCTCGTCATGGTTGGAATGTACATCAATTGGACATTAGAACTCCATTTCTACATGGTGACTTTCATGAAGGTGTATGTATTTTAGCCCCATGGTTTGGTGCAAAAAGGGCATGAAAACAAAGTGTGAAGGTTGAATAAGGCATTATATGGTTTGAATCAAACACCACATGCTTGTTATGAAAAGATACATGCCTACTTGATTGCACATGGTTTTGAGAACAGTCCAACTAAGAGCACATTATATGTTAATCATGCACATGATGTACTCAGTATAAATTGATGAGACACTACTCACTCATCCTAATGAGAAGCATATTGCAAAATTTGAGGTTGATTATGTGCGTGCCTCTTTTGATTTATCAAATTTGGGGCATTTGCATCATTGTTTGGGCATACAATTTATACAAGTTGATGGAGGAATAGATTTGCATCAAACAAAATATATTAACACATTATTGTAGCACTTTGGCCTTGAAGATTGTAAAACCTATTGCCACTCCCATGGAAACACATTTATGGTTGAGTCTTGTTGGAGATGCATTTGATGTTGTTCTCTATCAAAAGGTTGTTGAATACTTGATTTACTTATGCATAATGTGTCCTGATATTCAATTTGTTGTCTCTCAGATGAGCAAGTTTATGCATTGCCTAGGTGTCAAACATTGGTAGGTAGTTAAGTGCATCTTTTACTACTTGAGTGATACCTAGAATGGGATTGTTTTCTCCTATGAAGGGCTCATTAATGCTAGATTTACATGTTGTTTCTCACTCGCACTGGACTGGTCACTATGACACTTGTATGTCCATTAGTGGTTTTTGCTTCATGCTTACTGGATCATGCATATCTTGGTTGAGCAAGAAGCAACCTACTATGGCCACTTCTAGTTGTGAGGTTGAGTATAGGGAATCTTTCATAGTGATTATTGAGTGTGCATGATTCACATGCCTTTCAATTGATTTGGGTGTTGGTCAGTCTTTTGCCACCTCCATTTTCACGGAAAGTCAAAGTACATTGGAAGTTGCAAGGAACCCTGTGTTCCATGCTCGCACAAAGTGTGAGGAAGAGATTCTCTCCATGAGAGATAAATTTGGCTTATGGCCCACACAACATAATGTTGCATAGATAATGTGTTGGTCAGTCTTTTGCCACCTCCATTTTCACAAAAAGTCACAGCACATTGGAAGTTGCAAGGAACCATGTGTTCCATGCTCGCACAAAGTGTGAGGAATAGATTCTCTCCATGAGAGATAGATTTGGCGTATGTGCCCACATAAAATAATGTTTCATAGATTTTCAGAAAGGCTCTACCTAGTGAAGCTTTTCACAAATCTTTGGGCTTACTTCCTTTGGTGGATTGATATCTTTCCACATAACTTAGCACTTCCTTATACATGAGTGTCAATTCCTTGTTCAACACATCACTCTCATGCTAGATTTGTTGATATATTTCTGTAGTGATCTATGTAAACACACTTAGGAGTGTTGGGGCACTTATTTTCCTCTTTAGGAAAATTTTTCCCTGGCTTGTATATATGCCTATAACCCTAAGGGGTCATCTATCTTTGTACATTAAATTGATAATGCATTCAGTTTGTGTTGTTCCCCAAGGTTCTTCTTCTTCCTTGTGTTGTTCACGTGCTTTCGTAGACCTCGAACTCCAACAAGAAGCTCATGTAGAGGTACTAGCAAGAATGAAAAAGAAAAAGCTCTTGTGAAACCAAGCATGTGACTACTTAGTCATCCAAAAGAAATCCCTCTGGGAATGTGTGAGATTAACGAAACCAATTAGAAGTTCATTGAACGAGACCAAATTTATTAGTGTCTACAAGACCTAGGTAAATAATGTCATATATCTATCACGCATTCAAACGATTGGCACAAGAATAGAGCCCATTGACACAACCTTCTTAGTCATTGGTGGATCCCAAACACATTGGTGTGGAGAAGCCTATTTAACTCTCCACATAGGCAATAAATAGAGGTAGTTAGCTTTTTTGTCTTTGATGATATGGACATAATCAATAATGTTTTTCTAGGGCAGGATTGTCTATTAAATCATGTAGGCCTGAGCTTATCTTCCAATTTATTGACTTAATAAGTAAGCAATAAATGGATTGAGGTTAGCTTAGAGGTTAAGGGTCACTAAAGTTCTAATGAAAGTAAAAAAGTAAGTCTTTTGTCTTTCCAACCATCTCACAAAGTGGCACGACTTGTTAATCAATTAGAAAGTCGATAATCACCACCCTCGCATAGACAATGCATGAAAGCAAGGTCTCGAGCATATCAACAAAGAAGACTTCCATATGAGCATTCAAAACATAAGAAAAAGTAGATTTGGGTTATCAAAAGCATTAGAATAGTGTCCCAAAAGATACAAGGGGACCCTCTTGCATCTTTGCACCAATAGAACTTAAGGGTGCAAACATCATTGCAGCACAGACAACCATACAAAAAGAACCCAAAGATTACTCGAGAATGGGTGCCCTAAGGAGTGGTTCTGGCACAACCGCATTGGAGTAGAATTTGGATTTTTAAATCCAAATCTACATCATGACCATCACCCACACTACAATAGAATTGGGGTTTTTCAAGGTATGCAAAATAAACTAAAAATGACGGGCATAGATATATCTATGAACAAAAAGAACTTCAACGAGAACCATGGATAAAAAATTTACTATCCATATACAGGTCGGGTAAAGAATGTTTTTTTTTGTGCCTACTAAAGAAAAATACAAAATATATATAAATGCGTAGGGATAACTATAGCCATGCGTATATCGACCCTATAATGACACTTTCTTTTTGCGATTTTCTTTGAGTTTTTTAATATGATGGATACCGATCAATACAGTGATGCCAAAAAAAGAAAATTATTGACTACTATTGCAATACATATTGCGAGGGAACGTTTAACATAGAAGAAAATTTGCACACTCCTCCGAGATTTCTTGAGTGGTGTTGTAGATGTGTATTTCCCACTCATTTGCGTTAGATTTCATTTTCTTATCCTCTATCGCTCTTTTACACACATTCTCTCTTTTGTTCTTGCGAGTGAGCTTCTCTTGCTTCTTTATGCAAATAGAGCTTCCAAACTACGAAGACACAACTTATTAGCCATGCAAAGCTTTCAAGTAAGTTACATTTTGGTTTTATTCACTCATTTTTTTTAACAAATCATACACACATTTATGCACACACACATTTTGGTTTCTTGTACAGTTTTTAGCTGTGCTGGGAGCACCTACCATAAGTTTATGCAGGTTTCTTGGGGTCCAAAGGATGAATTTGACAAACACTTGGAGGTGTTATTGGTTAGTTTTTGGGTTTTGAATTCAGCCTTTCAATGACATTTTATTGCATATATTGAGCACATACATACTAGGTATGCTTCTGTAGATACCACTTATGTAAGCCCATATGTTCATTGATATAGTAGTTAAGTTTTTGCATAAAGCCTTTGATCTTGTTAAAGAGGGCCGTGGTTAGGTTTTCATTACTTGGAGAACCCCAAATGTTGGGTCTCTTCGGTGATCTAGATATATGTTATTTGTTAGTAGGTGCTTGATAATCCTCGTTAGCTTCTTATGGTTAAGTGGTTATATGTAGTGGAGTCAGTGATTCACTGTGCAGGTTTACATGTTAGTACTCACAATTTTATGAGTTTTCTACATTGGTCATATGCTCATTTTGTAGAGGATACTGTGGCGAAATTTTTCCAAATTTTATATTTTCAACTATATAGTGGTTGACTTTACTCCTTGAGACACTTCTTGGTGGGAGCACATACACTCTCAAATAATCTCTTTGATTGGTCATTGTTGTTCATTGATCCATTTTTCTACAGAGACTCTACCAAAATTTTCCTAGATTTTCAATACTTGGACACCTTTTTTGAGCCTTAGTGATGCTTGGACTATTCTAGCTCCATTATCATTCTAGTCAGTTCTATATCATTAGAGGCCTCAAACACATCAAGTGGATTAGGTCCTATTGCTACTGTTCCCAAGAGGAGTGATAACTTGTAGGGCATTGAACATTTTGATATCCAAAAATTTGATGGCATAAACTTTGCTTTGTGGAAGAATCAGATTAAATATGTTTTGACTCAGAGGAGGTAGTGGAAGTCAATAAAAGAAGCAGGTTGATATGGATCATGATGATTAGGATGAGTTGGATGAATTGGCTAGGTCTACCGTTGGATTGCACCTAGAAGATAATATTTACTTTACAATATTGGACAAAAAGTGAAGTAGAAATGTGGAAGAAGTTATGCAACACTTATGAAAAAGAAATGATATCAAATAAAGTATATTTGATGAGAAATTGCATGAATGACGTAGATAGTGTTTTCTTTTATCTAAATGAGTTTGATGATATATTTCCTCAGTTACAAGCTCAGAAGATGGAGATGGATAATGAAATGAAAGCAACCTTGTTGCTATGCACCTTACCATCATCATGGGATATGTTTTGCACAAGCATTAGTAATAGTGCACCTAGTGATAAACTAGTCTACAATGACATGTGGTGCACTCTTGGGTGAAGAGATCCATAGAAAGTATATAACCTTAGAAATTCTATCTTTGCCACTCAAAGTGAAGATGCATGTAGTGTTTGTGATTCTTGTAAATGAAAGAATCAACAATGTTGAAGGAGCAACAACAAGGAAAACAATGGTCAATAGAATAAGACTAGAATTAAATAAAGGAAGAGGGATATTGAGTGCCATCATTTTCATAAGAAAGGACATATGAAGAAAGAACATTATGCATTAAAGAATGCTAAAGGTAAAGGAAAACATATTTATGGCCATATTGAACAGTTACTTGCACCATCTACTTTGGTTGTGAAGATAGAAAAAATTAATGCTACTTTTGAGGATGTTGACACTTGACAGTATTGAGTTGAGTGAGGCTCTTATGAACAATTCTTTTTCCCACACATGGCTACTAGATTTTCGTGCTTCTTTCCATGACACCACATAAAGAATGGTTCTCTACTTATGCAGCAATTTTTTTTAGTACCATGATACTTTGTGATTCTTACTAGTGATGTTTTTGGGATTGGAGATGTGGTTGTGCAGCTCACGGATGGTTCACAATTCAATATGCATAATGTACCATGTGCTTCAGCTAACACACAATTTGATGTCAATTGGTCAACTTGATGACCTTGGTTACAAAATGTTTTTCAATACTCAGTCTTTTCACATATCAAAGGGAAATAGGGTTTATGCAAAAGGAAGAAAATTTGGTTCACTTAATCTTTTTTTGTATCACAAAAAGAACACTATTTAGTTGTCACTAAACAAACTTTGGCTTGTATATGGGATGATTGTTTAGGCCACATATCTCATAGTGGAATGGAAAATATTTCTTGTTCTAGATGCTTACCTATTTTATCTTTCTGTGATTTTTCATTTCGTGAGCTTTGTCAATATGTGAAGCAAACTAGGAATGTGCATAACACACACTTTGAATCTTCAATTCAACCTTTATATCTCATTCTACATACGTGTGTGGCCTTATGCCCACAAGGTCATTAGGTGGTTCTCATTAATTTGTCACTTTCATAGATGATGCTACAAGAAAAGTTTAGGTGTATCCTATCAAGTCAAAAGAAGAGGTATTTCCTATTTCAAAAAATGGCTTGGTTAACTTGAGATTAAAAAAGGAACCAAGCTCAAGGCTTTATGTTCAGATAATGGAGGTGAGTATACCTCACAAGAATTCAGCCTTTTTTGCCAATCTAGAGGAATCCATAGAGAGTTAACAACTCCTTATATCCCAATAAAGAATGATGTAGCTAAGAGAATGAATATAAGTATTCATGATATATTAGTTTCTATGTTGCATAACCTTCACAAGGTTTTTGGCTAGAAGCACTGCTGATTGCAATTCATGTGATTAACCTTTCACCTAGTATTGTTTTCAAACACTTTTCTATATGTTCTTTAATAAAAATATGTAGTGGCCTGGTCAGCCTCAAACTATGACTTGAACCACATTTGTGAAATGTGTGAAATCTATAGTTAGGTTCTTCATGTGTATACTTGTATTTTTGTTAGATTTTGTAGTTATGTGCAGAGTGTTGTACACGTCGTCTAGAGTACGGTGAGAAAATCATGATGAAGCTCTTGCAAAGGGTAGTCCACCACGATGCATTGCCATCATAACACTAACATGCAGATGTACATACATTCACACATACACATTCACACACTCACACATATACCCACTTCCAAACATAAACATACTCATGGACACACACTCACACACATAAACATATTCACACACACACATACACACACATTCATACACACACATACATACATAGACACATACATACATACATAAACTCACACCCATACATACATACACTCACACACATACATACACACATACATACACACATAAAAACACACACACATACATACATACATACATACATACATACATACATACATACATACATACATACATACATACATACATGCATGCATTGGAGTTTCCCCATATGGGTCACCCCACTTTATAAATGCAAAGAGTAAAAGGGTCCCCCCATTTGAGGGTCCCCCTATTTCACCATGTAATATAGGAGGTGGGATCGCCTTTGATTTTGTGGAGCAAGAAGATGGGGTGCCTAATAATTGCACATGGGGGAAAATAAGGTAAGTGATTTTGCATGAGAGGTGAAAATTTGGGTGACCACATTTGGTATTTGAGAGAAGAAAATAAGGCAAATAGAGTTTGGACCTCCTCTGTTGCAATATAATTCAAAATGGGCACCTTCTCGCCTTGTTTTTAAGCACTTGGAAGAAACTAAGGTGAGTAAATTCAAATGGAAATTTGGTTGAGTGTGTAAGTGGGCTAGAAAAATATTGGGTGCCTAGAGTTTGGTGGTATATGAAAAAGTGGGTGACTAATATTGGCCCATAGAGAAAACAATGTGACTATCTTTCGCACTTGAAGAAATTTGGGCAATTGAATTTGGTCAGCATGCATGCATGCATACATGCAAGTGAATTATTACTTTGTAAGTAGCATGTTTTTCTGTAGGTGAATTGTTGATTCGCAGGTGGAAGAAAAACAATTTTGAGTTGTCTTTTTTTGTTCACCCTATTTGGCTTTTGTTATGGCTATTGTGCCTTGTTTGCAAACAGACCTGTGTGTCTACATGGACATACACATACACACAAACATTCTTACATACATATATACATACACACACACACATACATATACATATACATATACATATATATATATATATATATATATATATATATATATATATATATATATATATATATATATATATATATATGTATGTATGTATGTATGTATGTGTGTGTGTGTGTATAGATAGATAGATAGGTGCATATACACATACATATATTCATACACATGCACACACACATACACACACATACATAATTACACACACACACATACACATACACACATACATACATACATACATAAATACACAGATACATGCATACATACATACTTGCTTACTTACTTACTTACTTACTTACGTACGCACTTACTTACTTACTTGATTGCTTGCTTGCTTACTTACTTACTTACATACATACATGCATGAATACATGCATACATACATACATACATACATACATACATACATACATACATACATACATACATACATACATACATACATACATACATACATACATACATACATACATACATACGTACGTATGTACGTACATACATACATACATACATACATACATACATACATACATACATACATATGTACGTACATACATACATACATACATAAAAAACTAGGGTTTTAGAATTTATAATAGTAAATGTACTTAAAACCAAAAAAATTATGGTTTTAGAATAAGTATGATTGTATATAATTTAATAATTAATAAATTAGGCTTTTAGAATTAATATTAGTATATATAATTAAATATATAAAGCACTACAATTTTAGGATGAATGTGAGTATATATACTTAAATATATTAAAAAGTAGGATTTTAAGATTAATATAAATATATATTATTAAACGTATATAAAACTAAGGGTTTATAATAAATAGTAGTATACATAATTAAACATACAAAAAACTATAATTTTAGGATTTGTAATAGTAAATATACTGAAAACCTAAAAGACTTTCCTTTTAGAATAAATATTAGTATATATAATTGAATATATGAAAAATTAGGGTATTAAGATAAATATTAGTATATATATAATCAAATATATAAAAAACTAGGGCTTGAAGAAAAATATTAGCATATATACTTAAATATATAAAAAAAGTAGGGTATATATAATTAAATATATGAAAAGATGATTAATATTAGTATATAAAATTAAATATATAGAAAACTAGGGTTTTAGGATAAATATTAGTAAATATAATTAAATATACTAGAAAACTAGGGTTTTAGGATTTATAATAGTAAATATACTTAAAACGTAAAAGACTAAGATTTTAGAATAAATATTAATATATATATAATTAAATTTCTAAAAAATTAGTGTTTTAGGATTAACATTCTACATATAATTACATATATAAAAAACTTGGGTTTTATGATAAATATTAATATCTACACTTAAAAATACAAAAATTAGGGTTTTAAAATTAATATGAATATATATATAATTGTATAAAAATTTAGGGTTTTAGGAAAAATATTAGTAAGTAAATGGATAGGGTGTAGAACTGAGCTCAGATGGATGGGGGTTTAGAACTGAGTTTCACATATAGATGGGGTTTGGAAACGAGTCCACATATGAATGGGGTTCAAAACTTAGTCCCTCAAATGGAGGATGGCTTCCATATCCCCATCTAAGTAACCTTTTGAATTCTAAAAATGTTTGGCAAAATCCCACCCCAATTGAGAAGCATAGTATTCTTGTTTGCCTTTTCGAACAAGATCTCATGGCTACTTCACATACAAGGTCTAGAAAGACTGCAACCTTCTGTCTGTCTATTATTGTGGACATCTTGCATTGTGTTCTATATACAAATGACTATGAGGTAATGTCGAAACCCCCGAGTTGACAATTGAAATAAAGCTAGGGGTTTATTATTTATTATCTAAGGTTTTCCTATTTATTAGGATTTCTTTATTGAACTTTATTTATTTTTTATTTGGGATTTTTATAATAACATGGCCGATGATAGTGCACAATGGTACTATAATAGTACTGAGTTCTAATAGATCTTATCTTGCATGACCCTTGCACAGATGAAGCTTGCATCACTGATGTATAGCACATCTATGTATACTACATCTACCATCCCGACTTCTTCTTAGACTCCTATAGTTTTACAAACGATCCAATTCCCAAGTGCCTCATAGATCTTCTTGATCTTTTAGAGCTTCACCAATAGTACCTATCTCATCACATCGAGCACAAGGAAGACATTCAGGCGGCCATTCTAGTGGTGGTGATGCATATACACCACCATGATCACGTCAAACATCACAACCAATTACTCTAGCCACACCAAACACACCTTGGGATGCACATGAGCATGAAGAATCCAACATATATAGATGTGATCATGGTGGATTATTCCTCTGCATGGATAGAGTTGGCATAGCTATGCACCAATGCATATGGTCACTCATTGAGGTGTAATATAGCAATTGTGCACCCCTTCATTGGAAGGAGTAAGATAAAAAAATCTATTGGTTGAAACTCTAAAACATTGACATGATTTAACAAGGAAATCTTATCGTGATTGGCTTCGAAATCCCTCGTAAATGCTCGAGAGCATTAGGCAGCACATGGATGCCCAACAATTTCTCATAAAATGGACAAAAAATGTGTAGATGAAGCCCTATATTATTGACGTGATTCAATTAGGAGAGTTTGCTTGCGATGGGCTTTGAAAGCCCTCATTTATTATTGAGCATGAGTGGGAGACGCAATCGGAGAAGGTACATGATCCTGACCAATAGTGAAGGCGCAAAGAGGGGTAGCTTCATGTTTGGAAGGCATGGGGAAACTCTCATTTAGGGAAATGGTAAATTGGAGACATTTTGCTATGAGTAAGTAAGCATTTTTTGCTTATTTTAATTATATATAAACATAATTTGTATTGTTAGTTGTTTTTTTATATTTATTGTTTGTAATTTGTAGCTTTTGATAATCTCCTACACATGAAAAGGAGCAAGATGGATATGCATGGGGCCTTACCGAGGTGCTGAGTGATTTGGAGAGCATGGATCCCCCATTGTATGGGAATCAATGTTGACGAGGATGATATCACCCAATGATGTATACTTTTTGCTTTTTATCTAATATGTTTTTTAATATAACAAAGTTCTTTCACACAATTTTATTTTCTATTTCAAGAAAGTCTCTCTCATTTTGCATCATTTGATTCTCATCCTCGCCATACACATTTCTATATTTTGCCTCATTTGCAATAGTTTCTCACATTCGTACCATATACAATTTTTGTATACCGAGAGACATACGTTTTTATAGGCATCACAATGTATATTTATATTTATCATTCAAACATGAGAGTTTGTTTTTCATATTCACATTTCTCAAGCTCAATGAAGATTACGTTTGCTTTTGTTCAGTAAAGGTTTATGATTGTGATGTTTATATACAAGTTGATGATTATGATGATTATGTACATAGTTATACATAAGTTTAGGATTATGATGTTTATGTATATGTTTATGCCAAGTTTTATGTGAAAGTTTATGAATATGATGTTTATGTACAGGTTTGTGCGAGTTTATGTTGTGCAGAGATCTGCAAAAGAAGGAGGACTAGAGTAGTTTGCACAAGCATGAGAAGCTAATTAATTTTTTGGATTATGCGGGTTCTTGTTGTGTAGACCTGTACATACACAAGCCTGCATATGCTTGAGAAAATGTCATGTAATTTTTTTTTTTTTTTTTTTTTTTTTTTGGGCTATCAACGATTATAGCGACTCTATAATGACAGTTTGTTTTTTACAATTTTTATTTAAAAATATTATTTTATTGCTCAATTATTGACTTGTATATGGACCAACATTGCAACCTCTATACCAACGATTTTATGAAGCCCATTCGTACCATATTGCGATCAATATTTCAACATTTTCGCAGAAATACCGACATGCACATTTAGACACATATTACAATGCCCATAAGTATACTCATGTTTCCATAGCGACAAGTATTTAGATGGGGCTTGCGGTGTTTGCTGTTGAAATACACATCAAAAAACCCCAATACTGTCGTAGTGCAATTTTCATGACAATAACTACATGTAAAAAAAAAAAAATCCGCTTAACGATTAGTACAAATATATGCCCAAAACATGGGCCAAAAGTGACCATTGGAAACCCCAAAGATCGTTAAGAGAGAAAAAAAAAAAAAAAAGGGAAGCAACCAAGTTCGAAGAGTGAAAGCTTCACGGAGCATGACATTTTGCATCAACCCATAGTGACACCTCGGACCCGCACATATGTAGATGTACTCGGACAAAATTCAAAGGCTGATAATTCTCAAGCATCTAAAGTAAGCATGTGAGTTAAGGCCACATTCCGAGGCCTTACATAGCACTAATTTGGAAGAGATAAAACACAATGTGCATGCACCTTGATTGGATTTTAATGAATGTTTTTTTTTTTCCCTTTAGATCGTGTAACTTTTGATGGCTATTAAGTCAAGACAAACCATGCTAGTGAAAGCACCCCCACAAAAGCATAATAGAGAAGGTTGGAAATTGAACAAAGAATGATATTAAAGGTTGGAAAACATGAGATGATAGAGAAGAAAGGTTTGAATGTCGGTGAGCACACAAAAGAAAAATCCAAAGACATGAAAATTGTGTAGCAACCCATCCTCAATAACATGAAGATTACTTGGCACTTCAATAAAGATTTATTCAATGAACATTTGGGGGAGGACACAAATCCATCCAAGATGTGTGAGGACAATGAATATGGCTATTGCTATCTCTTCTTGTTATGCACATATAACAATGCAATCAAAACAATCTAAAATGAGCTTGATTTGTTTACATGACAAATGGTCAAAGGGGAATTCAAGGATCAATATGCTCAAACATTAAGCGCCAAGGTCATGCAAATCGAGGAATGGGCAACAAAGCGACAAAGACAAGTACGGAATATCTAGACAAAGTCTATAAAATCACATGCAAGAGGAATGGAAAGAACTATATAAGTACTACATGCGATTATCCAACATGCATAGCTACAAGCACACTTGAAATCCCCAAAAATGCTCACAAATGTTAAAGGATACACTCCTTTCCATTCCAAGTTTCTTTTTTATGTATTACAAGAAATAAGATATAGAATGTAATGATGAGAATAGAAAGACATCAACATCCACAAGGCTATAAGTAAATTGGATTACAAAGTCTCAAATGCCACCCTAGCTATTGTACAAAATAGTACATTCTCATAAGAAGGAATAGCATCTAAGTTGTTTCTTTGTACATTGTAATCGAATGCTCCTCACATTCTTGTTCTATAATCCTCTCTTTATGTTTGGATACCATATAAATTTGGTATGCATGTATATTTCATCTCTCATCCCAAACTTCACTCATTCTATATTCCTTTCTTTCTGTTTGAATACCATATAAATTTGACATGCGTATGTATTTGATGTCTCGTCCCATTCTTCACGCATTGTTCATGTCCGACCATTTTTTAGGTCCATCTTTTGTGGCATGTAATCTTCTAATGCTCCTCACAATCTCGTTCTATTTTCCTATTGGCATCCCATTCTATTTGAGGCATTACTATTTTCAGTATGTACACTATAACTACAAAATGTGATGATTGAAGCCCTAACATATTGACATGATTCAATGAGGAAAGTTGCTCATGATGGGCTTTGAAAGCCCTCAATTTAGTACTGAGCATGAGTGGGAGACGACGATATTGGAGAAGCTACATGATCTTGACCGATATTGATGGCACAAAGAGGAGGCAGCTTCATGTTTAGAAGGCATGGGGAAACCCTCATTTAGGGAATGGCAGATTGGAGATATTTCACAATAGGTTTGTAAGTATTTTTTGCTTATTTTAATTATATATAAGCATGATTTGTATTGTTTCTTGTTTTTTATATTCAATGTATGTAGTTTGTAGTTGTTCATAATCTCCTACACATGAAAAGGAGCAAGATGGATATGCGTGGGGTCTTATTAATCTGCTTCTTGATTTGGAGAGCATGGGATCTCGCATTGTATGCGAAAATTTTAGTGTGATTTATCGATGTTGACGAGGATGATATCACTCGATGATGTATATTTTTTGCTTTTTGTCCGATATGTTTTTTAATGTACATAAAGTTAACTCACACAATTTCATTTTCTATTGCAAGGCACTCTCTCTCATTTTGCATCATTTGATTCTCATCATCGAGATATACATTTCTATATTTTCCCTCTTTTGCAATAGTTTCTCACATGGTACCATATTCAATTTTTGTATACCGAGAGACATAGCTTTTTCCATGCATCATATATATATATATATATATATATATATATATATATATATATATATATATATATATATATATATATATATATATATATATATATATATATATATATATATATATATATATATGATTATGATGTTTATATACAAGTTGATGATTCTGATGATGTTTATGTACATTATTATATATTAGTTTAGGATTATGATGTTTATGTATATGTTTATGCCAAAGGTTTATGAATATGATGTTATGTACAAGTTTGTGCCAATTCATGTTGTACAGAGCTCTGCGAAAGCGAGGAATACACTAGTTTGCACAAGCATGAGAGGCTAATTATTTTTTTGGGTTATGCGGGTTCTTGTTGTATAGACCTGTACATACATAGGCCCACATAGGCTTGGGAAAATGTAATATAATTTGTTCTTTCTTTTGGCTATCAATGACTATAGCAACCAAAGACACGAAAATTGTGTAGCAACCAATCCTCAATGACATGAAGATTGCTTTGCACTTCAATAAAGATTTATTCAATGAACATTTGGAGAGTAGACAAATCCATTCAAGATGTGTGAGGACAATGAAGGTAGCTATTGCTCTCTCTTCTTGCTATGCACATGTATCAATGCAATCAAAACAATCTAAAATGAGCTTGACTTGTTTACATGACAAATGAGCTCTCTTTTTGTGTGTTTGAATACGACATACATTTGACATGCATATGTATTTGATGTCTCATCCCAATCTTCACTCATTATATATTCCTCTCTTTGTGTTTGAATACATTTGACATGCATATGTATTTGATGTCTCGTCCCATTCTTCACTCAAAAATATCATGTCCGACCATTTTTGAGTCGCATCTTTTGTGGGATGTAATGTTCAAATGCTCCTCACAATCTCGTTCTATTTTCATGTTGGCGTCCCATGCTAACTAACGCATTCTTATTTTAATCATGTACACTGTAACTGTAAGATTAACTTTTTTTACTTTTGAGAGTACAATGAATTAGAAATACACACTCACACACCCAACCTCATAACGTAGAGGCATCATGAGAGACTCATGGACATGTCCAGCCAAAACTTGAAGTCAAGATTTCCAATAACACGAAATATTATCATTTTAACGTATATAATTTGATTACTTCGTAAGAAAATGGAAGGAGGCGCAATCCAGAATTTGACTAGTGGATAGTTTATACACGTATGTAGATGAGTCTTCACTGACAGGTTCGTTGAATGGCTCATCAGTTAGCGATCGGGAGTTCATTTCTGCCAACGCGATGGCCTACAACATCGACTCCACTACGGAAGCATTGCAAGAGGAGGTGGCGGCCGGTTGTGATCACAGCTATCGAAATATGTAGGGCAGATGATCTTGAAGTAGGAAGGTTGGTTGGCACTTTCGGCTATATGAATGTTACCAGGTAACAGACAGCATGAATCCAAACACATTCACATTTATTTGTTATACGCTTGGGAAGCAGGGCTTCCACTGGGCTTGAGCTGGCTCTTACGTTTCCAGCTATGCTCCGCCGCAAAAGGGTAACTTTTCTACCTCAGAACCTGTAGGTCTAGACCAGAGGGAATTCGAGCGAAGAATGAGCTTCCAAGAATTTGGAGAGGGCGGTGTACAAGTAAGGTAATCCTATCTATCTTCGACAGAGGGACGTCCATATAAATCCCTCCGGAAACAAATTAATTATTCTTCCTTCTTTATGCTTCTTTTTTTCTGGTAGAGTCTACACAGGAAGGTTTATTCGCGGTCCAAGGAGTGGAACACGAGTGTTGCTGAAGGTACTCTCTATTGGAAGCGTTTCTCTCAACACGAGATATTGTCTAATCATTGAAGTTCTTAGTTATTCCATAACTTCGTATGTCAATCAAAGACAAACGACCACCAGTAGGAAAGTACAAAATCAACTCGATTTGGATCTCTAAGGTGAATCGATTGCACCGATATAAAAAATGGACATATGCTATAAATTTGAAGATACATTGACACGACATTTTACAAGGTTGAAATCATGATTCAAAGTTGAGAGCTCGAAGTTCAATCATAGTTCATACCCCATATCCTTCAAATCTGATGAAAAGACTACCAAGGTGAAGTCCACAAGCCGGAAATTTGAGACTTTACCTTAATTAAAGACTTGAAATCTATAAAGCTCAAAAATCCATATAAAAGAACAAAGATGAATCAATCTTGTCCATCTATAGAACAAGGATCTTCATTAAGTTCTTCCTTTTCCTCTTCATCCTCCTCCCTATCATCATCATCTTTGGCAAAAATATAAGCACTTGTGATTCTTCCTCTTCAACTTGGAGTATTAATTGTATTTAATGATCTATATCATCTTTCATTAATTATGCATCTCTTCATTCATTTAGCATGTCCAAAGTGGTTTCAATTTACTCACTCGTTTCACAATTTTTGCAAACTAGTATGAGGCTTGTATGAATATGGATGATTTGTGCAATCTTTCTTGGGAGAAACTTGTTTTTGTCTTTTCTTTTTGGGTGAAGGAAGATGGACACCAATCCCTTTCACATACAAAGACACATTGTGGAAGCTTGCTTAGAAAAACTCTTACAAATTTTAGAATATTTGATTTGAAAATTCATATTATTCAAAATTTTGACATAGTTTCTTTTGCCTTTAGTGAAAAGGTTAAAAGATAAACCGCTTTGAGATTCACATAAATTCAATTAATCAAATATCTATCCTTGCATTTGAACATCAAAAAATCAAAGTCTCTCTTGATGGGTTTTTGCAATGGTCGTGTACTCTTTTTCGAATTTTAAGTCGTATGCCATCTCCTTTACAAATTGTATGTTGCATACAAGTACTTATAATAGTGCTAGAATGAGATGCTAGAGCAAAAAGCCTCTGCCACTTTCATGAGTATCCTCAATATTATGCAACTTGGAATTTAGCTGACGTGAATGCAATCTTTAAATACAAGGCAATAACCACTTTGTTGCTCGGGTCACATGCTTTTCCTCTCATTGTTTGAATATCTATATAATGTTCATTCATGTATAAAGTAGGTTGCCATTCATCAAATGTTGATTGCATCATGCCATTTCCATGGCTGTTTCAAGATTTCAATAATACATACGGAGAGTCTACCTGATAACATTGTGACTTTGAGATAGAGTGATCTAGCAAGTTCCCTTTTGGTCCTATACATGGATATTGGAATTGTCAAGTGTGGGCTTTGTGCATAATGTTTCACTTATAAGTAGTTAGTATTTTATGCACAAGGAATACAAGAAAAACCTAAGAATATATGCATTAGTGTATGGGATATGAAGTGCTTTAGGGACAAGTGATTTGCCACAATGAATATACAAGTGTGTTTTCTTTTTTTTTCTAGCAAACATAGCGAGTGTGTGTGTGTGTGTGTGTGTGTTTTCCCCCCTAGCAAACATGGTAAGGGAGAGAGGGCAATTGAATTTTCATCTGGTCATCGAGGATCATGATAACTAACATATGGAATGAGTGCTTGAAAAGAAAGAGAGAGAGAGAAAGAAAGAAAAAGAAAGAAAGAAAGTCATATTAACGTCTTCTGGAGGCCAAACTTGGCCTATGAGACAAAAACCATGTACAAGTGTAGTAACCCTGTGTAGAAGATAAAATGAAATAAAAAGTATATCGCTACACAAAGCTATATAGGGCTGGAAAAGGCTGGCCACCTAATACATGGGGGATCCAAAATGTGAGTAAAACGCCCTAGCTACTGGAGATGGGTGGAGGTGGGTGTAGTATGTGGTACATCGGTGGTGGTTTGAGTGCCTCCTGAAGGAAGACAACCCAGGGGGTGGTGGTACGCCTATTCTCCATCATGTGGTCGTAGGCAATCCTGATGCGTGAGATATCCTCCTGATATAGTCGTGGTCGACGATATCCGCCCATGCGTGGTCGGCGCCGTGCTCTCTGTGCTGCTGCCTGGTGGAGAGTGAGCCCTATAGATGGACCTCTCTGATGTAGCTCAACTCGCTGAAAGAACTGGGTAATGGTCTGCTGGGTACTCACCCGTGGCTGATGTATGGGCTGTAGTGACCGCTCTCGCCTCTCGTATGCTGCTGTGAGAAAGCGTCCCAAGAGTCTCTGGTCTCCCATAGTCATGCACAGCTGGAATGACTCCTCGATCTGGAACTGTGCTCGTAGGTCTAAGTATGCTGGACACCTGATAACAAAATGCTCCTCGCTCTCTACCTCTGTCTGGCATACTGGGCACCACCTCTCCTCACGGGGGACTCCCCTGGACCGACCCCTCTCAATCTCGAGCTGATGTGATGAAACCCGGAGCTGCCCAATGACGACTCGTAGGTGGTGGGGAAGGTAGGTCTGCATGCATCTCGGAATCTCGATGAAGCCCGTGCCCGATATATGTAGAAAATGCTCGCGGTAGTAGAGCATTTTCGGTGGCAATGTACCCCTAGGGCTCACCCATGTCCTCTGTATGTATGTATGCCATATCTCCTTACGAATGATCCTATTCCTCTCTTGATGAGAGAGCGAGTAGGTGGGTGCATGAGAGTCGTACTGTAGTGGTGGTAGCCTGTCTATGTCAAAGCCATGGTGTGCAAGCCAGTCTCGTGTCTGTGCATACCATGAGGAGGTGTCGCCTGCTAATGCCATATCACGTGATGCCTCAAAAGCACGATAAGCAATGCGCTCTGTATCCATGCTCCGAAGTCTGTGTAATAGGCATATTGTCTGGAATAGTGCCTCAACTAGCATCGGTGGTGCAGCGAGCTCTGCTCTAATGATATCATGTGGTACTGAAGGCTTGCTGCGGATAAGTCTGGCAATCATGAGGATCTGTGGCCTCTCTAATGCTGTCCATACTGATGTAGCTAATCCTTGTCCCCATATGGCTGCCCCATAC
Organism: Ceratopteris richardii; assembly: GCA_020310875.1. Classification (NCBI taxonomy): domain Eukaryota; kingdom Viridiplantae; phylum Streptophyta; class Polypodiopsida; order Polypodiales; family Pteridaceae; genus Ceratopteris; species Ceratopteris richardii. Next base: position 12,944,133 of record CM035416.1, read on the forward strand.
ATGAGCGCTGGCGTAACCAAAGTGTCAAAGAGCCACCCCTTTGTGCGGGGCTCCTGAAAATATGCCTGGTGGCACTGTCTCTCCATCAAAGCTAGTGCTACGTACCCACGTGTGATGCGGTCACGGGCTGCCTGAGCCATAGAGAAGACCCCTGATGCTGCTGTAAATGTCACCCCCAAGTAAACATATGATCCGACCACCTCGATCGGTCCACCTGCTGCTGTGAACAAACTATGTCTGCGTACCTGTGCTGATGTATGAAAGATCAAGACCTTGGTTTTACCAAGGTTCACAGATAACCCTCTGTGTCTGGAAAAGTCATCTAGGCAGTGGACCCGTGTACCTCAATGCCATCTCCCCCCTGCTGCTGTATGAAGTCCACTATCTCATCAATGTAGAGACCAAAGAGGGTGGGTGAGAGGGCATCCTTGCTTCACCCCGATAGTGCTAGCAAGTGGATCAGATAAGCCCCTTGGACATCTGACTCTACCATATACTCTCTCGTATAAGGCGTAGATCCCCCATAGCATCTCCTCCGGAGCTCTGATGTCAAGTAGTCGTCTGAAGAGTCGATCCCTGGGAACAGTGTCAAATGCTTTGCGGAAGTCCACAAAGCAACAATATAATCTCCTCTTCCTCACCCTGGCCTGGTCGATTAGGCATCTCAGAGTGAAGATGTGGTCAATGGTAGAGTAGTCTGGTCTGAAACCTGCTTGTCCTGGAGCCCTGGTGCCCTTCCTCTCAGCGAGAGTACTCAACTCTGTCTCTAGTACCGCCCCATATAACTTGGCCAATATAGGGCCAATCATGATCGTCCGGTATGTAGCTGGATCCATAGTATCACCTGACTCATGAATGGGCACTATGGTGTGCTCAGTCCATGAGTCTGGGAACCCTTCAACCAATGCACGGTTGAAGAGATGGGCAATGAGCGGTGCGAGAGTTGTGCCTCCATAGATGAGGTGCTCTGCCTGTAAACCGAAATGATCATGGGCCCTGCCATGCTGAAGCCGGGCAATAGCGCGTCCCACCATAGTGGGTGTGAAGAAGTCAGAGGTAGTAGGACGTGAGCTCTGCGGTCTGGGAATGGGAGGCTGGTCTGGGATCTCGTATAGGCTCCGTGCATAGCTATGCCAAGTGCTCGGGTCTCGGATAGGTGTCTGCTGTCTCCTCTCTCTCAAATGTCGCCATGCCACTACACTGTCTCGACTCATGAGCAAATGGTAATTATCCCAATACTGTCTCTCCTCCCAATCTCGCCGTTTGTGGCGAGTAAGGCTATGCATGCGACGCTGTGCCTGTGTGTGTGTAATATCTCCTCTATGCTCTAAAATCCGTAGGTGTTTCCGCCGCTCATGACAATCTGCATCATACCAACGGTTCTGGGGCATGGATCCTGTGCGTGGAGGGTGCATATGTGTGCGGTGTGGGAAGCTGCGGAGAGCTGAGTCCTGTAGGATGGAGGTGATATGTGATGTAAGTGTGTCCAAAGGTGAGAATGGATCGAGGGAGAGTAGGCGGGTGTGTAAATGGTGTGCATAAACGTGTGAGAGCTCGTGTGTGAAGTGTATCGTGGTATGTATCTCAGTGGGTGAGGGAGGGTCTAATGGAATCGGAGATGAGAGTGTGAATGTGATAAATGTGTGGTCAGCACCTAGTGGGCGTCGTCCAATACTAAGTGAAGGGATGAGTGAAGCTCCAGAGGTAGTACCCAAAATGTAGTCGACTGTGCTCTCACCTCCCCCGTGAGGGAAGCAAGTAAGTCCGCCTGAACCTGGCCAACAATTCATCCGGTTATATATAACGAGATGATGTCGGCTGCCTAGCTCGAGTAGATGTCTTCCATAGCCGGTGGTGTCTTGACTCGTATCTGCCGATACTCTGTTGGTGCTAATCTCAACCGGGTCTCTGGCCCTCATGAGATGTGGGTGATCCATGTCGTATGCCTTGCACTGATGCGACTGAGTGCGGCCATTGAAGTCCCACATAAGGAAGACTTCACCTAGTGTGCTGAAATGTAGTATCTCATCTGAAAGCGTTGTGTATGGTGAGTCTCTATCTCGGATCGGTCCCCCTAGATCCTGTCCTGCGTATCGAGATCCGCCTGGTGGGAAGTAGCATATAGCAATGTAAGTTGAGCTCCCCTGTGCTATCTCCATGCGAACCCACATGTATCGTGCCTCCTCATCTCTACCTATAATATGGATCCGGCTCTGTATCTCCTATCGAAATACGATGGCCACTCCTCCCGATCCTCGTGCTGAACTCTGTCTCGTCGTGGTCCTGAATGCAGATTCCCAATGAAAACCTGCCATGCGTGGTAGACCTCTCTCTGGGCTCTCGTGTGTCTCTGTGATGCACGCAAAGTCATGTGATGCGAGGATCTCCTTGACTCTGTCTCGTCGCGTCCAGAGTGACCCGTTGCAGTTCCACACTGCTCCTCTGAGTGGTGTCTCCTGGTGTAGTGATGTCTCATAGGCCGCATGGCCCTATTTGATAGGGAGTCCATCTATGAAGACCTTACCATCACGGTAAAAGGCCTTCCTCCCCTCTCGACGTGCCTGGAGTATCTGTGGCATGCAAACGCGTCGATGTGCCACCTGCATACGCGTGAGGTCCTCGTCCATGTAGAGGGTGCCGCCGAGTAGTCCACGTAGTACTGATCGACATCTAAAAAAGGTGGTCAGTGCCTCATCGGAACTAATCTTGAGGATGAGTGCTCGCAAACGCGATGTATCCCTCCCAACCCTCCATGCGTCTGTGTAGGGCATGCTCTCGTATCCAAGTCGACGGCAAATGTCAGTGGCGTCTGCCTCCGGTGATACCCCTTCGGGTAGGCCTGTAATCCGAATGTGAAGTCTTCGAGTGTGTCGAAGCCTCTCCTCCTCAAGTGTATCCTGGACTCGTGTGAGCTCTTCTTTCTGCACGTCTTCCCTAACTTCCTTCTTAACCCTTTTGTGTACTACTTCCACCCATGACTCTCGAGTAGATTCTACCTCCGTTTTGATTTCCTTCTTTATTTCTTCCTTGAGTATCTCCACGTTGGAGATCTCCCCCTCTTCTTTCATGTGCTCATAAGCTGTCCTCCAATGGTCTCTTTCTTCAGTGAGAGTCTTCACTTGTTCTTCCAATCCTTTGACTTTATTCATTACTTGTTCTTCGAGTCCTTTGAACTTTTCCATCATCTTTCGTATCTCCATATTGAGGTTACGGTCTGCTTCCTTTTTGGCCTCTTTGAGAGCTTTAGCGATAAGGTCGTCCACTTCCTTCCGGTCCATGGGAGCCATTTCCGGTCCATGGGAGCCATTTCAAGGTCGTCCACTCAGTTCGCAGAGCTTCTTGTGAGTTCATGCTCGTGGTGTGTGTGCGTTGTGGGGTGTGTGTGTGAGCATGCATTCATTCTGAGCTCTATACCCACTATTGGGCACTGAGGACGTTAGTGGGGATGTCATAGTATTGAGTCGATACTGTGCATAGTGGAGCTGATACGCTATATAGTCTTGTGGTTGACTACCATGAGCTTGTAGTTGCACTTTCCTTTGAGGGTGAATTTGGGGTTTACCCAGATTCATTCTGGTATATATGTATATATTTAAGATTAGGGCTCGGGTAGAGAGAGAGAGAGAGAGAGAGAGAGAGAGAGAGAGAGAGAGAGAGAGAGAGAGAGAGAGAGAGAGAGAGAGAGAGAGAGAGAGAGAGAGAGAGAGAGAGAGAGAGAGAGAAATAGGGTTAGGGTTAGGTTAAGCTTAGGGCTAAAGTTAGGGCTTTTTTTTAGGGTTAAATTTAGGGTTTTTTGGTTTAGGTTTACGGTTAGGGTGGGAGATTAACTGACTTTGGGAGGCAGGAGGGCAGGTTGGGTTTTAGTGTTTAGGATTAGGGTAAGTGTTAGTTTCGGCAGATTAAGCATGGTGATGGTTAGGGTTAGGGAGTTGGGTGATGGGGCAGTACGAGAGGCTCATCCGAGTGCCGATTAGGGTTGCGTGGCAAGTTCGGGAGGGAGTGAGGAGGGATGCGGTGGCGAGAGGCAGAGGTAAGAGCAGTTAGGGTTTCCCGTCTCGTGCCTCATACGATCGTGGTGCCGGAAGCATGCTGATTAGGATTTACAGGGCCTGAGCGGGCTGACGCAGCAGATGGTTTGAGCCGACTGGCGTGCTGAGCGGCGGCGCATGGGGGGAGACGGGCTAGGGGTGACGCAAGAGGAGAGACTGACTGAGGAGAGATGGGCTGGGGGCGACGCAGGGGGCGGGCAGCGGCATGTTGATTAGGGTTTACAGGGCCTGAGCGGGCCTGAGAGAGAGAGAGAGAGAGAGAGAGAGAGAGAGAGAGAGAGAGAGAGAGAGAGAGAGAGAGAGAGAGAGAGAGAGAGAGAGAGAGAGAGAGAGAGAGAGAGAGAGAGAGAGAGAGAGAGAGAGAGAGAGAGAGAGAGAGAGAGAGAGAGAGAGAGAGAGAGAGAGAGAGAGAGAGAGAGATCCATTATGCACAATTTATAATCATAGGTAGAGCTCCTTCATTCGATCTGCACTCTTATGTGAAGATGATAGGCAATGGACCTTATACTTATGAATCCAAGTATTGCCAAGGGATCTATACTAGTAGTGCTTCACGTTTAAACAAAGATCTATAAAGATTACGAGGTGGAACTAGCCTCATAACAATGTGTTCCTTGAGTGCTCATTGAGAGTTTGAGATTCACATTGAAGAGCTCTGTGGGGGGACCTTCCAGAAAAGCTCATATGGATAGTGTGAGATCTACTGCATCTCCCATTGTAATACATCTCCCATTGTAATACTTTGGGTCTCATTGACCAATATTGTTATATTCCAGAGATGTACATGCTTGGAGGAACGAGATGTTCCTTGCTCGGGGGATAGCCAAGGCCAAAAGCCAGAGAGTTCATACGAGGTGCCTACTCATGATGGCCAGATGAGTAGAGGGACCTTAGAGAGAACTCTAGATGGTGACTATGGAGAGAACTCTAGATGGTGACTATGCAAGGGCTATAAATAGGCTGGGAGGTGAGTCCCAGGCATGTCATTCTCCACTTCTCACAATTGGTATCACAGCTAAGGAAGTAGACTTGGGCAAGGCGGATGGAAGGCACGCGCGTCGATTTCAAAGCTAAGCTTAACAAAGATTTGAGTGTATCTCCCAATCCGTAGGTCGGATTTCGATGTGTAATATATCGTTGGAAAGCTCTCAGAACGAGCATTCCAATGGAGACACTAGATTGGGGATCCAAGATACCTAGCATGGGTGAGAACCAGGTTCAAGAGACCGAGGTTGAGAGCAAGGCAAGTCCGTAGGCTAGTTGCCAAGAAGCGGAAAGGCAAGGTTCAAGATACCAAGGTTTAGAGCAAGGCAAGTCCGTAGGCAAGTGGCCAAGACACTGAAAGGCAAGGCTCAAGACACCAAGGTTGAGAGCAAGGCAAGTCTGTAGGCAAAGTGACCAAGAAGCGGAAAGGCAAGGCTCAAGAGACCAAGGTTGAGGACAAGATGATTCAAGAGACTGTGCGAGGGTGAGGACATCAATCCAAGGGGAGAGCAAGGATTGATCATTGAGGACAATGATCTCTAGAAGGGGAAGAGAGTGTTAGACTCAAGATATAACCGGAAGGAGATGGTTGGACCACACCCTAAGAGGGAGGATTAGGAAGTAATCCTCAACCATGGCTTTTGGGGCAAGTGGTTAGCCCATCATACTCCTAGCTGGTAGGTCATGAGTTCAAATCCCACAATTACACACAAACAAGATCTGCGCATGCTTTTATGAATCAACATTAGTTAGTGTAACTTTATGTGCATAGATAAAATTCATGTAAAAGCTAGCTTTCATGCACATTCCAATATTGATTTTTTAAAACTGGAAGAAAATACAATGCAAAATTATAAACTTTGATGCGAGAGGTATTCAAATGAATATATTTGAGAGCAAAACTATGATGCAAATGTATGAAAATTACTTCATTCTTATCTAAAATGGTTCAAATATTATTAGAGACTCCTAAATATCATGATCGAATACTCAATTCACTCAAAAAGGGTTTTTTGCTAGTCAACAACCATCTAAAAGCTTGTGCAGAGATGGCTTCCAATGGTCCACATATGGATTATGACCAGTCAAAAGAAAGGTCTTGAAGGCAGAAAAGGACAATGTAATGAGGGAGTGTAGTGCCCAACAACACATTTTTGAAAAGTTTTTTATTTGCAGGTTTCTGAAGTAAAGAAAGTGGTTTACAAACCAGAAGGCTGATGCCTATCATTGTAAAAACTATTATTATTTTTTTTTCAGGCTTCATTTTCTTGACGAAATGTTGCCGGAAATTTTGTAGCCACATGACGTTATATGCCATGTGAGAACTAGAGTGATGTTGTGTTGTGTGACAGAGGAAGTCTTCTGTTAGCATAGTTAAAAGTATATAATTTTATTGAAGTACAAAATAATATGCATGAGTGAAGTGAGCATGAGATATGTGATAGAGGTATCATGCATAGACTAATTGTGCCTTTATAGAGTAAAGGACAAGGAATATACATCAAGAACAAATAAGATGTGTTTTTGAGTAGTAACGCATAAGCACATGAATTGTTTTTCATGCGAGTCTATGTACTTGATATAGACGCTTATCTCGAGTCCGCACAGGAGTGCTATGGTTATGATAATTAATACAAGTATTAAGTGCTTGTATATGATTGTTTGCGGTGAGGTTAATGAATGTGCAAGAAGCACAATAATTAGAATGATATCCATAGATATTCACTTTCACTAAAAGGTGGATACTATGTAAAGAGTTGATTTTTCCATGAGACTGTTTGGATGATTATTTGGTTTGCATTGATCTAGGTGATCATTATAGGTATGGATATGTCTCCATGTCATAATCCATCCAAGAAAATGAATATGTTTAGTCATAAGGATCAACATGTCTCGTCATTTTTAAGTTAAAAAAAAAAAAAATATTGAGCAAACAGTTAGTGAGGTAGAAGCCTCATAGAGATTTGGATGCTACTCTTTGAGGGAATGCCCAAATTCATTGAAATTTTAAGGGTAAGTAGCTCCTAGGGTTTTCTTTAAGCTAACCAATTTTCAAGTAATTTGGAGACTTTTTGATAGGTCAAATGACCTCTGCAAAGTACTGCTACTAGAGGTAGAGGCCTGAAACAAGTGACATAGGCCTGTTGCAAAGGGCATTTCTCTTAATTGGTAGATCCAAATGGAATGATTTTTCTTGGAAGTGAAAGCTTGATAAATGAACTTTATGCATACCAAGTTTCATTATTTTTAAAGATCATTTGACAGGTCAAATAATCTCTGTACATAGATAGTAGTAGCTATATGCTATTAAAATTTGGAAGAAATTGAACATCATTTGATAGGTCAAATGAGCTATTCTTCTCATACCAATCTCTGGTGAGGATTTTCCAAAGAGTGATACATGTGTCTGATGAGCACATGATATTTTCCTATTGGAAACTCCAATTTCAAAAATTTTTGTGCGAAAAGCTACTCAGTATAGACCCTATGCTATAACCAAAATTCAAGAATTTTGGAATTTATCTTCATAGTTAGAAGATATTATGAAAGTGCAGCAGTAGTGTTTCTAGGCTCACCTAAGCGCAGGTGTAGCAGAGATAGAATTATACTTTTGAATGAGTATTTGATTTCATTTTGAATTGAAATTTTGTGAGACCAAACTAGATAAGTTGATCTAGGTTTGGGCATAAAGAAAATGAAATTTGGAATTTGTTTGATCAGTCTAAGGGCTTCAAGAAGATGACCCTGTACATTTTTCAGAATTGGTCGACGACTATTCGACCCTTCTAGTAAAATGGTCATAAAACTCTGAGCAAATATCCAAATCAAGTGATTTTTGTGGCTAATGAAAGCTTGAGAAAAGCTACAAAAGGTTGGAAAATTTTATAGATTTTGGATGAGTAAAAATTAGTAAAAATTAAGATTTAATATGTTGCTATTGGAAATTGTTTATGCAGGAGGCATTGTTGAAAGAAAAAGACTTTTCACAGGTTTTTTATGATAATTTTTGAGATGGTGTGATCACCATGGGCTAGATATGCCCTAGATACTTGTTTTCTGAGCATTGGTTTATGGTGACCATTCTCAGTGGGGCAGAGGAGACTCTGTCGAAATTTTCAAGAATATATATAGTGCGATGAGAGCATGGAACCGGAGAACTTTTCTAGTTGTTCTCATTTCGTATAAGTGGATTCATACAAGTCGTATAAATTCCAATTTATTATGAGTTAATATTTGATTCAAGTCAAGATAAGTTGATATTTGATGCAAGCTGCATCCTTCACAACTCTAGTTGAGTTGATTTATCATTTCTGTTCTTTCTAGTTGAGTTGATTTATCAGTGATAGAGTCATACGAATGACTCTGTTCTTTCCATCGAGGGAAGGAAACACTTCAGGAACACTTCGTGATTTCATTTATTATTATTCATGGTTGTGAGTACTCACCGATCTATTCTTGTATTTTTTTGAGAGAAGTGTTCAACTTTAATCTCATACACGCATCTATGTAGAGTATAAAGTTGGTGGTATGGGACATCAAACTTTGTATTCTACTTAGGTGTAGGACAGATGGTATGGGAGAGAAGTCTCTGAGATTGTATTTTTGATATGATTTGGAGTTCATTTATATGATCTTCTAGTATCATCTTATTATTAGACAACAGAGGGGCAGTTGAGACAGTCACTCTGTATGTGATCGCAAACAAAGCAAGTCCGAAGGCTAGCAGCCTAGAAGCGGAAAGGAAAGGTTTGCACATAAGAACTATGAATAGGCAATTGCATTGAGAAGAAATTTATTTATTTGGTATGCATGAGAATAGGCCATGGTTCATACATAGTGTGTATGAGGTGAGCTAGATGCTTAGCCTAGTGGGCTATGAGTGTGCATACATCTACTCACCATTTTTTCAGTGTATTTGATGGACTCATATTATAGTCCTCATTATATCTGGGAGTGCCAGATTATTACAGTACTTTACTTGAAACACCTGATTCCTAGTTAGGAATGATTGATCATATTGATGATCAGATGGTGGTCAGAGATAAAGAAAGTTTCATCCACTTGGAACATCTTACATGTTATTATTGAGAAGGTGGTGGTAGTTCCACTAGTTGCTATACTTTCTTAGCACGTCTTCACTTGGCATGATGGACTTGGTTCTAGAGAGTGGATTAGGATTTATTTTGTATAAGAGATATTTTGATCCATAGTTTGGATTATTATATATAATAGATTGAGATTTGGATCCATAGTTTGGATGTGATTGATTGAGATCTTAGTCCATGTTTGGGATGTGACAGATCGAGATCTTAGTCCATAGTTTGGATGTGAGAGAATGATATTTTGGTCCATAGTTTGGATCATTGACATATTGATATCTTGGTCCATAGTTGATAGATTGACATATTGATATCTTTGTCCATAGTCTGGATCGTTGATAGATTATCATCTTGGATTCACAGTTTGGATCATGATGAGATTTTCTTAGTTTTATTTCATTACGGTGAGTAAATCAAGCAGATTTACTTGAGTTTAGAGATAAAACACTACTTGGAAAAGATTTTCATTTCTTTTTAGTATTCTTCCACAGAGAGTTGGGACATAGTCACATTGTTTCGAATGAGCATAGTATTTTTTCATTACTCTAGTGGAGTAAGTGATTTTTTTCATGATTATACCATATGGACTCACATATGGACTCATTGGGCCTTAGAGGGATTCCTACAGTGTGCCCAAGGAAAGGACTACTATTGATTGGTGGAAATGCTAGATATAAAGCACAGAGACTAGTTGTCTACTTTTTGAGCATCTAGTATTTCAGACACCTACCACACTCTACTCTTATTATTGGGAATCTCAGATTTTGATTCCCAGCTTACAACTCCTTCTATATCATTGAGGACTATGATCTTTAGAAGGGGGAGAGAGTGTTATATTCCAGAGATGTACATGCTTAGAGGAACAAGATGTTCCTTGCTCGGGGGATAGCCAAGGCCAAAAGCCAGAGAGTTCATACGAGGTGCCTACTCATGATGGCCAGATGAGTAGAGGGACCTTAGAGAGAACTCTAGATGGTGACTAAGCAAAGGCTATAAATAGGCTGGGAGGTGAGTCCCAGGCATGTCATTCTCCACAATATACTTGCAAAAAGTAGCATGAAAGCTTCAATGCGAAAACAAGTGATGGAAGTAGCTGCCAAAGAAATAACAAAACTATATATTTTGTGTGGCTTACCATTTAACATTGCAAACACTACGTTATGGAAAAGGGCTATGACATCGGAGTGAGCCACATAGGTGCTCCTTGGGAGGGATGCTAAGGGGCTATGTTGCACATTAGAGAGTTGAACATATAAAAGAGTGGAGTAGAAACAAAGATGTCATCCTTGCGTGGCACTTGGGAGAAATATGGATGGTCTATATTATGTGATGAGTTGTATGATATATGCAAGAGGAATATGTATAACATTCTTGTCTCTTTTTGCGAGGGGAGAATGTTCTTGCATGCCCTACCAACACATGCAGTGGGACAAATTTTTAGTTAGATCAGTGATCTCTCACTCCAAAATACCAAACATCTTTTATGACATTAGGATCTTAAGCTCCAAAAGTCCTCCATAACTCAATTTTGCCGCATGTTTATAATACTCGATAGAGTGCTTAGAGTGAGGAAAAGGCTTCTTCGAATAGTTGTCACGGAAAAATGGTATCAGCTATTAGATTCTAGAGCTAGAGACCTATTGTATATGTGCTTCTCATCATTAGTTATGGGGGATGATCTTTTTGGATTTTGGAAGAGATTCTTATAAGAGCTCACCAGCATGTGTACATCGTGCTTTATGTTGCGGATATGAAGGTGAGTACACTTGGACTTTTATACGCGTACATTTGTCGTGAATAAGGATGCATGAGGAATGTCACTAGACTCTGCGAAATAGAGTGAGTAGTAATGTAGGTTCTAAATATTTTATTATTTTGTATTTTGAAATTCACTTTTGAGTTAATATTTCATTTTATTTTTTATTTTTAATTAAAATTTCATGAGAGTTGAATCACGTGATGCAGTGCAAAGGAGATGGGATTGGTTGCCCAAGCCAATCCATGTTCTTGCTCACATACTCCATCCACTGTGGTAGAACATAGTTGAGGCCTTAAATGGTAGCTTGATTGAGCATGTGAAGCGTTGGATGCAAGGAGATCTAGGTCTTGAGTCACACTTGAAGAGCAAGGGATGCAGTTTCATTGTATAGAATGTTTACTTTGGACAACCGGTTGCACGTTTACGAGAGAATCATGTTACTCTTCTTGCTTAATGGGAGAAATACCTAGTGGATACTCTTCTATTGGTGAATACTTTCAACTTCAAGTTTGAAGTTTGATTCTCAATTTATTTATTTACTTTTTTGTGCATTTTGATATGGCTTAAACTTCATTAGCCATACATGATGGAACACAAGTAATAATTTGTGGTGATGCATTGCAATTTGTAGAGGAGGTTGGCATTCTGGATCTTTTCACAAGATTGTAGCACTTGCGAAAAGGAGTTGGAGCATGTGGCCCCGATTTCAAACGAAAACGAGAAACAAAATGAGTCCTCCACATAAACATTACCAAAAACTCATAATGCCCATATCTAGTTCTAAAGGAAGTCTTAGGGACATCCTTTGCCGAAATTGTGATATGATGGTATCCCGATTTAAGTTCAAGCTTGGTAAAATACCTAGCCTAATGTAATTGATCGAATAATTCTTCCATCATAGGCATTGGAAACTTATTCTTAATTGTGATCTCATTTAGTCCATAGTCTATATAGTCTCACAGAGCCATCCTTTTTCTTCATGAGGAGCATTGGTGATGCCAATGGTGAGTTACTTGGTCTAATGAAGCCTTTCTCTAGATAATCGTGGATATGGTTCTTTACTTCTTGGTGCTGTGAAGCAATAAGCCTATAAGGCAAAGTAACATGAGGACGCGTCCTGGGGTCCTAGGGATGCTGTCCCCAACCTTCAAAATGATGGGATGCCAAGTGGGGATGGGGACGTCCCGGGCTTTTGGTTTGTAACAACGTTCCGTCCGGGTAACGCGTCACGGGGATGGGGGATGGTGACAGGACAGCGTGGGGATGATAGAAATCGGTGGGTGTTTTGGAGGGAGATTTTTTCAAATTTTGAATTCAAATTCGACTTCCAATTTTCAAACTGTAGCTTTTGCCCCTTTGTTGGGGAGTCCTAGAGTGTTCCTAGGCCCCATTCACAAGCATAAATAGCCCCTCATTTCAACTCTTCAAGCCACAAGCTCACTTAGAGCCTTCATTGCAAGCATATTGTGTGTGTGAACGTTTGAGTTATCTTCACCCTTGCATATTCAAGGGCTGGGCTCTATCTTTTCAACCCTCTCTTCACCGTTTTCTTTCTTGCTCCTCCTCTCATAGTATTCTCTTCTCGTATGGCTTCTTCATTGTGAACAAGTGGGTCAAACACAAAGAGGAGGCATGCTACAAGCAAATGGACATGGTGGGAAGAGGTGGAATGTCCCGTATATGCTGGAGAAGGAGGTGGTGTAAGACCATGGAGTTGCAAGCTATGTGGCTACAAAAGAACCAATGGAGCAAACAAGGTGCGTGCACAGTTATTTCATGAGCGTGGACATGAAGTAAGATTTTGTTCCGCAATCACTTCAGAGAAGAAGCAAGAACTACTCAACAAACTCACTCAAGCTCATGTTCGTCGTGCTTCACAAGCTCCTATCGACCCGACATCGTTTGTGAGGTCTTCTATGCCATCCTCTTCAAGAGCATCATCTTCATCGGCTCCTATTCGTGCTCCTACTCCTACTCCTACTTCCATTCCAATCCCGTATTGAAGGAGGAGGTGGACATTACAGTGGCACATTTTTTTTTACCATGACCACATAACTTTCAATGCCGCTTGGTAAGAATTGAATCTTCATTCTATTTCAATATTTGGTGATCTTCAAACTTCAAAGTTAACTTGATACTTCTATGACACCTTACTTATAAATCTTATTTGTGCAACTTTTTCCATACGTCACCATATTTCAAAGATATGGTAAAGAAGATTAGTGAATATGGAGCACACCATGTGCTTCCATCTTCCGAGAGCTTGCTCACCACTTCATTGGAGAAAGAGAAGAAGCTTGTCGAAGCCGCATGTGAGACCATTAAAAAATCATAGGAAAGAAATGGAGTATCATTGCTTGTGGATGGATCGTATAATCCATGGAGTGGTGGCTTATTTTCGTGGGGAGATGTACTTTATTTCATCCATAGTTGGTAAGGTACGATCCGTACGATTTGTACGGTACGTTTTAGTACGGTACTACGTACGTACCTTAAGATTTGGAGCTTCCTGTACGAGGTTCGTACGTTCATAAGGTACGATGGCAATATATATGGAGACATGTATAAGGGAGTATACATATATAAGGATTACTTTCCCTCATGATAATGCATAATATTGTATCTATGCATGAAGATTATTGTTTTCTGACTAGTATAGTTGCAAAATCAATGTATTTTCATCATAAATTCAAGTCAAAATTGAAATTAAAACATGTATACTTTTTTGGTACGAATTGGTACGAATACGTACTAGTACGTACGGTACGAAAGATACGTACGAACATGTTCGTACTGGTACGAATAGCAACTATGATTTCATCACATGATGCATCTGACATAGGAAAGTCGGATGATGTACTTGTTGCAGAGTGGGCAAGTGCCGTAGAGATTGTGGGGCCATCAAATGTGGGGCATTGTGACAAATGGGGAGCTTGCAAATAGCGATGTACGTGCAATTATTGAAAATTTATACCCTTGTATCATTGTTTGCTTTGCATGGCTCATTGTTTAAATAACATTCTCAAAGACATTGGGAATTCGGATCGGATTTTGCCTGTAATCAATGAGGCGAATTCATTGGTTAGCTTCATCAACAACCATACTCGTGTGAAGAATGAGTTTAGCAAGAGATCTACTCTCTCTTTGCTCAAGTACTCAGATACAAGGTTTGCATATAACTTTACCATATTACACCAAGTAGTGAAATGTAGTGGTGTCTTGAGAGGCCTTTTATTAAGTGATGAATTTGCGAAGATGCCATATGCTTCTACTTGGATAGGAAGGCAATTTAAAAGATTAGCTGACGATGCAACATAGTGGGAGAACATTTCTCACATCATGGAAGGCAATTTAGAAGATTACCTGATGATGCAACATAGTGGGAGAACATTTCTCACATCATGGATATTGTTCATCCACTTTCCACTTGTGCACTTATTGGAAATTGTGGATTTCATGGAGTCATGCATTGGTAAAGTGTATGAAGCTATGGATCGCACAATTGAAGCACTAAAAACATTGGTGAAAGACAATGATAGGTATGAAGAAATTTCAGCTATTTGTGTTAGTAGATGGGATGCATACTACTCCCCACTTCATGTAGTGGCATACATGTTGGATCCAAGATTCCAAGATAAAAAGCAATATGCAGATCTAGAGGTGGCTAATGGGAGGATCATATTAGAGAGATTTGTCCCCGATAGTGCAACTAGACGATTTATCAGAGATCAGCCATCCAAATACAAAACAGGGAAACATGCTTCATATGCGTGTGCAGATGCCCAAGAGGATAGATTACATGTTGGTGCTGCCCTATGGTGGGAGGATTTTGGTTTTGATGGTCCAAAGCTTCAATAATTGGCAATTCCGATACTTAGTCAAGCTTGCACCACGAATCCCTTGAGCAACCATGGAGTATGTATGGACATGTAACCTCTAAGAAGAGGAACAAGCTTGGTGTGCAGTGTGCTAGTGATCTTGTGTTTGTTAGTGCAAATTTGAGGATGCTTCAACATACGCAATGCATGGAGGGAGATCTTTTCAAAGAATGGGAGGTAATGCAGGGATGTGACCATGTGGCAAATGAAGAACATGAAGATGAAGCAACCACTGATTGTGTTATAGGAAATGAGTATGTCACTGTGACACCTCACTTGGATTCTCCATAGTCATGACTCATTATATTTATGTTGTAGTCTTTTACATTCGTCATTTGTGTTCCTATCCTATGTAGTCTTTTTGTTGATCGATCATATGATGTAAGATTTTTTATTCTCATGATGTAACATCTTTTTGATATGATGATGATGATGTAGAATCTTTTTTTTGACATGATGAAATACATGAGACTTATCACTTGTAAGTTCCACTTTTGGAGTAACTCTTAATGTTCAACGTCCAATGACTTAACGTGCTTCCTATATGTTCATTGTTTATACTTAAAAAGCACACTTTTTCTATGCTTTTCTTCTTATTGGTCATTTCATATGTTGAAAAATAGTTTGTACACGACTTTCATATGATTATTTTGAAAAATCAGCATTTTTATAGTGCCATTCCTGGGCGTGTCCCAAGGACACCATAGGCTCCATCCCCATCCCGAAGACACCATCGTTCCCGTGCCCGTGCCCGTGCCCGTGCCCGTGCCCGTGCCCGTGCCCGTGCCCGTGCCCGTGCCCGTGCCCGTGCCCGTGCCCGTGCCCGTCCCCGTCCCCGTCCCCGTCCCCGTCCCCGTCCCCGTCCCCGTCCCCGTCCCCGTCCCCGTCCCCGTCCCCGTCCCCGTCCCCGTGCCCGTGCCCGTGCCCGTGCCCGTGCCCGTGCCCGTGCCCGTGCCCGTGCCCGTGCCCGTGCCCGTGCCCGTGCCCGTGCCCGTGCCCGTGCCCGTGCCCGTGCCCGTGCCCGTGCCCGTGCCCGTGCCCCCGCCCGGCCCCGCCCCCGGCCCGGCCCCCGGCCCCGGCCCCGGCCCGGCCCCGGCCCGGCCCCGGCCCCGGCCCCGGCCCCGGCCCCGTCCCCGTCCCCGTCCCCGGCCCCGTCCCCGGCCCCGTCCCCGTCCCCGTCCCCGTCCCCGTCCCCGCCCCCGGGTGACTTTGCTATAAGGTGGTTTACAAATAGGGTTGGTGTTAGTAACTTGTCTATGGCATGATCAATGTTCCCTCTCTCCCCAGTGGTATCTCTCTTGGATGCTTAGTGGGAAAAACATATTTAAATTCAAACATTAATTCTTTAAACCCTTTCACCACACTCTCTTGCAAAAACGAATAATGGAAAGTCAAGTTTTTATTAACGTTGCTCTCATGAGCATATACATCAGGTGTGCTACATATACAACGATCAAAATCATAACTATTTCAAAGGATAGATCTCCTATATATGCTGAAAATCGAATAAAGCATCTAATTCTAAAGAGGAAACGAGAAGTGCACCAGGTTTATCTCTCTTTCCTTGGATACAAAACTTATTTCCATTTTTTACAAGCTCAGGTTCGCATTTTGATAGCTGGGTTCAAGTTTGTTTCCCAATCCCCATAACCACTTTTTTTTGCGCACTAGGTATGTCCTCTCCGTATTCATAATATGAAAGTCCAGATGGTATGTAAGTCCCTAGATGGAGACCTCCAAATTGGACACCATAGTGTCCCATACTCTTTTATCCTCACTTTGGATCATAGATACTACATACTTATGTGCACTAGCTGTTAAGGAATCCTTGATTTCTTGACATGAACATAGTTCATGAAATTATGAGTTGTAGAGTCATCTAGCATGGCTCTCACCTTTGTCCCGTATATACTACCATGTAGTTTCACAAGGTCATGTAATCCAAATTGCAATGAGCATAATGACATTGTCAAACAATAAGTGTGCTCTCTATCCTTGTGGATCATCTCCACCTCCTTAAAGCTAGAAATGCAACTAATTGGAAGTCTTTGCACTTGGTGGACCGCCCTTGCCCTTATCAAGAGTCGTATAAATCCCATTTTTCCCTTATGAAGAGCTGTGCTAGTTCCTAATCCTCCGTTTTTCTCTTCCTCGTTACATACTAGAAGTTCCATTGCGCATCGTTAGGAGATAAGCACCTAAAACACAGGTTCTCCATCTTGGCCTTTTCATAGTTCTTTGTAGGTGGTCTAGGCCTTTGTGATTTTTGTTTTTATAAAGAATATGTTCTTCCTCATGACTACATGTTTTTTGAATTTAGTGGTACTAATAGGTTTGAGGGGCCGATCCATTTCCATAGGAGTACATTGAGGACGGTTGTGGTCCTCACAAATATCTGCATATTTGATCACCTCCTCAAACATCTTTGCTGTATTTTTTCTCACTTTTCGCTTTATGGCTTTCTCGAAGCCTCCACAAACCCCCTAGTTTTTTGAAAGTCATCAAGCCCCTTCAATTTAAGGATGATATCTCCATAGTGGGATATATAGATAGAAATCAGTCTACCTCTCTACGAATCCTATCCCACTTATCCCAATTCCTCTCCTCATCATTCTCAAGAAAAGAACTCCAAATTGGTTTCAGTCAGTAGGAATGGAATCAGCCTCCTTAAAACTCATCCAATGCTTATAAGCTCGTTGGCAAAGCGAGAGAATCGCCTATAGCACATATTTTCTAGTGGGGTGTCCTTTAGTTGATGCAGGTCATGCTGGAAGTGAGGTGAGCCTTAATAATAATATTCATAGGTTTACAAGATCTTCCAAGGCATGAACCTTAGTATACACACCTTAAAACTCAAAATTAGATGAATGAGAAATAGAGAGAGAATACACAATTTGGCAAAGTGTTAAAGTAAGCTTAATGCATACTTACACACACTATTTAATATGAATGTCAAATTACAATGTGTGTAATGATACAAAATTGAATGTATGCTAATGCAAAACTGAATCTAGGCTGAATTTAGGGTTCTAGATACAAGAAATTGTGCATAAAGTGCCTAAGAGGTATGAAGAGTGTGTGTATGTGCAATTGAAATGAATAGAAACAGTTTAGGACTGTCTGTACAACAAACCCTAATTCTGAAATGCTCTTTACATGTCTCTTCTAAACCTTCTAGTGGCTAAATGTATAAATCTCATGAAGATCACCATTAAGAAAGGCTGTTTTGATATCTAATTGTTATACATTCCAACCGAAGAATGCAACAAGAGAAAGTACTGTTCTGACTACTGTCATTCTAGAGGTAGGTGCAAAGGTCTCATCATAGTCAGTTCTTTTCTTTTGTGCATAACCTTTGGCAACTAACTTTGCTTTATGCGTGTCAATAGTACCATCTCGCTAAAATGTTATGAATCTCAAAATGTTTTGCGTAATTTACATGATTTGCTTGTTCTTTCATTGTCTGACTTCTTGTTCTACTTGTGAAGTTCTTTATACCACTTGGAGTATTCTTGAAAATTGGTGCAATGTCTTCTTGTTCTTCAATATATCTTTCTTTTGGAATTCTGGAACTTTCTCCAACTTCATAAGTTGGAACTTCAAGAGGTACTGATGACAGACTAGATATAAATGTACGAAATGAAATCTTCTCTTTATCTTTATCAAGTACAACTTTTTGGGTTTGAGAAGGTTCATCACTCCCCTTGTATGGCTGAATGTAAGAATCCAAATTCCTTCTAATAAATGCATAGTCATCTTCTTTTATGAAATCTAGAATCTCTACCTTCTTATCATAAATTTGACTTTCTGAAATATATGCATTGCGTGAGAGAAGGATATTCCTTGTATCTGGAATATAGAATTTGTATCCTTTACTTTCAATTGCATAACCAATAAAAAAAGCTTTTTTTTTTTATGGCTTTTACATCAAGCTTACCATGATCTTTTTTCTCAATGTGAACATAAGCTGGAGAAACAAATACTTTGAAGTAACTCACATTGGGTTTCTTACCATAATAAGTTTCATAAGGTGTGATAAAGCTTTTGTGGAAGAACTATTCAGAATGTGATTAGTTGTATGTACTTCATCAAACCAAAATTTAGGAGAAAGCTTTTTGGATGACATCATGCTACGCATCATCTCAACAAGTATCCTATTCTTTCTCTTTACAACACCATTTTGTTCTGGAGTGTAAGCAATAGTGAATTGATGAGAGATACCTTTGTCTTCAAGAAAAGATTTGAAGTCCTTTGAGATGTACTTTCCTCCTCTATCACTTCTTAAAATCTGAATTTTTGTTTGACTTTCATTTTCAACCATAGCTAAGAACTTCTTGAAAGTAGGAAAGACTTTTTACTTTTCTTTAAGACCATAATTCTATGAATATCCCAAAAATCATCAATAAATGTGATGAAATACCTGTAATGTTGAATGGAATCTGTCCTCATAGGACCATTCACATCTGAATGTATGTTTTGCAACTTTCTTGTGGCCTTGATGTATCCATGTTTTTTGAAAGGAAGTTTGTGAAGTTTTTCTTCAAGACATCCTTCACACAATTATGCATCATCAGGTAAAACAAAAGTAGGCAAACTCTCCACCATTTCTTGATCTTTGATGTGCTTGAGAGCTGTGTAACTGACATGACCAAACCTAACATGCCACAACTTCATGTTCTCCTTAGGTGTAGAAGTCCTTACAACATTAGCATGACAAATTTTGGACAACACAAACATGCCACTTCTGTTTTCACAATGAAGTAGACAATGCTTCTCATTAGGTGACACGACTTGACATGAATCTTTCTTAAAAACAACTTTATATCCATCTCTCAAGAAAGTAAATATCGAGAAAAAATTCTTCTACATTTCGGGAACATAGAGAACATTAGAAATTGTAAAATTTCCACTTGCACTTGACTTTAGGTTTACTTCTCCAACACCTATAATATCCAAAGCATGACCATATGCAATCAAAAGCTAATTCTTCAATACTGACACATGCTTAAGAAGCTAATTCTTCAATACTGACACATGCTTAAGATTCTTCCTTTGAAGACTTAGGTTTTGAATTATCTTCAGCATTAATTATCTTTTTTCTTCTCATTATAAATCCTTTTTCTGCATTCTGCTATGAATGATGTGGTTTCTTGCAGTAGTAGCAAATTCCTTTCTTTGAAGTAGATGTAGTGGAAATAGACTTCTCTTTTGGTGTGGAAGAAGTAGTAGAGGTAGATGTGGTAGAAGTTGAAGTGGAAGACTTACTTTCCTCCTGTGAACTTGGCCCAAAAATAAAGAATAAGTGACATAGCCTTCATAAATAGGCGTATACACATGTATACACTATAAAGGGGTCATTTAGGACTTCATCCCAACAATCTCCCACTTAAAGACATAAATGGCGCCTTTAAGCTATGTGACTCTCACCATCTGTATACATAAATGATGTTGTGCTTTGGATAAGCACTTAGTGAGAACATCTGCCGGGTTCTGTGATGTGTGGACCTTAACCAATGTGATAAGGCCATCCTAAAGCACTTCTCGAATGAAGTGATATCCCACATCAATATGTTTTGTGCGTGCATGGAACATGGAATTCTTTGCCAAACATATGGCACTCTGGTTGTCACAACCAAGCATAGGTGCTCTGTAAGGCAAACCAAACTTGCTGCAAAGACGTGCTAATCATGGCATTCTTTGCCAAACATATGGCATGGAACATGGCATTCTTTGCCAACCATATGGCACTCTGGCTGTCACAACCAAGCATAGGTGCTCTGTTAGGCAAACCAAACTCTCTGCAAAGACATGCTAATCATACTGCCTCCTTGGAAGCCTCAGTGACTGAAATATATTCAGCCTCAGTAGTAGACAAAGCAACAATCTTTTGCAGTATGATGCACCATGATACAACACCACTTCCAAGAGTGAAAACATAGCCACTTGTGGATTTCCGTGTATCCACATCACCTGCCATGTCAGAATCAAAGAATCCCTTGAGCTCTAATGGGTCCTTTCCATAACAGAGGCATTTGTTTTTAGTCCCTTTCAAGTACCTCATAATGGACTTTATTGCATTCCAATGTGACTTGCCTTGATTAGCCATAAATCGGCTTACAACTCCCACTGCATGGGCAATGTCAGGCCTAGTAGCAACCATAGCATACATAAGTGAACCACAAGCTGAAACATAAGGTACACCTTGCATATCATTGATTGCTTCTTGTGTCTTGGGACAATCTTCCTTGGAGATTTTATCATATGGCTGTAATGGCACTCCAAGAGGCTTTGCATCAGCCATGTTAAATCTGTCCAGCACATATTGTATTTATTCTTGAGATAAATACAATATGTGCTGTTCCCTTTGCCTCCTAATCCTTACTCCAAGTACATGTTCAGCTGCCCCAAGGTCTTTCATTGAAAATGCAGATTTCAGCTGCTCTTTAAGGGCATCAATAGTGCTCATTTTCTTGGCAGCAATGAGCATATCATCAATATAGAGCACAAGAATGATTGGGCTGCCATCTTCATCACGTTTTGTGTACAAACAATGATCTGCTTGGCTTCTTTTATACCGATGTTTGTGCATAAAAGCATCAAACTTTTTGTACCATTGCCTAAAAGCTTGTTTCAGCCCATACAAGCTTCTATTGAGCTTACATCAAGATGTTCCTTTCCAGGAATAACAAAATCTTCCGGTTGTTTCATGTATAGCTTCCAGCATCGTTTTCAACATAATTCTGTGGCTGCATACGCCCTTCAAGAGCCTCTTCCTGCTGTCCAACATCATCTGGCTCAAAAATCACCAGATTACCTATATTTTCAGCCATCCGTGGTGCATCCTGAGGGTCTGAAATAGGCCTAACATGTGGCTGATCTTGCTGAAATGTGACCTTTTTATGGTCATGTTTCGAGGCTAGCTTTCAGCTTATCATCGAAGGGAGGCATCTCTGAGTTCTGCAACTGTGATAGAGTACTTGTAAAGTGAGACAAATGCTGTGCAGTGCTCGTCCAACTGCATGCCAACTAATTTCCTCATCAGATGTGCGTGATTAACAGGTGTGGTGTTCTCATAAGTGGCCTTAAGCTTGGCCCACAACTCTGAAGCTGTAGTGATGCCCTTGAG
Organism: Ceratopteris richardii; assembly: GCA_020310875.1. NCBI lineage: Eukaryota > Viridiplantae > Streptophyta > Polypodiopsida > Polypodiales > Pteridaceae > Ceratopteris > Ceratopteris richardii. The sequence goes on from CM035416.1 coordinate 12,966,029, forward strand.
GTCTACAAGAATGTCATCACACACGGCCATTTTTATGTAAGTGACAACCCTTCTATTTAGATTATGCCATGCATCATCTGACATGCCTTCCGGCTTTCTTGCTTCCAACCTCGTGTCACAATCTTTGAGGAAGAGAATTCCCTGAATTCGCTCCTTCCAAAGATCAAATCATGCACCCTCGAAGCGGCGAATCTCAAAAAGATTTTTCAAATCTGAGGATGACGATGCCATGGTTGCACAAATAATAGGTTAATGTGCTGAAATTTTGGGCAAAATGCACCAAAATCAGGATACCACCTCTAAAAATAGTGCACAATAGCTTCAAACAGCTGTAGGAAGAAAATGGAGCAAAATCGAGCTGATTGAAGCACAAAATCAAAATCTGAAATTTTCTGTAAAAAATTCAAGCAAGCAAATTTCTGCTAAAAATCAACAATTTTGATTTCTTTTGACCTCAATGTGTGTAGATAATGCTATAACGAAGCCTTTAGAACCAAATAGGAGTAAAAGCCCCAAATTTTGCTTCAGAAATTTCTGAAATTCTTAGAAAAATACCACAGTTTGCTGTACATAAGCAATTTCTTTTGCCACAAATCAATACATAAGGTGCTAGACCTGTGTATTGTTGTTATGACCTGCGAAGCACTTATTTATACCTGTAAGACACCTGAAAATAGCCTGTTATGAGTTGTTGAGATGCCCAAAGTGTTTTTTTGCCTTGGAGCAAAGTTCTTTGTGATAAAATCGAAGATTATCGCAAAAAGTGGGGTTTTCTTTGCTGTACAACACTTGCATAGAAGCTCTGAAAATTGTAATTTTGCTCTTATACCAGTTGAAAGGATTGGAATATGGTGTTGGAGGGGTAGAGGACATGTGCATGTGCTTCAGGAGTGGAGGCACTAGGCTGAAATGGAGGCGCGACTGACGGAGAGAGAGAGAGAGGTAGTCGATCAGCATTGGAGGGGCTTATCTAAAAGTGAGAGCGAGCCAAAGTGTTATTAAGTAATGTTATATAGAACCCTTTTAGGATTGGCCAAGTTCACATTGAACTTGGCCCAAAAATAAAGAATAAGTGACATAGCCTATTTATGGCCCAAAAATAAAGAATAAGTGACATAGCCTTTATAAATAGGCCTATACACATTTATACACTATAATGGGGTCATTTAGGAATTTATCCCAACATTCCATACTCTTTTGTTGATCTTCATCTTGAATTAATAGGAACTTCAACCCTTCAAATGAAATTTCTCTATCTCTTGTAGGGAAAGATAAAGAAGGAACAAAAGAACGAAATGAAGATGGAAGTGAATTTAAAAGTGTGTTTACATCTCCTCATCTGAAATAGTGACGGATCTAGACTTGATCCTAAGTGTGGATTAAGCAAGATCAAAGGCTACAAACAAATGGTTGTTGATCCTACCTTTCTACCATTGGATTGACCCCATAGATCAATGGTGAAGATTATTTTGGGCATGTATCAAACTACCATGACCATAGTACATGGGTAGGTTGACTTAGGCTTGGAGGATCTTATAAGCATGGTCCCCTCCCCATGTAGGATCATATTTCGTCGTGTTTGGAACCATTATGGTATCCATCTTAGTACCCATTGTGTTGGCCTATAGCCTTTCACCTAGCTTCTATCTAGATCACAATCTAAGCTCCGTATAGGGAGTGCATGGGTGGATAGAACCATCTATATCTTGTGTAGTGTTTGAGTTCCATTGTATAAGAGTTATGAGTTTGAGTTGGTTTGAGTTGAGTTCATCTTCTACTCATCTCAAGTCCACTTTCCATTATTACCAAATCTCTTGTGTTATTCCCATGAGTAGCTATATCTCTCTTTCTCTCTCACCTTGATCCTATATATATGTTGTGATAACTCCTACATGGTATTAGAGTTGCACCACTAGCCCAACACTTATTAATTCATTTTTCTTTTTTTTTTTTTAGAGAGAACAACGAATGGAAATACAACCTCTTAAGGTAGAGGCACCCCTCGTGATAGACTCATGGACGTGTCCAGCCAGGACTTGAACTCAGGACATCTTCCTACAGCTTCAAGGCGTCAGCCACTAGGCTACGCGGGCTCGGACAATTCGTTTTTCTTTTTCTTACAGGGATCCCTCGAATCTCACACAAGTAGGGGTTCAATGCCTGGCATCTACTTGGAATGACAAAATGTGAAGGTCCGCTAAAGGTAGGAATTGAGAAAGGACAGCCCTAAGGAGAGATGATAGACTGGTTTGAACTGCACGGCTTGTGCCATTGGAGACATTGTCCACCAAGAGTGGCCGAAGGCTAACGATTCCCCCTGAAGGCAGCTAGTGCAACATCTCATCATGTCACGATGAGGAGTGTCCTCAGTGGAGTCAAGAGGATTTGAACGCATGTGCCCCTCAAGAGAGGCAAATGACTCACCTGCTTAAGCTCGCACTGCATGACATTTTTGGGTTACGCTTATCTTTCGAGGCATTTGTCAAGATATTCATACTATTTACGGTCTATATCTGTTGTTTGGGTCTTACCTGTGTTTGTCTAGGTTTAATTATGTGTGTATATTTTATGTAACATCACTGTTTGTTACTTTCTCAAAATGTGCAGTGATACTTTGACAGATAAAATATACTGATAGGATACATTTATACAGCAGACTGTGTTGGCTTTGTAACTTTGTTTTCTGATCAGTAAATTATTATTATTATCCCATCTTTGTGGTATCCTATGCCTCAGACATGGCCAAAGAAAAAAGGCATTCAACTGCAGGAATTGAAAGATGCAGATTGGCAGAGTGAATTTTTGTAACGTTTCCCTCTAGTTTTTGTTGTGGGATTTTGAATTGATTTTTATATGCCTTTTGCATGTTTAACGATCTTATAATGATTACAAATGATTTCTGGTGAAGGTGATCGCTCTTCCACATCATGTTATAAAATTAATTTGAAATCGCTTCTACAATAGAGTGGGGAATATCATCTATTTTAATATAGAGAACAGCCACTACTTTTTCAAGCATCAAAATTGATGTTGCTTTTCAAGAGAGAAACCATTTTTATTTCCCTGTAAAAAGTTCCTTGTTTTAATCTGTTCATTTTATGTAGGCATATCCAGGGCGTAATGCTGGGAGTG
>CM035416.1:12979160-12984160 GCA_020310875.1 Ceratopteris richardii
AGAGAGAGAGAGAGAGAGAGAGAGAGAGAGAGACTTTTTAACGTCTACTAGAGGCCAAAATCGGCCTATGAGACAAAACATATACATCAGTATGATCCAATCCACTGTGATCCCAAAAGGAAAATAAGGTGCGAGTACCGCAAACGGGTATAAAAGGAGTGGATAGTAACTAGCATCAAGGGTGTGGGGTGCTATGGGTATGCACTCTATATGCTCAATGGTTGAGATACAAATATGATATGCATAGGGGGGGGAGGCTCGATGGTATCACAACCCACTAAATGCCTGGAGTGGGTGTAGGATATAATGCATCGGTGGGTAAGGCATCATGGTGATCCTCAAAGTGCTCTGAACGTCCAAATAGATAGGGGTGCGCTGCTGATGTCTCCGTATCTCCATGTCATGGAGTGCGTGAATCGCGTGAATCTCTCTGATGTGGACGGGCTCTCCGGACTGGGGGTCTTGGTCGTCGACGCTGTCGTCTAAGCTCCTCTGCTCTGTGTAATGTGACACCCCGCATCGAGCTGGGTCCTCGAGTGGTTGTGGGTCTGAAAAAATCTGTAATATAAGTCTGAGGGGGGGGCGAGGTGTATCTCCATCTTCTGTTGGAGGAGTGATGCACGGCGGTGCTGGAGCTCTATTAGGAAACGACCTAGAGGGTGCTGGTCCTCTGTCCCCAATAAAGCCCTGATCTCTCTGGGCCCTCTGAAGAGCTGTGGGTAGTAGTCTCTGATGTCCTCATATGCCTGGCATCTACATGTGTAGTGCTCCTCGTCCTCCACCTCCTCTCTACATATCCTGCATAATCTCTCATCCCTCGGGGTATGTGTGGCTCGCCCAACCTCAATCTGGAGCTGGTGTGATGATACTCTGAGCTGCCCAATGGCCACTCTCTCAGCCGGTGCCATATATGTATCCATGTATTGTGGTCTCTGAATGAAACCATCCGCTGTCACAGTCAGGAAGTGCTCTCTGTAGTGTTGCCTCTTTGTGGGAAGAGGCCCCCGTGGTGCTATCCATGTCTCCCTGACGTGTATCTGTAGTAGGTCCTGACGGATGATCCTATTCCTCTCCGAACGAGAGAGGGTAATGTGGGGGGAAGATAGGTCATACTGAAAAGGGGGGAGATCCGTAATGCTCATGCCATGGTCTGCTAACCATCGGTAAGTCTGTGCATACCATACTCTCTTATGCCCTGTCTCTGCCAAATGTCTAGAGCTCTCAAATGCAAGCCTGGTGAGTCGGCTGGTGGGGAGCTCTTTGATTCTTAGAATAAAGGTCAACAACTGGAAGAGGGCCTCCACTAGCATCGGTGGTGTGCCAAGCTCAGCTCGTATAATGTCATGTGGAACGGAGGGCTTGCTGCGCAGCAAGCGTGAGATCATGGTGAACTGGGGCCTCTCAATCCGCGTCCACATCGCCTCTGTGATCCCTGGTGCCCATACTGCTGCTGCGTACATCAATGCGGGTGTCACTAGAGTGTCAAAGAGCCACCCCTTAGTCAGGGGCTCCTGAAAATGTGTCTGAAAGCAGCGTCTCTCCAATCCTGCAAGTGCCGCATAGTCTCGCGTCAATCTATCTCTCGCGGCCTGTGCCATGGAAAATACCCCTGTGCTGCCTGAGAAGGTGGCACCTAGGTAGATGTAGGAGTCCACTACCTCTATCTGTCCTCCTGCCTCTATGAAAGAGGCGCGATGGCGTACTGTCCTGGAGGTATGGAAGATCATGACCTTGGTCTTGCCAAGGTTCAGTGTGAGTCCTCTCTCCATGCAAAAGGTATCGAGTGCCTGTAAATGTGACTGCAACCCCTCCTGTGACTCTGAAAGCAGGACAATGTCATCAGCATATAATAGGATGTGTACTGGCGTACCTCTGAGGTCTCCTCCTCGCCCTCCTGCTTGCTGTATATACTCCGTGATCTCGTCGATGTAGAGACCGAAGAGAGTGGGTGAGAGAGGTTGTTTCACACTGATGGTGCTAACAAGGCTGTCGGATAGACCGCCGGGGCAGTGTACCCTGCCTGTGACTCGTGCATACAAAGCGTGGATGGCCCATAGCATGTCTGATGGTAGCTGTAACTCCCGGAGCTTCCGTAGTAGTCTCTCTCGAGGGACCATGTCGAAGGCTTTGCGGAAATCCACAAAGCAACAGTATAGTCTCTGCTTCCTCGCCTTCACGCTCTCAATCAAGCAACGAAGCACGAAGATGTGGTTGATGGTGGAGAAAGTGCGGCGGAAGCTTGCCTGGCTGGGTGCTATGATCCCCGCTGCCTCAGCGTGTGTACTGAGCTCTGCCTCTAGTACTGCCCCATATATCTTGGCCAGGATATGGCCTATCATAATAGTCCTGTAGTTCCCTGGGTCCATCATATCGCCGGACTTATGGATAGGCGTAATGGTATGCATAGTCCATGAGTCGGGTAATCCCTCAACCAAAGCACGGTTGAAGAGATGGGCGATCAAGTGGGAAACTACATCTGCTGTGTATATAAAGTGCTCTCCCTGTAGCCCCGTGTGGTCTGCTGAACGGCCATGCTGTAGCCTATGGATGACCTATCGTACCATGCCTGCCGTGAAGAGGGTGGATATCACAGGACGCGGTGTGGAAGGAATCGGCAATGGTGGCTGTCCTGGGACGTCATATAACCTCTGGGCGTAGGTGTGCCAAGTCGCATGATCTGCTATGGGTGTAGGTGGGCGTGGCTCACGTAGTGCCCTCCAGGTGGTGGCACAATCCCTACTCATGAGAAGGTCGATCAACTCTGCCTCCTGTCGCTCCTCGAAAGCTCGCCGCTTTCGGCGTGTGAGGGCTCGCATCTGTCGTCGTGCCTCCCTCTCTGTGATGGATCCCAAGATACTCTGTGCTCTGAGATGTCGGTATAGTCGCCTACACTCCTCATCGTACCATCTATTATGTGGTGTATGCCCAAGCCGTGTCGAATGTGCAGTGCTATGGGTGGTGTATGGGAAGCTGAGAGTAGCAGATGTATGGAGGATCGAGGAGAAGTGGGAGGTGAGGGTGTCCAAGGAGGCAGAGGGATCAAGGGAGTAGATGCGCTCTCGAACATGGGAGCTATAGATATGTGCTAGCTCATGTCTAAAGTGAATGGTGGTATGGGCTCGTGGCTGTATGGTGACGGGGTGGGATATGCATGGTGAGCCGCAAATGGATAGGGCAAGATATGCGTGATCAGCTCCAATCGGAAAGGGTGGGATAGTGAATGAGGTGATGAGATGTGTCGCCTCCAGGGGTCCGATAACATAGTCTACCACACTGCCCCCCTTGGTGTCGTGGGTGGAATGCAGGTGAGACCGCTCGAGGTGGGCCAGGTTCCCATCCCATTACATATAATGAGACGGTGTGCTGCTCCCATCTGGAGTAGGTGTCGGCCGTATGAGGTGGGCGTGGCGGTGTCGGCTGAGGCTCTGAGTGTAGGCATGTCCTCTATGGTACGAAGCATCTCAGGGTCGTCAAAGTCGTAGATATCACACTGGTGGCTCTGAGTGCGGGCATTGAAGTCTCCTACAAGGAAGACTTCACCCATCCCGGTATACTCCATAATCGTGTCACTGAGGCAGTCATATGGCGATGTGGTGTCTGGTCCCTCCCCCCTTGATAGCTGCTCAGGGGAATGTGTGAAGCGCGAACCAATGGGTGCAATATAGCATACGGCGAAGTACGCTGCTCTCTCCTCTGATAGCTGCAGGCGTATCCACGTGAAACGTGCCTCTGGGTCTCTGGCTACCACCTGTACCCTGTGCTGTAGCGACTGTCTGTAGAGCACGGCTACTCCTTATCCTCGTGTGATGTGTTGTCTCATCTGGTGACGGTGAGCTGACTCCCACATATAGCCCTCAATCCTCGGTAGGCTCCTCCTCGGGCTCTCGTGTGTCTCTGTCAAGAAGATAATGTCTCTGCCCTCGATCACCTCCTCGAGGTGCCCTGGATGTGTCCACAAAGGTCCATTGCAGTTCCAGAATGCAATGTGCACCTCCTGCTGTGCTGTCTCATAGGCCGCGAATCCCTAGTCAATGGGCCGTCCATCAATGATGACCCGACCGTCTCTATAGAGGGCATGATGTCCCTCTCGTCTCGCCTGGAGGACACATGGCATGCATGCCCGTATGTGAGGTCGTCATCCAAATAGATGGGGTGCCCGGTGTAGTGCGTAGTACCGCCCGTCGTCTGAGGAAGTCTCTCCTCCCGGCCTCATCTGAGAACTGAAGGATAAGTGCTTTGCTCCGTGTGGTGTCCCGTCCTTCTCTCCAGGCTCTGGTGAAAGGGAGAGGCTCATCCGCGCGGTATCCAAGTAATGTGCACAAGCGACGCCCGTCCTTCTCTGGTGATCCATCTGTCTCTGTGAGGCCGAAGACGTGAAGATTGAGCCTGCGAGCCTGTCGCATCCGCTCCTCATTGGTGGTATGCACTATGTGGATCTCCTCATGGTGGTTGTTCTTCTTTGCCTCCTGTCGAAGGTTCTTTTTTACAACCTCGACCCATCCATCTGTCCTAGTCTCAAGCTCCCTCTTCACCACCTCCATACACTCCTTCTTGATAGTCACCCGAACGTCATCTAGCTGTGGAGCGATCTTCCCCTCCTCGTGCATGCTGTCCACTTTCGTTTTCATATCAGTAAGCTCAGTGTGCAACTCCTCCAGGTCCCGTGAGTGCTCCTTGCGGGTAGCAAGAAGCTCTTCCCGAAGGGATGCGTTTTCCTTCTCCAAGGTTGCCACCTTGGCTTCGAGGGCGACAACTCTGCAGGTAACCCCGTTCAGTGCAGAATCTCCTTCTTTCTTGTGTTTTCCTATCAACTCTCGGAGGGCATGCTCTAAGGTGGCCAGCTGTTCCTCCAACTTGGGAGCCATATGAGAGAGAGAGAGAGAGAGAGAGAGAGAGAGAGAGAGAGAGAGAGAGAGAGAGAGAGAGAGAGAGAGAGAGAGAGAGAGAGAGAGAGAGAGAGAGGGCTGAGGTAAGTTGGGGGGTTAGGATTAGGGTTAGGT
>CM035416.1:12996660-13001660 GCA_020310875.1 Ceratopteris richardii
GCATACATATGTGTGTGTGTGTGTAATTTTTTTGTGAATGCACCATACCTTGGGGGTAAGGGGCGGTTCTCGCACCTTAGATGCACTGAACCTTGTGCACCTTATGCACCATACCAGCGTGATACGGGCATCTATCTTCATACATGTGTGCACTTCTGTTGAAATGATCTGTGTGTAAACATATGTCAGGTCGTTTTCTGGACATATGTCTGGAGTGCTGCTGATTATATGTTTTATCTTCTGGACTCATATACTTTATTGGTTATGCCATCTGCATAGTTGATTGAAGACCAATCCACATATTTAATGCGTTACATGTTGTCTCCCATAATAACTAGCAGCCCAGATATTCTAATTTCCTTTTCTTTCACCTTAGCTAGTTGCATGCTATCTTTCTGGTTGAAGCCAAAAATAGTTTCTTTTTTGAATTTAGTCTTTCTAAAACTCTTTAGCTTCAGACTGCTTTACAGAACACTACTATTTTACTGTGGATATGCATTTTGCTTTGGACTATTATAACTATTAGCTGTCATGAGTGGAATTCTAATTGAGTTAGATGTTTTTTTTTTCCCACTTCTATTGTCCAGAAAATGGCTCATTACATGTAATACTTTGAAGTTTGCGATAGGGTAACTGAGTACACCATTCATAAAACAAAGACTTTCTGGGAATAATTTTAAATGTTTTCGTTATAAATAACAAATTAGAGTATTGTGATCATAAGTCTGAGAAGCTTAATTTAAAGATGAATAATAATGGATGATAGCTGTGAATGCATCTGACAGGAAGCATCCAAGGAGTTTTGTCCACATATTGCATTACTTTTGGGAGGATTTCAAACGCTGACAGGTGAACAGGTAAGCATAAGAAAGCATCATACTTAAGAAATTTTCTGTACATGGCCGAACATTTCTTCATAAGGTTAGAGTAGCAGGCACTCCATCACCAGGAACTGTTTCTTCGAAGGTGCCTATCTGAGGGAGAGTTCCTCCTTGGATACATATATAAGCTCATTTGAAGTTTTCCATAGGATCCTTGTGATACTGGGATCAGTTTACCAAAGAAGTGGGACTCCTTAGGCATCCAAGTCAAGTAGATTCAAGCTTGGACAGCCTCCACAGTCTCAGAATATTGAAGTTAATAATCCCTTTTGAGAATGTACTGATAACATCGAGGGGCCCTAGGGTTGAGAGGTTTGGCACAGTTTGGCATTTGGAGGCCTCATTGCTAGGTTACAAATGAGGATGGATGTGAAATTGTGAACAAATGGACTTTTTGGGGAGTGGCCCTAGAAAATATGGGTCCTTGTAAGGTAGCCCTCCTCCTGTCCCCCTCCCTCCATTTCCAAGCAAATCTTTCAATCCCTCAAGGCTTGAATGTTTCAGCATGGTTTGCCACCTTAAGGCTCGCTTGCCAAGCTCCAGATGAACTTGGACATTCAATTCTAGAGAGATGGACTGGGTAAGTGCATTAGAAAATTGGGTCCTTGCACTACCTCTCTCCTCTCCCCGTTCTTTCCTTTTCTCCTTTGTGATAAGAAAGCATCAACAATGAAAGAAATGATAAGCTGAGGAAAAAGCAAGTGACAAGAAAAACGATAGAGGTTTGGATGCAGTGTCAGGTCATTTTTGCCTTTGGCAGATGTTATTACACACACCTGATGTATCAGTTCCACCATGCAAATGACACAATCACCTGGATTCTTTCTTATTTACTGCTGACTGCATACACACCCTCGTGATTGCACAAAACATGAGCCAATTTGACCCTCAGCAGATGCTAAAAGGTGTTTCTTTCCTCTCTCTCTTGCACACACACACACACACACACACACACACACACACACACACACATTTAGCTATATTCCCATCAGATTCTACCGTAATCTATTCATTGACGTTTAAAGTAGCATGCATTCAGTATATATTTCATGCTCATTGCTCGGTTGTTTGAATTATTTTGACTTGAGAGAATGTGTTCTTTTACTTGCGTTATGAAAACAGTGGCTTGTATTTCAAGACAGAGGACAATTAACAGCAGCTGATTATGCAAAGGCTGCTGGTCTGGCAACAACTGATCGACGTGCTGTTGGAAACTGGGAGTTCCTCGATTACCTGGACTACAGCAGGCCAATTCAACGTCGACGAATATTCATAATTAAGATGCTGAGAGGGATTTTTGGTGGCCTTTCATACATGCACTCAAACGGGCGTCTACATCAAAGCCTTGGGCCGTCATCTGTTCTTATCAAGTAGAAATTTCACTTTTTACTGATATTGGTTTGATGTAACTATCATATGTACCGGCTGTACTTTAAAAAATCTTGAATGTGTATGTGATTTCCGTGTGAAATATTTCAGATTTGCTCATAATCATCTATGTGTGCGATTTCTTTTTATCTTCTTATTTACCAATTTTTAGCATCTTCTACGAGGCAAGTCCCATTATTTCATTAGTGTTTTTTACAATGTTAAGGAGCCCGTACAGCTTTTGCTACATTATCATAATAGATAGATAGCTAATGTACTAGAATTATTATCATGCAACATTTTGTTTTCTTAGGATCTTTTTTGCCTTTTGTTACACAGACAATATATTAGAAGATATAAATGTATCATTTCATTTCATCTCTCTCTCTCTCTCTCTATCTCTTTCTCTCTCTCTCTCTCTCTCTCTCTCTCTCTCTCTCTTACACACACACACACGTGCATTTGTGCACACACGTCTCACACACACACACACACAAACACACACACACACACACACACACACACACACACACATGCACACACACACACACACACACACGTGTGCACCCACCCACCTGCACACACACACACACACACACACACACACACACACACACACACACCCCCCCCCCCCCCCACACACACACACACACACACACACACACACACACACACACACACACACACACACACACACACACACACACACACACACACACACACACACACACACACACACACACAACCACCCCCATGCCCACCCACCCATCCATCCATCCCTACCCACCCACCCATCCCATTGCTGCATGGAATGCAGTTTGTGTGTCAGTCAAAACATATTTGAGTGAATAGAGTTTTGTCTTCAAATAGAGAAAGAGGAAGTTGTTGGGCTTCTCGTCTCTTTCACGTTTCCCTATTTCCCTTTTTTCTAGTACATTCCAACCTCTATAATGTTACATCCCTCAATTTAAAGGATATCAATGATGAGCGCATGTAGTTAAATTGTCTGGCCAAGTGTGGAGTGTCCACGGCCCGCCTAGGTGTGAATTGGGCCGCCTCCTTGAAAGAGACTTTAAATAGGATCCATGGGTTCATTTGTTATGTATTCCTCTTATGAGGCTCTTGGACTCTTTGCCCATGGTGGAGTCCTTCACACACTAGTGTGGGTATAGTGTTATTGGACACCATGGCCTTGAGAGGGCTTGCACGCACTTTGCTATAGGCTCCCAGGCTTGTGGATGGGTCTCTATGGATCCCATGCTGGAAGGTTAGTCTGATGTTTATCTTTCTATGTTTGTGAATATGGCTTGTGTCGTGTCTTGTGTTGCAGGGATGATGCTAGAGGGATCTAACATGTAGAATGTCATTATCTATGGATTTATTGTTTATCATATGATTTTAGACACATTTGTTATATTAACAATTGTATGTACATGTTTTACCAAATTAAGAGTCATAATTAAGTTGTACATGTAGTTGGATTCCGGGAGAGCATTCATGGATTTCAAAGGCAAATGTGATTTGGACATATGGAATAAGTTCTTTTCTTATGCCCCATTTGAATCCTTAAGTGGTACTAAAAATTTATTAGTCTCCAATTTTAAAACTTTGGGTCCACATTTTACCTCGCGTGGAAGAGAAGTGTATATTAGTAATTTATTTGCTTTATTCTTTGTCTTACTAGTCCTTCTTGTCACACCCTCCACTTGCTTTGAGATCGAGAACTATTGCTAATTTTGCCATTTGCCCCTTTTTGGATGTTTGCGTCCTCCATCCCACACTTTGCTTGCTTCCATTACTTGGCTTCAACCACATGATGCTTAGAGGCTAAATGTTATGGACTCAACTATTCCTACAAGCCAACATCCATTAGTGATGAATATTGAGGGGGAAACCATGCCTCCCTTGCACCAATCTAATATGCAAGCTCATCATAATCAATGTGCTCAAATGCATGATCTTGCTATTGCCTTCATGTCACACATATCAGGTAAGATAATCTATGGTTTTAGCTACAAAGGATGTTCTTGTAGATGGATTTGATCAAACCCGAAAAGATTACCCCAAAGGTGTTCGCATTTTACCATAGGGGTTTGGTACAAAGTATTGCACCGTGGAAATAGAAGCATCCTTTTTGTAGGACCACATATTTTGAAGATTTGGTTGTCCTATTGAAGTTACTATAGATTAAGTTTCCCACTTTGTGAATGAGGTATTAATGCTAATTTTTGCTTCGTATTAGAAATTTCATAGGAAAAGCCGTGCCTACCATCCATGAGCCAATGGCAAAGCCAAGGGCCCAAATAAGGTGCTCATGCTAGTGTTAAGGAAAACATGAAAACAATTTCCTACTACATGGGGACATGCCTATTTGGTCACACTTTGGCCTTATAGTATGTCTTTTAAGGCAACTACAGGATACACACCCTTTGAATTGGTGTATGGGCTGCAAGCCATAGGTCCATTTGAGTTTTGCAGAGTTCTTCTTGAGTAGGAGAAACAAGGATGTCAGGAGCCACCGTTGGCATGGCCTCCAATTTCATTGAGATGCAACTCTTGGAAGAAAGGAGAAAGCTGAGCAATGAAAATCTCACATTTGTTCAAGAGAGGAGAAAGAGTAATCACGATGCTAACCTATGGGCATCAAGATTTAAGAAAAATTGCCTCGTCCTACTATACCACTAGTGCCTCTTTGAGAAGAAGAGTAAGAAAAAGCTTTTGCCAAGATGGACATGCCCTTTCCAGGTACTA
>CM035416.1:13006660-13094160 GCA_020310875.1 Ceratopteris richardii
ATATCATCATCTTCGACGCCATCTCCATCAGCTCCCGCACCTGTATTTGTAGTACCTGTATTTGCAAGTGTAAGAGGACGTCTTTCAACACCCTGCACAATATTCCATAGTCCTTTTGCGACCAATACATGATGCACCATATAAGCCCATAATGGGTAGTTGGTACCATCCAACTTATCCTCAAGAGCCAATATATGGAATGCATCACTGCTTTCAGCCATGGCCGGTGACTAAAATACCTCGATGCAAAAAATTGACTCCATCTCAAAAAGTTGAACAGAAATGCCCAAACAAATTCTCCTAAATGCGTAGCAGACTTCAAGACGCTTATAGTGGCGAACCGAAACTGGTATATATCTTAGGCACAAAAGACGAAATAGCCTCTCAAGCGCTGTGATAGTGCGTTCGGAGGCCGAAATGAGCTCATATTGCGATTTCGGCACCACATAGCGAAGTGGTATTGATCTCTGAAACACTCTAAGTATGCTTACCAAATTTCGTGCGATTCTGAGACTACAACTGGAGAGGTGTAGACAATGCCCTATATGAGCGATGACCTTCTCTAATACCAATTGTTGGAGTTAGGCGTCTGCGGAAGGATGCGAACAACATAAGGAAGAAGAAGAAGCTTGCAACACAATACACAATGCTGAATGTATTACCACTAGAATGTACAAAGATGAGTAGCCCGTTAGGGCAATAGGCGTATATACAAGCCGAGGGGGAAAAACCTCCTAAAGAGGGGAAAAAGTGCCCCGGCTTTCCTAGAGTGTTCACACACATCACTACCTAAATATATCAACAATTTATAGCTGCATCTTGTAATACTTCTCTCACGGATGTTTCCAAATGGTTAAGCAATTGTTTTAAACCCATTTTACCTACTATTCATGATATTTGGAAGGAATTACTAAAAAGTGAAGATGTGTCAACTTCCTCTAGTTGGATCTTAGATAATTCACTAGGTGTTATTCTTGTAATAAAGTCTCTGAAGTCTTCAAGAACTCTAGAAGAAAAATCTGTTCCTTTGGGGCTTCAAACTTTTGACTTCACCACTTTGTATACAAAGTTAGATTTGAATGATTTAAAACATAGGATTTCTTCTTTTGTTAGGAAAGTTTTCTCTTTTAAATTAACCAAAGATAGATGTAAGGCTCTTTTGGTAGAAAAGTCTGCATTGCATTTTGACTATTTATGGTTGAAATCCAAGTCTCTAGATATAGATAGTAGAAAGAAACGTTACACTAGAATAGTAGATGAAACTGACATTCTTCTTTGGTTAGATTTTCTTTTAGAAAACTTGTATATTTCAGTTTTACTTTATTCAAACAATGTATTGGAATTCCTATGGGTACAAATTGTGTTGTCTTTCTTTCTAATTTTTATCTTTTTACATATGAATTTGAATTTATGGAAAGGCTTGTTTTAGCTAATACTTGTCCTATCATTATACACAAACTTTCTAATATTAGATGCTTTGTAGATGATCTGTTTGTTCCTGATTTTAGTTCTTTTCAAGATTTTATGTATTTAGACAATGATGCTTTTGGTGCCGGTATTTATCCCAAAACCTTTTGTGAGCTGAATTGTACTTCACATGGTGATTCTTGTGCTTTCCTAGATCTAAAAATATTGCAATCTCCTTTTGGTTTGGAAGTAGACATTTATGATAAAAGATTAGAACCAAAATTTGCTAGCATTAACGTGATACAAATGCCTCCTATTGATTCAAATATATCTCATTTAGCAAAGTATGGTGTTGTTTGCTCCCAATTGTTTAGATTTTCTCGTCTATGTTCAAGCTTGTCTTTATTTGTAGTTCAATGTTGTCAACTAATCTGCTTGCTTGTTCAAAAAGGGTATTTATACAAGAAAGTTTCAAAGAAGGAAAGGACTTTCTTACTTTGTAACAACTTCATTTACGGTTCTTCTTCTTTTCATGTGTTCAAATTAATCATTGGTAAATTCAATAGAAAAGGGGAACTTTATATTGGTTAATGATAAAGTATTTTGGGGGGGTTCTTTCACTCTTTATTTATAGCTTTATTTTAGTCTTTTGTTCTTTTACTTTTATTATTGTTATTATTCTTACTTTTATTATTATTTTAGCTATTTCTTTATTTTTATTATTCTTTTCTTAATATATTATTTTTTTAATTATTATTTTTCAAATTTATTTTAAATATTTAATATTTTATTTATATATATATATATATATATATATATATATTTATTTATTTATTTATCTATTTATTTATTTATCTATATATTTATTAATTTTAATTTCTATAATTCTTATTTTAATTCCTTTCTTCTTATTATTTATTTGTTCTTTGTTAAAGACTTTATCATGGCTGAGTTTGCCCTTCACTTCCGGAAGTGATATAAACTCAGTTCGTTGAATTTGTTAGAGATCTTGATTAAGAAAGACCCTTCATTAAAGTATGCACCTACTCTAGGGCACGGATGACGTGAGTAGGGATGTCATAGCTATTTGTCCAAGCTATGCATGATAAAGTTTTTTTTTTTTTTGTTTAATTTGCATATATATATATATATATATATATATATATATATATATATATATATATATATATATATATATATATATATATATATATATATAATTCATGTAAATATTATTATTTCTATTTATTTTATTTTATTTTTATGTATTTTTTATTTTAATTTTTTTATTATTCTTTAAAATTATTATTATTCATTTTTCATTAATTGTTTATTTCTTTTTGTGTGTCTCATTTTGTATTGATTTTCTTTCTTGTTCGTATTTTTCATGTTTTATATTGATCTTAAGTCTCTTGCTTTTGTTTGTTGTTTTTTCCAATATGTATGTGTTTCTGTTCTCTATCTTGAGTTCGTAAATTTGGATAACTTTGAACTTCTGAAGGTATATATATATATATATATATATATATATATATATATATATATATGTATGTATGTATGTATGTATGTATGTATGTATGTATGTATGTATGTATGTATGTATGTATGTATGTATGTATGTATGTATGTATGTATGTATGTATGTATGTATGTATGTATGTATGTATGTATGTATGTATGTATGTATGTATGTATGATGTTGTGTGTGTGTATGTATGTATGTATGTATGTATGTATGTATGTATGTATGTATGTATGTATGTATGTATGTATGTATGTATGTATGTATATATATATATATATATATATATATATATATATAGAGAGAGAGAGAGAGAGAGAGAGAGAGAGAGAGAGAGAGAGAGAGAGAGAGAGAGAGAGATATCATGGCTGGTTTGGACCACGTTCCAAAACCCCAAAACCCGCGATATGGTTCGAAACGAATTGTTCGGATCCCTTGTTACATTCGGTGTTGTGAATGTTGAGGTCCGTTTTTTTTTTTTGGTCATTTTTATTTTTATAATACTTTTGAATTTACTCTTTATGGAGTTTGGGGCTTGATTTGACATTGTTACAACTTTTGGCTCTGTAATTTCTGCTCATGAGCGAGTTTGATGTCACATGAGTACTTTGACCTGCTCATTGCCCAACTTTCAAAGGTAAGGAGCTTGAATCTTTTGCCAAGTTCCAATACGGTAACTTGTTAGCTCAAGGCTCAGCCATAGTACTAAAGGGGGCTGCCACTTGCAGGTATATACAATATATATCATGTATAGTTTACACAAACTATAATGCCTATATGATACATGTGCAAGTCATATGACACATGCATATATGACAAACGCACATGCAGACATAGTACAAAGTAGAGATTTAAATGGTGGATTTAAATCAAGACTCAAATCGTTTAATTTGTAGAGGTCTTTAAAAATAAAAATTAAAATCGAGGCTTTTATTCATGAAGAGATATTTTTATTTTTTTCTTATATTTGAGGTATGCACAATCCCTATTCAACTCATGTATACATTTTAGTGCCAAAAACACATAAAAGACCTACTTTAGAACCCCTCTTCATTACATCATTACAATTTACATCGATGAGCCATGATTGTAGTGACGCTGTACACATCACGCGTATCACAACTCACATGTGACATGATACCATACATCATAGAACTTAAATGAATGATAAATCATGAAGATCATATCCACATTGCAAGTTACACCATAAATGAGGTAGTGATCAATGACATTTCATTACATGAAATTAAAAGATATACATGAATGTCAATAACTGATGGCATAAAAATCATAGAACAAGTGGCAATGTCATACAAAAAAGCATAGAGTGATCACTATCAGAGACTATAATATCACTGAGTAATGAGTCACTGAAAACTGTCAAGTGTCAACAGTGAACACTATAATCTAAGATGAATCATGAAACATGAGTCATGACTCCCAAATGTCATCCATGGAGTCATCATCTATGGTATCCTCATCAAATGTAGTAGCCCTTGATGATGTACTATCTGACTCTGAATGTCCAAACTTAGGTGCAATCGCTGCAGGCCAAGATCATCTCTGTTAGAAGACGAGGTTGATAACTCCTCCCAATCATGTGCATGCTTTGTAAAAATTCGTGTTCCACCAATATCAGGAACACTAGATGTCCCACCACGCTGCCCACGACCGGGCTTGTCCACCTCGTCTCAAATAATCCTTCCGGGGTCGACTAATAGATGGCAATGATGGATCATTTACACATAACACAATATTTTCATAAAACAATATATTAGAATTTAGAAAATAGAGTGCAAAATGAAAAATATTCTTATCCATATATTATAATTTAAACTTTGTACCTATATGAGGTCTATCTCTTTGGGTGTGACTACGGGTCTATATTCAATATAAGCTTTAACTTGATGGCTTTCCAATGTTTCCAGTTGTCATGACTTAGCTTATTTCATCATGCCTAGGCCTATATATCCTTATTTGAAAGCACATACTAAAAGCTGGTGGTGTAAGTATTGCAATGAGACTTTCTCTAATACATCATGAGAACAAAAAGATGTTACATCATACAATCTATCGACAAAAAGACTACATACAATGGGAACATAAATGGCAAATATAGAGACTAGAACATAAATGTAATGACTATGGAGAATCCAAATGGAGGAGTTAGAGTGACAATTTCATTTTCTGTAACACAATTAATGCTTGCTCCATCTTCATGTTCTTCAGTTGCCATTTGGTCTAATCTCTTGGTATGATCCGAGCTGTACCTCCCATTCTTTGGAAAGATCTCTTTCCATGCATTGAGTATGTCGAAGCATCCTCAAATTTGCATTGACAAACACAAGATCTTTAGCACACTGCACACCAAGCTTGTTTTTCTTCTTAGAGGCTACATGCCCATACACACTCCATAATTGCTGACGGCAACTTGTGGTGCAACCGCTCTAGATGACCATTGTTGGAGCTTTCGACCATCAAAATAAAAATCCTCCCACCATAGGGAAACAACAACACGTAACCTATCCTCTTGGGCATGTGCACATGAATATGAAGCACCCATTTTTCCTTTTATATTTGGATAACTGAACTTTGATAAGTCGTTTAGCTCCACTATCTAGGACAAGTCACACTAATATGATCCTCCATACATTAGCCACCTCTGGATCTGCATATTGCTTTGTATCTTAGAATTTTGGATCTAACATACAACATGTATGCTCGAGTGTCCACTAACACAAATAATTGAAATTTCTTCATGCTTTTAGTTATTCAATTGTGTGACCCATAGCTTCATACACTTTACCAATGCATAGCTTCATGGAATCCATAAGTTTTAATAAGTGCACAAGTGGATGAACAATATCCCCAATGGAAATGTTCTCCCACCATGCTTCATCATCCGCTAATCCTTTAAATTGCCTTCTTGTCAAAGTAGAAGCCTCTTGAATCCTTGCAAATTCATCGCTCAGTAAAAGCCCTCTCAAGACACCACTACATTTCACTATTGGATGTAACATAGTGAAGTTATATGCAAACATTGTGTCTGAACTTGAGCAAAGCAAGAGTAGATCTCTTACTAAATTCATTCTTCATAAAAGTATAGTTGTTGATGAAGTTAACCAATCAATTGGCCTCCTTGATTGCATACAAAAGCCAATCTAGATTCCCAGTGTCTTTGAGAATATTATCTAAACAATGAGCCATCCAAAAGCAAACAATGATATGAGGGTATAAATTTCAATAATTGCTTTCGAAGCTCTATTTGCAGGCTCCCCATATGCTACAATGCAAACCACATTTGATGGCCCTACAATATCTATGGCACTTGCCCACTCTGCAACAAGTAAATTTGTTCACTTTCCTATCTGGGATGCATCATGCGATCAGATGAAGTACATCCCCCACGAGAATAACCCATCACTGCATGATTAGAGCGCCGTTGGACATCATTCTATCCATCCACAAGCAATGATACTCCTATTCCATTTCTTTCCCATGATTTTTTAATGGTCTCGCATGCACTCTTTCTCCAATAAAATGGTGCACAAGCTCTCAAAAGATGGAGGCACATAGTGTGTTCCATACTCACCAATCTTCTTTACTATGTCTTTGAAACTTGCTAAGCTATGGAAAAAGTTAAACAAATAAGATTTATAAGTAATGGGTTATGGAAGTGTCAAGTGAAATTGGAAGTTTGAAGAATAAAATACCAAATATTGAAATAAAATGAAGATTCGATTCTTACCGAGCAACATTGAAAGATGTGGTTTGTTGGAAGTCAATGTACATATGGTCCACATTCCAGCAAATCACATTTTTGGACTTAGCATTTTTTGTACAGTTTGGGTAAAACTTTTTTAGGCTAATAGATAAAGCTTGGTGAGAGCTATCTAGTGGTATGCTTCATTTCTTCATCAAAGGTCAAAACAGGGAGATAATCCAAACTCTAATTCATCCCAAAATGGAGGAAAAGCAGATTGTGAAGTCCAAACTTTAAAAAGCTAGTTCATAAGTTATTTTGGTCCAAAAGAAAGAAACTTTAGCGATCTAGTTTTAAAATAAAGCCAAATTAAAAGTCATCGCTAATTTTTTGAGGCTAAAAAGCAGATTTTCGTTAAAATTAGTCACTTGCTTTATTTTGGGGTACTAAAACTATAAAAGAACCATATTGGGGACACTCTTGGATATAAGACAAGACACAAGCCAACTCTTGGTGTTCTGAAGCTTTGGAGGTGCAGTTTTGATGAAGGAGAGGCTACTCTCTTGGAGCAAGAGGTCTTCTACAAGGTGGTGGTAGCTATCTTTTGTAAGTTAGCCTTATATTCTGTTTTTAGGGTTTTTGTACCCTAATTTCAGAATTAGGGTTTGCTGATTTTCAGATTTGTTGCACTATTTTGTGAGAATTAGGTTTGCTTCGTTGTTCAATTACTTCACACACTCAGATTATGACAGCATAATCTGAATTTTGTATCATCATCTTCTTGGCTATTCTTCCATTAGTGAGTGCACCACATCATATGGTTGAGTAGTACTCCCATGTTGTAATTTGGAGATCTATTTTTTAGTGAGTAAGCATCCAGCTTACGTTCCCTATCCTTGTCTCAAGATCTCTTTCTTTCTATCTCTCACTTATCATCTTAATTAATTAAGTGTGTATGCTCAAAGGTTTTTAGTATTGGAACGATCCTGAGGCCCCAAATTCCAACACTTGGTAGAGCATAATTGACATACACACTTAGTTAAGATGAGTGAGATTAGAATTGAGATTGAGGACAAGTTGGATGGATCTTCTAATTATCCCATGTGGAGTTTCATGATGATGAATTTGTTAGTGACAAAGGATTTATGGAGTATCGTCAATGGATCCTTAACAAGACCAAGATGCGAAGGCGAAGAAGGGGCTACAACAGCTTCAAGAGGTATTGGAGTTACTATTACCGAACCAACTGAAGAAGAGGTAACCACTTCGACATCTAGAGTCACAGGTAGGTCTTTACCTAGAGTTCCTCCTACTGGCAAGATGGGATGCCAGAGATGCTTAAGCACTTTCATACATTGCAATGAGTGTCAAAAAGCATATTCTACCACAGATCAAATCTTACAGAAGTTCTAAACAAGCTTGATTGAAGCTTGAGAATCTTTTTCAGAGCAGAAATCCTGCTAGGAAAGCTCACTTGAGGAGACAACTAGCAAATACAAGGATGAAGGCTGGTGAATCAATTCAAACCCACATTACGAGACTCGTTGACTTGAGAGATCAACTTCTAAATGTAGGAGTTGAGATGTCTGATGAAGAAATGGTAAATACGCTGATTAATTCACTTCCTATCTCATATCGATCTTTCATAACCACTCTTACCCTTACCACAAGAGATAGAGAGGTTACATTTGAAGGGTTAGAGTTCTTGTTGCTTCAAGATGAGGATAAGATGAAAGGAATGGAAGAGAATGAAGAAGCACTTTTATCTTCATCAAAGGGTAAAAAGAAGAAGAAGGAGAAAAAGGAAGAACAATTCATAAGGGAAAGTAAGTCCTTTTCACCTTCTACTTCAGATTCTGTTTTTACTACATCTAAAGAGAAGTCTTCTAAGAAAAAGGAAGTAATATGTTATTACTGCAAGAAACCTAGACATTTAAAGGAAGCATGTTATAAAAGGATTGCAGCAGAAAAAAAAAGGCATCAGGTAATCTTGCAAAAGATGATAAAAAAAGGGAAATCTCAAGGTGATTCTTATGCCTGTATCACCGTTGAGGAAGTAGCTTTTGATCAGGAAGCTTTACAAGTTCTTTCAGCAAGTCCTTCGATATTTGACTCAGGTGCTACAAAGCATATGACAGGTTGCAGAGATGTGTTTTCTTCCCTTTCCTATTCTACAAGTAGAAGAGTTACTATTGCAGATGGCAATGATTTGGATGTTGTGGGAATAGGTACAGTAAACCTAAAGTCAAGAGAAGGTGGTAATTTTCAGATTTCAGATGTTTTATATGTACTTGAATTGAAGAAGAATCTGCTATCTATATCTGCATTTTTATGTGATGGTTTTAAAGTTGTTTTTGAGAGAGATCTTTGTAAGATCTTATCACATAAAGAAGACAAGTGTATATTGCAAGGTGAGCATAGAGGAGGGATCTTTGTTTTGTCAAAAATCAGTCAGGCATATGCAGTCAAATCTTCGTCACCCGTGGAAGATATGAAGCTATGGCATGAAAGATTTAGACATATTAGTTTTGGAGCTCTCAAGAGTATCAAAGATAGAGGTATGGTTGAGAGTTTACGCTCATTCGAGCTACCAGATGATTCAGATATATGTGAAGGTTGTTTTGAAGGTAAGATGCATAAACTACCTTTCAAGAAACATGGTCATATTACAGCTACCAAGAAATTGCAGATTATTCATTCAGATGTGAATGGACCTATGAGAGCAGACTCTATTCAGGGTTTCAGGTATTTTGTTCTATTCGTTGATGATTTTATGAGATGCTCATGGATCTATGGACTTAAGTTGAAGTAAGAAGTCTTCCCTATGTTCAAGAAATTTGTAGCTATGGTTGAAAATGAAAGTCAGGAAACTATCCAGATTCTCAGAAGTGATAGAGGTGGAGAATACTTGTCAAATGAGTTCCAGACATTTCTTGATGAGAAAGGTATTACTCGACACCTTACTATTGATTATACTCCTCAGCAGAATGGTGTTGCAGAAAGAAAGAATAGAGTACTTGTTGAGATGATGCGGAGCATGATAGCGTCCAAGAAGCTTTCACCAAAATTCTGGTTTGATGCAGTACATAGAAAACCTAATGTGAGTTATTTCAGAGTGTTTGGATCACTTTCTTATGTACATGTTGAGAAAAAGGACCGAGGCAAACTAGATGTAAAGGCAAAGAAAGCTGTTTTTATTGGATATCCTGTTGAGAGTAAGGGATACAGGTTTTATGTTCCAGAGACAGGTGAAGTTATTCTTTCACGTAATGCTTATATTGCTGAAAATAAAGTTTATGATAAAGAAGCAGAAATTCCAGAGTTCATTAGTGAAAATGACTATGGATTTTTTAGAAGGATTTTGGATGTACATGTTCAGCCATATCAGGAGGGAGTTAAAATTCGTAGAATTCAAGAAAGAGTTGAAGAAAGAGGAATTTCACAACCTTCTACAGAGTCAGTTCCACATAAAACTTTGGTTCCAGAAATGGAAGAAAGTACTAGAGTTCCAGAAAGTCCTAGTACTTCAGAAGGACAAGTTCCAGAACCTGTGGAAGCTAAAGGATCAGAAAGAGTTTCACTACTATGTAAGGATACACCTACATGGTTATATCAGACTTGGAAAGATAGTGATATAAAGACTTTTACAGGAAGAACAAGGAGTCACACTAGACAACAACAACAAAAAGATCATGTAAGTTTTGCTGAAGACTTTGAGATTCATGATCTTTTGGCACTTACGACAGTTGAAGATGAACCTGCATGTGTTAAAGATGCACTTAACATTCCTATTTGGAGAAAAGCTATGCAAGAAGAGATTGATTCTAACAATCAAACTTGGAAGCTATGTGAGTTACCAAAGGGAAAGAAGGCTATAGGTGTAAAATGGATCTTCTAAATCAAAAGGAAAGCAAATGGTACTATTGACAGGTACAAAGCAAGATTGGTTGTCAAAGGATATGCGCAACAAAAAGGTATTGATTATGATGAGACATTTGCTCCTATGTCTAGGATGAATGTTATTAAGTCAATACTTGCTTTAGCAACACATTTTGGTTGGCATATATATCAACTTGACATTAAGACTGCATTTCTAAATGGTGATTTACATGAGGATGTGTATATTGAGCAGCCTGAAGGTTTTGAAGAGACAGGTAAAGAACATTTGGTATGTAAGCTTATAAAAGCTTTGTATGGTTTAAAACAGGCACCTAGAGCATGGTATGAAAAGATACATACATATCTTTTGACCATTGATTTCCATAACTCAGATGCAGCTCCTACTCTTTATGTCAAAGCTGAACCAAGTATGATGATTATAGCAATCATCTATGTGGATGATATTATAGTCACAGGTCCCAAAGATGAAGATTTGCAGATGTTCAAAGAACAATTGAAGCAAACATTTGATGTGAATGATTTGAGAATCTTGCATTATTATCTTGGGATTCAGTTTCTATTTAAGGATGAGTGTATCTATATGACACAGGAGAAGTACATTGAGAAACTTTTGGAGAGGTTTCAGATGAGTGATTCTAAACCTATGCAAACACTTATGGATCAGAACGCATCTTTACAGATGGTAGCAGATGCAGAGTCATTTGATGCTACTTTATATAGTCAAGTAGTTGGATGCTTGATATATCTTTGTAATACACATCGTGATATACAATTTGCAGCTTCTCAAGTATCAAGGTTCATGCAGAATCCGATAGTGTTACATTGGAAAGCAGTAAAGCGAATCTTTCGATATTTGAAGGGAACTTCAAATTATGCTATGGTATTTTCGAAATCTATACATTTGTTACTAAAAGGATTTTTAGATTCTGATTTGGAAGGTGATAGAGACACAAGAAGAAGTACTAGTGGATTTTGTTTTTATCTTGGAGATTTTATTATCTCATGGCTTTCGAAGAGACAACCCACTATTGCCACTTCATCGTGTGAAGCTGAATACCGTGCAACATTTACAGCGACTCTAGAGTCAGTTTGGTTGCAGAAGATTTTCAGTTATCTTGATGTGAGAGTACATGAACCCATTCAGATATTTTCAGATAGCCAGAGTGCTATAGCTATAGCAAAGAATCCAGTGCATCATGCAAGGACAAAGCATATAGAGGTACACTACCACTATATTCGAGAGCAAATAGCTAAGAAGCACATTGAGCTAGTTTATGTTCCTTCTAGTGAGAATGTTGCAGATATATTTACCAAAGCATTGACTAGAGATAGTCATGAGAAGATTTGCAGGTTACTAAAACTTGTACCAATATGACATTGAAGGAGGGATTGTTGGAAGTCAATGTACATATGGTCCACATTCCAGCAAATCACATTTTTGGATTCGGCATTTTTTGTACAGTTTGGGTAAAACTTTTTTAGGCTATATAGATAAAGCTTGGTGAGAGCTATCTAGTGGTATGCTCATAGTTCAAAGAGAGTTTTAAAAACGAGTTTTAAAAACGGGTTTTAAAACGTTTAGTACGTAGAGTACTAAAAAAATGGAAATAAAAAACGAGTATTATATTTTGTCGCAACATTTTAATTTTTTTTTCTCTAATAATCCATGAATAATGTATATCTAACACTCATTTACATATCTTGTGCTAAAAACACATAAAAAACTCTATCTACTACCACTACAATGATCTCGAGTTAGGAAGGTAACGAATTGGATTAAAGTAAACAAAAAATGGGAATGAAGTCTTAAACAAAGGATTGATGAGTTAAAATCACATTAAAACTCTTAAGACAATGCATTTAGAGTGATAGAGTCAAGAATGGATAAAAATAAGGTTCCAACAATTTAATGGTCTTGACTCCTTGCTAAATGAAATATCTTTTAAAATCAAAATAGGAACTTTTTTCTGAACTAAATAGGAGGGACTTTTGGTTCAGAATTTAGTAAAGAAGGAAAGAACACCTTACATTCTCATAATTCTGCTCTCATAAGTATTAGGACGTTCGGAACGTCCGAATGTCCTAAACGTTTTTTATTTAAAAAACAAAAACGCGTTTTTTTTTTTACTATGGGTATGCTTCATTTCTTCATCAGAGGTCAAAACAGGGAGATAATCCAAACCCTAATTCAGCCCAAAATGGAGGAAAAGCAGATTGTGAAGTCCAAACTTTAAAAAGCTAGTTCATAAATTATTTTGGTCCAAAAGCAAGAAACTTTAGCGATGTAGTTTTAAAGCCAAATTAAAAGTCATCGCTAATTTTAAGCAAAAAGCATGGAAAAATTGCGATTGCTATTTTTTGAGGCTAAAAATCAGATTTTCGTTAAAATTAGTCGCTTTATTTTGGGGTATTAAAACTATAAAAGAACCATATTGGGCACACTCTTGGATATAAGACAAGACACAAGCAAGCTCTTGGTGTTCTGAAGCTTTGGAGGTGCAGTTTTGGTGAAGGAGAGGCTACTCTCTAGGAGCAAGAGGTCTTCTACAAGGTGGTGGCAGCTATCTTTTGTAAGTTAACCTTATATTCTGTTTTTAGGGTTTTTGTACCCTAATTTCAGAATTAGGGTTTGCTGATTTTCAGATTTGTTACACTATTTTGTGAGAATTAGGTTTGCTTCGTTGCTCAATTACTTCACACACACTCAGATTATAACAACATAAACTGAGTGTGTGTATCAGCAGAATTTTGTATCATCATCTTCTTGGCCATTCTTCCATTAGTGAGTGCACCACATCATATGGTTGAGTAGTACTCCCATGTTGTAATTTGGAGATCTATTTTTTAGTGAGTAAGCATCCAACTTACGTTCCCTATACTTGTCTCAAGATCTCTTTCTTTCTATCTCTCACTTATCATCTTAATTAATTAAGTGTGTATGCTCAAAGGTTGTTAGTATTGGAACGATCCTAGGGCCCCAAATTCCAACATGGTCATGGTAGAAAAAAAGTGTTGGTGCAGTGTCCATCTCCTCCTTCAAAATGGGATTCCAATTGTTATGGAGTATTTGTTGACGTGAGTGACATACATACGATGTTTCAGATGGTGTGGAAGGAGTAAGAGTAGGAGTAGGAGTGGAAGTAAGAGTAGGAACACAAACTAGGGCAGATGAAGATGATGCTCTTGAAAAGGATAGGATAGAATTCTCACAAACGATGTCAGGTCAATGGGAGCTTCTAAGGCATGGCGGGCATGAACATGGGCATCACTAATAGGAAGTTTGTTGAGTAATTCTTGCTTCTTCTGTGAAGTAATTGCGGAACTAAATCTCACTTCATGTCTACGTTCATGAAGTAAGTGTCTACACGTTTTGTTTGCTTCACCAGTTCTTTTGTATCCACATTGCTTGCAACTTCGTGGCTTTGCACCACCTCCTTCTCCGGCAGATACGAAAGAGTCCACCTCTTCCCACCATGTCCATTTGCTTGTAGCATGCCGCCTCTTGGTGTTGGACCCACTTGTTTGTTATGAAAAACCTATAGGAGAAGAGAATACTATGAGGGGAAGAGAAAAAAAGAGAAGGGTGAAGAGAGGGCTGAGAAGATAAGGGTAAGCCCTTGAATATGCATGGGTGAAGATAGTTCAAGCTTTAACACATAAGATGCTTGCAATGAAGGCTCTAAGTGAACTTGTGGCTTGATGAGCTAAAATAACTACTATTTCTGCTTGTGTATGGGGCTAAAGAAGCTTCTAGGTGTCCTTAGACAAAAGGAGCAACAACCTCAATTCAAAAATCAGAATTCAAAACTTGAATTTGACTTTAAAAAAAATCGTGCTTTTTCCCGATTTCAGCCGTCCCCTTCCCTGTCCCCGACAAGCATGTTCGCATGAAGACATCCCCGAGATGCATCATGGGAGGGATGTCTGTTTGGTTTCTATACCTTGGGATGGCTGGCATCCCCGAATGGAGTCTCACCTCCAATGAGGTGGGGGACGGCGCCGTGGCCTCGTGGAGTCCCAACGTCGTGGCGTCCGGACATCCCTAGGAGCCGTGGACCCGTCCCTTGCTACTTTGGTTTTCTCTTTTCTGAATTCACAATAGAAGATTCACCCCCACAAATTCTTTGAGGGAATAGACCACAACTACAAAAGAAGACAAGTCAATTGTGCAATCCACTGAATGGACACTCCCTTTTGGAGAATCCTTTGCAACCAAAAACATTTCAAGAAAATTTTTACTAAACAAGGCTCCATCAACCAAGTGCTCGAAATGTCTTTCATGCCTCTTTAGTTATGTTCTTATTCTAACCCTTGCTCTCATCCTTCGTGACATGCTTGGTTTGCGAGTCCTCATTTTACTTGTCCTATTCATCTCCTATCATACCCATTGTTTGTGATGCTTTATTAGCAAACCATATACAATCTTGGTTTGGTCCCTTCTAGGGCAAGCCACACCAATTGAGAAGATTGGACCTTGCTTCACCATTTCTTACATCAAATTAGACTTAAAAGTAAATTGAAAAGAACACCTCTAGTGAAAGAAGAGCTTCATTTTTAATCTACAGATATATGTAATTTCTGGGAGTTGATATGGCTTGTCCATTAATCTATCCTAATCCCTGAAATCGCCCCGCATGCACCATGTACAAATATATACTTTCTTCAGCAACTTCATTTTCAGCTATATAGTCATAAGCCCATGGACAATTCAATTTTATTCAGAGACATCAGTCCTATTCAAGTATCATGTATGCTTCTAGAACAGGTATTTTTTCAGCGGACCTATTTGTCAGCTTCTTTACATAACCTGCAGAAAATCTGTTTATGTTTAGGAATCAAATTCCATATATGCAGCTCATCTTATATTGCTGTTATATTTTAGAGATTAAATATTGATTATTATTTTTTAGTGCGGTTCTTTTTTATTGGTTTTCTTTCTTGTTTGTATTTTTCATGTCTTATGTGATCTTATTTTTTGTGTAGTCTGTTATTTTTGTTTGTTTTTTGTTGTATGTATGTGTTTGCGTTCTCTATCTTGTGCTCGTAAGTTTGGATAACTCTGAACTTATGAAGGTATATATATTCTCAGTATACTAGTACGTTTAATTTGAAACATAAGTTGTCTTCATAAATTCTGTTGTCAAGATTTCAGGTGTTCTTCATAGATTCTGTTCAATCGTCTGATGTATTTATAACAAATACTTTGTACTAATTCTATGTATTCAATTATTTTTTCTACTTTCCTATATATCTCTTTCACATACATTTTGTCTTCATAAGTTCTGTTTTCAAAATGTTCAGTTCTTCTTCGTAGATTCTGTGCAACCATTTGATATATTCATGACAAATATTTTTTTATCAATTCATATTTAATTTATGAGGCAGTCATTTCACTGATTGTCTGAATGTCAGAAAATCCAGTTCCAGGAAGCGTTTTCACCTAGCAGATACTGACACCTTTCCATTTTTTACTGTGCCATTTTTGCATTTTTTACTGTGCCGATTCTAAGAAAGGAAAGTCTTTCAAGGGACGTGACTTACAGAGGGAAATCCCATCCTTGAGGCAGATTTTTAAACTATAGAATGCTTTAAGGAACAAAAGAGACTTTATACTGAATCCTGGAAGGTCCAGATCCTTTAAAAGTAAAGTAGATACTCTGGTTGAGTCGTCAAAAACTTTTATTAACTCTTCAAGCAATCCTGTGTAATGCATGCATGCCTTAAATAACTAGGAAGTCTGGCTTTGTTTTCCTGTTGCTTATGCTTTGTTTAAAAGTAAGGCAGGCCTTACAAGTAAACTAACAGTACATCTTAACTAATCACATGGTTCTAGGGTGGATGAATGATGACTAATTATGCTGCTTTGATTTGCAGCACTCTTTCAGAAAGTGATGTTTATTCCCTCCTTCCACAGCTTCGAGATATGGCATTTTCGGTCGACATAAGGTACGCATCCCCTTCCAATTTTTGAAAGTCACCTTTTGCAATTGGATTCTGTTTCTTCTGCAAGTGTAAATAGGAATTTAAAATTCACTTGTAATGGAGATTGATTATCCCACCTTCACTTGTAAGGCATTTCTTCCGTTCTGAATACAGTGTCCTTTTCACTGTGTGGATTCTTAAATTCAAATGCCCATCTTCAAATCTTAGGCAGTGTTTGCTCTCATTATTCATTAATTACATTATTTCAAATTGTCTCATCTCTAAGTTGTTGGTGCTTGTATAACAATTCTGTTGACAATATAAGCCATATGATCATTCTTACAGATCTTTGTCATTTTCATGTATTCTAGTTAAGGCCACAAACCGGTAAACAGCAATGCTTCAGCAATGAAATTAGGAAGATGCTGGGCAATTGTTAGCTGCTCAGACTTGAAATGCATTGTGAAAAGGTGGTCAGTTGTGGGAACATACACTGCACTTTTTATTAAGAGTAGTCTTAATGAAACCCTTGGGAAATAATAATATCTGGAAGCATTCCTCGAAAGAGCTGGACAGTGGAGAGACATTCAGGAGCTCTGATTAATGCAGCAATAGTTTCTGTTATTTTCACTTGGAAGAGTAGGTGGAACGTAAGTCCTTAGATACAATTGTTTGCTTGCTATGCATTCAGACAAAGCTTGCAAATATCTGAAGTTGTTCTTCACAATTTTATTGTTTCCAGTCACTCACAGTTCAAGTGGCTTTCTTTCAGTGATGAAGAGATTTTCCGTGGTCATAGAAGTGGATTGGCTTGGAGACAGCAAATACTTGATGGTAGATCAGATGATGTTTCTATAGGATCAGCAACTGCAGCCCTGGCAGATGGGC
Source organism: Ceratopteris richardii (assembly GCA_020310875.1). Classification (NCBI taxonomy): domain Eukaryota; kingdom Viridiplantae; phylum Streptophyta; class Polypodiopsida; order Polypodiales; family Pteridaceae; genus Ceratopteris; species Ceratopteris richardii. The sequence continues at coordinate 13,024,003 of CM035416.1, forward strand.
TATGGAGAAGAGCAAGATCTGCTGGGGCTTTGACCCCGTTGGAGCGAAAGGCATTTGGAATAGCTGATGACATGTAGGACGAATTTTTCTGAGATGACATTTGGCATGTAGTTAGTTCTATTTTCCTTCTATGCTTCTTTTTGGTTTGATAAATCTGATGGATAATATGATTTTAATTTCTATTGTTTTTTCCAAAAAATCCATGTGCATAATGGACCCCACATGAAGATATGCAGCAGGCTTGCTTATGGCATATATAATTTTTGTTTCTCTGTGCAAGTCTGGGTCTGTAGATGGACCATCGTTGCAGGTGATTCAACTTTATAAAATAACATTTATGATGCTTATGTAAATGGGACTGACTTTTCTTTTCACATCATGTACATCCAGAGGCTGTTTGAATCTACCTTTCAATTGGATTTGCAAGCAGCTAGAGAGTAAGATCGTCTTCTTTTTTTAATAAAGGAAACAATAAGTTGGGTCTTTGACTGGTCAATTCTTTGAATGCGTACATACAGCTGGTGTTTTCTCTCAGCATGGACGTGGTGTATTTCAAGCCATCCTTAATTTGATTAAATAGTTGTATTTTTGTGGTAGTTGGTTTCTTATTCCTTTGATCTTTAGAACACTTAAATACACATATACAATTTGATTAATTGTATCTTTGATTAAATAGTTGTATTTGTGGTAGTTGGTTTCTTATTCCTTTTCTTTAGAACACTTAAATACACATATACAATTTGATTAATTGTATCTTTGATCACTGAAACAGTAGAATATTCTGAATATATAATGCGAATAGACCATCTGAATGGTTTCTGGAATGTTGAACTTGAATTGAGAATATGCCAAACATTGTACTCCTAGTTTGCATTGTGCACTGCAACATTAGGTAGATAAAACTGATCAAAAGGGATGTAAGTTGAAGGACCATGAGCCCCTGTTTGCATTGTCCATAATCATGTTTATCATAAGCAAAGACCTTCATCATCTCACCCCTTTCCTTAGGTTGGCTTCTTAACAAATTCTAATTTTAGGATATTTTGGACACAAATCATTATGCTTATCATCCACTGGTCTCTTTTTCGAATGAGTTTGCTTTGATTCAACAAAAGCTGTTTGATGACAAATATGAATATTCACGGCAATAGTCATAAAGCAGAATTGTGTTATGATTTGCGACAAAGGGAATACTTTTTGAAAGTACCATTCTTTATTCTTCTAGAGGATTGTGTTATGATGATGCCAGCGGATTCAGTTTTCAAGTCTCGAACACAAAAAATCATAGATCCATGTGGTGAGAACGTGAGGTCAAATACCTTATAATAGACTCTTAAGCTCCTTACTTTTCTGTAAAATGACTCACTAGAGAGTACATGGTTGTGTGCATGTGTGACTTTGGATTGTCAAGACTTTGAAATAGGCAGTCTTTTCTCTCACAAATCTTGGGCCAACCATACCTTCCTCTATAGTAATGAAGTTAAGGTTTAAAGTCACACATAAGAGAGACAGACACACTTTCAAAAGGAGATAGATTGGAAGCTGGAAATGAAAGAATGGAGATTGGAAGCTGGAAATGAAAGAATGGAGAAAGGAAAAGGCAACCTTTTTCAAATGCAAAGTAAAGAAAGAGAGGAAAATAGAGAGAAAATAAAAAAATGCCTCTAGGCTGAGAAAAGCTCAAGAAAGTCTTAAACTTTGAGGATCTTTATGAAGCTTACACAGGCAACAAACATAATCCTCATACCTAGCAGCATCATGAACATGGATCTCCATAAGAAACAATGCAGATCATGCTTTTCGTGTTTGAATTATGACTATTGACGATGCACGCAAAATTGGGGTCTGAGGATGAAATTTAACAGGTCACTGATCTTATGGGGATAGGTAAAATGTCATACAAAGAACGTGAAGATCTGGTATGAGGAGACATCAAAGGGAAGCTCTCTTTGTACACTTCTCATGTATTGATGGAAAGGCATCCTTGCAAGAAAATGGCTTACTTTAAACAAGGATGGTATTTACTTGGCAATGGTCCCACCCATTTCCAGCTTGTCCACATGAGGGAAGTCATGCCAAAGACAAAAAAAGCGATAATAATGTTTTCTAATAAAGTTTAGATAGTCATTATATAGTGACCCTCCAAGAAAGTATCTTAATTGTCCAAGGTCTAATATCTTAAACTATGCTCGAAGCTTGCCATTGATGTCATTGATTCCATCCTCATCATTCCCTGTAATAATTTAAGTCATCAAGATATACACACAGGTATACTATTTGTTTACCTCTCATCCAAAAATTGAGAGCATTGTTTTCTTGTGAGGGGTCTTCGTATGTACTGATAAACTTTCCAACGGATTAAAATTCAGCATTAAGAAACTACTGGACTTATCTTCATATTTTGCTGATTGAAAATTGTGCAGTTTAGATTATCAAGATCTTTTATCTTTATTTATTTTTTTTCTATTTAAATTACTTCTTATGAGACCCCTTGAAGTAGACCAGAGTCGGGAGCTCAAAAAACTAAAGCTTTACACAGAATATGGTCCATTAAGAGATCCAGAATATGTAGAGTGGAAGCCCTATTTCATCCCTAGCATGAACTAGTGTTTGTTCTCTGATATTACTGATTTTCTGAGTACTAGTGTTCTATGGCTGAGGAATCAAGTTATTACTAGTGATCAGAGAGCGATACCTGATATGAGCTTTAAACTCTACTCTCTGAACCAGGATAGGAATGAAGCGTGTTAAGATAAGCTAATGTTATATAGAAGGCAAATTGAAAAGAATGCGAATAAAATTCAAATCCTCGTCTTCCATGGATGAGGGACTTATGAACAAGATCTCAATGGCATCTCGGCTCACAATTTGATTGCTCCCTGAGATACCTGGTAGTTTTTTTTTTTTGGTTTTGTTTGTTTGTTTGTTTGTTTGTTTTTTTTTTTTTTTTTTTTTTAAATCAAGGAAGTTCGGCATAGCCTACTCTTCCAAACGTACCTGGTAGTTTTGTGATGTATCATATAGGAAGCTATAAATATTATGTGAAAGTCGTTCATGAATCCTTCAATAGAGAAGTGTAGAGCTTGATCACAATAATTGTCTTCTGTCAATCTTATGTTCGTGCCTTCCATACAGTTATGCATGTATACGGTTTTTGAACCTCTGTTGGTGCAGGTACTGTTTGGCAGACGATAACTGGATAGAAGCGATCAAATTCCTTGACTTGGGAGATGGAGCTGGCTGGGAGGTGCTACAGGTGATTCGAAGAACTGATATTTCAATATTATAATATCCTCACTATATCATAACTCTTGAAAATGTTGTTACAGGCCATGCTAAATCCAGATTACCGGCAAAGACCTATTGCAGAAGCAGTACTAAATCACAGATTCATGACTGGAGCTGTTCTTTTCTAAAGAAGATGAAGAATTGCAATGCACATGTATCGCCCGTCATGATACCATTTTATCTGTAGTTAAAGTGAAATATGAGTCATGATTTGTATTGCCTGTGTGAAGTGCACTTTACAACATACTCGAGAAGATTTTTTCTTTTTTGCTTTTCCTTGAAGGTGAAGGAGGCTTCTACAATGTATTCGTGTCTCCCGGTATGACAAAAGCTCATCCGTTCATGTAGAAAAAAGACAAGATAGTCATTGTTTGTATAGCCTATGTGAAGTATGGATTCTACCACAAGATATTTCTAAGATACTCATGTGAAAAAAATTTGTCACTTCCTGTTTCTTCACATATTTGCTCGAATGTCCTTCTAAGACTACATGGAGACTCCCAATATGAGTGTCTCATGTTGAAGTGCATGAATGTTCGTTGTTGGAGCGCGCATATACGACCAACATCCTCTTATCATTTCCCAGATTCTGATAAAAATCCTGACATATGATACAGTCCTCTTTGTGAGTTCACTGTCTTAATATGACAAGTGAGCTCCTTGCAATCCCTTGAAAAGAAGAAAATCAACGTGAACATCCGGACAAGAAAAACCCAGATTGTCAACCCGGGGTCCTCTCTCATTGAAGCTCAGTCCAGCTCAATTTGTTAGAGTAGTCCGTTTGGATTTTGGACCGTGGACAGCACTGCGTAGACAAAGCGAGCGACGATGAAATTTCTCACGTTCCCCTAACACTTAAGATGGAGCGTAGAAAAACGGATGTCCCAGCTATGAAGCAAGCAATTCGATTAGAATCGAATTAAGAATAAAACCATGAAGCCCTAAAAGAGTTCTTTTATATTTGGGATAAGCCCTACCGAAGTGAAACATAAAGACGACTCATAAATACGAAATAATTTATAATGCACAACTACGGACTGAGATCCCTCAATATTGAAATCCCCGTTTATCCATCATTATCATGGGGATCAAGGAAAATGTAAAATATTGGGAGAAAACAACATCCATAAGCATACAAGATCACCAAAGGATAACGTCAGTAGTTGACGAACTTAGACACTCTAGATCAAGATATGACTTATAAATTTAGCTAGTTTCAAAGAAGTAGCAAAGAATAAGGAGTAAGTTTTCTCCTTCTCCTTCTCCTTCTCCTTCTCCTTCTCCTTCTCCTTCTCCTTCTTCTTCTTTGTCTTCATCTTCTCCATTTCTTCATTCTCCTTCTCATTTTCTTCCTTCTCTCTAGATGAGGTGGTGTTGCAATAATCTTGCTCTACACCTGCCAATGTGACTTTAGAGTACCTTAGTAGACACCTTTAGCTTGCCAAATATGCATTTAGACCCACTATGTACCTTGGAGTATCATTCTTAAATGATTGTGCCAAAATAGATAACTTTCAAATAGAAGAGCTCTGGAAAACTTGCTATTTTTGGACTTGAACCTCTCAGAAAAATGTTTAGTTCTCTCTATGGTAACAATTAACCCGAGACTTTTACACACATCTAATTGATGACCTTAGCTAACTATTCCAAGTTATTTCATTAATTTAGAGTGACTATGCATTGAGGAATGAGTTTAGGAAGTCAGGGGTGTAATCCCGACTTTTTATCAGGATGAAAATATGCAGACACAAGTAGCTTGTATGAATCATATTTGAAGTTCTAATGATCCAAATGTAATGAAAATTGATATGTAGCAAGTAGACTGATCATCCTACTTATCCCAATTTAAAGCAAGTCAAATTATTCAGTATACGCAGAGAAGTCAGTTAAACAAAATCATTGAAATGGTGAGAGAGCAGTAGACAGAGATTAACTTGAACTAATAACTCAAATTGTAAATGCTTCTGATGATATGATACAAAGGAGATGAAGTGGACTTACTCATACACACGTGAGCTTAGTGTACGCTCAACCATGAGGCTCAATGCCTCACTCTTCTCTGTCATCTCCCGCGACTAAAAGTCACTTATATTTATACTCATAAAGTGAGTTTGAAATTTGAATTTATTCCACCTAAAAGTGTCCCTACACTTTAGGTGTTGATTGATTTTATTCCAACCACTAATTAGTCGTGATCTTTGGATCACGATATTCCTTTAGCTTATTCTCTTTTACTTTTATCCAATGAGATAAAATCCATGACTTTTATAGGAGGTGTTCATATGTACATAAGTGATCAAAATTAATATGTAAGAAGCCTTTCTTCTTTGGTCAAGCATCTAGGCTTGCCAAACGTACCAACAGCAAGGTCTACAAGCCAAAAGACATGAATCATCGTGATCCTTCCAAGATGGATTGATCATCAATGCACAAGGATGACCGCAAGGGAGAGATGAGTCCACTACTCCACTAGCAATCATGATGGTCAAGTAGATTGGAACAAGACCGCAAACATAATCTTCCCCAAGCTCAAGTTAGTGTATACATGATGGAGTTTGGTACATGCATATCCAATGCTTCCAAGCCCATGCCTATCCGATGTACATGCATATCCAATTCTTCCATAGATACATGCAAATTCAATGCTTGTAGTAGGGCTGAATCATCAAAAGGCTTGTATTTCCCTCCTTATTGATCCATTTTAAGTGTGTTATGGCTCTTTTCAAAGCTCTCGATCAGTGCTACAATTTGAAATTGGCAAAAATTCTAAAGACCAATGGCCTTTCATAGAGCTCAAAAACATATGGGAAATCTTCTTCCACTTGTTTCTATCACCTAGACAAGTGTTTATTCATGCAAAAACACTTAAAAATGATGCAATAATATTATTTAATACTTCCACAGTCTTTTTCAAGTACCATGCAGCCACAATCAAGAAATATGTCACTCAAAAATGCAAGGAAAAGCACAAACACGATTTTTGCAAGAAGAAAGAGCTCACACTTTACTCAATCAAAAAGTGCTTTACAAGTGACGTCTTGGCCTTTTCTAAGATTTTTCCAAGACTCTTCCCTTTCTATTATTTTGAAGACTTCCTAAGGAATAAAGAAACTAGTATAAAACTCTCTTCTCTTGTAGATTTTTTGCGGGAAGGCTCTTTCCCTTTCTTTTATTATGAAGACTTCCTAAGGAATAAAGAAACTAGTATAAAACGCTCTTCTCTTGTAGATTTTTTGCGGGAAGTCTCTTTCCCTTTCTTTTATTATGAAGACTTCCTAAGGAATAAAGAAACTAGTATAAAACGCTCTTCTCTTGTACAATGTATAAGCTGCATCTACGTAGAACTCTTCCACATTACAGAACCTGTGAAATTTTTACAATGGTTGCTAGTAATACAAGGGTTTCTTGATTGTTGAGCCTATCTCGTGCTTATTTGGCGAAGGAGTGCACAAGTGGTGCACATGTGGCCATTGTGTATTGAGATTATTGGGTGCACAAGTAGTGCAAAAGTGTGTGTGCTCAATTGTCCATGGCAAATTTTATTGTAGATTCTAAAGGTTTTTAAATGGTTGTGAATGGCTTTTGAAAGGCTTAGGTGAACCCTTCAAGGTCAAAAGTGTGAAGTTTATGTAAAATGCAAAAAGCATATGTTTGAACTGCCATTAATTTTTTTTCTTAAGGTACTTTTCTAAGGTCACTAGGATAAAATAGGATCTAATTGCAGTGTACATGAGAAGATTCTTGGAGACAACATGAAGTGAAAAGGCATCATAATGAATACAAGCAGTTCGAAAGTGTCTGTACCAAGGAATGGGAAAGTGGGTTGCATATCCAAGGCCAAGATCTTAGATACACATGTGAAGTTATTTGAAGTGTGCATATAAACAGATTCGAAAACCCAAAAAAAGATTGTATGAAATTAAGGAATGGACTAAGCAAGTGGAAGCATAAAGGAGAGAGAAAAATTGTAGGTGAGTGTGTCGAGAAGCCTCCAGTAGTTATTTGAGAGCTAGAAAGCTAAGTGAAGAGTGAAGGGAATATTGTATGTTCTGTTGTGTTCTAGGGGCGAACCTGATTCAAGGAAGAAGACAAACCAAGGTGTGGCTAGTACACTACCAAAGAGGAGATGCAAGTCAACACTAGAAAACGATCAAGACTTCATCTTGAGTGGAGGCTTGAGTGCAAGGGTGCAAAGGATTAAGCCATTGAGTCAAGGTGAAGAAATGACATAGAGTGTGAATACTTGAACAATTACTTGGAAGTACTTGGGTATACTCTTTGTCTTATAGTGTAACTAACAATGAGAAATTTTGTATGATTCATGAAAGCAAAAGCATTGTAATCTTCTTGTATTAATAAAAGTATAGAGAACTTTTGGGCACAACATGTGTTTCTCCTTCTCTACTTCTCTCTTACAAACACTCAATCTCCTTTATTTAAAGAATTCCTCCAACAAATTTGGCACACACGGTGGGACGAGGGAGCTTGAGCATAGGGAAAGAAGCTAATTACATTTCTCAAAGTGAAGAAGGAAATGCAGAAGGTGTCGACAAAATAATTTGGATATAAAACTCTTTTTCTCTTTAAAGTATCATAAGCTCAAGGATGAATATGGGTAGGTCATAACGCATGATCTCAACTCGGTCACAAACTATAGACAAAAAAATCTCTTTGAAAACCAAAAGAAGAAGAGTTGTACGAAGGTCAAATATGCCCTCCTCTTTCTCAACATCATCAATAGGAAATATGAGAGCTGAAATAGGCTTAGAAACTTTACTCTTCCGGTTTAATATTAAGGTCCCCTCATTCAAAGGACTTGCCCATGAAGACCCTAACAAGCATGCGAGGTGTTTTTTAGCTTTATGCAAAACAAAGGGATTAATAGGAAGGAAATATGTCTTTTTGATACTCTTCACGACAACATTATACGGGTTTGCACGTAAGTGGTTTAGCCAATTCCACGAAATTGGTTTTTCAACTTGGGATCTAATGAAAGATGCTTTTAAAAAGCGATTCTAATAGGAAAATACTAATGAAGAATTAGAGTCTAAGATTGAGTTTTGGAGGGATATTAGAGCACTTATGGCTAAGTTACTTGATTCTCCACATGACTTTTTTTTATCAAAAAGTGGCTTGCAACTACTAGTACCTACCCAATGCAAGTTAAAGAATCTGGTGCTTTGTACAACAACAATCAATGAATTACTACCTCAGTAAGGTTGGAACAAATTAGATAACAATATCAAAATGATTCTTTAGGTCTTCCATACTCCATGGAACCCTAGGACCCAATAGCGCAAATAAGGAAGGAACTTGAGAATCTAAGAACTAATAGAGCTCAAAAGGAAAAAGGGAGTGGAGTAGCAAAATTATGATGCGAAATCAAAGCTTTGAAGCTTTAAAAAAAAAAAAAAGAGTAAATCCATATGGAAGAGATGGCACAAGTTTGTCAAGAATTGTAAGAACTTTGTCAAGAAGTGGAGTCAAAAGTGGATTCTGGTATACAATGTGCAATAAGCAAGGACATGTGGTAACTGAATGTCCTCTCTTAAGTATAACTTGCCAACTATGCAAGAAGCTTGACCATAAACCTCAAGAGTGCTACTCAAGAGGGATTCGCATAATTACTTGCTTGGGGTAAATTAATTAATTTTTTTTATCATTGATCACTGAAGTATTTATTGAATAAGCCATAAGAACTAAGTAGAGTTTGGAGATGGCTCCTATTGTTTCAAGAATTTGATTTTGCCATAGTTCACAGAATAGGTAAGGAAAATTTCATGGCCCTAGAAAGGCATGACAATGGAGTGCATGATGAGTTCTCGGATGCTGAACTATTCATTGTACAAGTTCATGGATGGCATGAAGATATTTAAGAGTTTTTCAAGATAGGAAGTATCCTAAAAAAGCTAGCTCTATGCAAAGAAAGAGATTGATCATGAAATGTAAGCCCTATACCATAATTGATGGAAAACTATATGGATATGGAAAGGATAGTACCCTTAGGAAGTGTATGGAAGAAGAGGAGGAACGAAAAATTCTTAAGGCATGGTAGGCACCTCCTTGGCCACATGATGAGTCAAAAGATCTTGGATCTTGGCTTACGGTGGCCAACTATGTTCAAAGAGAGACGAAAGCAGAAGCATGTGATGCATGTCAGAGATGTGGACCCAAGCCCGACAAGTAGAGGCAACACCCATTGGTTGTATTCACTTCATGGAAACCCTTTCAAAAATGGGGTTATGATTTCATAGGGCCTATTTATACTTCATGTTTTCCCAAGAAGGATAAGTGCTTTGTGGTTGTAGTAGACTATGCCACTAAGTGGGTTGAGGCTGTTGCTTCAATAGATTGTACTGCTCAGATTGTTTCTATTTTTTTGAATGCCAACATATTTTGCAGATATGGGTGTCATAGCAAGGGATACATTTTGTTAATAAAGTATCGCATGTTATTTTTAAGAGATATAGGATTCTCCATGAAACTCATGTGCTTACTATCAGAGAAAATGGGTAAGCAGAGCCAACAAATAAGGTATTGATAATCTTGCTAAAAAAAGTGTAGTCTAAGGCCTACTATTTGAGGTATTGCATTTATAGGAACCTTATGGGACGAAAAGTTGGGATGCAAGGAAGCCACATGTCACTTTCTCTTTCAATGGGTTATATGGAGTAATTTTGATTCAACCTTCGAGTTTTTATATGGTTCTCCTAGGATAAAGTTTACAACACCAAAGAAGACTTACTTGGTTTCTACTTGACTCTCATCGCTCAACATGCTACAAGAGGTCTACATGGATGTTGAAAGGCGATTGCATGCAATACATGAAAAGAGAAATGAAATTCATGGTAGATATTTATGCAAGAGAAAATTGCAACTTGAAATGTTAGTGATTCTACATAGACCACAATTGGACATATACTGTCGAGGCAAATGTCTTCTCCATTGGGAAAGTCCATATAGAATCAAAGAAATCCTCAAGTGAGATGCAATGCAAAGGGAAATCTTATATGGAGAGGCACTACCACTTGTCAACGTTTCAAGGCTCAAGGCCTATCAACAACAAAGCAACTAAAGTCTTTTTGTTTCCTTGGCATTTTGTTCATTTTGGCTAGGTTGCAAATAGCCCTCCCTTTCCCTCTATTTCACTAGTTTTGGCACTAAAAGTTGATAATGCTAGCTTGCATTTGGGTATCTATTGAAATTTTGATGCCAATCAATAACTCAAATCAAAGGGATGCGTCTATAAATTTTCTAGATTTATGTTTTTGTAATTTTGGGATTTTATCTAGCTTTTTTTGAAGAAAAATTTCCCCTATTCTCTACCCCTTTTCTAATGCATTTATATTTCAAAAATTCTAGCGCATTTGGGAGACAAGGTTGTTCTAGGTCTAAGATTTTGTTTATGATTTTTTGGATTTTAAAGCATTTTTTATCGTTTTTTTTGGCATTTTTATTCTTTTTTTAGTATTTTTAATTATAATAAAAAAAGGGACCCATATAAAGTTTTGGAAGTGCTAAGTTGTTTCCCTTGTCATTCCTCCCCACCCCCTCCCACCCACTATGCCTGCAATAACCCCAGCTCCCCTCCCCCAAACCCTCGCCCTTCCTACCCTCCCCCACCCCTCAACCCCCCCTCTCCCCCTTTCACCCCACTTCTCCTCCCTCTTACCCTGACCTCCCCCCACCCTCCTACCATTCATCTCTCCCCGCCCGCCCCCATCTCCCAACACCCTCCCCCTCCCTCTACCCCCCCCCCCCCCCCCCCCACCACCACACCAACACCCCCCATCACCCTCCCCCCTCACCACCACCCTCCTCCTCCCCTCCCCTGCCCCCTTCCCCTTTTTTCTCTTTCCCCCACTCCTGGGCATGCATACTCTTTTCAAGGTAAACTTTACCCCCACCCCTCCCCTCTCTCACCCTACTTTATTTTTTTATCCTATGATTATATTTTTATCTCTTCCTTGTGTGCAACAAATCCTGTTATCTTACTAGCATTTTTCTCCATAGTCTTTGCTTTAAGGTAAGTTCTTTCCTTATTCTTTCATTCTTATGTTAGCTCTCTTGTATATCTATATTGTTTCCTACATTATCTCTTGTTCCTTTAGATTGTTTTTTATGGTCCAAGGATCATTCTTAGGGTTTTTGATGCCTTTGGATCTGTTAGTGACATTAGGTTTCCATAATTCCCTTTAAATAGTGTATATTTCCACTCCCTTATTCCTTAGTGTACATTCCTCTCTCTCCTTCTTACCTAGGTTCCTTTAGCCCTGGCATCCCTTACCCTCTTCCCTGCCTATTTTCTTATTTTCCCTCGCATCCCTTTCTCTCTTCCCTTCCCATCTTCTTATTAAATTGCCACCTATTGTATGGAGCCTTTGGAGTTTGATTAGTGATTGTGTCTAGTTTTTTGTGGTCTTGTAGAGCTATTGCGGTCTGGTGCTCCTTGTGAAATCCATGGCTTCCTCCCATTCTTCCGACTTCACTTTCTTCATTAGGGAGGAATAATTTGACCTTCTCCCCTCAACATTGGACATCCTCCTCCCATGCTATAAACTTCCTCCTTCCCCTCTATTGCCCATCGCTCCATCCACTCCTTGGGCCACCACCTTGACTGCTTCTCTGACCACTCCCCCACTCGCCCCATTGTTTACTCCCTTGGCTAATACTCCAACCGCCCACCCACCATCCTTATGATTGCACTCCCACCCCCATCCTCCCTTGTTGGGTCTTCATCCTATATTCCTGGTATTCCCCCCCTCAGGCTCATGGACCCATCCATTTTCCTAGAGTCTTCCACTGAGAGTGTTCCCCACTCTCTCACTATCTCATCCCATCCTTCGCACATCCTTCCCTCTTGCCCTTTCTCCACCTCGATTATCGACCATCACAACCCTTCCTCCACCTTAGCCCTTTGCCTCCGCTTTGCCCTACCCCAAATTGATTTAACGTACCTTTTCTAAGAGGCAAGCTTTAATAAGACTAGCGTAGGGCATTTGGACAACATTCTCTAGTCAATACTAGTGCTTAAGACATCTGGCCCCCTTGGGAACGTTTCCACATTTCCCTCCGATATCTTAAGTTCCCCCATTATTGTTTTTGGCATTGTCTCTTTTGAGGTCAACCCCACCTCCTCGCCATTTACCTATTTGGGTCTATCTCGGAGGAGACAATCATCTTTTATATGCACACGTTTGGCCCTAAGGTTATTATTGGTTCCCACTTTACAACCCTCTTTCACTCCTTCATTTTTCACTTCCTCTTTTGTAGCCCCTCTCATACTACCAACTCTATGACATTTGTATGGATGACCCCTTATATTGTTTCATCCATAGCCACCCTTTCCCCTATCCTTGGCTATTGGTGGGTTCCATATAGCTTTGGTCTCAACGTGATCTTGCAATACTCTTTTGTGATAACCACTCTTTCTTTGTGTACTCTGCAACCATCCTTGCCCAACTTTACCATCTATCGGACCATCATCTATTTGCTCTATAGCGCACTCTAACACACCCTCCATCCTCCTCAATAGTGCTTCACATCTGTTAGTTGTATTTCTTGATTTTGAATCACATGGTGGGTCTTTCCTCCTCTTTGAACAATCATCTTTGCCCTTCCTATCCACCTTCCTAGCCATTTTTTATCACCCTAGTCCTAGCTTCCCTTCCTGCCCCTCCTCTTCAACATCATCGTGTTTCCGCTTGCCTCCTTGATGAATACCCTGACTAGGATATCCACTCCTTCACCTTTGCTTCTCTAACATCTTCCCATCCCTATTGCCTTCCCCATCATGACCCCCTAGTCTTGACCATTCTGTACCCCTTGCTCATTACCAGATGCCATCTTGGTCAACACAACCTCGCCTCTCACCCCACCTCCCTTCCCCCTGTGCAACCCCCTTCCACCCTTATTGACCCTTCCCCTCCTTTGGAGGACCTTCATCCCAATAATCCCCCTTTCCTCGTGTTCTTTTAAGACCGGACCATGGTTTCTCTTGATGGTTTTGACTCTGCCCTTTAGTTCTTTGATTCTATCTATGTGACCATTGATCGACCTCTATCAACAATAGGCCACCAGTGTTGCCTACATTCATGTCATCGATGCTATCCAATCATGCACCTACTATTACAAGACCTAGGCTATCCGTGAAGCGTGTGATTCCCTTCGTATTGAGCTTGATGCAATTGGATACGAGCTCCTCGCCCCATCTTACTCAGTCTTCCCTTGGCCTTTGCAACAACCCCATGTGTCTTTTGGTTCAGTGTGAGCAAGATCATCTTTATCGATGTGTGATGATGGATCTTCATGAGAACTCTTCCCTTATTCTGCCCATTTCCTGGACGTCCACAACACCTTTCTAGATACCATCTTTCTATGACCACCCACCCATTTCCTCATTACCTAGTGTCCCTTCTAGTGGTGTCGCTCCTCCCCTCATTCCTCCACCATCTCTCCCACTAGATTCCTAACTTCATCTTCCCTTCTTGCTCCTTTTTTTAGCACTCTCCTCAATTTTTGGCTCATGGATCATGTGACTTTTATGCATTTTTTCTTTAGACATCATGTTTTCACCTTTATAAATTTAGGTCCTTTGATGTTGATATTGCAAAACATTCGCAAACTCTTTATATGATTTTGTTTTGTATCTATTTCTTTTTTCTCTTATGCTATATATTCTTGCTTCCCTTTATTTCGCCCTTTCCCTATCCATTTTTTCCTTGCCTCCCACTTTCTCTTCCCTTTCCCATCCAGGTTACAGTGGATACTTGGCCTTACTTCCCACTTTCTACAATGTTTTGCTCTAAGTTTTGTTATTCATTGCCAATGCTGCATGTGGCTTCCTTGGTTGGTCCCAACTACCACCAATTGGTAGTTCATCTTGATGGCTTCTCTATGCTTCTTGATTTGACTTATCCTCTCAGGTGGTGGGAAAATGTTCATCTTGTCTTAGCACTTAGTTGGTAAAGGAGTGCACAGGTGGTGCACATGTGGCCATTGGGTGTGCTCAAATCAATGGGTAGACGAGTAGTGCAGATGTGTGTGCTCAATTGTCCACAATGAAGTTTAATTGCAAATTCTAAAGGTTTTTAAAAGTTTGTGAATTGTGTTTAGAAGGTTTAGGTGGATGCTCACTTATCTATACATTTTGGAGAGTTCAAGGCCAAAAGTGCAAATTTTTCGTGAAGTGAAAAAAGCCTATGTTTGGCCCTCCATTAAAAGTTGTTTTTATTAAGATAATTTCCTAAGGTCACTATAGGATAAAACATGATCTAATTGGAGTGTATGTGAGATTCTTGGAGATGGTGTCACTCTAGCACAATGGTAAGTACCAATGTGAGGAGATTCGCCTCATAAATGTCAATCGGCGGAGACGTGAGGACCGCTATGAAGACCATGAGCAAGTGATGGCACAAGTGCGTGAGTGAAAGCACACAAACATGCACACACATACGCACACACATACGCACACACGCTCACATGGTAAGAGCAAAGATTGGAACAATGGAAGATCTTCGATTACGAAAGAACTCTCTTACAAAGCTCAAATCTAAAACAAGCTAACCACAAAAATGAGCTCTCCAGCCCTTTTTATAGTTTTTCGAGTGGTTTTGGCCCTGTTCAGACCTAGTGTCCAGCCTAGTTAAAAATTAGGTTCCAGGGCTTATTTGGGGGCTCAAACGGAGTCTAAAAATTATGAAAATTGGTAGGGTGATACTTCTAATGTTCCTCAAGCTTGAGGACTCCTTGGCTTGAACGAAATGGAGTTACAAAAATGGAAAATGTATTTACAATGGTTTTTAGTGATAAAAATCACTATTTTTATAGGGATTTCTTCTAAAAATTTGACATGTGCTTCTAGGAGCTCCCTACAAGGTCCTTCTTCATGTGTGTCCACTTCCTTGATGTGCTTCTATGCTTGTGCTTGACCTTGACTGTCAACACCCCCCCCCTCTTGAGTCTGTCATCCCTAACAGACCCTTTTTGTAGTGGTTGTTCCATGTAGTACTTTGAGAGGTAGAGTTCCTCATATCTCCACCTGAGCGGTCTGTCTTCCACATGTAGCGGGATCGCTTGTCCCATTCTTCATGTTTGTTCCCTCTATATATACTTCTTCTTTGATTCCAGCATGAGAGTGTATTGTTGAGCTTTCAAAAATTGTGAGCTGCTCAAAAGAGGTTATCACACTTGATTGTGAGTAGCTCTCGGCGGAGGATTGCTTCCTTGCTCTTGCTGTTGTCACATTGATGTCCTTTGGCTGTCAAAGATGGCTTCCCTAGTGTTCATGCCAAGTACTCGTGACCCATAATGATTGATGGGTAAGTGTATTAGTGCATGGGTTGGAAGAAGAATGTGCCCTGTGCATAGCCTTGTAATGTAGCCCTATGCATGCATACTTGGGAAATGCATTTTATGGTGCAAGAGGTTGGGTCTTGAGCTAAGTGCTCAAGGGTATGCCGACAAAGAAGTTTCCTAATCGATCATGGTTATAGTGTTGTTGAAGCATACAATTCTTACCATGGTGAAAGGTCCATCAATCTTCATCTCTTTGTGTTGTACTTCCATCATGGTGATTGACCATTGGCTTGTCTTTCTTGTCGATGGACGTCCTTTCTGATGGTTCACTTTATGAGATTCTTCAAGCGCACAGTCTTGTCTCTCTCTGTTTTTTTTCTTTTTTTTGCAATGGCATAAAACAAGAAGAAAGAGGTTAGTATCAATAAAATATTTTACATATGGAAAGTGTGTCTCATGTGCCTAGGATTTCTCAATGGTGTCTATGCACGGCCATGTAATGTGGCCCTATATTAATGCATACTTTGGAAATGCATGACCTAAATGGTGCAAAAGACAAGGTTATGCCAAAGGCACATGGTTTTTGCTGGTCAAGGCTTCTGATGTTACTTGCAGACTTGATGCAATCTTTGTTTAGAGGTGGTGATTGGATCTTGAAATGATGTAATCCTCCCTATAGGAATCCATTTTAGAATAGTAATTGGCCTTATAGAGGTCACCTCTGGCCTCTTCCTCTTTGGATGGTTGCTGAAACTTGGTGTCCAACGTGGTTGGCTCTTCAGTTATGTGGAAGTTACTGGTACTTTTGGCTTCCAAACCCATATCCTTGATGATTTTCTTCTTACTTTTGCCGAAGGGTTGAGTTTATCTTCTTTTGTTCTTTGTGTTGGGTTCTTACCCTTTTCTCTCCTTGGCTAATTTTTTGAGACGTTTTGCATGGTGGAGAGCATAGGCCTTTGTGCATGTAAGAGTGCTTTGGGAACCCACATATGTAATCGCCCTTGTTGAGCTGCAGCTAATTTTCTGGTACCCAAATTTTTCGAAGACCTTTTGGTTGAGCTGGTCCTGGTTGTTTAGTTCTTGTCTTCCCATGGTTGGCTTGACTGGGTGGGAATTGTGTTGGAATGGCTAGTGGTTGCTCTCCTTTTTCGTATCCATATCTGCTTTATGCCCGGAACTACTTTACTCTTGAAGGTTCTTTGTCTATTTGATATACCGGTTTTCTTGTACTGTTTCGCTTGCTTCTGATGTTGAACTAATGTGGATGCTTTACTCTTCGAAAAAGAAGGAGGGTCTGCTTGCCTTTGCAACTATCCTTCCATGATTGAGTCCTTCTGGAACATAGAGCTTTTGACACATGGTCATAGAGCTTTTGACACATAATCATAGAGCTTTTGACACATGATCATAGAGCTTTTAACCAAACTTGAAGAAGTTGACTTTTGAGGTTCAAGTTGACTGCATGGTCATAAATCCAATCTTGAACCAATATAAGTGGCTCTGTAAGGTCCTCATTGTGGCACACTAGCATTTTGACTTTCATTGGAACATCTTGAAGGTAGATGGGAAGTTCCACCTCGCCCAAACAAGGGTTTTCCACACCTCCCAAACCTAAGAGATAGACTTCGATGGGCTTGATGTTCAATTTTGTTATCGTTAGTGTGCATGTGAAAGGCCAAATAGCCACTAGACACTTCTTTGTATATGTTCTTTAATAAAACATATAGTGGCCTGGTCAGTCATAGATTGTAAGTTCGACCGCATTTGTAAGACGTAAGAAGTATGTCTTCGTGCTCCTTGTGTACTGTGTTTTTCTACGTATTCTGTAGTCTTTGTGCGGAGTATCGTGTGCGGCCTTAGCAGCTCAGTTTTCTACTCCAAGGATATCATTGTGGAAATTGCGAGAAGGAGAGCGTGTTGTGGTGCATCGTCAATGAAATACTTCACTGGTATCAGAGCAGTTTGATGCAAAAGCTTTGTTCCTTTTATGCGAGCGCAGCGAGCACCCCCTTGAATTTTTCCAAGGCTTACGACTAAGGTGGCGACCAAGGCATAGACCTTGGCATACCTTGTCATCCGAGTCACCTATGTCACCGTTGGTGCCGTTGGCCACGTGCGAGGGAGGACCTCAACAATCAAGGAATATAGAGGTTCCCGGTACTTCCCGAGAGGACACCCATCCCTGTATTGTTCCCCCCAGAGCTCGCTTAACCGTGGCAATCTCTTGCCACTAAGCTACACTCTTGTGGTGTCTGAAGAAGGGGAAAGAATAAGGTTGACATTACCTTGAACATGTTTTTGTCCCTCAAAGCTTCATTCTTTGCTTTCAAAGCCTATTTTTGAAGCATTTATGGGGTGTCTTTTGGAGCCGTTTTGGAGTACTTTTGCACATAGTTGTCTTCACACAGGCCCAAGAACATCAAGAAGATTGTTCTTTGTACTTCTTTGACATTAAATATCAACCTTTGGGGCCTGTGTTTTCAGCCACAGTCGTAAAACTAAAGGTTTCTTGAAAGATTTCAGTTTTGGTGGGAGTAGCCGTTGCAAATTTATGCAGGTTTTTTGAGCCAAAAACATCAGAGTTGACAGACACTTGCAAGTGTTATTGGCTAGTTTTTGGGCTATGCATTCAGCCTTTTAGTGTCATTTTACTGCATATATTGAGCACATACACATTATGTATGCTTCTGTGGATACCGCTTATGTACATCCATGTGGTCATTGATATAGCGGTTACGTTCTTTGCATAAAGCCTTTTATGTTTGATAAAGAGGGTCATGGTGAGGTTTTCTTAACTAGGAGACACCCAAATGTCGAGGTCTCTTCGGTGATGCAGGTGGAAGACTTACCAAGCCTCGCCATAGGAGATGGATGATAGTTGTTCATAGGTGCTCAATAAGCCTAGTTGGCTTCTATTGGGTAACTGATTATATGTAGTGGAGTCATTGATTCACTATGCAGGCAAACATGTCAGTACTTGGAGTTTTATGATATTTTTGACATTGGCCATACGCTCATTTTGCAGAGGATACTCTGGCAAAATTTTCCTAGATTTTTGGTTTTGTCAACTATATAGTGGTCCATTTACTCCTTGATACACTTATTCGTTGGTGTTCAGAATCTTCTAGCTCCATTATCATTCCATTCAGTTCTCTACCATCATGGCATCAGAGATCTCAGGCACATCCGATGGATCAGGGTCTAGTGCTAGTGGTCCAAGGAGGAGCTATAACTTGCAGGGCAAAGACCATTTTGAGATTCGAAAATTTGATGGCACAAACTTTTCTCTATGGAAGAATCAGATTAAAGATGTGTTGATTCAAAGGAGGCAATGGAAGCAAGTAAATGGAATTTCAAAGAAGCCTGTTGACATGGATAAAGATGATTGGGATGAGTTAGATGAAATGGCCAAGTCTACCATTCACTTGCACCTGGCAGATAATGTTTACTTTACAATATTAGACTGTGAAAGTGCAGAGGAGCTTTGCAACAAGTTATGCAATACATATGAAATAGAGACGGCATCAAATAAAGTCTATCTGATGAGAAAATTATATGACCTTTGTATGAAGGACACAGATAGTGTTGTTGCTCGTCTAAATGAGTTTGATGCTATATTCTCTCACTTACAGGCTCAGAAAATGGATATGGATAATGAAATGAAAGCAGTATTGTTGTTATGCACCTTGCCTTCATCATGGGATACATTTTGCACAGTTATTAGCAATAGTGCACTTGGTGGTAAACTCGTTTATGATGACATATGTGGAGCACTCTTGAGTGAGGAGATTCGTAGAAAATCTATGGTTGGCCCTCAGAGTGGAGATGCATATAATGTTCGTGATTCCTACCAAGGAAAGAATCAACAACATGGCAAGAGCAAGAACAAGGAAAAGAATGGTCAACAGAATAAGAATAGAAGTAAATCAAGGAAGAGGGATATCAAATGCCATTATTGTCATAAGAAAGGACACATGAAGAAAGAGTGTTATGCATTAAAGAATGCTAAAGGTAAAGGACAGAATGTTGATGGGCATGTTAAACAGTTACCTGCACCATCTACTTCGACTGTGAAGATTGAAGAAATTAATGCTATTTCTGATGATGCTAATGTGTTGACACGATAGTACTGTGCCAACTGAGGCTCTTATGGCTGATTCTCTTTCCCACACCTGGCTGCTAGATTATGGTGCTTCTTTCCATGTGACACCACCTAGAGAATGGTTCTCTAATTATGCAGCAAAGTCTCTTGGTACCGTGAGACTTGCTGATTCTTACCAGTGTGATGTTGTGGGGATTGGAAACGTGGTTGTGCAGTTCATTGATGGTTCAAAATTTACTATGCATAATGTATGCCATGTACCTCAATTATCACACAGTTTGATGTCAGTTGGTCAACTTGATGACCTTGGTTACAAGGTGTTCTTCTATGCTCAATCCTTTCACATATCAAAGGGCATATGGTTATTGCAAAAGGAATCAAAGTTGTCTCACTTTATCCTTTATTTGTATCACAGAAAGAACACTTGTTAGCTGTTACTGAACAACCTATGGCTTGTATTTGGCATGGTTGTTTGGATCATATATCTCTTAGTGGAATGGAAAATCTTTCTCGTTTTGGCTACTTACCTATGTTATCTTTCTCTTATTTTTCATTTTGTAAGCATTGTCAGTATGGAAAGCAAACTAGAAATGTGCATAGAACGCACATTGAATCTTCAATTCAACCTTTAGATCTCGTTCATACAGATGTGTGTGGTCCTATGCCGACTAGGTCCTTAGGTGGTTCTCTTTACTTTATCACTTTCATAGATGATGCTACTAGAAAAGTTTATGTATATCCTATCAAATCAAAGGATGAGGTATTCCCTACTTTCAAAAAATGACTTGCTTCAGTTGAGACTAAAAAAGGAACTAAGCTTAAGGCTTTACGTTTAGATAATGGGGGTGAATATACCTCACATGAATTTAGCCTTTTTTATCAGTCTAGAGGGATTCGTAGAGAGCTTACAGCTCCTTATACCCCAGTAGAGAATGGTGTAGCTGAGAGGATGAATAGAACAATTGAAGATAGAGTAGTCTCTATGTTGCATCATGCAAACCTCTCACAAGGTTTTTGGGCACAAGCAGTATGGTCTGCAGTTCATGTGATTAAGCCTTCACCTAGTACTGCCAAAGGTTTGAAAGTGGCACAAGAGTTATGGACAGGGAAGCCACCTATTATGATCATCTTCGAGTTTTTGGGTGTGAAGCATATGTTCATATACCAAAGAATCTTAGAAAAAAGTTGGATCATAAGTCAAAGAAATGCATTTCTCTTGGATATCGTCGAGAAGGACAATTTGGATATCGCTTATGGGATCTTGAAACACAGTCAATGATCAGAAGTAGTGATGTCATTTTCAATGAGTCTAAGATGCATAAACAACCCATTAAGGAGGTTGAAGTGAGAAGAGTGGTGTTTGAGGATACTAGTCCTCCGGTTAGCATGCATAAAAATGTTGCACATAGGGATGTTTAAGAGAATGTCCATTCAGATCAGTCTGCACATATTCCTATTTAGCAACCATTGAGACGTTTTGCACGTGTCTCACATCCACCTGATATATATGTTCCAGGTTTAGATTTTGTTATGCTAACAGATGTCGATGAGCCTTCTTGCTACAAAGAGGCTATGGAGACAGAGGATCATGACAAGTGGGAGCGTGCCATGAAGAGTGAGTTGGATTCTATTCACAGGAATGGTACTTGGGATTTAGTACCTTTGCCAAAGGGCAAGAAAGCTTTACCATGTAAATGGGTATATAAGTTGAAATGCACATCAGATAGTGCTTCTCCAAAGTATAAAGCACGACTTTTTGCAAAGGTTTTTAAGCAACAACATGGTGTTGATTTCGAGGAAATCTTCTCTCTAGTGGTCAAGATGACTACCCTGTGCATGTTGCTTGGATTCGTTGCAATGGAGGACTTAGAGCTAGTCCAAATGGATGTGAAAACTGCTTTCTTGCATGGAGATCTTATAGATGAGATCTATATGGAACAACTAGAGGATTATGTAGTTCCTGGCAAGGAAAGTCTAGTTTGTAAGCTTAAGAAGAGCTTGTATGGACTTAAACATTCCCCTAGACAATGGCTAGCTCTACATTAGGACACTACATATGCTCAAAAGTATTGAAGGTCATAATATTAGGCTTTGTAATGGTAGTTTTGGCATCTCACAATAGAAACCTTGATGCACATGCTATTGCATTCCTATTGATCTTGATCAGTAGTCTTTGGCTTGAGAAGTTTGTGATGGTAGTTAGTCATAATACCTTCTTTTTAGCTTTGAACATGGATATGAATTCCACACATCCGTCAACATTGACATGAACTTAGTGAAGGCTTGAAAATCCATGTATGTTCAAGTCTTTTTAGGCTTCTATCACCATCAGGTATCCATAGATAACCTAAAATTTAGAAGCAAGGTACACAATCTTGAAAAAGAAATGGGATGTACTATGATGATCGATATTAATGTCTCTTGCTCCATCATGTAGTGGTTCTTTCTGTGGATTTGTCAACCATTAAGCTAGAATAGCTACATTACTATTCACAGATAAATTGGCTCCTTGTGTTTCCACCACATGCTCTTTTCTTAGTCTTCTTGATGATGAATCTTTCATGTCCTATGTTGTGCCTATATCAAAGATGTTAGCAACAACTTCTTCAAAGTTTAGTGGGATGAGGGAATGTTACAATGAATTACAATATATACAATGATAAATGTGTAGGTTCCTGTGGTGTCCAAGATTCGTAACAGTCTTTCATGCATACCAGAGGAATGGAAATGGAAAACTCATGATACAATCGACAAGGTTGGGCTATTGAATACATGGTTACAAACATATATGCTTTCCTATGATCTAAGTCACTTGAGAAAGATATTGGCACATCAATGGGTCTCTCTAAGCATTCTAGGGATTATACTACAATGAATGTATCTAATGAATGTTGATTAGTATTAGGCTTTGGAACCCATACAGGAGAATTCTTGACTAATCTAGGGATAGGAACTTACTTTTTGACCCCCTTGGTTTCATGGGTGTGGGATTCTAGAATTTTTAAGAGCTATAACTACTTGTTTTTTGGTTTTTTTGGTTTCTCTTGGTTTGCAAACCCATTGAGTAAATGCCATAACTATGGCTCTTGGCTTTCAGTCCTATGGGGCTTAGATTTGGCTTCTTCTGTAGGGATATATTGCATATAATATTTTTGGATTTCGCTTAATGGGAGGACATCACATGTTGCTTTATGGTTGACTTACTCTTGGGGATCCAAATTTGTGGTTTTCTTTGTTCATCTTGAAGGAGATCCTTGGGGATCTAGATATATCAACTATTGGTAAGTGAAGGATGATGATATGGTTGAGCTTTCTTTTTGGTTGTCTCACATTTGTTGTCGGGTCAGCAATATCCTTCTCTTGATATTTTTTGGGTGTTTTATGTTGATGGTGTGAAAATTTTTCTAGCAAATAGCTTTTTGCATAGCCCAAGTTAGATCAATACAAAACGTGCTCTTGGATGTGCTTGAGTCCATGTAAGCCATTGTTCTCTCCTTGAAATCTGGCCCAAACATGGCATGTAACTATGTTGTCTTTTCCAATTATTTTTCTTCTATAATTCTCAGTGTGAGTAACTCAATAAGATTGGAAGGAAGAGGGTCATAAAGCCCTTGCATCAATCATTTACATCAAAGGTTCCTTTGCCTAGATTCTTCTTGAGCTTCCTCCCTATTCTCATTTTCTTTGCCTTTTTGTCTCTAGCGATTTGGAGTTTTGCCATCATATCATTAGTCAAGGGCATAAGATACCTCTTGAAGTGACATCTTGTAATGTAATTGGGTAACATATCACCCTCCCATTTTGCAAATAGGACCACATCTCGTTCACATCAAAGCTACTCGAGGAACACATAAGTGTAACAAACCCCACAAGGTAATAAGCCTAAAGCCCACAAGGTAACAAACCCCACAAGGTAATACTCGATGTGAACACATACAGGGAGTGACAGATTAGCCCCCACAAGGTAATAAGCCTAAAGCTTTGCGAAAAGCTTCAAACTTTTCCCGTGGAAGAGCTTTGGTGAATATGTCTGCCACATTATCTTGTGTAGGCACATATACCAAATCAATATCTCCTGCATGAAGGCGCTCTCTCACATAGTGATAATGCACCTCAATATTTTTGGTCCGTGCATGAAACACTGGTTTTTGTGCAACAGCCAAAGCACTCTAACTATCAATGAGAATATGTGTAGTAGCATCAATCTCCAAGCAAAGATCCATCAATAGGCGTCTCAGCCATATACACTCTACTGTAGCTGTGAAAACTGCCCTATACTCAGCTTCACAACTCGATGTCGCCACTGTAGGTTGCTTCTTACTCAACCAAGATATGCATGAGTCTCCAAGGAAAAAGCAATTACCACTAGTGGACACGCGAGTATCATAACAACCAGCCCAATCACTATCTGTAAAAGCATGCAAGCATGGCTGAACATCTCTGCCATAAAAGAGACCTAAGCTCAAAGTGCCTCGGAGATATCTAAACACACGTTTCACCGCTTGTCAATGCTTAGTGCCAGGGCTATGCATGAATCGACTCAACTGGGAAACTGCATACTGTATATCCGGCCTTGTGTTGCATGCATATAAAAGACATCCCACAGCTTGCTGATAAAGAGAAGCGTCAAATGCATCACTAGAATCCTCAACTGAGAACCTGAATCCTGTCTCAACTGGTGTGGAAACAGGCTTACAATCCTCAAAATCAAAACGTTGAAGTAGTTTTTCAACATATTTTGCTTGATGCATAACAATTCCCCCATCAACGGATACAAACTGGATGCCAAGATAGTAGCTCAAAAGACCAAGATAAGTGACATCAAAAGTATGTTGCAAATCAGCCATAAGAATGTCAAGTTTTGCATCACATGACCCAGTCAAGAGAATGTCATCGACATAAAGAACAAGCACTATAAGATCAGCCCCATTTTTGCGTACATAGAGTGTGCTTTCAATTGGACTACATGTGAAGCCAAGAGCAATCAAGTGCTTATGTATTTTGTCATACCATGCACGTGGAGCTTGCTTGAGACCATACAAGGCTTTATGCAAGCGACAAACCATATGCTTTTTCCCTTTCATAGTGAATCTAGGAGGTTGCTTCACATAAACCTCTTCTTGCAAATCACCATTCAAGAAGGTTGTTTTTATGTCCAACTGATGCACTTTCCAACCTCGATGGGCAGCCAATGCAACCACGGTACGAATGGTAATCATGTGTGAAGTAGGTGCAAAAGTTTCATCATAGTCAATGCCATATTGTTGCGCATATCCTTTGGCAACCAATCGAGCTTTGTAGCAATCAATGCTACCACCAGATTTTCTCTTAATCTTGTAAACCCACAAGTACCAATGGCATTCTTTCCTTTTGGCAATTCACATAACTCACAAGTACCATTCCTATGTATGGAATCCATTTCTAATTGCATAGCACTCATCCATTGTGGATCGTCACATGCATCTTCAAAAGAAAGTGGCTCTTCATTACATGCTGTAGCAATAAGAGAATAATCCACAAAATTATTTGATGCATGCTGAGAGCTTGATCTTGTTCTACCAAGTAAAGGTGCACTCAATTTGTTGTCCTGCAAAGTTTGTTTCAGCCACTTTGGCATAGATTGTGCACTCTTGATAGACATGCGTTCATTATGTAAATTCTTCAATATGTACATCATGCGTGGGCTGAATTTCATGCTCGATTTCAGCCATATTTTGACGCAAATGTTCAGCCATATGTGGTTGGAAATTTCCAACAGTTTTGGCAATTTTTGGCTGAATTTTTTCAGCCATGTTTGGCTTGGAATTCTCTGCATTTTCTGCCCTATTTGGCTGGAATTTTTCAGCCCTTTGAACCTCAGTTGGCTGGTCTACATGGCCATAGTCAAGCGCACCATTTTGGAACAAAGGCATGAGTGTATCGAACACATCTTGTTAGCTAACTGTTGGCAGTTTTTTGCATTCAAGTGGAGGGAAAACTGAATTTTCAGCAAATACCACATCGCGACTCACAATAATTGTGTTCATCAATGGATGGTACAACCGATATCCCTTACTTTCAGCACTATAACCAACAAATATACATTTCTTTGCCTTGTCATCAAGTTTGTGACGTTGTTGTGATGGCACAAGAGCATATGTCAAACGACCAAACACACGCATATGACTAACCATAGGCTTATGACCATTCCAAGCCTCATAAGGAGTGATGACTCTCAATGCTTTTGTAGGGCAGCGATTCAACACATAATTTGCACACATGACCGCTTCCATCCAAAACTTATGAGGAAGATGCTTTCCTTTAACCATACATCGTGCCATTTCAAGTAAAGTTCTATTTTTACGCTCAGCAACACCATTTTGTTGAGGTGTATATGGCATCGTACATTGGTGTGAAATACCTCTTTCACGAAGAAAAGCATTAAACTCATGTGACATGTACTCACCACCACGATCCGTGCGTAGAGTCAAAAGCTTTTGTGAAGAAAAATTTTCAGCCATAGCTAAAAATGCTTTGAAGCAAGGCTCATTTTTTGCTTTCATAGGATACACCCATGTATGGCGAGTAGCATCATCAATGAAGGTAACAAAATATACATGCTTCCCAAAAGATGGAGTCTTGACCGTACCACATACATCACTATGAACAAGTTGCAATTTTCTTGTAGTGTGTGTATGACTATCTTTTGGAAAAGAAGCACGATGCATTTTTCCAAGAATGCAACCTTCACATGCATGCTTTTCAATGGACTCAAGTGTAGGCAAGCCAATAACCATGTCCTTCTTTTGCAAGTAGAGCAAACTATTGAAGTTTAAATGACCAAAATGAGCATGCCAAAGCTCCATTTCAGCCATGGAAGAAGTATGAGCAACTAAGGCATTCGAGGCAGCCCTCTTGTATGTATCCATGAGATACAAACCATTAAATAATGTACCGGACATCACGATAACATCGCCATTGCTGAAATCATGAACCATACACTTATCAACAACAAAGTGTACATGAAGTCCAGCTTTGGCAATCAACGGAACTGAAATTAAAATCTTCCTTATACCGGGCACATACAATGCATTTTTCAAGAGAATCACACCTCCATTTGCAGCCGTAAGCTCAATTTCTCCTACTCCAATGATAGGATAAGAGGCATGGTTTGCACACACCACATGTCCTCCTTTAGGTGCATCTTTCAAAGAGGCAAAAAATCTTTTGCATGATGTTATGTGCTTTGAAGCACCACTATCAAAGAACCAATCGAAATCAGCCTCACTCACAACCATACATTTAGAATGCAAAGAAGCATCATAATGACATGTAACAACACATGCCCAAAAATCTTGAGCCATGTTAGCTTCATCATTCTTTGCATTTGCTGAATTTTCAGCAATAGACATGCCCGATTCCTTCTTCTTTTCATTGCATTTAGCAAGCTTTCTACACTCATCAATAGTATGACCAGCCTTCCGGCAATATTTGCATCTCTTCTTCTTTTGCAAATCACTATCATTAGAGGAATGAGTGGAAGAGGAAGCTTGAGGCTTTGGTTTTGATGAACCCAAAGCTGAACCATACTTGCTTTTCCCCTTTTGTGAGATAGCAAGTGCTTGCGTTCCCTCAATCAAACCACTCCTATTCACTCTAGATTGCTCTTCTTGCAAAAGAAGAGACACAACCTCATCAAATGCATACATATTAGGATTTCCTTTTGCAACCAAATGGATTGTAGTAGCAAAGATTTGAAAAGATTCCGGTAATCCTTTCAACAATGTAGAAATGACTGATGCATCCGCAATGATCTCATCTATGTTTGCCAATTCTCTTTCAAGTCCTTGATGCGTGTCACATACATATCCACCAGCTCATTTTCAGCCATACATACATCCTCAAGTTGCTTTCTCAAGTATGCAACACGTGCTTCATTATGCATGGCATACAAAGAAGCAAGAGTATCCCATGCCTGTCTCGATGTAGAACATGACCGAATGTGTGGAACTATATGACGCTTCACTGAAAGCGCAATCAAAGCATGAGCTTGAGCATCTTTTCCATCCCATCTAAGCTGCTCTTGTGTAGGTGGAGAAGGAGAAACCACTGGACTCGAAGAAGAAGCTCCATCTACGACAGTAGACTGTGAAGTAGAAGCACCTGCCGGTCTTCGATCTGCATCTGCCACTATGTTCCAAAGTTGTTTTGCAACAAGAACATGCTTCATCATGTAAGACCACATCAAATAGTTGGTCCCATCAAGCTTATCTTCAGCTTGAAGCATGCCAAACAAGTCATTGCTGCCCACCATTTCACTAAGGAACAAGAATGTGACAAAATCTTCACTTCGACAAAAGCTAAAATGAGTGCTGAAATTTCAGCTCGCAAACCGTCACTTTGATGGCGATTCTGAGTGCACGGATGGCTTCGAAATGGGGGTAAAACCCAAGCGCATCTGGTGGAAATGTTTCCGGGCTGCTGAAATTCACACTTCTATGCTTTGAAGTCGATTTGCACTGTTAAAGTGCATGCGCGCCACGACGCGAAAAACCGAAACTTGAGAAGGAGCTGAACCTGCTCTGATACCACTGTTGGGTGTGTGTAGAAGTGCAAGAGACACACAAGAAGCACACACAAGGAGCACAAACGCAGCAAGACACACGAAGAAGATGATGGCTAGAATAGCTCTCTCTATTGATCGATGATCTGAACTGAAGTAAGAGCTGAATAATATCCCTAAGTACAAAGTACCACCACATATGAGAGTATCAAGTATGTGGTAACATGGGGAAAAAACCTCTAGCCAGCACTAGAGTAAAAAGTGCCCATGTATACGGAAAAAGTTCACATCAAAGCTACTCGAGGAACACATAAATGTAATAGAATATATGTCGTTAAACAAGCAAAAACATCTCAATACCACCCAAAAAAAATCTTACAATTGAACCTCTTCCATTTTGGATATGTCATTCCCAATGTACATGCACTTATCTTCTCTATATTCTATCATGACAACCATCTTCTTCTTCATTTATAGGTTTTCATAAGACTCTCATATCTTAGCCTCTCTCTTCAGTCTCAAAGCCATAACTTCTTGAGTTTCTACCTCATATTTCTTGAAATGTTATGGAGGCTCAAAGTCATCTCACTTTCTCCCTATTGAGGTAATACTTTCCTCATCTGTTTCCTCAACTTTGTATAAGGGATACATATAATTTATAGGAAGTGCCTAATTCAATCATCAACATGGACTTCTATCATGAACTAACTTTTTGAATCAAACTTAGTTTCCATATGGACAAAAAGTAGGTCATCATCATCCACACTCTCAGCTTGAACTAGTGTAGGCTTTCCTTCCTTAATTCTCTTAAGAACTATTACCATGAACAATCTATTACAATCATACTCTCTCGCATCACATGGTTTTTTTAGAATATTCTTATTAATAGAAATGTCCATGGATACTAGGATTTGCATCCAGCAATGAGGTTTAAACTCTTCTTCATTGAAGCATTGAGGAACATATGTTGGACCTTGAACCGATATATCTTGAATTACTAAATTTGTAGGATCTCTTTGTGAAAATATTTGACCTTCTTTGTGAGCTTGCCTATAAACCCATAAATTTGTACCCTTATCCATCCAAGGCTCAAATTGTGATGTTTTTTTGAAAGTAAAGCATCTATAGTTTTATGTACATTATTCCATTGGATAGAAATGATATTTTGATGTTCAAATGTGTGGTGATTGATTTTAGTTGTAATTCCTAAGTATTGAAAATAAAGAGTATTACTACTCCAATATTGCAGCAGTTTCAACTAATGCATAAATGATCGTCATAGAACCATATCATAATTACTTGCTTGCATGAAGTTGAAAATAGATAGAGTGTGGTCAATCTTCAGTCCACAAGTTAAGTTTATGCTCTCTAACAAACCAATAGGTCTCTCAATGTGTTTGTTAGCCAATTGTAATTTTAGTTGAGTATGACACAATGTAGGATTTCCCTAATTTTCCCAAAGGGATTTAGTGGCTAGTGCTACACTTGCTCCAGTGTCTAGAACTACTTTTATAGTATGGCCATTGACGGAGATAGGTAGGAAAGTACTACCCTCATCTCCTTCATTTTTATTCTCTCAACTTATCAATTGGCACCTGTTTTTTACACTCAATCTATTCAGAACATGTTTATTGCTCTAAACGTTTGGTTTGAGTGGTGTTTAGATCCACATGTTTGGTCATTTTCCCATAAGAATGGATTTGTGCACAACATTTCCTCTGTTTTTAAGGTGCATTTCACTTGAGTACTCTTTGATAACTCCATGCCTAGTGTGCTCCTCATCATTTTGGACATAGGAAACCTAATGGAAAATTCCTTTTTCACTATGGACTCTCTTTTATACTCTCTAACGTATCATAGAAATTCTATGAGATCTCGATTCTCTTCTTCTTTTCATAAGCAAAAAATCAATGACGCATTCTCATTCAAGGGGTAATAAAGAAATTGAGCTTCTCTAAGATCTTGGACTTCTCACAATTGTGGTTCGCCTCCATATTTTCTCTGTTTCTTCCATCTTGCTTCTTGAACCTCATCGCATAAGTATTTTGACCACTTTTCTTTGACTTCATGTATCATTGAACTAATTTGGATCTCATCATAATTTTAGTTCTCTACCATATGAGTAGTAGGCTCTTGTGCCAAAGATTCAATTGAGCTTCGCACAACTCTCATCTCAATGAGATTTTGTTTTGACTCGTTTTCCTTGATAGCTTTTGCTTGAGATAAGTGTAGCTCTTAGTCGATCAAAGAAGTGGGGATGGGATTTTGGACTCCAACCATATGCATTTTCTCCCTAAGTTGGATAGCTTCATCAAGAATTACTTGTGGCAAGTCACTAAGTTGTTTGCACATGTTCAACCTTTATTTCTCTAGTGAGACATTAGGATAATATTGATGATGTGTTTCCACGTTAAGAATACTCTTTACTTGAGACTCATAGGCTTTGAACATCATTTATAGGTCCTCATGGAGTGGATCTATAAGCACAAAACTAGATTTCTTCCTCTAAGAACCTTTTTGATTCTTGGATGCTATTGAATTTTCCTTAGAAGTCTCCTTGCATGCCTCTTGTAGATCTTTTTCTAAGCTGTCTACCCTCTTTTTCAATTTTTGGCTGATCCTCTCCCTCTATTGTTTCCAAGTCAAGTTTCTCTTCTTCTTATTTTTCCCACAAATGGCTTTTAATTGAAGAATTGAGGAGGTAAGGACCTTCTTCCTCATTGTACGCGTCAACCTCTTACTCTTTTGCTTGAACACGTATAACTATTCTAATAGGCACTTTCCCTTTGGAATCACTAACACCTTCTATGTTGGAACCCTCTCCATAAGAACCTAGAGATGCTATTTAAAGCCTATGAATCTTGATTAAAAAGTGTCCCAAGTGTGGAAACATAACACAAATATTACCTTGATGCTCAAATAGAAAAGTGAGGATTATCATGTGTACACAACTGACACAATTATCTCATGAAACTCTAGAAGAATCTAGCATGCTCAAAGAGCAATTACAACATATTCTTATTCAACAAACCATTATCACTTTGATTATGGACAAATAATTAAAATTTCCCTAGTTTAAACTTAGCTTCATGGAGGATCCCATGAAGGATGAAGAGGGGCTGAATTTTTTTGATAAACAAGAATCATTGGGAAAGGAACTCATAGTGGATGTGACTGACAAAGATTTACATACAAGCTCTATCATCTTTTAGGTAGAGAGCATGGTTTGAATACTTATGAATCCAATTTCTAGAGGCTAGATGGCAAAAAGATTGAGAAAATTACCAAGGGCCTCCTATGCAAGATATATAAGATGATGGGAACTCTCAATTTGTTCTTGGATATAATCATTTGAAAACGAAGATGAAGATTTATAGGAGTTTTCACAATATACTAGTATGAAGGATGCTCTAGGAAGGCCAAAAATCCAAATTCAAATTGTTCAAAGCTTATTAAAAGGGTGAAGATGATCAAGCATGAGCATGAGCATGGAAGTGAAAGATGAAGGGTTTCACTAACTTCTCCCAATAAATCCCTCCTTAGAGTAGGTTTCTCCCAATATTTTGCCAAAATTATTTGTAGAAATGCATATTTTTTGCATAAGTGCTAATTTTCTCATGAACTAGGCCACATTGCATTTTTTGGGCATGTGTAGTATCACCATTCCAATTTTCATATTTTTTTTATATTCTTTTGGCCTCCAAATTTGTTGGGTGTGTGTAGAAGTGTGAGAAACACACGAGAAGCACACATAAGGAGCACAAATGCAGCAAGACACATGGAGAAGATGGATGGCTAGAATAGCTCTCTCTATTGATGATGAATTGAACTGAAGTAATTGTTGATTAGTATCCCTAAGTATACAAAGTACCACCACATATGAGTGTATCAAGTACGTGGTAACATGGGGAAAAAACCTTTAGCCATCACTAGAGTAAAAAGTGCCCATGTATAGGGAAAAGGTTCACATCAAAGCTAATTGATGAACACATAAGTATAACAAACCCCCCTAGAGCAAATGATGTGAACACATATAGGGAATGACACATCAACCCCCACAAGGTAATAAGCCTAAAGGCTTTGCGAAAAGCTTCAAACTTTCCCATGGAAGAGCTTAGGTGAATATGTCTGCCACATTATCTTGTGTAGGCACATATACAAAATCAATATCTCTTACATGGAGGAGCTCTCTCACATAGTGATAATGCACCTCAATATGTTTGGTATGTGCATGAAACACTAGGTTTCAGCAACAACCAATGCACTCTGATGATCAGTGATAATATGCATAGTAGCATCAATCTCCATGCAAAGATCCATCAATAGGCATCTCAACCATATACACTCCACTCTAGCTATGAAAACTACCTTGTATTCAACTTCACAACTCGATGTCACCATTGTAGGTTGATTCTTACTCAACCAAGATATGCACGAGTCTCCAAGGAAAAAGCAATCACCACTAGTGGACACACGAGTATCATAACAACCAACCAAATCACTATCTGTAAAATTATGCAAGCATGGCTGAATATCTCTTCCATAAAAGAGACCTAAGCCCAAAGTGCCTTTGAGATATCTAAACACATGTTTCACTACTTGCCAATGCTTAGTGCGAGGGCTATGCATGAACCGACTCAATTAGGAAACTGCATATTGTATATCCGGCCTTGTGTTGCATGCATATATAAGACATCCCACAACTTGTTGATAGAGAGAAGTTTCAAATGAATCACTAGAATCCTCAATTGAGAACCTAAACTCGCTTGCAATCCTCAAAGTCAAAATGCTGAAGTAGTTTTTCAACATAATTTGCTTGATGCATAACAATTCCCCCCTCAACGGATACAAATTGGATGCCAAGATAGTAGCTCCAAAGACCAGCCATAAGAGTGTCAAGTTTTGCATCACATGACCCAATCAAGAGTATTTCATTGACATAAAGAACAAGCATTATAAGATCAGCCCCATCTTTTCATACATAGAGTGTGCTTTCAATCAGACTACATGTGAAGCCAAGGGCAATCAAGTGCTTATGGATTTTTCATACCATGCATGTGGAGCTTGCTTGAGACCATACAAGGCTTTATGCAAGTGACAAACCATATGCTCTTTTCCTTTCATGGCAAATCCAAGAGGTTGCTTCACATAGACCTCTTCTTGCAAATCACCATTCAAGAAAGTTGTTTTTATGTCCAACTGATTTACTTTCCAACCTCGATGGGTAGTCACTGCAATCACGATATGAATGGTAGTCATGTGTGAAGTAGGTGCAAAATTTTCCTCATAGTCAATGCCATATTGTTGTGCATATCCTTTGGCAACCAATCTAGCTTTGTAGTGATCAATGCCACCATCATACTTTCTCTTAAACTTGTAAACCCACTTTGTACCATTTTTTTTCCTTTTGGAAATTCACATAACTCCCAAGTACCATTCCTATGTATGGAATCCATTTCTGAATGCATATCACTCATCCATCATGGATCATCACATGCATCTTCAAAAGTAAGTGGCTCTTCATTACATGTTGTTGCAATAAGAGAATAATCCACAAAATTACTTGATGCATGGCGAGAGCTTGATCTTGTTCTACCAAGTAAAGGTGCACTCAATTTGCTCTCCTGCAAAGTTTGTTTCAACCACTTTGGCATAGTTTGTGCACTCTTGATAGACATGCGTTCATTATGTAATACATCATCAACATGTATAGCATGTGTGGGCAAAATTTCATGCTCATTTTCAGCCATATTTTGAAGCAAATGTTTAGCTATATGTGGCTGGAAATTTGTAGCAGTTTCGATAATTTTTAGCTTAAAAATTTGAAACATGTTTGGCTAGAAATTCTCTACATTTTTAGATCTATTTTGTTAAAATTTTTCAGCCCTTTGACTAGTCTACATGGCCATAGTCACTCACACCTCCATTTGCAACCATAAGCTCAATTTCTCTTAGGCATTGTTTGCACACACCACATTTCCTCCTTTGGGTGCATCTTTCAAATATGCAAAAAACCTTTTTCATGAAGGTATTTGCTTTGAAGCACCATTATCAAAGAACCAATACGAATCAGCCTCACTCACAACCATACATTTAGAATGCAAAGATGCATCATAATGACATGTAACAACACATGCCCGAAAATCTTGAGCCATGTTAGCTTCATCATTCTTTGCATTTGCTCAATTTTCAACAATAGACATGTCAGATTCCTTCTTCTTTTCATTGCACTTATCAAGCTTTCTACACTCATCAATAGTATGACCAGCCTTTTGGCAATATTTGCATCTCTTCTTCTTTTGCAAATCAGCATCTTTAAAGGAATGAGTGGAAGAGGAAGGTTGAGGCTTTGGTTTTGATGAACCCAAAGTTGAACCATACTTTCTTTTCCATTTTTGTGAGATAGCAAGTGCTTGTGTTCCCTCAATCAAACCACTCCTATTCACTCTAGATTGCTCTTCTTGCAAAAAAAGAGACACAACCTCATCAAATGCATACATATTGAGATTCCCTTTTGCAACCAAACAGAGTGTAGTGGCAAAGCTTTGAAAATATTCTGGCAATCCTTTCAACAATGTAAAGATGAGTGATGCATCTAGAATAATCTCATCTATGTTTGCGAATTGCTCTTTCAAGTCCTTGATGTGTGTCACATACACATCCGCGGACTCATTATTAGCCATACATACATCCTCAAGTATGCCAAATGTGCTTCATTATGCATGGCATACAAAGAAGCAAGAGTGTCCCATGCATGTCTTGATGTAGAACATGATTGGATGTGTGGAACTATATGATGCTTCATAAAAAGTCAATGCATGAGCTTGAGCATCTTTTCCATGACATCTAAGCTTCTCTTATGTAGGTGGAGAAGGAGTAACCACTATACTTGAAGAAAAATCTCCATCTATGACAGTAGATTGTGAAGTAGAAGAACTTCTAGGTCATCGATCTACATCTGCCACTATGTTCCAAAGTTGTTTTGCAACAAGAACATGCTTCATCATGTAAGAGGACATTAGATAGTTGGTTCCACCAAGCTTATCTTCAGTTTGAAGCATGCCAAACAAGTCATTGTTGCTTGCCATTTCATTAAAGAACAAGAATGTGACAGTCTTTACTTCGACAGAAGCTGAAATGAATGCTGAAATTTTAGCTCATAAACTGTCACTCTGATGGTGATTTTGATTGCACGAATGGCTTTGAAATGGGGGTAAAACTATAGTGCAACGGGTGTAAATGTTCCTTGGCTGTTGCAATTCACTCTTCTATGCTCCAAAGTCAATTTGCACTGTTAAAAGTGCATGCACGCTGCAATGCAAAAAACTAAAACTTGAGGAGCTAAACCTACTCTGACGCCACTATTGGGCATATGTAGAAGTGTGAGACACACACAAGAAGCACACACAAGGAGCACAAATGCAACAAGACACACGAACAAGACAGATGGTTTGAATAGCTCTCTTTATTGATGATGAATTGAACTGAAGTAATAGTTGAATAATATCCCTAAGTACAAAGTACCACCACATGTGAGTGTATCAAGTATGTGGTAACATGGGGAAAAAACCTCTAGCTAGCACTAGAGTAAAAAGTGCCCATGTATAGGGAAAACGTTCACATCAAAGCTACTCGAGGAATATATAAGTGTAACAAAATAGTCTCTAGACACTATTCTTAAAGCTAGGCCAGACATCACATTATGGTCAAAGATCTTGTAAAAATTATAAAAGTGAAAGAGATCTCATTTGTTGAGGTTAGCTTATTGTCTCTAAAACTCTCATGAGCTTTTCATATCCACTTCTTGAGCAATAGAGTGTTGGAGGAAGCTTCGAAGTCGACCTATAAATTGCCAAGTCAAAGCAATGTAAGTTTAGGCAAAGGATGAAGAATGTGGTAAAAGGAAAGCATAAGTATGGAACTAAATAGGCATGAATTCATCACCCTTTACAACTTCATAGAGATTTCTACCTTGTAAGTAGGTTCCATTCTGATTCACCTATTAGCATGGTTTTTCCTATCAAGCTTCTTGATCATGCAAGGAAATCCATCACCCATTTTGATTGAAGAGAGCTTTGATACCACTGAAAGTGATTGACAAGAAGAAGATAGTAGAAATATGTTGTTTTGAGTAGTTAAGTTTGGTTTAGATAACCAACATAGAACCTACCCTTTAAGACTTGGAAGACTTGGTTGACCTTAGAATCTTGAATTTAGTGCAGCAAAACACTTGGGGTACTTTGTATCATCACTATGAACAAGGTAGTGCAAAACAGACTACTTACACATGAAGAAAGCTACAAGAAGTTTCTAATTATGGACAGACATTGCTACTTAAAATGCTTAGTACTCAGAGCCTCTTTACAATTGATCAAATCCCTCTTAAAGGAAGATGTCTTATATAATTAGGAAGCTATTATGTACCAGAGTACTATTAATTAACAAGGCATGCTCGAAATAATGAGCTCTATATCACAATATAAGAATCCAAATAACAAATTCTTGCATACGATAGAATAAGACACCTATACCTTTAAAATAAATCCTTAATCTTGAGCATTCGCAGTTTGAGTAAGAGAACCAACCTCTACAAGTCTGCTAATTTTGAGAAAGAATATGTAGAGAAGGGGCAGTGAGCAAGAAAGTAATTCAAACTTGATTGTATTCACTACTGTATGTAGTACAACTGTGTGATAATATACTCTTATACAAGTCTTCTTGTGACGTTCCATGAATCCCAACAATCAATTCCATTTCACAAACCTCTCGGGAGTGAGTTTGGTGCGACATATTCTCTTTTCCTATATTCTAGGAAATGAAGTAGTATATCAAATCTAATTCATAATTTATTTGCATGTTGGTGGGAGACTCCAAACAGTTGAATCGTGGCCTACGGCTTCAATTACAACCTTAAATAAATACTAATGCTATTGTACAAAAGAAAGTGTTCAAATATGTGAGTATACAAAGGATTATATGAAGCCATATAATTCTGCAACACGAGTAAAGTTTATTTCAAAAGAATAAACTTGATTGTCCTTAATGAGAGCTTTAAATTCAAGCATGTTGAAAGCTTTCTTGTTCTAATAAGAGCCTCTTCTAGTTCTTCTTCCATGATGGGTGGTGGCTAGTCTAGAGTAATTTATGAGCTCTCTCAATGGAGGATTTAGTTGCCACTTCGTTTTATTCTCTTGCTCGCTTCAATCCCCTCATTCTTGGCATTGTAATAGTTTGAGCTTCTTTATTGGAGCTTATCACCTTCTTCTTCTTGAGAACAACTGCAAACTTTACATATTTTTCCATCTCCAATGTAGTAGGCATGAGTTGCAGGTGATCTTGAAGTTTCAATGCATGATAAATTTGAATCGTTAAAGAAGTGCTTCCATTCACGAACTTCTTGATGCCCCATTGTTTATTAGCTTTGAATAGTGTTTCTTGGATATATTGGGTTAGGTTGATTTGGTTCCCCACTTGTTTGACTACATGAGATAATAACTATACCACAATCGTCTCAGGAGTGGTATATCTATTCATACTTGGGAAACAAAAGTGTTCATGTACCAATCACACTTCTTCTTTGATGTCAATCTGATTGGTATCAAAAGAGGTCCTCTTTTTGCATCATGATCTTTGTCTTTCAAGTCTATCACACCATCTTTTGCCCATCTGAAAGCATCTTTGATGAGGTCATGAGTGAATTGGATTGCTCATAATCTTCCATGCAAATTTATGACCTTAGCTTTTGGTACAAAAGGTTTGCCGATAGTTGGATGCAGCATATTCAGTAATTGTGCACACCTCTTAAAATTAGGATTGTAAATTGGTAACCTAACATATGCATCAATGCCTACTTTTTGCCACATTTCCATTTTCAAGGACATGTTGTGCACAATACGGAAGTTCTAACTCATAACTAGAAAAAAATGATCTTTGTCCATTATGCAAATATTGAATAGGAACAAGTGTTCACTTGCTACATGAGCATCTCAAAGCCAATTGCCTCTGGCCTTCATTGCACACTCCAAGGGAAATTCACCCACTTGAGGCATCTTTAGTGTTTTTAAAAGTCATCTGCACTCAAATCATGAAAACTTGAGTAACATGAGAGCATATGAAAACCATAGTCAGTGTCATAGTGCTCATGCATGGTTTGTCCTTGAAGTTCTTCCCCTCTTGCATTGCTTATATCATCACCTTGTTGTTCCCTAAGACTTGGTTGCATTTTTTTTTTCTTGATCAAGAAAACAAATAAATTATTAATAACCAAAGTGAAGAATTAGTTAAGATTAGCAAGAAATCAACTTTATTATATTACAAGTGAAGATATATTCATTTTTTATAAGTGTGCACCACTAAACAATCTTAAAGAAGCCATATGACGAATGCAAGGCCTTGTAGTGCAACCCTATTGTGCATACTCTAGATGCATTCATCCCAACATGTGTGCAAAAATTACAAATCTTCTCAAGCTATTGCTTTGATTGATTAAGTTTTAATCTCCACATTTGTCTTGGCTTTGTTTTTTGGTGTTGATCTTCTTGTTGTTTAGTTTTCTTTTTCTTTGGTGGTGTTTCCTCTTTCTTGATCCTCCATATCAAGTTTCTCCAATCATTTTGCTTTATTGGTTTGCATGACATTGATAATCTTTGATTATTTGGAGTCCTCTGGTTAGCCTTTGGTTTGAGAAAAACTACCTAGTTCAATGCTTTTGTAGCTATCTTTTTGCATGAAAATCAAATACACAAAATAAAACTGAAAATGGAAAAATCCAAAAAAATTACATTCGACTTATTTGATTTTCTTCATCAACATCAGCATCGTCAGCATCTTCCAGTGGTTATCAATGTCATAGTCTTCATCATTTCTATTCTCGAATAATTTTATTCTCTTTCTTGCAATCAAAGATCTTAAAAGAGTACCATCAAACTCATGAAGCTCATATGTTCAACTATTAAACACATACATCATTACATATGGCCCAAAGGATCTCTTTGTTAGTTTCTTCCTAGCATCATACTAAGTATCGAATGTATTTTTGTCCACCAATACCCAGACATCTATCTCAATCTTACATGGTCTAAGCTGATGACTTCTGTCAAAGTAAATTTTATTTTTCAACCTTAGACTCCTTTATCTTTTGAATGGCTTCTTATAATTTCTTGTTTACTTGCTCTAATTGTTTAATAATTAGTGATAAAAGCTCTTGTCTCGTCATTTCATCATTCCATGAGAGTGTCATCCAAGTCAATATTTGATTCTAGATAAGGAAAACTGACTTTTGACAATACATCAGATTAGTAGTCATAAAACCTGTGGACCAAGTTTACGTCATCCTATCTCCCCATAACGCGAATGGAAGATATCTAGGCCATTGCTTTATGTCATCACTGCAGGTCTTAGAGATCACCTTCATTATAGAAGGGTGACCTCTCTTAATCTTTGCATTAGCCTCAAGGTTATAGGCAATAGTGAGAGTCAAATGGATTCCATGATGATGAAAGGAATCTTTTGCCTCTCTCACATCTAACACTATCCACAACCACTTTCTCTACATATCCAAATCTTGAGATCACTTCTTCTAATAGGAATCTACATACATTATAAGTAGTCTTTGTGCGAAGGGCTCGACCTTCCACATGCTTGGTTAAGTCCTCTCTGGCAAGTACAATATATCTCATTTTATCTATTCCCTTGGGCATGGCTACGAGGTCGACCACCCACTTGTAATGCACACAAGGAGGGTATTTAGATGTAATGGGTCTTTATGCCTAACTGAAGAATGCACGTGACATGTGGCACAAGTTCTCATAAAGTCTCTCATACTCACATATATATGTGGCCACTAGTAGGCTTCCCTAATCTTTTCATATGTCACATAAAATCCTTTGTGACCTACCCATAAGGTCTCATGCATCTCTCTCATGACCTTTCTTTGAAGACTCCTACTGCTCAGTACCCGATGTGGATTCTTCACCTTGCCTTTATCATGTCGCCAAATAAGTCCATCCTTCAGGAAGAAGTTTTAAGACTTTTTCCCGATGGATCTATACTTATTTGTGGACCAGCCTAAGGAAGGTTTCAATGAACTCAGATATTTTCCTATGTCTTTCCATTCACCATCATACTCATTCTCGTGGAATTGCTCGTAAACATAAACTAGTGGATCATATCTCATCATGTTTGTTTCTCTTTCTACATCGTCATCATCATCATCAGAGTCATCATCAAATTTCACTCTAGAAATCATATCAACAACTGTGTTAAGCTTTCCAGCTATGTGAACAAAATTTGGATTAATAAACTTCAAATATGAGATCCACCTAAGCATTGCAATATCAAGAGAAGAAGAACTTTCTATCATACCAACCAATAGAAGATAGTTAGTCTCTACAACAACATTCACTCCAATGAAATATTCTTTATCAAACTTTAAAGCAGTCACTAATCCCCATAAATTTCTCTTTATCTGTGGATACTTTCTCTCAATTTCATGTAAAATCTTTGCTCCAAAGCGAACTGCATATCTCTGCCCCTCATCATCATCTTGACCTATGACTTAGCCTATACCAATAGGACTGGTATCAACAATCAAATTGATAGGCTTCTAACCCAAATAATCAAGATGCTTGAGAAGCAAGGCTTCAATTAGCACTTGCTTCAATTTATGCATCACCTTTGGCTATTTTTCTGTCCAAACAAACTTCTTTCTCTTTCTCAGCAGATCATATAAAGGTTTCGCAGCATGAGCAAAGTGAGGAATCCAGATCACGTAGAAGACAGAGGCTCCCAAGAACCTTCTCACCTCATTCACATTATGACACACCTCAAAATTTATGATAATGGCCACAACTTTCTATGGGTATGGCTTGCGGCCATAATGTCCACATAGATTTCCTACAGCATCTAAAGTCTCATCTTTCACTCTTTCTTCATATCCTTTTATCAGAATATCATCGATAAAAGGCATAGTCACTGAAGGTATGAAGTCTTGTAGGACCAAATTCATGACATTCATCATTTGAGCCTTCGTCACCCTATGACAAAGTACACATGTGTACGAGGCCTAGTGGAGTCTTCATGGTCGTGATGTCTCTACTCTCAATAGCCACCTAAACTGGTCATACCTTGAATACAGGTCACCCATGGAGTAGATGGAATGTACCACAAATGCTTCTACAAACTCATCTATTATAGGTCATATTCCTACATTTCTAATCATGAATTCATTTATACGTTGCAAATCCTAGATGAAACAAAGTTTCCCATTCTTCTTTGGCACTGTGAACCACCTATTTGAATATGGCACTAAAGATGGTTCCAATATTCGCATGGATATCTTTTCCTTTAATCATCTTGCCAACTTAGGTAAGTGAGCCTTTGGGACTATAATAGGTCGAATATTCCATGGTATATGTGGCACTATGAAGATGATCATGGGCAAACTTGTTTTAGATCTGCAGAGCATATCTCATGTGGTAAAAGAGCAAATGCTTTCTCGTGTCTCTTGATAACTTCTATGAACTTTTCTTTCTCTTTTTCAAGACATGATTTCTCTCCAAAATTTATTTTCTTAACAATATCCTCAATAAAGTGATGCCCTATAAGCTCTCATCTTCTCAACATAGGATCATCAAACACTCTCAGATACTTTTCATATCTATCATTTGGCAATGGTTCACCTATGGGTTTTACCTTCTTTTCAACGGTCTTATACTTTGTATTTACATTCACTTCATGTTCTCACAAAAGCTCAATAATTAAATCATATTCTTGGATAGAATTGAGCATGATAATTTTAGATTTTTCCTTTCTTTGAAGTGCTTGCTCAAGTTCTTCTAGTACAATTGAACTACTTTCTAATTCTTTGCATCATTCTTCTTTTCTAGCTCCAAAATTATCACAACTTTAGGAGCATTCTTCTTCTTTTTCTTTTCACTTTCTTGAACATTTTCAGTCTTTTCACTAGTCTCTCGATTATTTTCATTCATTTGACTCACTTCTTTAATCTTAATTGGCTTGCCTAACCTCTTTCCCTCTCTTATTTCCCTTCTTTTTGCCTCTTCTTGAGAAGCAACAGGCTCCTCAAAGTGTACTTTCTTCTCACTCTCTTTAGTCCTTTCCTCTTCACTCTTGCTTTGTCCTCTAATTACTCTTCTTTCTGACTCAACCTCGTCTTGCATTTCATCTATTCTGTTGAAAATCGGGTTTCGCATGCGAAAGAGTGGTGAGCCCATAATCGAAGGTATATGGAACTTATTTTTCACACAACAAATTATCACTTAATTTATATGTACTCTGTACATCCTTGGCTGCACACAACTACAAGCTTATTTCCTCATGAGTCATACATGGGTCACATGCACAGTACATTCAGTAACCTCAATAGCAATACATCAACACCTCAAATTTATACATCTAACAACAATCATATAACTTAGCTTCAATGCCAAAAAGCTTTTCACGCACAATGATCTACTTAGAGCATATCACTTGAATGACACAAGTATATCAAGTACATATAAAACTCTTTTGAGCTATGTCATTTACGTAGCTTATCCTAGATCCACATGTCTCCGTACTTATACTATTATTGCATGAGTTAACCGAAGTACAACAATGCAGATGATATAACATCTCATAGTATAGGATGCATAATAAGCGAGTGCCCAAAATACATGTCCATACTTTGTAACTAACCCGAAAATCTCAAAGCTATTGTATGGTGTTGTGTCTAGATTTGATACTTAGACCTTGTTCATGTGTTAGAATTTAGCCAACCACAGTGCTTGCATATAACCACTATCTCAAGTGACATCAAATCATCTATCCAATACAAACAAGTTGTCTTGCAACTTGCATATGATAGTTACATCATATGTTGGCTTATTGCCTTTCATGTGACTCTATGATTATGCTTGTATTCTTTACCTGCGTTCAAAAAATGTCAACTCAATGTAGATGTGTTAAACTTGGAACTCAATCAGAGTATTGCATCATGAATCACACTTGAATTTTCTCTTATTCTGCAACATATTATGATAGTGCACTCATATATATTTACAGTAAAAGAAAATGCTCCAAAGCATCACCTATCAATAGTCCGACTTAGTAATATAATACCTCATAGAACAATACATGAGTTCATACTTCTCTGCACCTTGTTTACTGTAAAAAGTCCAAGCGATAAGATATCAACTCCTGTAGAACTCGCTCAATAATTAGTTCTACGCATTTACATCAATAAACCATTACATGCATATGTAAGCATGGAAGGTCACATGGTAACCCTGTCATATGCGATCATCTACACATAAGTAGTATCATCAACTTCCATACATCTCTTATCAACCTCTTCATAGCATGATATCATAAAAAAAACATTTCGATACCTGCACATATGCGTAGCTTCTCACAGCATGATATCATGTTGGATCCCGAAATACAAAAATATGGCTTTAATTTGATAGAAGAAATTCACAACATGTTTACCTTCATCAATAATTGTATCTCCAAGTTTGTTGTGTACCGATCGCTTGTTCATGTGCATCACTGTGTCATATTAGCTATCATGTACAACATCTATGGCAACTCAATATTCGAGGTAATATGCTACTTCGAGAGATCAAAGCAACACATTAAAATATCTTAATCAATCACTGTTACACAGAGAGAAATAAAGTCTTGGCAGATTGACATGACATGCCCCTATTGTTCATGCTATTCTTCTAAAACCTAAAGCTACAGGAAAGCACTCAGGAATGCCGCACTTGATACATCCATGTATAATGCTTTATATAGAAGATATAAATCGGTGAACGATGCCCTAAAATCTAGGAGCATATCAAGGCATATATGCAACTTGTTCAAGGATTCCTTAAGTCAAGGAGTAAACAAAGGCAAATGGATTTCTACGTGACTTTCTAGGATGGCCACAAGAGTTTATTCATATGTGTATTTGAAGACTAACTAAGATAGTGTTCATATGAGAGAAAAGGAAAAAACTACGGGCACACTTTATTTGAACATTCCAATGAAAGGAAGCGAGGCTAGAGATACGAGAGGTTGTCCTCCAAATTACATTTTAAAGCTTCATTGAAGCTTGCCACTTTTCAACACTCCCCCTCAAGCTTCAATGACTAGTCCACCGGATGTGCCAACTAAAGTTCTCCTCGAAGCTCGCAACCATAGCTAGCAAGGCTTGAGGAAATTTCCATGGTGGCCTTTGCATCCGAATTTGTCGATGGAGTGCTTGCCTTCTCCCTTTGAAGAAGTTTGGCTTCCATTGGCTTGAGATCTTCATCAAGCTTCTTCTCGTAGGAGTTCTTTGAAGATCTTTATAAGGATCTTCATCAAAAGAGTTATTTGAAGAGCAACCAAAGTTTCTCTCCAAGCTTTCATGAGATAGAAATAAAAGAATGGATGGCCTCTTGCCATCTCAAGGCCTTCCTCTTCTTCACTTGCTTGATTGTAGTCTTTCATGGCTTCATTTAGACCTTTCCTCTGCTTCATTCTTTGATATGAGAGCTCTGCATGCTCTCCTT
Source organism: Ceratopteris richardii (assembly GCA_020310875.1). Taxonomy (NCBI): domain Eukaryota; kingdom Viridiplantae; phylum Streptophyta; class Polypodiopsida; order Polypodiales; family Pteridaceae; genus Ceratopteris; species Ceratopteris richardii. The sequence goes on from CM035416.1 coordinate 13,068,773, forward strand.
TTGATGTCATAGTGTCATGAACCTCAAAACCTGTCTGAAATACATGTAAAGCATTATTTTCATGATGCATAAGATCTCTTACCATATCTTTTCTTCCTGTTGTCTTCTTTTGTATTTTCTCTTTCTCTCTCTCTTGCTTCTCCCTCACTTTCTTCTTATCTTCCATGGCGGCTTCCTTTCTTCGAGTGTTCTCCTTTAGATTCAAATCATTACAGCTCACTGTGAAGCTTCTTTCCTTGCTCTCATTGGTGGCTTCCTTCTTCTTGAGACTTCTTGCACTTTCTCCTTTGGTTGGAATATCCTTCAAGGTGGCTTCTTCAACTTCTTCATGGGCTAGTTTTTGTCTTGAAACAGTTGTTCTTTGGCCTTCCTTCTCTTCATCTTCAACTTCAATATTCTTTATCTCTTTGTCTTTGATGGAATAGGCTGCTATGAGCTCTGCTAGCTCATCTTGTTCTTCAACAAAAGTTTGTCTTTGTGTTAAGGCTGTTGTCCTTTGGCTTCTCTCCACTTCATCTTTGATGGAATAGGCTGCTATGAGCTCTCCTAGCTCATCTTCTTCTTTCACGTGATCTCTCCCTTGCTCTTTGCCTCCTTCTATCTCTCCCCCTTGGTCCTCAGCCCCTTTCATGTGGCTGAAAATATCCATGAGAGTCTTCACACGACTCTTCCATATGCACTCCTTCAATAGAGTGCTCAAGGAACTCTTTGATAGTTCCTTCTTTCTCTTCATACCTACACTTCCAAGCCTTCTTGGTGGAAATCTGAAAATAACATAAACAAGAAGATTTTACCTCCCATTTTGAAGCATTCCTTTGAGTAGTGACCTCCTTGGTGCTCCAAAAGTTTAGTGCTCTAACTCTCCATCGAGTGAGCTTCTTCAACCTTGCTGAAATCTTCATACCTTGGATTTCCCTTTTGCTTCAACTTTGTTGAGTAAGCCTTCTTGCTCAAACTCCTCTTGAGTGAGCGGTTCAAATACTCAAGCTCCTTTGATGGAGCTTTAGCACACGCTACCTCCAATACTAGCTTGTCTTTGACGAGGGTGACTTTGGTGATGCCTCCTCGCTCACCTTCCTTCTTTAGTCCTTGACTCTTCCAAAGTGCTCATAAGCACTCTTCACTTTGAAGTGAACCTCTCGTCCACTTGTCTTGGTTGAGGCCTTCAACAAAACAATAGAGCAATAAGGAACGGGAGATATACCTTAGGCTTCTTCGGAGCCTTCCTTTCTTTTGAGATTTTCTTCTTAGCCTCCCCTTTGTAAAGCTTTTCCAAGCTTCCTTCTTGCAACCTTCAAAACTTCTCCCTTGAGGCTTTCTTTACTTGTGAAGCTTTCAAAACTTCTTTCCTGCAGCCCTTCTTATTTGTGAAGCTTCCTTCTTGCAGCCTTCAAAACTTCTCCCTTGAGGCTTTCTTTACTTGTGAAGCTTTCAAAACTTCTTTCCTACAGCCCTTCTTATTTGTGAAGCTTCCTTCTTGCAGCCTTCTTTATTTTGAAGCTTCCTTCTTGTAGTCTTCTTCCTGTTGGCTTCTTTTTGATAGATAGTCTTTCCTTTGAACCTCTAATTGCTTGCAATGAACCTGTAGATTGCTTCAAACAATAGCTCAAATGGTTAGTTACCCTTACTAGAGTATCTAAATATATATGTGACCTTGAGCTCTTCAAGCTCCGATGGGTTTCGACAAACCTCCACTAGCCTCGATAGCTTTACATATAAGCTTGTAGGCAGCCAAGGTTGGCTCTGATACCATGTTGAAAATCGGGTTTCGCATGCGTGAAATATAATTTGTTGTGTGAAAAATAAGATCCATATACCTTCGGTTACGGGCTCACCACTCTTCCGCATGCGAAACCGGATTTTCAACATATTCTTCTCTTATCCTCAACATTAGCTATGTGTGAGTAGACAGAGAACGAATCCACATGAGACTTCCAAGTAGTCTTCTGCATGATCGCGTCTCTAGCTTTGAGTAGAGCTTCTATTGAGTAATTCTTCTGTGGTTGAGGCCTAAATTCGTCTTCATCTCCTTCTTCTAGAAGCTTTGACTGTGTTGCTAATGTGCTAACCTTTGTATTGGATAGGTTCTCATATAACTTCTTCATTCCTACTTTCCCCCAACTCATAGGTAGAGGAAGCCGAGTCTTGAAGTCCCAAAACTTTTTATCTATGTCAATTACTAATTGGTGTTCTTTAGCCTATTTCAACTCTTTGCATGCATAGGAAAAGTATTCATATGCATCACACCAAAAACATCTCTTTGCTCCTCCAAATCCCCTAGCTCCTCGTCTATCAAATGGCCCAGTATTTCTCTTATATGGGAGTTGTAGTGGTGGTGTAGGGGTCTACTGAGAAACGGGTTGTGGTGGAGGTGCAACCTGAGGCATCATGTATCCTTGTATGTTTGGTATTGGCATGGTATCTGACGGATCTATATAGCTAGTGCCAGCTTGAGCAGGAATGGGGGAGAAAAGGTCTCATCAAAATCAATACCTCTCTCTTGAGCATGACAACAAGCCTTGTTGTAAAGCTAATGATCCTCACATAGATGATGCAGCAATAGAGCCTGAAGTTGGTATCCTTGGAGATTGGGTTGATACATTGGGATATCATGTAACTATGCTAGTAACTTTCCAATGACCCTTGTTCCACTAAATAACTACACTTATTCCATTAGCTCATCTCCTTGGTGCTAGCTCATCTCCTTGGTGCTTGTACTTCTCTTGGCTTCACATTTGCATTGGACTGGTGATTGGCAAGGGTCTCCCTTGGGTGATCCTCACCTTTGGAGGCTTGGGCCACCCCTTGGGGCAACCCTTGCCTTGAAGGGCTTGGGCTACCCTTTTTGGCGACCCTAGCCTTAGAGGCATGGGTCACCCTTTGGGGTGACCCTCCCCCTAGGGTTAAGAGCAAAGAGTCTCTCCATGTTCACACAAGCTCAAGACAAGAGAGGTGCATAAGGCAAAGTTGGAGACATCAAAAGACATCAAAGACAAGGGAGGTGCATAATGCAAAGCCAGAGACATCAAAGGACATCAATGACAGGCACAAAAGACTGAAGGGAATCAAAACCAAAGATTGCACAACATGGGGGAGGGACAAAAGAAGGATGACAAGAAGTTACTCTATGAATAAATCTAAATAGTGGCCCTTGCACTCACCATGGGCTCTAGCCTTGACCCCTAGGCACCTTTACACCATCATGGAAACTTTCTTGGGCGACTTTGACTCAACATTCACCAAGAAGGAAAATTACCCTCTCCCTCCCTCCATCATGAGCAACCATATGTTGTGCCACATCTCTCCATCTTGGGTAACAACCCAATTTGAGCACCATCCATCTTGGGCAACTACCCATTTTGAGAAAGATCTATCCTAGGCAACCACCCATTTTGAGCACCATCCATCTTGTGCGACCACCCATTTTGAGCACCATCTATCTTGGGCAACCACCCATTTTGAGCAAGATCCATCTTGGATGACCACCCATTTTGAACACCGTCCACCTTGGGTGACCACCCATTTTGAGCACGATCCATCTAGTGTGACCACCCATTTTATGCAAGGCAAACACATGGGCAACCCACTCCGATGTGACTTCTTCATGGACATATAAAGGAAACTAGCCACTAGGGCGACTCTACCACCCATTTTATACCAGTATGGGTGACATCCACATTTTGATGAAGGCAAGTTCTGACCAGAATCACTCTTAGGGCGAGGCATGTACTAGATCACACTCTCCTGGTGACTCCCCTATCTTGTACATCTTGATCACTCCTAATCAAATTGACTTCTTCTAATATGGAGACTCCATTTGATATGGGAACCATCATTAAATAGGTGAGCTCATTATGTACTCCTCTAGGGAGACTTCATATACATAGGCTACTCACCTCTCATGGTGTGCTTACCCCATAATGGGAACTGAATGGGAAGCATTAAGGACATAATCATATGGGCATGAAGTAATGTATTTATCAAGGGCATGACTACAATCGAAGGATCTAAGTGGAAAATCATCAAGCTATGAGATTCCATTCTTTTGGAAGGTGTTACATTTATTGTAAGTGGAGATATGTGATACTAAGAAATACAGGTCTCAGATGGCCCAAAAATTTCATGTTCCCGAAATTGGGTGCCACCACCACCTCTTTTGGACATGGTCTAAAGAGGGTGTCTACTCCACATATCTTTGGAAGAACTAATTGGGTGACAATATCATGTGACGAGAAGTGGAGCAAATTTTTATTAGCTTGTCAATAAAGTGTTAAAGTGTGAATTAATGTAGGGAAGACTGCCACAAAGCTCTCGCAATGTAAGAAGATCTGGTTGGAGGGCCTAAAGGTGGTTGATTACCAGAGCCAAAATTAGCCTACTCCTCTACCAATCTTGTTAGTTTGGAATGTGCGACATTGAAGGCATGGATTTGGCAAAGCCACTTCTTCTGGCTCCTAGAGTCTATATAAAAAGAGGCTTGGAACTCATTTTGTCCATCAACATATCATATATCACTAGCCTATCTTTGAAGATCATCTTTTGTTGGGTTGTTTTTCTCTATTAGTTGGAGCTATCTCTTGGCTTCTCTTTGCATTTTGTTGCAACTTGCCCACTATGTGTTGAGGTCACTTTATGGTGACTATACAAGGTTTTGGCTTCTTAGTTGTTTGGAAGTTAGCATTACAAAATGATTGAGTAGTCTTGGCTAGTATCTCTTAGTTGGACTATGTTGCTTTTCTCTTGTAGTGATTACTTATTGTTTCTGTACTTCTTGTTGTTGATTTTGTGTACTAGTCAAGTTCTAGTATTTGGAGTGGCCACTAGCCCATTGCATTGCTCATTTAGATTCTTTTTAGATTATTTTATACTTACTATAATCATTTGGAGTCTTAAGAAATTGGACTTTTTTCTTATTTGTGCACTTGCAATTTCTCCATCTCTGTATCTTTATTGTCAAATAGGATACCTGCACATAGACATGTCATAGCATATACTTCCGTAAGGAAGAACTCCCCTTGAGTAGAAGAAGTACTAGAATTGTGGTCCTAGTAGGCTCTTCTACAATTTGGCACACTTGGTGGGAACTTTGCATGTCCTATGTGAGGTACCGAGTGCAATAAATAGTTGTTTTTGGCATTGTTTTTCTTGATTTCTTGAGTCTTGTAAAGGATATGTGACCCATAGTTGAGCATATAGGGAGCCTCTCCATGGGCATACGAGCCCCAAGAAGTCATATCAATCTTCATCCAGTCATCTCAAAACTCCTCTACCTTTTAATTTGTCTATTGATTTGGCCTCTACCCCGGTCTCAAAAGAGAAGCCAAGAAGGACATTGAATTTTGCTTCAGACGCCTCTGAAGAAGCTCAGGCACCAATGGAGGACCTCTCAAATATTCTTTCAAGGGTAAATATTAAGTTGCCTACTTTTAAGGGTTGAGCTCATGAAGATGTAGATGATCACGTAAGGAGATTTATCTTCTTATGTCATAGATATGGGCTTCAACATCGAGAGGATGCTATGCTCATGATGATCCCTTCTACATTAGAAGGACTTATAGATAAATGGTATAGTCAGTATGCAGAAGGGCACTTCACCACCTAGGAAGCCTTGAAGGCATCCTTCTTGCAAACATTTTGGCCAAGTGACTCTTTAGAGTGAACCTTAGATCAACTCAAAAACTTGAAGTTACAACCAGGTGAATCTTTTCATGAACTTCATACTCGTACTAAAACACTTGTCTCTTGTTTGCCATATGCTCCACCATGACTTCCTCCTCAAGAAGTGGTTAGAAAAATCTCTCCCTAGGTCTTCTCAACAAAAATCTTAGGGAATCTCTTAGATTGGATGCCACACTAAATGATTTTGTGGCATCTGCCTCTCGCATAGGGGAGGCTAGGATGCACTTTGAGGGAGGGATTCAAGAAAATAATGCAATGCGTCTAGATCTAATCGAGAAACTTAGAAGGGGAACTAGAAGAGCTAAAGATGCAACAAAGTCAAAATGAGGAGAAGATCCTTTCACCACCCACATGCTACAACGAAGATTTAGTGGTGCAACTTCACCATGAACTGAAGGAGTTGCGGACTACTCAAGACATGCATACGCAAATTTGGTGTACCACATGTAACAATAATGATCACTCCAACACGAATTGCCCTAATAGAGTATCAATTTTGTGGAAAGGTTGACCATGAGGTGTGACTATTATTGCCTCAAAGGATCCCAATAGACATGCAATACCCAAGTTCTTGACACCTTTTATGCTATTACTTCAAATATAGACAACAAAGACGAGAATTGTGATAATTGGCCTAGATATACTAGACCTTTAATGTGTTATCATTGTGGCAAATATGGTCATGTACAAAGAAAATGCTCTCTACCTGAGGGTGCACCTCTCTTTCAACATTGTCCCGATGCCAAGGATCATTATACAAAGGATTTTCCTTGCAACTACCCCATTCAAATCCATATGACTGCAATCTCTTTAAAAGAAGGTATGACTCCACAATCCTATGTTGTTTCATCATCCAGAGTACCTATGACAACTAGGGCTAGGCAAGCATCAACAACTCATGCAAAAGAGCAACAAGGATTCAAGGAAAAAGAAGATGGCAAGACGGTTGATTTGGAGGATGGGGTGGCCATTGAAGATAAGGTCAGGACTTTACTAAAGGACCAACCTACTCACCCTCAGGAGAATACACAGGAGGAAAATATCAAAGAAACTTTGAAGGGAATTCACCACAAGGTCAGTTTATTCCAACTTATAAATATGGATGCAAAGGTGAGAAATGATCTATTGAAATTCGTAAAGTCTGCTTACCTAAGCAACCACCTAGTATACACTCGTTCATGGTGGATTTTCCCCCTACACCACTGGCAAACTATGAAAGTTCCAGATTGTATCTTTCTATAAAAAGTGAAATTTTGACAAGCGTCATTATAGATGGAGGATATGGCATTAATTTAATGCTTCATTTTACTATGAAGAAATTAAATTTGGAACTCACCAAGGAAGCACCTTTTATTGTCACACTAACATATCAAGATCGGGTCACACCATTGAGCATCATTGAAAAGGTACTCATGATAGTTCAAGGTTGCCAATTTCTCTTGGATTTTTTGCTACTACCCTGCCCTAGGAGACCTCTTATCCTCTACTCTTGGGAAGGCCTTGGCTGATGCAAGCAAAAGCATTGTAGGATTGGGGAAGCAATAGGTTACAGATTTCTGCAAAGGCTAATAATAAATTGCAAATACAGTTGGAGGAAGGATCTGACACTACGACAACAATAGGGTATACAATTGACACTCTGATAATGCCTTCTCTACCTCATGAAGATGATTGTTTGTTAAATTGGATGATGGGTAGTGCAAAATGTTGCACAAATGAAATAAGTGAAATAAATGAGGATTCTTTAGAAGAAACATGAGGACAAAAAGAGGTAAAAAGTGATAATTTGCACTTAAATAGTAAGGAAAGAGGTAAATCAAGTGATTATAGGGAACTATATGTAGAAGCCAAAATAGGGCCTCTCATGTGGCCCAGATTGAACACCTCTCTTAGGATGGGCATCATGAAGCACAAGTTGGGCACCTCTCGGCCCAAGTGGGCATCATGAGGCCCAAGTTGGGCACCTCTCTTAGGGTAGCCCAAGTGGGCAAAAATTCTCAGGTATCCAAGAAGGCCAATTTAGGTGCCTAATTTTTGGTGGTCAAAATGAAATTTTTGAGTGACCAATTTTTATGCAAGAACAACTTGGGCAACTAAAATCTAGAACATCTCAGGAAATGGGGCACCGAATTTTTTGGTGATTTTTATGATGGGCCACCACAAGGTAGGCACCTAGCAAGTACTGGGCAAGTAGGCAAGGAGCGTTCCCTTGGCCAAAATGGGCCAATTTCTCTATGGAACTAGCTCTTCTCTGAAACAAGGTGGTCAAGCTTATTTTTTGTAGGCACCTCTCGAGAGCCAGAGACCTCCAATCGGGCCACTTGACCAAGGTGGTCAAATTTTTCCAAAATGCAACAGTACACTATTATGCAAGGTGGAGAGAGGTAATCATGATGAATTCAACAATTTTATGGATGCAAGGCTAGAAGGTGCCAAAATTTTGTAGGCACCAGAAGAGGCTAATTTTGACCTTGGGACTAGAGAACCTCCCATTTCCAGATATTCTAGATGGGTGGACCAAGGAACACATCATGGGGCATAAGCTCAATTCTAGTTGGGTGATCAGTATTGATGACTTTTCAAGTTAGGTTACCCCAAAAGTGCTTGTTTGAGAAGTAAATCTTGGAGATGAAGAAAACATGCAAGTAGTCCACCTGACCATATGGTTATGGTACTACCCATTCTTATTACAGAAGGTAGCCTCTCTTCTTTTTACCTATAAAAATGCCTTTGCATGGTCCTACAAGGATCTATCAAGCATTCTAGAGGAGCTTGGACATCAAATACCCTGAGTAGAGTGAGTTGCACCTATAAGGAATAGGCCATATTAACTCAATCCCAAATATGTAGAGGCTATGGTTATTGTACCTAAGAAAAATAGTGGAAAAATAAAAGTATGTGTTGATTTTCACGCTTTGAATAAGGTGAAAATTAAAGATGGTTTCCCTCAACCTTTTACAAAGCATGTACTAGAAGAAGTGGTTGGGCACATTTTGTACATTTTTCTTGATGGATTTAGTGGCTACAATCAAATCCTTATTCATCTGGAAGATAGGGACAAAATGGCTTTTGCTATTCCATGGGGCACTTATGTCTACACGCACATGGCCTTTTGTCTCAAAAATGTGTCTGTTTCATTTAATAGAATAATGTATTTAATATTGTGTAAATGGTTAACAACATTTCTTTGCATTTTCATGGATGACTTCTTCGTATTCTCAGGTACACATAAAAGATCGGTGACCCAAGATTTTCATCAACATTTGGAAAATTTGAAGAAAATTTTTTAGCAGTGTCTCAAAATAGGTTTGAAATTGAACCCTCCTAAATGTGAATTTTTGGTCACCAAAGGTACTCTTCTTGGCCACATAGTTTTGGCCAAAGGGATAATTTTTTATCCAACTAAAGTAGTTTTCATTCTTTCCATGTCCATCCTGCAAACTCCCAAGGAAGTGCAAAGTTTTCCAGGCCATGGAGGGTATCATAGAAGATTTATACAAATGTACTCGGAGATAGCTAAGCCTCTGTCAAGGATTACCGATAAGAAGATCCCTTTCTCTTGGAATCTTGAAGCAGAAAGAGCATTTAGTGAGATAAAACTAAGCTTATGTACTACGCCACTTTTAACTATTCCTAATTGGTCACTTGCGTTCCATGTGCATATAGATGCCAACCTTCATGAAGTTGGAGAAGTCTTGGCACAACCATCAACTCACAAGGTAGACCAACCTATTGAGTATGTAGGAAGATTACTTACAAAAGAAAAAAGAAATTATAGTAATACAAAACGAGAAGGTTTAGCTATTATGTTGCACTTCAAAACTTTTGGTTGTATCTTCTGGGCATGGATTTCATCGTTATTTCTGATCATCAACCTCTAAAATATTTGATTAATAAGCCTTAAAGGGTTTTGTGATGGCTATGATTATTTCAAGAATATGACTTTGCAATTCAAATTCAGCCAAGGAAAGATCACTACATGACGGATCAGGTGTCAAGAAGAACCATGAGCAAGAGAGCAACAAGTATTGATGATGAGCCCATGGAAAGTTGTCTCTTTCTTGGAGAGGGTCGAATTGATTGGAAGGATGAAATTTTGCAATTTCTTAGTTTTGGAAAATTTCCTACGAACATGGAAAAAGGAAATTATTGTTTAAGGATAAAGATTTTCACTTATGAATGGCCGATTGTATAAATATTCCCATGATGGTATTTTGCAAAAATGTGTTTATAACTTTTTTTCTTTACGCAGCACACAATGAAGTGCATCTCAAGGGAGATGACTTGGAACATAAAATCCTCCACAAGCGATTCTGGTGGCCTTATATTTATAGGGATGCTATCAAATTTTCCAAAGCATGTGACACCTACCATAGATGTGTCCCATTAGTCATTTCAACTGGGTGACAACCTTTTGAATAGTGGGGTCTTGATTTCATTGGACCCATAAGTCCAGCTAGTCAACCTAGTGGTAAAAGGTATATTATGATGGCCCCATGCTATGCCACTAAGTGGGTAGAAGCTAAGGATACTATTGATTGCACTTCCATGACTGTGGCCAACTTTATGTACATACATATTTTTTCATGATTGGTTGCCCACTAGAAGTTACTAATGATAGAGGCACACATTTTGTAAATCATTTGCTGCAACTCATTTTTGACATGTGCAAGATTTTCCACAAAAAGTCATGTGCCTACTATCCCAGAGCAAATGGGCAGACAGAAAGTTCTAACATGATTTTGATTGGGTTACTGCACAAATTGGCTTTTGATCACCATAGATCTTGGCCATAAGCTCTTATTGGTGCAATATGGGGCTTTCTTACTACAAGAAGAGAAACTACTAGTGAGAGTCTATTTCTCTTGGTTTATGGTAAGGGGCATTGAACCCTTTTGAATTTCTCATCAAGAAAGAAATTGAAGACAAAACTATTAGAATTGAACCTCACATTAGGAAATTGGTAGCATCAAAAGAATGCAAGGAAAGAGCTATGTGGAGATTGCAGGTAAAGCAAGAGGAGTTCAAAAGCCTGCATGATAGGTATCTAAGGGCTAATGAAGTACAGGGGGGAATCTTTGGTCTTCGTGCACCTGATTCTGCCAGTATCCACCAAACTAGCACCTAAGTGGATAGGACCCTACAAAGTGATGACGGTATTTCCCCAAGGAGCAATGCAATTGGAAGAATTGCAAGGTGAGAAGACTCCCCTAGTCAACATTTTTAGGGTAAAGAATTATCTGAAATAAATCAAACACTAAGAAATTCACTCATTGTACATACCGTAGTTCAATTCATCTCATTTTTTGTAGCTCATTTTGTTTGAATAAGCAAATAAAGGAGTAACTGCATCGAGATGGTGCAAACGCTTGTCATGGGGGTATGTAAAGTTGTTGATCCTCACAAAGATGATGCACTAACAAACCTTGAATTTGGTGTCTTTCCACTTAGACCCTACAAAATTTTGTATAGGAATTTGTGTTAGCCATATGGTCTGACATGTATAAAGATCATATGTGGCTACACATTCATACAAATTTTCAAGGCTATCAGAGCTTCCTGGACACCTTAATGCTACCTTGCACGATTCCAAATGTAGTCAAACTTGTATAAGGGAGATTCAAATGGGAGTTTTTTGCATATTCCTAAAGGAGGACTTTCAAAACATAGCCCTACAAATTTTCATCTTCATCAAGGGATATATGGAGGGTCCAAGAGCACAAATCTGATTATCAAGGTCACGACAGTTTCCTAGAATAAGCGAATTGAAGGCTCGAAGGGTTGCCACATGGCAAATAATGATTGAACCATGTTGTACGGTTAGGATGAGCTCACATCCAAGGGTGGAGATGCACTAAATCTTAAAGCAAGAAGGATCCATGAGTTTTTTCATCGGATAAGCTTTTTTTGATGGTCAAAGATCAATAATACAAAGTTCTTTTCAAAATAGTAGCTTATCTTATCCAAAAAGTTGATATCAGCACTGATCTGACGATCCAAATCTTCCCTAGATCCAATGGTGGAGAATGAAGGCACCTATTTTTCTCCCCTTTGCCCTAGATATCATATAAAGAACCAAGCCTAGCCATCCATTTGATAAATCCAATGGTTGTAATGGAAAGCAGTTGATCCTAGGGTTGAGAGTTGATTTCTTTAGATCCAAGGGCCCAAATTCATTCAAAAAACTACAAAAAACCCCCTCCAAACTCATAGATCATCATTGTTAGGCATCCATAGGGCCCTTGCTAGCACATGGTTTCCTTGAGACGATCACCCTTAATTGAGCATGTGAGGATCCAAGGTGGGCTAGTAAGAGCATAGTTCCTAGAATCAACTATAAGTTAGACTTCCAAGCTAGGATAGGCTCATAAACCCAATGGTTTCTCTATCTTTGCTCACCCTCAATGGAGCGTGTGAGTGAGTTAGAGTTGGTTTTATGAGTCTTAGACTTCTTTAGTTACACATTACGCTTCTAAAAAAATATAGGGTCAATGAAGTGGAACCTATCCTCTTACGTGTGACATTCGGTTGAACTATCATGGTGGGAGGGTCGTGCGGACTTCCTTTGACCATTAGAATGCTTTGCTTGATGTATCACAACACTCATGTACATGTCTTTCATTACAATATCTTTTAATTCATGTATCTTGTCTCTTGTCTCTTATGTGTTTTTACATGTCTCTTTCTATCTCTTTCTACGTGTGAGAAGGCTCTACAGTCTTGCATTGAACCAGTGAGGGTTATCCATTGAGATTGAGAGAATAAGTTTCTATTTTCATGATCCATATGCATCCATACCACCCACAAACACCCATGTATATCTTTCAGTTTTGAAAGTGTATAAGAAGCTCCATTCTTGGACCATTCTTCCTCTTGAAATCGATTCATGTGTGTGGTTTTCTTTTTTTTTTCTCATCATGCATACATACCATCCAAAAGAGCCCATGTATATGAATTAAATTTTGAAAGTATAAGAAGCTCCATTTTTTTTTACCATTCTTCATTTCAAAATCGATTCATGTGAATGGTTTTCTTTTGTCCTCATCGTTCATGTTCATGGGTTTATCTTGCATTCATATGTTCCCCCTTCCCATAATCAAATCATGAAAACTCCCCTCTCCATACCCAAATTCATCTTCCCATTTACATTTTGGTCATAGAAACCTTCCAACACTCACTAGCTTTTTACACTCTACATGTGTTGTGACTAGACCTGATCCACCCACATTGCGATCACCTCCACAATGGGTGACCAAAGCCTCCAAAGGTTTAGTAATAGCTAACAAGTGTTCTTTCTGTGATACAAATAAAGGATAAAGTGAGCCAACTTTGCTTGCCAATGAAAGACTCTTGCCCACCCACATCACCAATCCAATGTGAATGCGAAGCCAACAAAATTACAAGCACTAAGGAGATGAGCTAATGGAATAAGTATAGTTGTTTAGTGGAATAAGGATCATTGCAAAGTAACTATCGTAGCTACATGACATCCCAATGTATCAAACAAATCTCTTTTACATTTTTACAAAATGCAAATGGCATATTAATGTGCTAGAAAATCCATTTACATATGAAATTCAAGCTAAAGACTGTTGTTGATAGGCTTAACAAGTATATGAATTTTCATGTGATTTGGTGACATTGAAATTTTTACCCTAATTTCTGAAATTTGACCATCTTTGACTGCTACTCTGGATTTGCTTGATTTCTTCCAAAGTCTGCATGTGAACTCCCTTTGACATCCTTGATTCTTGGACTTCTCAAGGAATTTTGGCTATCTTCACCGAATGTGTTTCCTATAGGCCTTCATGAGTGAGAAAGGAGAGAAAATCTCGACAACATTCACCCCCACTAAACCTGCGATTCCTCCAAAAACGCCACTCTAGTCTCTCTGGAAAACAAAAAGTTCTAAGCATAAAATTCTTTTATAGACAACATAAGAAACATGGAAGAAAAAATTGATTATATGGATAAATTAGTAGGCAACATGACATGAAGCAAACTTTGCATGAAAGAAAGAATTGAAACAAGCAACATGAATATGCATGAACAAATAGGCAACATATATGCAAATGAACAAGCAACATTGACAACATGTAAAGAAAGAAAACAAGCAAGCACCAATATGAAGTGGAAGTGAATGTATTGAGTCATTTTAGGCATTAGTTCCTCTCATTGATCTACCTTAAATATGATTATAAACAAAGATTTAAGATTTTCAAGAGACGTCTTTCATCTTTAGCTTATTTTAGATCAACTTCTTTCCTACATAAATATGAATATGCTCTTTCTCTACTTACAAACAAGGAAATAACCAAACTCCACTAATGCATAGATATGCCTATATAGCATGTGCTTTATTTTTTTATGCCCTCTCTCTCTCTCATGATGATTCGGTGACTTTATGGGTACGTTCACTTTTTTGGAGTGGAAGAAAGTGTAAACTTCCTAGTAACATGCAGTAGCTTATCTTTTTTTTATGATGGGGAAAAATTAAACCCCGATACAAGGTACAACCATTTTTTATGACAGAGAACAGTCGTTTAAACTTTGATACAAGTGTTGTGAGGTGGACTAAGGATGTAGAAACATGCAAGTAGCAGGAGCTAGAACTTCAACAATTATGCTTTCGATACAAGATACATATGTATGTTTATATATGAAAGTCATGTTACCAAAATAAACCTCTAAGTCTACATGCCCTATCTTTCCATAATCCTAGATTGTAGCCGATTTCTTAGTAGATAAATTATTACTTAAGATACAATTTTATGCAAGTAGAGAAATCATCATTTGCCCTTTTGACTCAAGTGATGTGGATATGCAATGCAATGCAAAGATTGAAAAGAAACATGCATGAAGTGAAATTACAAACAAGCAAGAATGGGAAAAAAAGGTGGAATGAACTTGAAAAAAACAAAGCAACATGAACTTGAAAAAGATTTTTTTTTTTAATAATAAATCATGGAAACTCTTGTTTTTGAATCAGCCTCATTGTTGTCATCTTCTTTAATGTCCTCATCTAAAATGTACTCGTCATTATCACATTTCTTGAATAGCTTTATCCTTTTACCTACAATCAAATTCTTTAATGCAACACCATTTAATTCACAAAGAGCATACATACCATTGTTGTTGACTTTTGATACAATGTATGGCCCAAACCACCGTTGAGTGAGTTTTTTGCATGCATCATATTGAGAGTCAAATGTACTATCATAAATGAGCACCCAATCTCCTACTTCAATCAGCTTAGGATGCAATCGATGGTTTTGTCAAAATAATGCTTGTTCTTCATTCTAGATTCTCTTACATTTTCAACGGCATCATCAAGTCTTAATTTACCTTGTTCTAATTATTTAATGCGCAAACTCAAAAAATCATCAGTAGACAGGTTTTCATACCAAGGAAAATTTGACCATGCAGAAATGTGAGACTGAATTGGAAACAATGGTTTTTGACAATACATGGGTTCAGTAGGCATATATCCACTGGTACCTGTGTAGTCATTCTATCTACCCAAAGTGCAAAAGGTAAGAATCTAGGCAATTGTTTAATGTCACCATGACATGCTTTAGGTATGGATTTCACATTTGATGTTCAAAGAACTCTTTAGCTTCTCTCACATTTAACTCTATATATCCAAAGCAACTTATGACATCTTCAAGCAAGAATTTGCAGACATTGTATGTGGTCTTAGATCTTAGTGCACATCCCTCTACATGATTTGTTAAGTCTTCTCTTGCAAGTACAATGTAACACATTTTTTCAATACCTTTAGGCATAGTTACAAGATCCACTACCCACTTGTAGTGAATACACGGTAGATAAGTAGGATGCAAAGGATCTCTATTTTTTATTGACAAATGAAGTTGACAAGTGGAACATGTAGAAACATAGCTACTAATGTCAACATACATCCTAGGCCAATAATAAATACTTTTAAGTTTTTCATATGTTCCAAAAAATCCTTTATACTCCACCCATAATATCTCATGCATTTCCTTCATTACTTGCAATTGAAGACCTCACTTTCCTAAGACTCGTTGTGGATACTTAACCTTACCCTTAGCATGTCTCCAAAGATAACCATTACATAGGGAAAAATTGTAAGCTCATTTCCTAATGTTATGGAATCTATTCGTAGTCCAGCTAGGTAATGATGTGTACTCAAATACTTTCCTATGTCTCTCCATTCATCTTCATACTCAGACTCATGAAATTGCTCATACTCATATATATGTGGAACATAGTCAACTAAGTTCACATTCTTTATTAGATCACTTTCAAGATCATCATCAAATCTAGCTCTCAATAATATATCAACAATTGAATTTGACTTACTTGAAATATGAAGTAACTCAGGATTTATGAACTTAATATATGAGATCCATCTAAGCATGGCTATATCAGGAGATCAACAATTGGCTATCATACCAATGAGAGGCAAATAATCAGTCTCAACTTTCACATTTGCACCTATGAAATATTCTTTGTCTTTTTTCAAAGTTTTCACCATACCCCATAGTTCTCGTTTGATATGTGGATATTTTTGTTGTGTTTCATTTAAAATCTTAGCACAAAACCTAATTTCATATCTATTCCCTTCACTATCATCTTGAATTATGACCCAGCCTATACCAATAGGACTAGTATCAAATGTCAATATAATAGGTTTGCTAACAGAATAGTCTACACGCTTAAGGATGGGAGCTTCAAGCAATAATTTCTTCAATTTATGTATATCTTGTGTGTCTTTCACAATCCAAATAAATTTTCATTTCTTCCTCACAAGTCATAGAGACCATCGGCAACATGAGCAAAGTGTGGGATCCAGCATCAACTTTTTGTGGGTATGGCTTTCGACCATCATGACCACATAAATGTCCATCAATAAGAACCTTATTGACACCACACCAAAAACAGATTTTCCTATGGAAAATGTGAGACGTACCTCTCAAATCATTGAAATACTCGTGTAATTAGAGATATGGTCAAGAATAAATTTACGACATCGAGATGAATCTAAAGTAATGTCCTTTACACGTTTCTCACTCCCTTTAATTGGAATATCATCAATGAATGGCATGGTTATATGAGGAGTTTTCATTGTGGTTATGTCACGAATATCAATTGCTAATTGGAATTGGTCATACCCAGAATATAGATCACCCATTGAATAGATAGAATGTTTTGAAAATGATTCAACAAACTCATATACAATGGGTCTTGTTCCTACATTCCTTGGAGATCTTGAATAAAACGTAGTTTCCCATTCTTTTTAGGCACAGTGAACCATCTATTTGAGTAATGTGCAAAAGATGGCTCTAAAATTCTCATGTTTATCTTCTCCTTAAGTAGTTTCATTAGCTCAGGTAAGTGAGCCTTTGGAACTGGTATAGGGCAAAGATTCCATGGAATATGTGGAATAGTAAATATTATCATGGGTGCAACTAGCTTAGGATCTGTGCAACCAATCTCATGAGGATACATAGTAAAGGCTTTTCCATGGCTTCGTATGCCTCTCTCAAAATTATCTCTCTCTACTCGCAAAACAAAGTCATTATCTCTACCAATTTTCACCTATTTGATTGTCTCATCAGTGAATGTATGTCCTATGTTTTTCTTATCCCAAACAATTCGATCATTTTTCACATAAATAATTTTTTCATTACTTCCTTGGGGTAATGATTGAGCTATGGGTTTGATTTTTTTGTCTACAGTTTTGTACTTTGTTTCAACTAAGGCATCATGGGTTTGGTTCAATTTTGAGCACTTGTTAACATTGAGAGCATACTCTTGGATTAGAGCATATTCATCAAGGGAAGAAAGAAGAATGATGTGGGAATTAGAATTTTGTTGAAGACATAACTCTAACTCCTCGAGAGTAGAGAAACAATGAGATGTCTCAATCATATGCTTAATGTTCTCATCATGTTCCATGATTTTTTTGGTTTTATAATGTTTTTGGTTTTATAATGTTTTTGGTTTTTTTGGATAAAAAATTTGGACAATCGACTCTTATGAAGAAAATCTAATCTAGAATATGGAATGAAGTGACAAACTATTGTACAACTTGGTTGGTTGTGAGATGTCAAACCAATGTCCACAATTGTCCTGCTCAACAATGGATTCTATTCAAAATTTTGATCATAGGTAGCTCCAAACATGAATCAAGGTGCACAATCACTACAAGCATACTCATGACCCTAAGTAACAATAGGTTTCTTTCGAATTGACAATCTATTCCTAGGATGATTCACTCCTATCGTCATGACTTGAAGTGATTGCATTCCATTCTTAGACTTAATTCTAGCAGAGGTAGATCCATCATCCATGGCTTTAGTTTCCATACGACTCTCACAAATAAAGGGCTAACCCTAAGAGAACTTCATAGGAGCAATTATCTTGAATAAAGAAGTGAAATTATTTTGTGATTCCTCCTATGGATTATTGTTGGAAACAATGTCATATAATACATTGTCCATGGTCAAAAGGTCAATTTCCAATGTCCCAATTGGTCAAGATTGTCCATAGTTTACACCAAAAGTAGCTCTTCTTTTTAGCCCTTGTACAAGCAAAAGCCCCTAGCGTAGTGATCAAATCATTGGCCTCCTATCGAATCCACCAAGGTTCAATACCCAGGGACGACAGCAGCATAGCATGCAGATCACGATAAAACTTTTTTCGTCATGCTTTTGGGTAACGAACGAGTGGCACTGGACGAAGATTACATATGATAATGTGAGTAAGCCTTGGCTTACTCCCTCAAAGAATTCTTGGAGTGTCAATATAGAGCTACTTGGTATATGACAAGTTGCAGAGAAGTATATTTCTTCTTTATCTAACTCTTGAGGTAAAAGAGTTTCTTGTAGCAGATGTTGAAGGCTTGGGTTGAGGTTTTGTGTTTCGAAAAGTTACCTCATATTCAGTATATTCAAAAAACTTCGGAAAATTCATTTTTTGATGTACTAGTCAATTGAAGAATCTACTTTCTATGATTGTCTTGAGTTTTTGGATACATACTTGTATTCAAAAAGGTGTTCCATCAGATCCTATCACTTGATTAAGAAGTGGAACTAGCCAAAAGAAATTCAAGCAAATACTATCACATTTCACCCAGGTAGAATATGAAAAGATGAAGTATCAACTTGCAGCTTTTGGAGTTCTCAAGGTGAGAAGTTTGTCCACTTATGTTTCAAGTAGGAGTTGCAAATTCTTGGGAAGGATTTGTTTGAAGAAAAGTTTTACAACTTTGTAAGAAGCATGGACACTTGGAGACATTCAAGTAACAAATCAAACATTCAGTTATGAAGGTTTGATGAGAGCAGATTCTACACAGGTATTTTATTGGAGAGATCTTGATAGATCTAGATAGATCTAGTATGATCTTGAGTATTTATGAGTCAGTTGTCTATCCTTTGTTCATTAGGTTCTTAGCATTGGAAGAAGTAAGTCAAAGATTCAGGTTCTATCAGATTTGTGTTGCAGAGAGATAGAAGAAGATACTTGTTATGTTGCAGAAGGTTATGAATCCTAAAATGCTTTTAGCAAGGTTTTTATGATAGATCAGCCAACCTTATTCTAGATTTTGGGAAGTTGAGGAGTAAAACAGTAAAAGTCATTGGCATCTGCAGTGCTAATAAAAAGGATTCAGAATTTTTGTTTCAAATACAGGTATTTGATCACTAAAGATCAGATTTATTGAAAGAAGGAAGACATTTCAGATTTCATAAATTCTAATGTACTTGAAGAATTCTGGATACTAGTGTTAAATCATCCAGGGGGTGATGAAACATGAAGACTTATTTTCAGCCATATGTGAAAGAATGAAGATTCATACCTACAGGTATTCCAATTTCAGGTATTCCTATATTTCCTTTGTCAGTTTCTCTTTATGTTCCAGCTTTGAAAAAAGAAGGAAGAAGGAGAATGTCTGGAGAAAGTTCCTGTTAGGATGTTCCTGTTCAGGAGAAGGTTCTAGACTTCTATTGAAGAGAAATTTGATATTTCAGAAAGGTATGTTTTCAGAGGTGCGCATATTTATGTTTATACCAGATTCTGAAGGGAAGAAGTATGAAGGATTTACAGATTGAACAAGGATGAAGACATGGTGGCATCATAGATTTTTTTATGAGACTCATGAGTTGATTTGAGTTGAGTTGAGATTACTTGACTTGAGTACAGTCAGAGATGAACCAGCTAGTGTTCATAATACACTAAGTTGTGAATTGTCAGTCACAGGTTCCAAGATTTAGTTCTTGATTTTGTTTAGTGTATTTACATGACACAAGAGAAGTACGTTGAGAAAGCTTTCATAAGGTAAATGCCAATATGTGGATCCTAGTGTATGTTTTCAGGTTTGTGAAGACAAGAGATAGCAGGTTAAGAGTCAGTACTTGCTACATTTGTTATCAAACAGTGATTGCTTGATGAGAACACTATTGGATATCTAGTTTGCATATTTTCTCAAGTATTATGGTTCATATTCAACAAGTTCAAGTTTGAAGGAAAGTCAAATTCAGTTTTGAAGACGACTTTTGAAGAAAAGGTTTTAAGGTCATTTTGGGAGTACAAGCTTGAAGCTTGTGATAGTTTGTAGCTTTGATAGTTTGTAGATCCAGTTCAGTTTGTACCAATATGACATTGCAGGGGGGATTGTTGGAAACAATGTCATATAATACCTTGTCCATGGTCAAAAGGTCAAGATCCAATGTCCCAATTGGTCAAGATTGTCCACAGTCTAGAGCATAAGTAGCTGTTCTTTTTAACCCTTGTACAAGCAAAAGCGCCTAGCGCAGTGGTTATATTGTTGGCCTCCTATCGAATCCACCAGGATTCAATACCCACAGACGACAGCGGTGCAGCGTGCAGATCGCGATAAAAGTCTTTTTGTCATGCTTTTGGGTAGCGAACGAGTGGCACCGGACGAAGATTACATCGCGAGCAATCATGCTTTTCATAGATCGTAAGATTGTATCGCATATGCTTCATTAAGTTGCTTTTGAAAGAGCTTTTCAGGGGATAAAATACTATATAAGAAGTACCTTGGCTTATTATCAAGATATGCTACACCAATTGGCAACACCAGTTTTTGGTCCCTCATTAGAGGTGGTGCTCTAGCACACATGGGGCATCCATGGTGCACTCTAGGAGCATGTTGAGGAGCAGCTATGGAGTTCTTCTTAGAGAAGAGTATGCTCACACTCTTGCTTATGGAGAGGACTTGCCCATCAGCGGCTTGGTGGTGTGGATCAGCCATCTACATAATGTATTTGAAGATTGTCTTCTACATGAAGATTTCGGTGTACTTCAAAGACATTGGATGGAGGTTAACATAAGATTTGCATCTTATGTTAAGAATTTAGGTACATATTCTCTTTATGCACACAGGTACTACTTGAAGTATATGGAAGTGGCATCCATATCAGGAGGGGTCCTATTCGACATAGGTACAAGAGAATCAGTACATGTATGCTTTATGCATATTTGGATGAGGTGTTTGAGAAGGTATGGTCATATGAGTTTGAGGATTTCTGGCAGTAAACTTGTTAGCATTCTTTGCTACTTTTGTAAGTATGTGATCTTTTCACACATGTATCTGACATAGGGTCTTCCATAGCCTAAGTTCAGATGAGGGTTTGCTGATTATCAATTTTAGATACACTCTTCCATCTATTTCTGTTCACATAGAGTGGTTGAGAGTTTTGCTCTGTTAAACTAATGTTTATCTGTTTATCAATCTGGGTTCTTGGGATGGTTAGGGGTCTGTAAAACAGAGGCCCTGTTTGTATTTTCCCAAATTCTATAGATTCAACTTATACTATTGTACCGACTTAACGTGCTGAATGAAATTATTCTTCAACTACTTATTTGCATGCGCATTACAACATACTTCAACACGAGACAAATAACTACACAATTTCGTCACTCCACCGTAATATCGCTTAACTTAATACTTCATCAATCCTTAATACATTATTAAACTTAATTATAGAGAGACAGAGTTGCAGACTACTTAGGGTACACCAAATATCCATAATGCGTGCTCCACTTCAGGCATTTGCCCATACTCACAATCCGGCGAGGACCTACCCTCTGTGCACGTACGCTTCTTTTATTAATCAAAAAGTTACAACTGTTGCACTACGCCCTTTCGATATGTGTGCGACTTTTCAGAATTACATTTAGGCGGCTCACACTAGCACGCACGGTGGACTCGAACCCAAAAGGTAATTACAAAGTTCAGGATTCATCTATGATACCCTGTACATACATGGAGTGGGCTAACTTAAAGGTTCGGGCAATCTTCTGCTTCAAGGAATCAAACATATTCTTCAACATTTCAGGTTCAATAAGTTGTGCATCAGTCATGACCAAACTGGCAGCTATCACCTGACTTATTAAAGACTTAGCCTGAGTCTGCAAAAATGCTTCCTGTGAATAAAAGTCATTTGCGAGAGTGACATCTCTACGCAACTTCATTTCGGCAATGTCAGCATCAATTCTGGATAATTTGTCAGCTTGAATGCCTAATTGCTTTTCCCTGCGTTCGAGTTCCTGAGATTGAAACTACATTGTTTTGTAAAAATCTTCTCTTTCCTTTTGAACAGCTTCGATTTCCTTCTTTAACTGGAGAGTCTTAGAAATTTCTTTAGAAAGTTCTTGATCTTTCTGGAACAGCTGCTCAGTAACTTTATGTAATTCGGCTTCAGCATTAATGACATTGGCGGCGAGCGTCTATGAAGCTTCTTCTAAAATGCTGAGCTTATCCCTCGTTTCATGGAGTTCATTGCCTAATGCAGTCATGGCATCTTGTTTATCTTCAACTTCTTGCTTTAACCTGTTAATCTTTGCATTCTGATTAGCGATAATAGTATCTTTGTCTATCAATTGTTCCTGCAGTCTCTGAATTTGCGTTTGCAGTGAATATCTGTTTTCGCCTCAAGGAGTTCTTCTTGAAGAGCTTCTATATCTGCTTCTAGGATGTCTACTTTAGTTTGCAGCTCCTGATGAATAGTCTGTGTTGTTATCTTCAACTGAAGAGGTAATTGCTGGGATAACTGAATTAAGAACTGGCCCATGGACACCAATTTGGTGAACATAACAAGGGTGGGAATAGAAGGTGTTGGCTGCGATGGTTGGGAGGAAAGAAGGTGTGGAGATGAGGGTGGAGAGTAGTCGAGTGAAGACAAAACTTTGGACGCGGCCTCACGGATTGCAGTGGGAGGCGAGGAAGGAGAAGCAGCAGCAGCATCAAGAAGTGTGGTTGGAGGAGGAAGAGACAGATGAGGTGTTTGGATGAGGACAATGCCTGTTTCGTTTTGAAGCAAAGATGAAATAGTGGCAACTTCGGTAACGGCCTCTTCAGCACTTTGCGGTTGCTTTGCTGTGTCTGCTTGATTATCAGCTACTTGTGAGGAGGATGGATGACACATAATGGCAGTGCTATCAGCCTCTGTATCCTTCATAGCCATGTCATCCAGAGAGTGTGCTTCATCCCGCCGGGAAGATTCAACCACATCTTCCATGATAATATCAGGATCCTGTTGTTTAATTGGAGAAGAGTGGGTAGATGCTACCTGTAATGACGTGGCTGTGTCATGAAAAATTTCAACCTCTTGGACAGCGGTTGATTCCTGCACCTGGATTTGGGATGGGCTGATGCGAGTGTGTTTGCGCCGGAAGAAGTGGAGAAGATCTTCATCATCATCATCCTCCAGCATCTGTGTAGACTCCTCATGTAATAGCAGAGTGTTCACTGGGGGTGGTTGCTCTGCTTGAATCACTAGAAGAAGAAAGGTGAGCAAGTGCAGCAATCGAGTCCAAGTGATCTCATTCTTGGCTAGTTGTTTAGAAACGGCTTAGCATTCACGGTGAATGCGTCCGAAAAAGAATGAAGTGAAGTTGACGACCTCTCGTGATGCAGTGTCGATCATGGAGTAAAACGGGCGAGAGATGCCGTAAGAGCATTTTTGGATGTTTAGGGCAGCTACTAGGAACTGGAGTGGAGTGCGTTCTGGTTTAGGTCGACATAAAATGGCAAACTCATTAGACGAGTGCCGGGGAAAGAGTTCCTTCATTGTTGCCATAGGGAGGAGAGGGCCATTGACCAACCCCTCCTGAGTGAGACGGAATCCCTCAGTGACTGTATTGAGTGTAACAACAATGCGGGGGTTCAAACATGCCAGCGGCTAGCAAGGTTCTGTAGTAGGTGTGGCGGCTATGGCAGAGATTATCTGCGCACAGAAGGAATGACACTCCATTGAATGCCAAGGCAATTCGGCGAAGGCCAGATGACCTCGAGCACGCAGGTACTCGCGCACGTCCAGAGCGAGCCCAGCACGGAAGGTGACAATATTTGCCAGGGCTTCCAAAGTGTAAAGAAAAACACACAAGAGCACAGGTCGCACAGGGTCAGAAGCACACAAGGACGCAATAGCGAATAACAGCGTGAAAAACAGGATTAAGTAGAAACGCTAAAGAATCATACGAAAAGAAACCTAATCATCATGCATTGTTGGAAATATACAGTTATAATGGCAACATGCATGCATTAACAGAATCGGAGACACAGAAGGCAGCTATTAATCATGGTTAGGTAAGAAAATTGAAGGATTATGGTCAATCAGTCAACCAAAATTATGTAAAGAGGACAGGAATGTCGAGGTAGAACAGTGAGAAAAAAGGAGTAAATATACCAATCACGCATCATGAGGAGGAAGGTGGTGGATAATAGGGACGAAGCTTCGATCCATTGATCGCTTTAGGAAGAAGGGTACCGGTTAAGGTGGATAACCAAAAAGTTGCTGGTCCCACTTGTTCGACAATGCGGTATGGACCGAACCAATGCGATTTGAACTTTTTGACAGATTGGTTAGATTTAGCATTATAAAAGAGCACTAATTGGTTGATGGTAAACACGGGGGTTTTAAGGAAACGATCATGAGTTCTTTGTTTGAGCTGAACTTCCTGCAACACCATAAAACTCTCAAGGCGCTATTCATCTAGAGACCGTAAAGCCTCCAATTGAAAAGGGAAAGATTCTTCCAATAGTAATTTCTGCTCTAATGCCACTCGCAGACTAGGAACCACCAGTTCCATAGGAGCAATAGCCTCCAAACCATAAGCCAACTTGAAGGGAGTTGTTCCAGTCGCTACTTTATATGTTGTATGGTAAGCCCATAATACGGCAGGTAGGAATTGGTCCCATCATTCCAGGCAATCTAGTACCAGTTTCTTTAAGATGTTCAATAGAGATTTGTTGGTGCTCTCAACGAGTCCATTCGCTCATGGATAGTAGGGAGAACTGAACTTATGCACAATCTGGAAGGTTTTAGTAAGCACTTGTATTAATGTGTTTACAAAGTGTGTACCTTGCTCAGTCACAATCTCCAAAGGTAAACCATAGTGGAAAAATATCTTTCATCAAACATTTAGCGACCGCAGCAGCTGTGGCTGACCATAAAGCACAAGCTTCAGCCCACCTAGTCACATAATCTGTGCAGGTAAGAATATATATGTTACTGGTAAGTGTCGCAGGAGGTGTGATTGCAAAACGGGTTGGAGTGGAAAGTAATGTCTCTGTAAAGGTTGACCCAATCGCTGACACGCATCGCACTGTCACACATACTTGGTCACATCTCGGTACATAGTAGGCCACCATAAGCCACTCTGTAGAATCTTCCGGTGGGTCAGGTCCACCGCAA
>CM035416.1:13099160-13139160 GCA_020310875.1 Ceratopteris richardii
GATTCTTGTTTTTTATCTTTGGGTTGTGTTGTTTCCCCTTTCTCTATGATGGTTTCTATTCCCTCTGAGGTTTGCTTTTGAGTCACTTTCACTAGGCTCAGTTTCATCCCATTTTCATTTTTGTTATACATTGGATATGTGAGAAATAAGAGATTGATCTTCTATCAGTGACTCCCAAGCTGTCATTCTCACTAATCTCATCTCGTGTTCTTACTAATGCCTCTATGAAAAAGTCAACTTCCTTTGTGGACTTGATTCTACTTCTTGTTCATCAAGAGCTTCTAATTTCACCCCTCTAGTTCCTGCATCCATTATGGTTATATTTTCATAGTGCTTTTTCATTCCTCCCTTACCATAATTTTCTTGCAAAGGTAGCCTAGATTGATAGTCACATATTTTCTTGTATATGTCTATTACTAGTCGTTGCTCCTTAGTGGCCTTCAATAGTTCACAATCTCTCAAAAAGTGCTCTAATGAATCACACCAAGGACACCTACGAGGACCATGCACAAAACCATTTAGATTTTGATGATTTTGATTAACTTGTGGTGGGAAACTTTTGAAGTTGAGGATTTTGTTTGTAAGGTATTGCTTGAATAGGATAATTAGGATTTTGATAAGGCAATTGACGTATTTGAGGAGCTTGGGGAGCAACATGTGGTACTTGAGGTGCAAGAGGAGCTTCCATAGTATAGAGTTGATGATTTTGAAAATTTTGATTTAGAGGATTTTGAAAAGTTTTTTGAGAAGCTTGAGGATACATTTGAGGATTTTGCACATGACGATGAGGATTTTTCATTGAAGGATTACGCATTGGAGGAACTTGATATGCTTGAGTAGGAGCTAATTGTGGATTTTGATTTGGAGCTATGACATGTTGATTAGGCTCTTGAAAAGACATTGGGTTCATTTGATTTTGGAAAGTTTTGATGTAATTAGATTGTAAAGCATCTACAATCTTGGCCAAATTGGATTGTGTAGCAATAAAACTTTCCATTTGCTTAGTGAGAATTTCTACTTGAAATTGTTCAACTATACTTTTATTTGGCTCTACTTTAAAACCTTGACTAGGCTCCATAATTTGAGGAATAGGAGTAGAGTCAAAAAGCATAGCATGGGATTGTTCTCTAATTTGCTCCTTAGCTTGTGGAAGGCTAGCTTGAGGAAGATTAGTTTTCTCATAAAGCATGGATTGATGTCTATGGGCTACAACCTCTACTACTCTACGCACTTTTCGCCAATTGTCAGTAAGACCATAGCACTTATCCGGCTCTTCTAATCGTCATTTCACTTCCCTACGAGTTTCAAGATGAAGAATATTAAGAAAATTCATCACAAGATCAGGTTGCAAAGTTATCTTATCCTCATTAGGAAGTTGGTCATAGCTTCTAATATACTCATTTTGTAAGTGAGTAATAGAGCTACTAGGCTTTGTGGAATTGACCCATTGTAAGAATCCATCCCGATTATGTTGGCTATAATCCTCAAGATAGAATTCTTTGAGCATCTCCTTTCTAAAATCACTCCAAGAAAGACTATCATATTGAGTGACACAATTTATGATAGCTTGCTCTTCAAAGCTTGCTCTTCAAAAGTCATAGCTTGCTCTTCAAACAAATCTAAGCAGCTTGTAATGTTGATGCCATTGAATTTTCCCTTCTCTCTCAACATAGAAGAGACTATTCTTTGGCCTTGTTTCTGAACAATGAGGGATTTGAATCCTTCCTCCATCTTAACTGAATATGTAAGTGATGCACGATGCTCTAGATCTCTCACAAATGCATTTACTTCATGATGAAGATGTGCATGACATTGTGAGAAATCCAGTGCAACACTCAAGAATGATGATGATGATATGATGATGATGTAAAGTATGCAACAAAGGTTATGGATCACAACCTCCCAACAAGATCAAAAGAAAATACCGTGAAGCATTTCACGTCAATTCAAATGTGGAGGTGATCGTAATCCGAGTGGATCGGGTCCTATCGAAGCACACACAGAGTGTAAAAAGCTAGTGAGTGTTGAAAGGTTTCTATGATCAAAACGAGAATGGGAAGATAAAGTTGGGTATGGAGAGGAGAGATGTCATGATTTGATTATGGGAAGGCGAACACATGAATGCAAGATAAAACAATGAACATGAATGATGAGGGCAAAAGAAAACCATTCACATGAATCGATTTTGAAAGAAAGAATGGTCCAAAAAAATGGAGCTTCTTATACACTTTCAAAAATTTAATTCATATGCATGGGCTCTTTTGGATGGTATGTATGCATGATGAGAAAAAAAAGAAAAACACACACATGAATCGATTTCGAAAGGAAGAATGGTCCAAGAATGGAGCTTCTTATACACTTTCAAAACTAAACATATGCATGGGTGTTTGTGGATGGTATGAATACATGTGGATCATGAAAATAGAAACTTATTCTCTCAATCTCAATGGATAACCCCCATTGGTTCAATGCAAGACTGTGGAGCCTTCTCACACATAGGAAGATATAGGAGACATGTAAAAACACATAAGAGACTAAGAGACAAGAGACAAGAGACATGAATTAAAAGATATTGTAATGAAAGACATGTACATGAGTGTTGTGATACGTCAAGCTAAGCATTCTACTTGTCAAACATGACCCTCCTACCATGACAGTTCAACCGAATGTCACACATAAGAGGATAGGTTCCACTTCATTGACCCTATATCTTTCTAGGAGCGTAATGTGTAACTAAAATAGTCTAAGACTCATAAAACCAACTCTAACTCACTCATATGCTCCACTAAGGGTGAGCAAACATAGAGAAACCATTGGGTTTATGAGCCTATCCTAGTTTGGAAGTCTAACCTATAGTTGATTCTAAGAACTGTGCTCTTACTAGCCCACCTTGGATCCTCACATGCTCAACTGAGGGTGATCGTCTCAAGGAAACAACGTGCAAGCAAGGGCCCTATGGATGCCTAATAATGATGCTCTATGAGTTTGGAGGGGGATTTTGATAGTTCTTTGAATGTATTTGGGCCCTTGGATCTAGAGAAATCAACTCTCAACCCGAGGATCACTTGCTTTTCATTACAACCATTGGATTGGTTCTTTATATGATATCTAGGGCAAAGGAAGGAAAAATAGGTGCCTTCATTCTCCACCATTGGATCTAGGGAAGATTTGGACCGTCAAATCAGTGCTAATATCAATTTGGATAAGTTTAAGCTTCTATTTTTGGAAGAACTTTGCATTATTGATCTTTGACCATCAAAAAAAGCTTATACAATGGAAAAACTTGTGGATCCTCCTTGCTTTAAGCTTTAGTGCATGTGAGCTCATCCTAATCGTAGAACATGGTTCAATCATTATTTTCCATGTGGGAACCCTTTGAGCCTTCAATTTACTTATTCTAGGAAATTGCGATGACCTTGAAAACTGGATTTTGTGCTCTTTGCCCCTCCAAATATCCTTTGATGAAGATGAAAATTTGTAGGGCTATGTTTTGAAAGGTCTCCTTTAGGAATATGCAGAAAAAACTTCCATCTGAATCTCCCTTATACAAGTTTGACTACATTTGGAAGTTTGCAAGGCGACATTAAGGTATCTAGGAAGCTCTGATAGCTTTGAAAATTTGTATGAATGTGTAGCCATATATGATCTTTATAGATGCGAGACCATATGACTAACAAAAATTCCTATACAAGATTTTGTAGGGTCTAAGTGAAAAAACTACATTTTTACAAAATGCACATGGCATATCAATGTGCAAGAAAATCCATTTACATGTGAAATTCAGGCTACAGACTACCTTTGATAGGCTTTACAAGTATATGAATTTTTGTGTGATTCGGTGACATTGAATTTTTTTTCCCTAATTTCCAAAATTTGACCAGCTTTGAGTGCTACTGTGGATTTTCTTGATTTCTTCCAAAGTTTGCATGTGAACTCCCTTTGACATCCTTGATGCATCTTGGACTTCTCAAGGAATTCTAGCTACCTTTACCGAATGTGTTTCCTCTAGGCCTTCATGAGTGAGAGAGGAGAGAAAATCTCGATGACACTGTTGGGTAGACCCTCACTTTGAAGGGCTTGGGCCACCCTTTGGGGAGACCCTAGCCTTAAGGGCATGTGTAACCTTTGGGGCGACCCTCCCTTTAGAGTTAATGATGAAGAGTCTCGACCTGTTCACACAGTCTCAAGATAAGAGAGGTGCATAAGGCAAAGTCAGAGACATCAAAGGACATCAAAGACAAGAAAGGTGCATAAGGAAAAGTCAAAGACATCAAAGGACATCAAAGACAAGAGAGGTGCATAAGGCAAAGTTAGAGACATCAAAGGACATCAAGGACACACACAAAAGACTAAAGGGAATCAGGATCAAAGATTGCAAGGGGGTCTCTCAACATGGGGGTGGACAAAAGAAGGATGACAAGAAGCTACTCTATGGATAACTCTAAAGAGTGGATCCAGAATTCACCATGGACTCCATCCTTGATCCCTAGGCACCTTCACACCATCATGGCAACTTGCTTGGGTGACTTTGATTCAACATTCACTAAGAAGGAAAATTACCCTCCATTTCATATGGGAACTATCATTAAATAGGCAACCTCATTATGTACTCTTCTAGAGTGACTTCACTTACATAGGCTACTCACCTCTCATGGTGTGCTTACCATATAATGGGAAGTGAATGGGAAGCACTAAGGGCATAATCATATGGGCATGGAGTAATGTATCTATCATGAGCATGACTACAATTGAAGGATCTAAGTGGAAAATCATCAAGTTATGGAGATTCCATTCTTTTGGAAGGTGTTATACTTGCTATAAGTGAAGATATGTAATGGTAAGGGATAAAGGCCTCAAGTGGCCAAAAAGTTTCATGTTCCCAAAATTGGGCGCCAACACCACCTCTTTTGGACATGGTCAAAATAGGGCATCTATTCCACCTATCTTTGAAATAACTACTTGGGTGCCAGTATCATGTGAAGGAAAGTGGAGTAATTATTTATTAACTTGTCAATAATGTGTTAAAGTGTGAGGTGATGTAGCAAAGATTGCTGCAAAGCTCTGGTGATGTCAAAAGATTTGATTGGAGGGCCTAAAGCTGTTTGGCTACTAGATCGAAAATTAGCCCACTCCTCCACCAATCTTGTCAGTTTGGCACGTGCGACAATGAAGATGTGGATTCGGCAAAGCCACTTCTTCTGGCTTCTGGAGTCCATATTAACAAATTCTTGGCACTCATTTTGCCCATCAACATATCATATATTGCTAGCCTATCTCTGAAGATCTCGTTCTGTTGAATTGGAGTTCTCTGCTAGTTGGAGGTATCTCTTGGCTTCTCTTTGAATTTTGTTGCAACTTGCCCATTGTGTGTCAAGGCCACTCTATGGTGATTGTACAGGATGTTGGCTTCTCATTTGTGTGGCAACCATCATTAGAGAGTGATTGAGTAGTCTTGGCTAGTATCTCTTAGTTGGACTCTATTGCTTTTCTCTTGGAGTGATTACTTATTGTTTCAATACTTTTTGTTGTGTAGTCAAGTTCTAGTCTCTAGAGTGACTATTGGCACATTGTACTATGTTGGTATATTTAGGTAGTGATGTGTGTGAATACACTAGGACCGTCGGGGCACTTTTTTCCCTCTTTAGGAGGATTTTTTCCCTCCCTTGTATATACGCCTATTGCCCTAACGGATTACTTATCTTTGTACATTCTAGTGGTAATACATTCAATATTGTATGTGGTGCTCCAAGCTTCTTCTTCTTCCTTGTGCAGTTCACGTGCTTCTGGAGACCTCAAACTCCAACAATTGGTATCAGAGTAGGTCACTGCTTCATCTAGGGCATCGTCGACACCCCTCTAGTCACAGTCTCTGAATTGAACGAAATTTGGTAAGCATACTCATGGTGATTAGGAGATCAAAACGACTTTGCTTTGTGGTTCCGAAATTGTGTTCTGAACTTGTTTTGGCCTTCGAACGCATTATCACAATGCTTGTATAGGCTATTTCATCTTTTTGTGCCAAAGATATATACAGGTTTTGGTTTGCCAGTATAAGCATCTTGAAGTCTGCTACAGGTTTAGCAGAACTCAACAGGGTAGTTCTCTTCAACTTTTTGAAATACAATCAATTTTTTGCACTAGGGTATTTAAGTCAATGGCCATGGCTGAAAGCCATGATGTATTCTGTATGTTGGCTGTTGAGGATAAATTGGACGGTACCAATTACCCATTATGGGCTTATATGATACATCATGTCTTGGTCACAAAAGGACTATGGAATATTGTGCAGGGTGTTTAAAAATTTCCTATTACACCTGCAAATACAGGTACTAAAGTTGATGTCAATGGCATCGAAGATGGTGACATTCTATAGATTTCTGTCCGTTTTGTGGTTTTTGTTGCACCTACTATAGAGCAAATTCGTTGGGATGGAAGAGATGCTCAGGCACATGCATTGACAGCCTTGTCTATCAAACGTGCCATTATTCCTCACATTCACTCTTGCAGAATAGTTAAGGATGCTTGGGATACCTCATCACTTTATACCAGGAAAGGAATGAGGCTCGTGTTTCTTATCTCCGAAAATAGTTGGAGAGTGTGCACATGAATGAAGGAGATTCCATGGACAGTTTTTGACAAAGATCAAAGATTTGAAGAAACTATTGATTTCTACTGATGAAGTCTTGCTTGACATTTCACTTGTGCAGACAGTTCTGAATGGTCTTCTTGATTTATATCAGAATTTTGCTTCTACTCTTTGTTTGATGATGAAAGGCAATCCAAATGCCTTGACATTTGAGGAGTTAGTCTCTGTTCTATTGTAGGAACATCAGTCTAGGCAGAACAGGTCCATTATGCATGTTGCAGATCAAGCTTTCTTGGCTAGTCAGAAGGGCAAAGGTAAATGGAGCTCTTCTACTAGTGAGTAGAAATCTACTAATTATGCACAATCAAATAAGGAAGATAGAAACGACAAGAAAACAAAAAAAACAAATTTTTTTTTGCAAGTATGGTAAAGCAAATGATCATGTCATAAAGAATTGTCCAAAACTGGCTACAAAAGAGGCAAAGAAAAAAGATGTTGGAATGGTTGTTGTAGAGGCCTCTACATCAAAAATAGAGTCTTGTAATCTAGTGCAAAATGAAGAATGGGTGTTTACTATTGTTTGCAGTTTTGTGTTGATATGTTTAGGTAGTGATGTGTGTGAACACACTAGGGCCACCGGGGCACTTTTTTCCCTTTTTAGGAGGTTTTTTTCCCCCGACTTGTATATATGCCTATTACTGTAATGGGCTACTTATCTTTGTATATTCTAGTGGTAATACATTTAGTATTGTGTGTTGTGCTCCAAGCTTCTTCTTCTTCCTTGTGTTGTTCACGTGCTTCTACAGACGTCTAACTCCAACAAGATATCAGAGCAGGTGACCGCTTCATCTAGGGCATCGTCTACACCTCTCCGGTTGCAATCTCAGCATGAAATTTGGTGATCATACTTTGGGTGTTTTAGAAATCAAAACATCTTCCCTCTGTGTGTCGAAATCGCAATCTGAGCTCGTTTCAGCCTTTGAAAGCACTATAGTAGTGCTTGTGTAGGCTATTTTGTCTTTTTGTGCCAAAGATATATACAAGTTTTGATTCGCCAGTATAAGCATCTTGAAGTCTACTATAGGTTTAGCAGAACTCGTCAGGGTAATTCTATTCAACTTTTTTAGATACAGTCATTTTTTTGCATCAGGGTATTTCAGTCAGTGGCCATGGTTGAAAGCAGTGATGTATTTCATATGTTGGTTGTTGAGGATAAGTTGGATGGTACGAATTACCCATTGTGGGATTATATGATGTGTCATGTATTGGTCGCAAAAGGACTATGGAATATTGTGCAGGGTGTTGAAAGACGTCCTATTACACCTGCGAATACAGGTACGGCAAATATAGGTATTGGAGCTGATGGAGATGGTGTCGAAGATGGTGATATTCTGCATATTCATGTTCATACTGCGGTTTCTACCTACTGCAGAGCAAATCCATTGGGATGACAGAGATGCTCAGGCACATGCATTGATAGCCTTGTCTATCAAATGTGCCATTATTCCTCACATTCACTCTTGTAGGATAGCTAGCGATGCTTGGGATACACTTACCACATTGTACCAAGCTAGGAATGAGGCTCATGTTGCTTACCTCCGAAAATAGTTGGAGAGTGAGCATATGAATGAAGGTGATTCTATGGACATTTTTCTGACAAAGATAAAGGATTTGAAGGAATAGTTGATTTTTGCTGATGAAGTTATACCAGATAGCTCACTTGTGCAGACTGTTCTAAATGGTCTTCCTGACTCATGTTAGAGTTTTGCTTTCACTCTCCAACTGTTGATTTGAAGGAATAGTTGATTTTTGTTGATGAAGTTATACCAGATAGCTCACTTGTGCAGACTGTTCTAAATGGTCTTCCTGAATCATATTAGAGTTTTGATTATGAAAGGCAATCCAAATGCCCTGTCATTTTTTTGTTCTGTTGCAAGAAGATCAATCTAGGCGGAAGAGGTCCATAATGTGTGTTGCAAATCAAGCTTTCCTAGCTAGTCAGAAAGGCAAAGGAAAATGGAGCTCTTCTACTAGTAAGCAGAAATCTCCAAGTGCTGCACATTCGAAGAAAGAAGACAAAGATGAGAAAAAATCAGAAAAGCAGAAATTGTTTTGCAAAAACTTGTCAGGCATATGCATTAGTGCCTGAACAACATCACAGGAAATCAGATGATAAAGCTGTAAAATGTATTTTTGTTGGGTACAGTTCTGAAAGCAAAGGCTATAATCTGTATCATCCATAGACTAAATGCATTTTGGTTAGCCATGATGTTGTATGTGGAAGATTTTATTCAGCCTTTACTTTCATGTACAAAGGAGACATCTCTTAGCTCCAAAGACATATATGATACTTTGCTACCTCTCTTTACAGGTGGACAGTCTAGTGTTGGTCCTAATGAGGCAAGTTCTCAGCCATTGCAGGTTTCATGTGATGATGTAGATCATTCTATTTCTGATGCAGATTTACATGATGCACTTGTTGATGAGAGAGCTGGTATTGAGGAGGCAAAAAATATGCCAAAATGGATAGTGCAAACTTTGCATGACAGCAAATTAGATGCACCTCTGTCATATCGTACTCGTTCAAGCTCTCATAGTGCCTCTTTTGCATCAAATTGCTATGATATGGCTATATCTAGTCTCTTTGATTAGAGTGAGCTTGTTTCGTTTGATGAAGCACAAAATTTTGAACATTGGATGGTTACAATGCAATCTGAATATGATGCTATCCTGAAAAATGGTACCTGATCTTTATGTGACTTGCCTCCTGGCAAGAAGCCCATTGGCACTAAGTGGGTATACAATCTGAAAGCATAAACATGATGGAATAGTTGACAGGTATAAGGCTAGGCTTGTTGCAAAGGGTTATGCTCAGGAAAGAGGCATTGATTTTGATGAAACCTTTGCACCTACTTGCGGAGTGACTATTGTTCCTAGCATCTGTGCACTTGCAGCTCATCATGGTTGGAATGTACATCAGTTGGACATTAAAACAACATTTTTGAATGGTGACTTGCATGAAGAAGTGTATGTTTTTCAGTCCCATGGATTTGTGCAAAAAGGGCATGAAAACCAGATGTGCAGGTTAAAGAAGGCATTATATGGTTTAAAGCAAGCACCACGTGGTTGGTATGAAAAGATACATGCCTATCAAATTACGCATGGTTTTGAGAACAGTCCAATTGAAATCACCTTATATGTTAAGCATGCTAATGATGTGCTTCTAAACATTGTGGTATGCTTTTTAAATTAAACAACGGACGGAGGCGGAATCGCGTAGCGATGAAAGGCAACGGACGAGCAACAATCTTACTTTATTGAAGAACGATCGTAGCACGTTTTAAGCTTTCTTGTTAGAGCTTTTCAAGGGATAAAGTACTATATAATAAGTGCTTGGTTCATTGTTGATTCATCCTTTACCTAGTGTTCAACACAAGCCTTGGTGCTTGGACCTCAATAGAGGTGGTGTTTCTTCTAGCACATGGGGCAGCCATGGTGCTAACTTGGAGCATGTTGAGGAGCGGCTATGGAGTTCTTCTTGGAGGAGAAGAGTGTGCTCACACTCTTGCTCATGGAGAGGACTTGGTCATTAGCAGCTTGGTGGTGAGGATCGACCATTCACAGGATGTATTTGAAGATTGTCTTCTACATGAAGATTTCGAGTTACTTCAAAGACATTGGATGGTGGTTAACATAAGATTTACATCTTATGTTAAGTATTCAGGTACATATTCTCTTTATGCACACAGGTACTACTTGGAGTTTATGGAGGTAGTACCATTTGGCATAGATACAAGAGAATCAGTACGGTTATGCTTTATGCATATTTGGATGAGGTGTTTGAGAAGGTGTGTTCACATGAGTTTGAGGATTTTCGGTAGCAAACTTGTTAGCATTCTTTGCTACTTGTAACTATGTGATCTTTTCACACATGTATCTGACTTAGGGTCTTCCATAGCCTAAGGTTAGATGAGGGTTTGTTGATTATCATTTTTAGACTGATCCTTCCTCTTTCAGTCACTCATATTCACTCGTCTACAACCTATCAGGTCACACATCTCATGTATATTCAGATTTCTGCCCACACATCTGAATATGTTTGTTACATTTGTACATTCACTCATCCATCTAGTTTTTGTTCACATAGAGTGGTTGAGAGTTTTTGCTCCCACATTGTACATTTAACATTGGTATATATGATAGTGTGAGTAAGCAGTGGCTTACGTAACACTTTACACATGTTGTCTAGTCTCTCTCTATCTTTGTCTCATCATTTGTATGATTAAATGTGATATGTTCATGTTTTGTCAATATTAGAAGATTGCTAGATTCTATGTTGTATATGCTAGACCTATGGAACCATGGACCTGTGATATGAGCTATGGGCCTACCAAATTTCCAACATTTGGTATCAGAGCTCTAAGGTTTTGGTATCAGAGCTTTAGGGCTTTTGCATCAATGCATTCAGGCTTTCAGATTCCCAGGTTCCAGACTTCCAGGTTTACAATATATGATTTAAGAGCATCTTCTAAAATTTAACATTTGACATACACACTTAATCTAGATGAGTAGAGATTTGAGAATTAGACAATTCAGTCACATGTTTATTCATCAACGTGGAGTATGAAGTTGATGATCTGTTAGAAGCCGAATACTTTTGGAGGAAGTATGAAAATACTTTATAGAAAGTATTGTTTGAATACCAAGACTTGATGAAGAGAAGACTACTTCAAATTCAAGGAAAAACAATGGTTTGGAGAAAATGAAGGAATCATATCAACATCAAATCACAGGTATCAGTTTCTACTATCAGATTATCATTTGCAGGTCATATCTTAGAAGAGCAGTTATGAAGAGATTTGAAGGATTCAAGGAATGCTTTTATACACTTTCATTATTGGAAAGTTAAAGGCTACATCAAAACAGGTGTCTAGAGGTTTTTTCTAGAGAGTTTTGAGAAATCTCTTTCATGGCAAAAAAGCTCATCTAAGAAGACAAATTTGGAGATCGGATGAGTTTTGTGTTCAGCCAATTTTGTGTTGTAAGTTGGTTGGATATCCAGGTACAAAATTTGATCTAGAGAGGTAACTCTAGAAAGGTAATTCATCATTCAGACAAAAGGTTGGTGAATTCAGTCATTTCAGACATTTGTAGCAGAATTTTGATTCAGGGATATGAGGAGATGGTAAAACATGTTTCTATGTTCACTTCCATTGTATACCATGTTTGTTTTGTCTCTTACTCTTAGTACTACAGGAAGAGAAAGATTTCGTTTGAAGAAGTCAAGAGTGTTTACTACTTCAAGATGAAGAGAACAAAAGGTATGGAAGAGAGGTTTGAAGATGTTGACATCATCATCAGGTGGAAGAAAGATGCAGAAGAAGAAAGTCCAACATTTCCAAAGGAAAAGCAAGACTTCCTCTTCTCTTATATTTTCCATATACTTTCCCTAATTTTGTCCTCTACATCCAAAGACAAGTCTACGAGAACATCTTGTGTGAAGATAGTTTGAAGAAGAAGCAATTTCTTGTTTTGCATTACACTTGGTCATGATGTAGTAGATTTGACAAAGAAAAAAAAAAAGAAAAGAAGCAGATATATGTTTTGACTCATATATGTATGAGTTATGTTTTAGTTGAAGCTTTTAAGCAGGCGGCTTATATGTTCCCTCAAAGAATCCTTGGAGTGTCAATACAGAGTTACTTGGTATATGATAAGTTGGAGAGAAGTATATTTCTTCTTTATCTAACTCTTGAGGTAAAAGAGTTTTTTGTAGCAGATGTTGAAGACTTGGATTGAGGTTTTGTGATTGGAAAATTTGCCTCATATTCACTATTTTCATAAAACTTCAAAAAATTTAGGTTTTTGATGTACCAGTCAGTTGAAGAATCTACTTTCTATGATTGTCTAGATTTTTGGATACATGCTTGTATTCAAAAAGATGTTCCATCAGATCCTATCACTTGATTAAAAAGTGGAGTTAGCCAAAGAAAATCAAGAAGGTACTATCACATTTCACCTGGGAAGAATATGAAAAGATGAAGTATCAACTTGCAACTTTTGGAGTTCTCAAGGTGAGAAGTTTGTCCACTTATGTTTCAAGTAGGAGTTGCAGATTCTAGGAAAGGATTTGTTTGAAGAAAAGTTTTACAACTTTGTAAGAAGCATGGACACTTGGAGACATTCAGGTAACAAATCAAACATTCAATCATGAAGGTTTGATGAGAGAAGATTCTAAACAGGTATATTGTTGGAGAGATCATGATCTTGTATGATCTAGTATGATCTTGAATGATCTTGAATGATATTGAAGATCTTGAGTATTTATGAGTCAGTTGTCTATCCTTTGTTTGTGAAGATTCTTAGCATTGGAAGAAGTACGTCAAAAATTCAAATTCTTTCATATTTGTGTTGCAAAGGAATAGAAAAAGATACATGTTATGTTGCAGAAGGTCATGAATCCTAAAATGCTTTCAGCAAAGGTTTTAATAGATCATCTAACCTTATTCTACAATATGGGAAGCTGAGGAAGTAACATAGGCAGCTATTGGCAACTACGCAATGCTAATAAAAAGGGTTCAGAGATTTTGTTTTAGATACAGGTATTGATCACTGAAGATCAGATCTATTGAAAGAAGGAAGACATTCCAGATTTCATAAAGTCTGATATATTTGAAGAATTCTGGATATTAGTGTTAAAATCATCCAGGGGGTGATGAAACATGAAGACTTATTTTCAGCCATATGTAAAAGAATGCAGATTCATACTTATAGGTATTTCCTATATCAAGTATTCCTATATTTCCTTTGTCAGGTTCTCTTTATGTTCCAGCTTTGTAAGAAGAAGGAAGAAGGAGAATGTCTGGAGAAAGTTCCTGTTAGGATATTCTTGTTCAGGAGAAGGTTCCAGAGTTCTATTGAAGAGAAGCTTGATATTTCAGAGAGGTATGTTTGAGAAGTGTGCACATTTATGTTTATACCAGGTTCTGAAGGAAAAAGGTATGAAGGATAAAACACATTGAACAAGGATGAAGACATGATGACATCATAGATTTTTTGATGAGACTCATGAGTTGATTTCAGTTGATTTCAGTTCAGTTGAGTTAAGTTGACTTGATTGATTACAGTCAGAGGTGAACCAGAAGTGCTCATAATACACTAAGTTGTAAGTTGTCAGTCACAGGATCCAGAACTCAATTCTTGATTTTTGTTAGTGTATTTACATAACACAGCAGTACATTGAGAAAACTTTTGTAAGGTAAATGCAAATATATGGATCCTAGTATATGTTTTCAGGTTTATGAAAACAGGAGATAGCAGGTGCAGAGTCAGTACATGCTATATTTGTTGTCAAGCAGTGATTGCTTGATGAGTACACTATTGGATATCTAGTTTACATATTGTCTCAGGTATTATGGTTCATATTCAGCAAGTTCAGGTGTTTGAAGTCTGAGGAAAGTCAAATTCAGTTTGGAAGAAGACTTTTGAAGAAAAGGTTTGAAGGTCAGTTCGGGAGTACAAGGTTGAAGCTTTTGCAGAATATGAAGTTTTGCAGATTCGAATTCAGATTGTACCATTGTGACATTGCAGGGGGCATTGTTGGAAACAATGTTCAAAGTAGTCCAAAAGTGCTCACTAAATACATGATGTTTAGATACTTTTAATAGTACAAGTAAAAGAGTAGGGCGGTGGGATGGTTCACTATCCTCCCATAAAATCGACCAGGGTTCAAGCCCCAAGTCCTGTAGTGGCACGCGAAGATCTTTTTAGTCAGCTTTATGCTTTTTAAATTAGACAACGGACGGAGACGGAATCGCGTAGTGATGAAAGGCAACGGACGAGCAACAATCTTGCTTTATTGAAGAACGATCGTAGCACGTTTTAAGATTTATTGTTAGAGCTTTTCAAGGGATAAAGTACTATATGAGAAGTGCTTGGTTCATTATTGATTCATCCTTCACCTAGTGTTCAACACAAGCCTTGGTACTTGGACCTCAATAGAGGTGGTGTTTCTTCTAGCACATGGGGCAGCCATGGTGCTAACTTGAGCATGTTGAGGAGCGGCTATGGAGTTCTTCTTGAAGGAGAAGAGTGTGCTCACACTCTTGCTCATAGAGAGGACTTGGTCATTATCAGCTTGGTGGTGAGGATCAACCATTCACATGATGTATTTGAAGATTGTCTTCTACATGAAGATTTCGGCTTAATTCAAAGACATTGGATGGTGGTTAACATAAGATTTACATCTTATGTTAAGTATTCAAGTACATATTCTCTTTATGCACACAGGTACTACTTGGAGTCTATGGAGGTAGTACCATCCATATCAGGAGGAGTCCTATTCAGCATAGATACAAGAGAATCATTATGGTTATGCTTTATGCATATTTGGATGAGGTGTTCGAGAAGGTGTGTTCACATGAGTTTGAGGATTTTTGGCAGCAAACTTGTTAGCATTCTTTGCTACTTGTAAGTATGTGATCTTTTCACGCACGTATCTGACTTAGGGTCTTCCATAGCCTAAGGTTAGATGAGGGTTTGTTGATTATCAGTTTTAGACTGATCCTTCCTCTTTCAGCCACTCATATTCACTCTTCTACAACCTATCAGGTCACACATCTCATGTATATTCAGATTTCTATCCATACATCTAAATATGTTTGTTACATTTGTACATTCACTCATCCATCTAGTTTTTGTTCACATAGAGTGGTTGAGAGTTTTTGCTCCCACATTGTACATTGAACATTGGTATATATGATAGTGTGAGTAAGCAGTGTCTTACGTAACACTTTACACATGTTGTCTAGTCTCTCTCTGATCTTGAGGATCATGAATCTCATGTAAAGATAGTCCTAGAGAAACTAAGAGAAAAAGGATTATATGTGAAATTGGAGAAGTGATCTTTCCATAAGACATAAGTGGAATTTTGAGGGTACATTGTATCAGATAAAGGAATTTTTATGGACCCTAAGAAGATTCAGACAATCCTTGATTGGAAACCACCTTCATGTGTTCGAGATGTACAATGTTTTCTAAGTTTTGCCAACTTCTATAGGATATTCATCAAAGATTACTCCAAGATAGTGACACCTCTTACCAAGCTTACAGGGAACTCCAAATTCTCATGGACTGAAGAAGCAAAAAAAGCATTTCAGACCTTGAAATCAGCATTCACTACTGCTCCAATTCTAGTTCATCCTGATTCTACCAAGCCCTTCTTCCTAGAGACAGATGCATGAGACTTTGCCCTAGGGGCCATCCTCTCACAATATGGAGATGATGGACACCTACATCCAGTTGCATATAATTCAAGGAAATTTTCTCCTCCAGAAATTAATTATGAAATTCATGATAAAGAACTTCTTGCCATAGTGGACGCATTTGATACTTGGCGTCACCATCTAGAAGGAGAAGCTCATAAAGTTATCGTGTATACAGATCACAAGAACCTAGAGTATTTTATGACCACCCGCATCCTCAACAGAAGGCAATCTCGATGGAGTAACTTTTTAT
Organism: Ceratopteris richardii; assembly: GCA_020310875.1. NCBI lineage: Eukaryota > Viridiplantae > Streptophyta > Polypodiopsida > Polypodiales > Pteridaceae > Ceratopteris > Ceratopteris richardii. The sequence goes on from CM035416.1 coordinate 13,115,263, forward strand.
CCAGGTTCGACTTTGTCATCACATATCGTCTAGGATGGCAACAGTGTCAGTCAGATGCCTTGTCAAGAAGATCTTACCTTGCACCAAAGAAGGGTGAAGAGGTCTTTGATCAACAAGAGAGTGTATTACTCAAGCCTGAGCATCTTCAGTTAGCAGCTATCTCTTCAACCCATCCAGAAGATTCAGCCTTGAATCATTTGATCTGTGAGAATCTACCACAAGATGAATTATTTTGTAATGTTAAGCAAAAAACTCAAGAAGGAAAAATCCAAGAAGTAAATGAATTCCAGGAAAAGGACGGGTTACTATTCTATAAGAACCTATTATATGTCCCTCCAGGAAAGCCCAGGATCCAAGTACTTCAACAACATCATGACAACTATGCAGCATGACATTTTGGAGCAAATAAAACAATAGAACTCATATCTAGGGATTTTTGGTGGCCTCAAATGTGGAAGGAAGTCAAAGAATATATTCGAACTTGTGACACTTGCAATAGATCTAAGGTACCATGACATAAGCCCCATGGCCTTTTGCAACCTTTACCTATTCCAGAAAGGCCATGGGCTTCATTATCTATGGATTTCATCACAGATCTACCAAAGTCAGATAAGTATGATGCCATTCTTGTTATTGTGGATAGATTCACAAAGATGGCACACTTCATTCCAACTACAAAGGCAATCACAGGTGCATCCACTGCTAGAGTCTTTCTCAGATACATCTTTAGGCTTCATGGATTGCCTCATGATATTGTCAGTGATCGAGGTCCACAGTTCATATCCAGCTTTTGGAACAGTCTTTGCAAGCTCCTTGGTGTTCAAGTTAAACTATCCACAGCAAATCATCCACAGACCGATGGACAAACAGAACGGGTGAATCAAGTCCTAGAGCAATATCTCCGTTGCACTAGCAACTATCACCAAAATGATTGGTTTGAGTTGTTACCCTTTGCAGAGTTTGCCTATAACAATAGTGTTCATGCATCTACTAAGAAAACTCCCTTCTTTGCAAACTATGGACAACATCCAAGGATGGATATACAACTCTCAAGTCATGTCAAGAACCCAGCTGCCAGAGACAAGGCCCAGTACCTGATGGACATTCACAAAGAACTCAAGGAAGAGATCCATAAAGCTCAACAACAATATAAGTACTATGCAGATCAACATCGTGTCCAGAATCCATCGTATCAAATTGGGGATAAAGTATGGTTACTCAGAAACAATTTGTAAACTTCAAGGCCTTGTGCAAAGTTAGATCATCAAAGATTTGGTCCATTTACCATCTTGGCCAAGATTAATCCAATCACCTTCAAGCTCCAGCTACCAAGTACCATGAGAATACATCCAGTTTTCCATGTATCCATGTTGGAACCATATCAAATTTCACCATTGAGGGGGGAGAGACCTAGTCCTTCACCACCTATCGAGATTGATGATCATGAAGAATTTGAAGTCGAGCATGTCCTAGATTCGAGAATATCTCGAGGAAGATTAGAGTACCTTATTCATTGGAAAGGGTATGACATCAGTGATCCTACTTGGGAACCTGCAGAAAACCTTCAAAGAGCACCAATCAAGGTTCGAGAATTCCATAAGAAAAATCCAATGAAGTCGAGACCAGAGAACGTGACCGCTCCTCGTGGAACTCGTCGCTTGAGGGGGAGGTAATGTCATGGACAAAGGAAACTCTCAGATTCGATGTGAATCCTATATCTCATGATTGGTTCAGAATTTGTGGAAACTAATGCTTTCATTGCGTTCAGAATGTGCCAAAACCCTAAGATCGACTTTCTTCGTGCTTGATTCTGACATCCAGAGACCATGCTACGAATTGATGACATCATCAATTTGTAACCGCCCTAGAACCGCCCTTAGAAAACCTATATAAGGAGGGGTTGGCCACATTGATAATCAGTCTTGCCAATACCAATCTTGGGAGCTCAAGGAGTAGAGACCGCCAAGTAAGTACTCTCCAAGTTCCAGTTCCAGTTCCTATCTTGTTTCTTGTTCTAGTCCTATCTAGTCTAGTTCTTGGACATCTTATCTTGTCCTCTTGTAATCTCGTAGTACGAGATCTTGTCAAGTTCTTTCTTGTATTCAGTTCATCTCCCAGAAGGGAGTTCTTGTAATCCAGACATCTTGTCTCATACTTACGATCCCGGGTTGTGGGATCTCCTGTATCATCTCTAGTCCAGTTTTCCATACCTATTGGTCCCGGGTTGTGGGACGTCTTGTATCAAATCTGTCTTCTTGTATTATTTTCCCTACGTGGGTGTTCTTGTAATCATAAGTGTATTTCTGTGATCTTGTCTAGTGAAGTCAGAGAGCACAATCTAGTGCTCCCCTGACATGAAGTACTATATAAGAAGTGCTTGGTTCATTATTGATTCATCCTTCACCTAGTGTTCAACACAAGCCTTGGTGCTTGGACCTCAATAGAGGTGGTGTTTCTTCTAGCGCATGGGGCAGCCATGGTGCTAACTTGGAGCATGTTGAAGAGCGGCTATGGAGTTCTTCTTGGAGGAGAAGAGTGTGCTCACACTCTTGCTCATGGAGAGGACTTGGTCATTAGCAACTTGGTGGTGAGGATCGACCATTCACATGATGTATTTGAAGATTGTCTTCTACATGAAAATTTCGAGTTAATTCAAAGACATTGGATGGCAGTTAACATAAGATTTACATCTTATGTTAAGTATTCAGGTACATATTCTCTTTATGCACACAGGTACTACTTGGAGTTTATGGAGGTAGTAACATCCATATCAGGAGGAGTCCTATTCGGCATAGATACAAGAGAATCAGTACGGTTATGATTTATGCATATTTGGATGAGGTGTTTGAGAAGGTGTTTGAGGATTTCCGACAACAAACTTGTTAGCATTGTTTGCTACTTGTAAGTATGTGATCTTTTCACACAGGTATCTGACTTAGGGTCTTCCATAGTCTAAGGTTAGATGAGGGTTTGTTGATTATCAGTTTTAGACTGATCCTTCCTCTTTCAGTCACTCATATTCACTCTTTTACAACCTATCAGATCATACATCTCATGAATATTCAGATTTCTCTCCATACATCTGCATATGTTTGTTACATTTGTACATTCACTCATCCATCTAGTTTTTGTTCACATAGAGTGGTTGAGAGTTTTTGCTCCCACATTGTACATTGAACATTGGTATATATGATAGTGTGAGTAAGCAGTGGCTTACGTAACACTTTACACATGTTGTCTAGTCTCTCTCTATCTTTATCTCATCATTTGTATGATTAAATGTGATATGTTCATGTTTTGTCAATATTAGAAGATTGCTAGATTCTATGTTGTATATGCTAGACCTATGGAACCATGGACCTGTGATATGAGCTATGGGCCTACTAAATTTCCAACAATTTGCATCACTATTTGGGCATTCATTTTATGCAAGTTGATGGTGGAATGGTTTTGTGTCAAATGAAATATATTGACACATTATTGCAGCATTTTGGCCTTGAAGACTGTAAGCCTATTGCCATTCCTATGGAGACAGGTTTATGATTGAGTCTTCATGATGTTGGAGATGCATTTGATGTTTTTCTCTATCAGCAGGTTGTTGGATGCTTAATTTAGTTATGCATTACTCGGCCAGACATTCAGTTTGCAGTCTCACAGATGAGCAGGTTTATGCATTGCCCAAGTGTCAAGCATTGGCAAGCAGTTAAGCGCATCTTTCGCTACTTGAGTGGTACCCGGCTACTTGGATTGTTTTATCCCCAGGGGGGATCACTACCACCAGATTTGCATGCTTTTTTTTACAATGATGGGGTTGGTTGCTATGACACTTGTGCATCCACCACTAGTTTTTGCTTCATGCTTAGTAGCTCATGTGTATCTTCGTTGAGCAAGAAGAAGCCTACCATGGCCACTTCTAGTTGTGAGGCTAAGTATAGGGAAGCTTTCACAGCGACTGTGAGTGTGTGTGGCTCAAACGCGTGATGGCTGATTTGGGTGTTGGTCAGTCTTCTCCCACCACCATCTTCACTAATAATCAGAGTGCATTGGCAGTTGCGAGGAACCTAGTGTTCCATGCTCGCACTAAGAACATTGAGGTGCATTATCATTATGTTAGAGAGAGGTTCTCTACTGGAGAGATCAGCTTGGCACATGTGCCCACGCAAGAGAACATTGCAGACCTTTTCACAAAGGCTCTGCCTAGGGAGAATTTTGAAGCTTTCCACAAAGTTTTGGGCTTACTTCCTTTTGTGGATTGATTCCACATAGCTTGGCACTTCCTTATACATGAGTGCAAGCTCCTTGTTCACTGCATCACTCGCAGGGGGGGATTTGTTGATATGTTTAGGTAGTGATGTGTCTGAACACACTATGACCATCGGGGCACTTTTTCCCCTCTTTAGGAGGTTTTTTTCCCCTGGCTTGTATATATGCTTATTGCCCTAATAGGCTACTTATCTTTGTACATTCTAGTGGTAATACATTCAATATTGTGTGTTGTGCTCCAAGCTTCTTCTTCTTCCTTGTGTTGTTTGTGTGCTTTCGCAGACATCTAACTCCAACATTTTGAACCATCTTCTCCTAAACAGTATATGTCTGCAGTAGACTCAAATGATTGGTACTTTGATAGTGGGGCAACCAAATATATTACCTCACAGTGCGATTTCTTCACTTCACTTGAGCCTACCCCTATAGGGAATACTGTCACATGCACCAACAACTCCTCTTATCCTATCATGGGAGTTGGTAAGATCATTCTGACTACTACTGGTGGTGGTTCTTTTACATTATTGGATGCTTTATTTGTGGCAGGGATCAAGAAGAATCTGTTATCAGTTTCAGCTTTAGCCAAGATTGGCTTGGTTGTGAAATTTGTTGATGACAGATGCACAGTTCATGATCTATCAATTATTGTTGCTTCTGGCATTTTATGTCATGGGTTGTATAAGCTCATAGACTATGAAAAATCTGTGAATGATTCGGCACGTGCAGTACATGATTCTCAGGCTATGTTAGATGCAAAGCTTTGGCATGCACACTTTGGTCATCTGAATTTTGCTAGTTTGCTATGCTTGCAGAAATCTAAAATGATGTCCTCTCTGCCCAAACTTGAGGCACATGGTAAACATGTATATGAAGGCTGTATTTTGGGCAAAATGCAGTGTTCCTCGTTCCCAAAAGATGGTTCAGTTTGAGCTACTCAAGAATTGTAGCTCGTTCACAGTCATGTCTGTGGTCCTATGTAGGCACCCTCTTTTGGAAACTATCTTTACTTTGTGACTTTCATTGATGATTTTTCTAAGCATGCATGGGTATATCCATTGAAAGCAAAGTCCAACGTGTTTATGTCCTTCAAATTGTTTCTTGTTTTGGTTGAAAATCTCTCAGCATGTAAAATGGGCACCCTTTGTTCTAAGCGAGGGGGGGAATATATGTCTTCTCACTTTAATGCATTTCTGGTTGAATGTGGGATAAAACATTAGTGTATAGTGTCGTATACACCTCAACAGAATGGAGTTGCTAAATGAAAGAACAGCTCACTCATGGGGATGGCAAGGTGTATGGTTAAGAGTTAGGCTTTACCACATAGTTTCTGGCTTGAGGCTATCATGTGTGCAGCATATGTGCTTAATAGGTGTCCCACTAAGGCATTGCCATCTTTCACTCCATATGAGGCTTGGCATGCATCTCTTGCTCATCTATGTGTTTTTGGTTATCTAGCATATGCATTAGTGCCTGAATAACAATGCAGAAAATTGGATGATAAAGTAGTGAAATGTATTTTTCTTGGGTACAGTTCTAAAAGCAAAGGCTATCGTCTGTATCATCCACAAACTAAACACATTTTGGTTAGCCATGATGTTGTTTTTGTGCAAGATGCTATTTAGCCATTACTTTCATGTACTAAGGAGACATTTGTTAGCTCCAAAGACATGTATGATACTTTGTTGCCTCTCTTTAAGGGTGGACGGTCTAGTACTGGTCCTAATGAGGCAACTTCTCAGCCTTTATAGGTTTCATGTAATGATGTAGATCATTCCATTTCTTATGCAGATCTACATGATGCACTTGTTGATGAGAGAGTTGATATTGAGGAGGCAAAAACTATGCCAAAATGGTTGGTGCAAACTTTGCGTGATAGCAAATGAGATGCACCTCTATCATATTGTACCCGTTCAAGATCTCATAGTGCTTCTTTTGCATCGGATTGCTATGCTATGACTACCTCTAGTATCTATGATGAGAATGAGCCTATTTTGTTTGATGAAGCACAAAATTCAGAAAATTGGATGGCTGTTATGCAATCTGAATATGATGTTATAATGAAGAATGGTACCTGGTCTTTGTGTGACTTGCCTCTTGGAAAGAAGGCCATTGGCACTAAGTGGGTATACAAGTTGAAGTGTAAGCCTGATGAAACAATTCACAAGCATAAGGCTAGGCTTGTTGCAAAGTGTTATGTGTAGGAAACAGGCATTGATTTTGACGAGACCTTTGCACCTACATGCCGATGACTATTGTTCGTAGCATCTATTTACTTGCAGCTCATCATGGTTGGAATGTACATCAGTTGGACATTAAAACTGCATTTCTGAATGGTGACTTGCATGAAGAAGTGTATGTTTTTCAGCCATGTGGCTTTGTGTAGAAAGGGCATGAAAACCAAGTGTGTACATTGAAAAACGTATTATATGGTTTAAAGCAAACAACACGTGCTTGGTATGAAAAGATACATGCCTATCTAATTGCACATGGTTTTGAAAATAGTCCAACTGAGAGCATCTTACATGTTAAGTGTGCTAATGATGTGCTTCTGATCATTGTTGTGTATGTTGATGACATGCTGCTCATTGGTCCTCATGAGAAGCATATTGCTGATTTTAAGGCTGATCTGCATGCCTCATTTGAGATGTCTGATTTGGGGCATTTGCATCATTATTTGGGCATTCCGTTTATGAAAGTTGATGGCGGAATAGCTTTGTGTCAAAAAAAATATAATGACACATTATTGCAGCATTTAGGCCTTGAAGACTGTAAACCTATTACCAATCCTATGAAGATACGTTTAGGATTGAATCTTCATGATGCTAGAGATGCATTTGATGTTGTTCTCTATCAGCAAGCTCTTGGATGCTTGATTTACTTATGCATTACTCTGCCAAATATTCAGTATGTTGTCTCACAGATGAGCAGGTTTATGCATTGCCTAGCTGTCAAGCATTGGTAGGCGGTTAAGTACATCTTTCGCTACTTGAGTAATACCCGGATACTTGGATTGTTTTATCCCAAGGGGGGATCACTACTGCTATATTTACATGCTTTTTCTGACTCTGATTGGGTTGGTTGCTATGACACTTGTGTGTCCACCAGTGGTTTTTGCTTCATGCTTGGTAGCTCAGCCTCCTTTCCAAAACATGGTTCAGTTCGGGCTACACAGAAATTGCAGCTTGTACATAGTGATGTCTGTGGTCCTATGCAGACACCTTCTTTTGGAAACTATCTTTACTTCGTGACTTTCATTGATGATTTTTCTAGGCATGCATGGGTATATCCATTGAAGGCAAAGTCCAAAGTGTTTTTGTGCTTCAAACAGTTTTTGGTTTTGGCTGAAAATCTGTCAGCATGTAAAATGGGCACCCTCCGTTTTGATCGAGGGGGGGAATATATGTCTTCTGATTTTAATGCATTTCTGGCTGAACGTGGGATAAAACACCAGTGTACAGTGCCGTATACACCTCAACAGAATGGAGTTGCTAAACGGAAGAACAGGTCACTCATGGAGATGGCGAGGTGTATGGTCAAGAGTCAGGCTTTACCTCATAGTTTTTGGCTTGAGGCTGTCATGTGTGCAGCATATGTACTGAACAGGTGTCCCACTAAAGCGCTGCAGTCTATCACTCCATATGAGGCTTGGCATGACCGCAAGCCATCTGTTGCTCATCTGTGTGTTTTTGGTTGTTTGGCATATGCACTAGTGCCTGAACAACATCGCAGAAAATTGGATGATAAGGCAGTAAAATGTATTTTTGTTGGGTACAGTTCTGAAAGTAAAGGCTATCGTTTGTATCATCCACAGACTAAACACATTCTGGTTAGCCGTGATGTTGTCTTTGTGGAAGATGCTATTCAGCCATTGCTTTCATGTACTAAGGAGACATCTATTAGCTCCAAAGACATGTATGATACTTTGATGCCTCTTTTTACAGGTGGACAGTCTAGTGCTGGTCCTAATGAGGCAACTTTTCAGCCTTTGCAGGTTTCATATGATGATGCAGATCATTCCATTTCTGATGCAGATTTACATGATGCACTTGTTGATGAGAGAGCTGATATTGAGCAGGCAAAAACTATGCCGAAATGGCTGGTGCAGACTTTGCGTGACAACAAATTAGATGCGCCTTTGTCATATCGTACTCGTTCAGGCTCTCATAGTGCTTCCTTTGCATCAAATTGCTATGCTATGGCTGCATCTAGTCTCTGTGATGAGAATGAGCCTGTTTCTTTTGATGAAGCACAAATTTCAGAAAATTGGATGGCTGCTATGCAATCTGAATATGATGCTATAATGAAGAATGGTACATGGTATTTATGTGACTTGCCTCTTGGCAAGAAGGCCATTGGCACTAAGTGGGTATACAAGCTGAAGCGTAAACCTGATGGTACAGTTGACAGGTATAAGGCTAGGCTTGTTGCAAAGGGTTATGCGCAGGAAAGAGGCATTGATTTTGATGAGACCTTTGCACCTACATGCCGTATGACTACTGTTCGGAGCATTTGTGCACTTGCAGCCCATCATGGTTGGAATGTACATCAGTTGGAAATTAAAACAACATTTATGAATGGTGACTTGCATGAAGAAGTGTATGTTTTTGAGCCCCGTGGCTTTGTGTAGAAAGGGCATGAAAACCAGGTGTGCAGGTTAAAGAAGGCATTATATGGTTTAAAGCAAGCACCACGTGCTTGGTATGAAAAGATACATGCCTATCTGATTGCACATGGTTTTGAGAACAGTCCAACTAAAAGCACCTTATATGTTAAGCGTGCTAATGATGTGCTTCTGATCATTGTTGTCTATGTTGACGACGTGCTGCTCACTGGTCCTATTGAGAAGCATATTGCTGATTTCAAGGCTGATTTGCATGCCTCATTTGAGATGTCTGATTTGGGGAATTTGCATCACTATTTGGGCATTCAGTTTATGCAAGTTGATGGTGGGATGGCTTTGTGTCAAACGAAATATATTGACACATTATTGCAATGTTTTGGCCTTGAAGACTGTAAGCCTATTGCTACTCCTATGGAGACAGGTTTACGATTGAGTCTTCATGATGCTGGAGATGCATTTGATGCTGTTCTCTATCAGCAGGCTGTTGGATGCTTGATTTATTTATGCATTACTCGGCCAGATATTCAGTTTGCTGTCTCACAGATGAGCAGGTTTATGCATTGCCCAGGAGTCACGCATTGGAAGGCGGTTAAGCGCATCTTTCGCTACTTGAGTGGTACTCGGCTACTTGGGTTGTTTTATCCCAAGGGGGATCACTACCGCCAGATTTGCATGCTTTTTCTGACTCAGATTGGGTTGGTCGCTATGACACTCCTGTGTCCACCAGTGGTTTTTGCTTCATGCTTGGTAGCTCATGTATATCTTGGTTGAGCAAGAAGCAGCCTACTGTGGCCACTTCCAGTTGTGAGGCTGAGTATAGGGAAGCTTTCACAGCGACTGTTGAGTGTGTGTGGCTCAGACGCCTTATGGCTGATTTGGGTGTTGGCCAGTCTTCTGCCACCACCATCTTCACTGACAGTCAGAGCGCATTGGCAGTTGCGAGGAACCCTGTGTTCCATGCTCGCACTAAGCACATTGAGGTGCATTATCACTATGTCAGGGAGAGGTTCTCTGCTGGTGAGATCAGCTTGGCATATGTGCCCACGCAGGAGAACATAGCAGACCTTTTCACGAAGGCTCTGCCTAGGGAGAAGTTTGAAGCTTTCCGCAAAGCTTTGGGCTTACTTCCTTTTGTGGAGTGATTTCCACATAGCTTGGCACTTCCTTATACATGAGTGCCAGCTCCTTGTTCACCGCATCACTCCCAGGGGGGATTTGTTGATATATTTAGGTAGTGATGTGTGTGAACACACTAGGACCACCGGGGCACTTTTTTCCCTCTTTAGGAGGTTTTTTTCCCTCGGCTTGTATATACGCCTATTGCCCTAATGGGATACTTATCTTTGTACATTCTCTAGTAATACATTCAGTATTGTGTGTTGTGCTCCAAGCTTCTTCTTCTTGCTTGTGTTATTCGCGTGCTCCCGCAGAAGTCTATCTCCAACAATCCATTGAAAACAAATTCCAAAGTGTTTATGTGCTTTAAACAGTTCCTAGATATGATTGAAAATATGTCAGCATGTAAATTGAGCACCCTCCATTCTCATCGAGGGGAGAATACATGTCTTCTTAGTTTAATGTATTTATGGTTGAGCATGGGACAATACATTAGTGCATAGTGTTGTATAAAGCTCAACAAGATGGATTTGCTAAAATAAAGAACATGTATTTCATGGAAACGGAGAGGTGTATGGGCAAAAGTCAAGCTTTGCCACATAGCTTCTGGCTTGAGGCTATTATGTGTGTACCATATGTACTTAACATGTGTCCCACCAAAGCAATGCATTCAATCACTCCATATGAAGCTTGGCATGGTTGCAAGACATTTGTTGCTCATCTGCATGTCTTTGGTTGTTTTGCATATGCATTAATGCCTAAAAAACAATGTGGAAAATTGGATGATAAAACAGTGAAATGAATTTTTGTTGGACACAGTTCTTAAAGCAAAGGGTATTGTCTGTATCATCCACATACTAAATGCATTTTGGTTAGCTGTGATATTGTTTTAGTGGAAGATGCAATTCAACACTTGCTTTCATATACCAAGGAGACATCAATTAGTTGGACGGATGTGTATCACACTTTGCTACCTCTTTTTACAAGTGGACAATCAAGTGCTTGCCCAAATGAGCAATTTATCAGCCTTTATAGTTTCAAATGATCATGTAGATCATTCTGTTTCTTATGTAGACTTACATGATGCACTTGTGGATGAAAGGGCTAACATAGAAGGGGTAAAGACTATGCCAAAATGGATGGTACACACTTTGAGAGATAGCAAATTAGATGCACCTTTGTGATACCATACTCATGTATGCTCTTATAGTCGTTCCTTTGCATCAAATTGTTATGCAATGGCTATCTCTAGTCTTTGTGATGAGAATGAGCCTATTTCTTTTGATGAGCACATGATTTAGAAAATTATGTGGTTCTTATGAAATTAGAAGATGATCTTATTATGAAGAACAGTACTTGTTCTTTATGTGATTTTCCTCCAAGAAAAAAGGCCATTGGCACCAAATGGGTATACAAGCTGAGACATAAGCCTGATGGAGCAATTGATAGGTATAAGGCTAGGCTTGCTTCCAAAATTTATGCTCAAGAGAGAGGCATTGATTTTGATGAGATCTTTGCTACCACATGTCAAATGACCACTCTTCATAGCATTTGTGCACTTGCATCTCATCATGATTGGAGTGTACATCTGTTGGACGTTAAAATTACCCTTGTGGTTGGATGATGTTTTGGATTTAGCTCCAAGATTGATCTTTGGACCAATCTTTCTACTTGTGTAGTTGAAAGTGTCCCAAAACTAGAAAGGCTTTACTCCCATAATTGTTCTCGAAACTTCTCTTAAAGATAGATAAATTGCTTCAATACCTTATTGAAACAAATCTTTTAAAAGTAAAAGTCTTGAACACATAGAGGCCAACTCTGATTGGTTTCAAGTTTCTCAGAAGTTTGAATTAGAGGCACAAATTTTTAGTCCTTTCTTTCTGCTTTCCAAATCTTTTGAATTTTATTTAGATAGAGTATCTAATTCCTTTAACAAAATATCAAGAATAGCCTATTGGAAAAGGTAACTAAATCAAAACATCCCAAATAGATGTTCTATACAAGAACTCATTCAACCTTCAAAGATGCTAAGTCTAATTTGACTTGTTCATTTGAGTTTGCTTCAAGTTAAATAGCATAATTCGAATGAATTTTATAGATCTTAGCACACTCTTGAAAAGACAAGTTGAAATTTGCTCATAAGATTGATAATTACCAAAAACCTAAAGCTAAAGTCTTTCAAAAAAGTGTGCTAATTTGGACAAAGTTTATTTTGGATTTAATTTGGTCAAGGTAAATTGAGGTCGACCAAAAGTAAATGGCACATTTTCACCTAAACTCTACATAGGATTTTCAAGCCCAATATGACAAAGTAGTTCTCCAATCGAGTAATAAATCAAATAAATGTTGGAAGTGAACCATAGTACAAACATCTAAGTTAGATGTTGGAGTCAATCGGCCTTCTAGTTTGACTTCCAAATAAAATCAAGTGAACCAAGAGTTCTCAAAGTCTCAATAGGGATAGAAATCCCACCTCGATTACTAAGTCCATGCACTAAGGATGCCTAGAAATGGACTAGGATATTGTATCCACCCATTTCACATGTTGGTTCCCATATAACACCTACTAAAAACAGTGAATTGTCCAAGGATGTTTTTTTTATCTACCCTTATTATTCATTCCCTACTTTGTACTCATATCAGTTTATCAAGTGCAAAACTAGATGGTGTTTTGAATTTTTTGGGCAAGGATCAACCACTAGATTCTCCTTTCTTCATTTAGAGTATGAGGTGAATCCCACCATAGATATGAAAACATGTTCTTCTAGGTTAGAACATGAGGCTCCAGGGTGCCTACAATTACTATATATAGATTTATTTTTTAAGACAAACAATTTTCCCCAAGGGGAAAGAATGTATAAAGTAAGTTTATGATATGAATGTCCAGTTGGTTTAGACAGATATGAAATTGGCCACCATCGTTTGGTCACTCATGTGAATGGCCAAATATCTCGATGCTAGACTTAAACATAGGTTCACGTGCTCTCTAAAACAAGTGATCCATTTAGCTTACTGGTTAAGTATCAAGGTTGGGATGGAGGAGATCTTGGGTTCAACCCCATCCAGAGCATGGGGAGAGATTTCTGCCCAAAGAGCTCTAGGACATTCTAAGTCAAGTTAACATGAGTTTACTTGAGTCCAAAGAGACCTAAATCAAGTGGCGAGTATACCTACCACTAGTGGACTCTAGTGGCAGGTACTAAAAGAGTGGTGGAGATTGCACATGCACCTATGGACTTCAGTTACATTTGTGATCCTCGTTGATTCAAGTAGGTTGGGAGGATAGTCATCTCTCTAGCACATGACATTCCTCATAGGTAGTTCTTTACAGATATGCTACTAAAAAATTTTTTAAGATGATTTCTATATGATGTACACTATGAGGGGGGAATATCATATGTTTGGTACTTTCAGTATGGTTACCATATCTCTTCTAGCACTTGTATTTTTGTAGATTATTTTGTTTTAGTACCAGTTCATTCATCCTTTTCATGCTCTCAAAGCACTTGTATTTTCCATTAATTTTTTAATCCAAGAAAAAGAAAGAAAAAATAAAAGAAAACTAATTACCACTTTTATTCATAAGTCATGATATGTTCTTCATCAAGATACATCAAGTAGAAAATCATTAAAAGAAAGGGAGAACACAAGCAATCCCATGTTTTTCTCATGGAGAGGATGACAAAGGAGGACTAAAGACTTCACTTCAGGTATGATGCTTTTACTCTATCTACTACCTTAAGAATCTCTGCTAGTAGCATACCCTTGGGGCATATCACTGAAGACCCATCTTTTGCACCATTGTTTTACTTGCATTCTAGAGTTTGCTTGCATAGGGATACACTCCATAGATGTACACAAGGCATGCATCTTCTTTCACCCATGCACATGCACTCTATTACGTCACAAAAAGATGGATGAAATTTTAAGTCATCAAGTAACAAATAAAGAATCAAGAGGCATGTTTTGGCAAAGTAATAAGTTTCTTAGAAAGAAAATTCATGTCATTCTATGGTTATGAAAGGTTGGGATCTCTAAAGCTGATTGCAAACCACAAAGTTATATAAATCATGCAAAATTTTCCACTTATCTAAAGGCAAGTGATAAAGTCAAAAGGATTTGAAGTTCCAATAATGTATTCTACAACCATGGATATGATAATTAAGTCTATGGAAGATAGAATTAAGTTTAACTATCCTTAAATAGATTTCTTAAAGGTGAAATCCAAAAGCATTAGAGGATGCTTAGTCTTAAGCAGTAGAAAGATTTTTGTAAAATCCCATAGGTAGCTACTTTAAGCTTTAGTAAAGGAAGAATCTAAAGACAATAATAAACTTTTGTGGTTACACTCTTGTTGAGTAAAAACCAATAGAACATGAATATAAGAAATTCAAGTAATTTGGAACGGTTGGTTTCATTTTGAAGACCTCAGAAAAGAAGGATGGATGTTTATTCCATCAAAAGGCTTTTCAAGCTTCTAAGACAAAACCTAGTAAATATCAAGATAGAGGAAATTCCTTGACTTCAAATTCTTTTAGAGGATTTGAGTAAGGAGGTACAATATAGAGATGATTTTTGAATTATCACCCACATGTCAATGTTGAATATAAAGCATGGTGGTATGGGACACTAGATTTTATACTCACATTGTTGTAGGAAAGATTGTATGGGACATCCGACCTTGGGATGGTAGGTATTTTTTAGTCTTGGAATGAAACTTAAAGCAAGACTGAATCCCCAAGGGTATTGAAGCTTCAATGGTGAATTTGAAGTTCAAAATGATCAATAGCATGACTGGAAAGAACACTTCAAGAACATGTTAACAAATAAGTTTGAAGATCAAGAAGTAAACAACATTGAGAATCTTCATTTATGATCAGCATGGTCTTAATTGATGTTGATATATTTAGGTAGTGATGTGTATGAACACACTAGGACTGTCAGGGAACCTTTTTCCCTCTTTAGGAGGTTTTTTTCCCCCGGCTTGTATATATGCCTATTGCCCTAATGGGCTACTTATCTTTGTACATTCTCTAGTAATACATTCAGTATTTTGTGTTGTGCTCCAAGCTTCTTCTTCTTCCTTGTGTTGTTCGCATGCTTCCGCGGATGTCTAACTCCAACAATTGGTATCTGAGCAGGTCGTCGCTTCATCTAGGGCACTATCGACACTCCTCCGGTTGCAATCTCAGAATCGCACAAATTTTGGTGAGCATACTCAGCGATCTGAGCTCGTTTCGGCCTCCGAACGCACTATCGTAGTGCTTGTGTAGGCTATTTTGTCTTTTTGTGCCAAAGGTATATATCAGTTTCTATTCGCCATTATAAGCGTCTCAAAGTCTGCTACAGGTCTAGCGGAATTCATCTGGGCAGTTCTATTCAACTTTTTGAGATACAGTCAATTTTTTGCATCAAGGTATCTTAGTCACCGACCATGGCTGAAAGCAGTGATGTATTCCGTATGTTGGCTGTTGAGGATAAGTTGGATGGTACCAACTACCCGTTATGGGCTTATATGATGCGACATGTGTTGGTTGCAAAAGGATTGTGGAACATTGTGCAGGGTGTCGAAAAACGTCCTATCACACCTGCAACTGTTACAACTGCAGGTACTGAAGCTAATGCAGAAGGTGTCGAAGATGATGATATTCTGCATTTGGTTTCTGCTACACCTACTATAGAGCAAAATCGTTGGGATGGCAGAGATGCCCAGGCACATGCATTGATAGCTTTGTCTGTCAAACGTGCCATTATTCCTCACATTCGCTCTTGCAGAACAGCTAAGGATGCTTGGGATATGCTTACCACATTGTATCAAGCTAGCAATGAGGCTTGTGTTGCTTACCTCCGAAAACAATTGGAGAGTGAGCACATGAATGAAGGTGATTCTATGGACAGTTTCCTAACAAAGATCAAAGACTTGAAGGAACAGTTGATTTCTGTCGATGAGGTTATACCAGATAGCTCACTTGCGCAGACAGTTCTGAATGGTCTTCCTCATTCATATCAGAGTTTTGCTTCTACTCTTCTGTTGATGATGAAAGGCAATCCAAATGCCTTATCATTTGAGGAGTTAGTCTCTGTTTTGTTGCAGAAAGATCAGTCCAGGCAGAATAGGTCCATTATGCGAGTTGCAGATCAAACTTTCCTGGCTAGTCAAAAGGGCAAAGGAAAATGGATCTCTTCAACTACTAAGCAGAAATCTGCTAATTCTGCATATTCAAAGAAGGAAGATAAAGATGAGAAGAAATCAGAAAAGCAGAAATTGTTTTGTAAGTACTGTAAAGGGAATGATCATATCATAAAGAACTATCCAAAACTGGCTGATAAAGAGGCAAAGAAGAAAGAGTCTGGAATGGTTGTTGCAGAAGCCTCTACACCAAAAACAGAGTCTGCTAATCTTGTGCAGGAAGAAGAATGGGCGTTTACTACTGTCTGCAGTTTTGACCCATCTTCTCATGAGCAGTGCATGTCTGCAGTAGACTCAGATGTTTGGTATTTTGACAGTGGGGCGACCAAACATATTACCTCGTAGCGCAGTTTCTTCTCTTCACTCGAGCTTGCCCCTACAAGGAATACTGCTACATGCACCAACAACTCCTCTTATCCTGTTATGGGAGTTGGTAAGATCATTTTGACTACTGTTGATGGTAGTTCTTTCACTTTGTCAGATGCTTTATTTGTGCCAGGGATCAAGAAGAACCTGTTATCAATTTCTACATTAGCCAAGATTGGCTTGGTTGTGAAATTTGTTGATGACAAGTGTACGGTTCATGATCTGTCAAAGGGCGATGTGATTATTGCTTCTGGCATTTTATGTCGTTGGTTGTATAAGCTCATAGACTATGAAAGATCTGTAAATGATTTGGCATGTGCAATAAATGATTCTCAGGCTATGTCAGATGCAAAGCTTTGGCATGCACGCTTTGGCCATCTGAATTTTGCTTGTTTGCTACGCCTGCAAAAATCTAAAATGGTGTCCTCTTTGCCCAAACTTGAGGCACCTGGAAAACATGTTTGTGAAGGCTGTATTTTGGGCAAAATGCAGTGCTCATCCTTTCCAAAAGATGGTTCAATTCGGGCTACTCAGAAATTGCAGCTTGTACATAGTGATGTCTGTGGTCATATGCAGACACCTTCTTTTGGGAATTATCTTTACTTCGTGACTTTCATCGATGATTTTTCCAAGCATGCATGGGTATATCCATTGAAGGCAAAATCCGAAGTGTTCATGTGCTTCAAACAGTTTTTGGTTTTGGCTGAAAATCTGTCAGCATGTAAAATGGGCATCCTCCATTCTGATCGAGGGGGGGAATATATGTCTTCTGATTTTAATGCATTTATGGCTGAACGTGGGATAAAACACCAGTGTACAGTGCGGTATACACCTCAACAGAATGGAGTTGAACGAAAGAACATGTCACTCATGGAGATGGCGAGGTGTATGGTCAAGGGTCACGCTTTACCACATAGTTTCTGGCTTGAGGCTATCATGTGTGCATCATATGTACTGAACAGGTGTCCCACTAAAGCATTGTGGTCTATCACTCCATATGAGGCTTGGCATGACCGCAAGCCATCTGTTGCTCATCTGCATGTTTTTGGTTGTTTGGCATATGCATTAGTGCCTGAACAACATCGTAGAAAATTGGATGATAAAGCAGTAAAATGTATTTTTGTTGGGATACAGTTCTGAAAGTAAACTATCGTCTGTATCATCCACAGACTAAACGCATTATGGTTAGCCGTGATGTTGTTTTTGTGGAAGATTCTATTCATCCATTGCTTTCATGTACTAAGGAGACATCTGTTAGCTCCAAAGACATGTATGATACTTTGTTGCATCTTTTTATAGGTGGACAGTCTAGTGCTGGTCCTAATAAGACAACTTCTCAGCCTTTGCAAGTTTCATGTGATGGAAGATAATTCCATTTTTGATGCAGATGTACATGATGCACTTATTGATGAGAGAGCTGATATTGAGCAGGCAAGAACTATGCCAAAATGGCTGGTGCAAACCTTGCATGACAGCAAATTAGATGCACCTCTGTCATATCGTACTCGTTCAGGCTCTCATAGTGCCTCTTTGCATCAGATTGCTATGCTACGGCTACATCTAGTCTCTGTGATGAGAATGAGCCTGTTTCGTTTGATGAAGCATGAAATTCAGAAAATTGGATGGCTGCTATGCACTCTGAATATGATGCTATAATGAAGAATGGTACTTGGTCTTTATGTGACTTGCCTCCTGGCAAGAAGGCCATTGGCACTAAGTGGGTATACAAGCTGAAGCGTAAACCAGATGGTACAGTTGACAGGTATAAGGCTAGGCTTGTTGCAAAGGGTTATGTAGAGGAAAGAGGCATTGATTTTGATGAGACCTTTGCACCTACATGCCGTATGACTACTGTTCGGAGCATTTGTGCACTTGCAGCTCATCATGGTTGGAATGTACATCAGTTGGACATTAAAACAACATTTCTGAATGGTGACTTGCATGAAGAAGTGTATGTTATTTAGCCCTGTGGCTTTGTGCAGAAAGGGCATGAAAACCAGGTGTGCATGTTAAAGAAGGCATTATATGGTTTAAAGCAAGCACCACGTGCCTGGTATGAGAAGATACATGCCTATCTGATTGCACATGGTTTTGAGAACAGTCCAACTGAAAGCACCTTATATGTTAAGCGTGCTAATGATGTGCTTCTGATCATTGTTGTCTATGTTGACGACATGCTGCTCACTCGTCCTATTGAGAAGCATATTGCTGATTTTCAGGCTGATTTGCATGCCTCATTTGAGATGTTTGATTTGGGGCATTTGCATCACTATTTGGGCATTCAGTTTATACAAGTTGATGGTGGAATGGCTTTGTGTCAAACAAAATATATTGACACATTATTGCAGCGCTTTGGCTTTGAAGACTGTAAGCCTATTGCCACTCCTATGGAGACAGGTTTATGATTGAGTCTTCATGATGTTGGAGATGCATTTGATGTTGTTCTCTATCAACAGCCTGTTGGATGCTTGATTTACTTATGCATTACTCGGCCAAATATTCAGTTTACTGTCTCACAAATGAGCAGGTTTATGCATTGCCCAGAAGTCAAGCATTGGCAAGTAGTTAAGCACATCTTTTGCTATTTGAGTGGTACTCGGCTACTTGGGTTGTTTTATCCCAAGTGGGGATCACTACCGCCAGATTTGCATGCTTTTTCTAACTCTAATTGAGTTGGTTGCTATGACACTCGTGTGTCCACTAGTGGCTTTTGCTTCATGCTTGGTAGCTCATGTATATCTTGGTTGAGCAAGAAGCAGCCTACAGTGGCCACTTCCAGTTGTGAGGCTGAGTATAGGGCAACTTTCACAGTGATTGTTGAGTGTGTGTGGCTCAGACGCCTTATGGCTGATTTGAGTGTTGGTCAGACCTCTGTCACCACCATCTTCACCGACAGTCAGAGCGCATTGGTAGTTGCGAGGAACCCTATGTTCCATGCTCGCACTAAGCACATTGAGGTGAATTATCACTATGTCAGGGAGAGGTTCTTTGCTGGGGAGATCAGCTTGGCATATGTGCCCACGCAGGAGAACATTGCAGACCTTTTCATGAAGGCTCTGCCTAGGGAGAAGTTTGAAGCTTTCTGCAAAGCTTTGGGCTTACTTCCTTTTGTGGAGTGTTTTCCACATAGCTTGGAACTTCCTTATACATGAGTGCCAGCTCCTTGTTCACCGCATCACTCCTAGGATGGATTTGTTGATATATTTCGGTACTGATGTGTGTGAACACACTAGGACTGTCGGGGCACTTTTTTCCCACTTTAGGAGGTTTTTTCCCCCCCAGCTTGTATATACATCTATTGCCCTAATGGGCTACTTATCTTTGTACATTCTCTATTAATACATTCAGTATTGTGTGTTGTGCTCCAAGCTTCTTCTTCTTCCTTGTGGTGTTCACTTGCTTCCGTAGATGTCTAACTCCAACAATTGAATTATGAAACTTCAAAGTAATGTATTTTTATAAAAAATAAAGTATGGATTTTTTAAGACAAACCATCATTTGGTAAATACCCTTTCAATCAAAGTTACTTAGACTAAGTTAGTCCAAGTTAGAAGCACCCCATTGATATTCTAACTTGGTGAAGACAATCTCTTAACTCAAATTCATGCATCATTGAATTCATTCCAAGTAAGGTGTCTTAAAGGATTGTGTAAAGGGAAGATTAACTTAGTCATAGTTGAATCATTAATGTTTTTATATAAAGGAGAAACATCATCAATAGCAATTTGGTGTCTGATAGTGCACTAGACTTTAGTGCTTTGATGATGGTTTAGTTTCATTGCAAATATATTTTTTGAGAATTTAGTTTTTCCTCTTAAAGATAGATAAAAGGGCTTAAAAATGTTGACTTGAATAAATCTTTCAAAAGTTAAAATTTTGAGTCTCATAGAGTTTGATTAAAATTAGTTTAAGTATCTTAAAACATTGAATTGGTTATACAGAGTTTTGGTTCTTCATTCCTACTTCTCAAACCTTTGGACATGACTCAATTAGAGTATCTACGTCATTTTTGCAAAGATCAAGCTTAGCCAATTTGAATAGGTAACTGAATTAGATGTCACAAGCAAATGTTCTGTGCAACTCTCTTCATTGTTAAAAGATACTGGATGAATCATTCATCCATGTTTGCTTCAAGCAAAGTGCTTGCCACAAAACTACCATGGATAAAGTTGAAGTTCACAATTCTCCAAAAGAGTTCAAACTACTGTTGATGATAAAAGAGTTAGGAATTGCTCATAGATTTGACAATTCCAAAGAAGTTAAGATCTTCAGTTAAAATCTTTGAGAGAAGTGTCCTCAATCAAACTCAATTTCATTTGGAACTGGCTTTGGTCTAGTTGAAGTAAAGTTTGACCAAAGGTTTAAGGAAAATGTTCTTCTACATTCTACAAGACTTGAAACCCAATTGGACAAAGTATTACTCAATATAAGGATTCAAGAAGAATAACATGTGAAATCGGAAAGGAAAGAAGTTCAAGAACTAGCTCAAGAGGCATTGACCAATGTAATGGAATCTCAGGTTAGAGTATTAGAAGAATGAACACAAGCTCAAGACATCGTTATGGAGGAGACAATACATATGAGGAAGAAGATGTAGAAGAGGAGTGCCAAGATATGTTCCAAGGAATATGAAGATGAATACTTTGGTCAAGGACCAAAGTATTTCTTTTAGTCAGAAGTTCCTTATTTCTATTCCTTAGAACATATCAACTACTAGAATCCCACAAGGAAAGTAAAAATCTTCAAGCACAACTACTAGAATCCCAAAAGGAAAGCAAAACTCTTCAAGTACATATCTCCCTACTAGAACAAAAATAAAAGTTCACACAGTCATGGCTCAATGACTTACAAAAAGATAGAGAAATCACCGTGGGCACTATGGAAGAATTGAACAACAACTACATTTTAAAGATCTGTGCATTGCCATCACTCGAGAAGAATTCCTACACTCACAAACAGATGTCAAACGAGTAGAGGAAGAGAGGGGTGAACTGAGAAAGAGTTTGTTTGAAGAAAAGGACATGTTTTATTTTCCCTCAAGCAATACTAACCCTCACTTAAGAGGGCTAGAATCTGAAAATGAATCCCTAAAAGCTTAGATCAAGCTTCAATAGGAAGAAATAACAAGATTAAGGCAACACAAAAGGAAAAGTCAAGTGCACCACATTGAGAAGAAGAACCACAAGTAGAGAAGGGATCCATCTTTGGAGGAGCAACACTATGACATTGAAGTGTCGATCCAAGCATCAAATGATGAAAAGTAGGAGGAAGGTTCCATGATAGATTCATAGGCCCTAGAGTGTGATCCAATTATCCATGAAGATATAGAAATTCTTGTTAATGATAGTATGACGGATGAAATGATTGTACTAATGCAAGATCTATGGAATGAGTTTTAAAAATCATGTTCAGACCCTTATTGAATCAAAATAATGGAAAAAATATATAAGAGAGATTTGGTTTCATCATATTCGCCCACTTGCAACCATATCAAGGCTGAAGCTCAAGAATCATTAAAGAGAAGATCCATATCAATGTCGATGATGCATGCATGATGACCAGGGATCATGCAAAACACCTCACTTGCCACATGATAGCACAAGCTAATCCAAAATGGAACAGAAGACTTCTTTGGGAGAGACCAAACATTGCGCAAGTGTATAATCAAGTTCAAGATTACATCTAATATAACCTATTTTTGTCTCCGTTCACTTGATGCCATTCATGGTTTGATTATGACCACATGTGAGTCCAAAAATGCACAACTAAGCATTGTCTTAACTACCTATCCATGGCCGAACCAGCTTTGATTATGACCACATGTGAGTCCAAAAATGCACAACTAAGCATTGTCTTAACTACCTATCCATGGCCGAACCAACTAAGCATTGTCTTAACTACCTATCCATGGCCGAACCAACTTTGTACCACTATAGCATTCTGGCAATAGGAGGTAGTGGATCTCCCTAATGACCTATCAAACGTTAGTCAAAATTTTGGAGACTCTTAGAGTATGTCTAACTGCCTTTAACTATGCACCTGCACCAGAGATAAATATGCCAAGCGTTCATTATGGCATACAACTAGTACATTTTTATTTTAACTGGACTCCACCACCTTAATGCTTGATTGCTTACTATATTGTTGTCAATTCTTAGAAAGCCAACTGCATGCCGGCTAAATGCTATTCAATTACATCTTGGACATTCCACTATGGTATCTATTACTCTTGGCCCATGTAGTCTAGAATGGAATTACCATCTTATGTTTTTGGCTAAAAAGAACTATCACAAGGATTAGGAAGTTTATGAATGTGCAAACAAGATGTGATCCTCGACGACACTGAAGAAAGAACTATCGAGTACAAAAAAATATAGGAGTGGGGAGTTGTTGGAAGAAAAGAGCAGAAGCTAGAAAAAGTGAAGTAAAGATATGAACTAAGGACTCGAAGACCTAAAGAGGCCGATCAAATTTGCAACCGTGGGCCGTGAAGTGCATGTTAAATCCCTTGGATGAAGCCAAGAAATAAAGAAGCATCAAAGGACAAAGAAGTTGGGAACCAGAGGCAAATAATGTCAAATATGCCTATTTTTAGAACAAATTATGTAATGTCTTGTATGAATACTCCACTTTTGTAGAGGCCAAGGAGTCCTTAAGCCTCAAAAGTATCTTCCCAAACTCATGTATTTTTTTTAGGATTTTTTAAGACTTGTTTTGATGCTCTAATGAGCTTTAGGACTTTTAGTGAATATTTTCCAATTTTCATGTGAAACGGGTCAAGTCCTCCTCAAGTATGAAAGAGAAAAACCCTAAATTGTAAAGGATTTTTTGATCATTCAAGTGAAAATTTTCATGCACCTTTCTTCTCGAGTTTCTCTCTTCCATCTTCTTCTTCACTTATCTAATGGTGTTCTTGATGTGTCTCAATTTCATATCTATTAATGGTGAGTGTTTTTTCATGTATGAAGCATGAGTTTCTTTCCATTTAACTTGTGTATGGGAGCTGATCTTCTTCAAGAGTGCAACCATAAGCTCTATAGCTTTGTGGAACACATCTTCATACACTTGGACGAGGTAAACATGCTCATATTGACAATCTAAGGTTCATCGAGTACCACTAGATACTCGTTATGCCATTTGCTAGCAAGTCTACAACAACATGCGATTTCCTAAGCTTGAAAACCATGTGATCACTTTAGGCACCCATGTCATGGAAGATACACATGTCCCTTTATAGTTGATCCAAATAGCATTTCTTGTAAAATCCTCCAATTTGCAAATCGAGGAGTCTTTGAACTTGAGGAGTGATTGTGTAGCTTCTCGAAATTTTGTTGGATTTTTT